>JAOPSE010000014.1:136536-736536 GCA_029449295.1 Zea luxurians | reverse complement strand
GCTAAAAATGTTTGCTACTATGTATGAGTAGATAGTACACATTTAGCCTTAAGAGAGTCACACTTAAATTTGACAAAGTTAAAACTTGATTTAGAAACTCAGCTAGTGCTTTTAGCAACCAAACCCCACAGCCAAACAGCTGCATGTCTAGAGGTAGAGGAGTAGACTCCTCACACCGGGTAAGTCTAGCTGAGTATTAGTATACTCAGCCTTGCTTGTGGCAAAATTTTACAGGTTCTTTGGAGGACATGGTTGCTGGAGTGACTTGGCCGTCCATCTTGCCACCGGGTTGGACTGTTGAGTGGGACCCCGCCTCGGCTGAGGAGGAGCATGAGGAGTGATGGGACAGGCTTCCCCATCTCTCTGTTTATTTACCGTTAGTTTATTTCCGCTGCACATCGAACAATGATGACTACTTTTGCAAAACTCCGATGGTGATGTACTAATTTAATACTCCGTAATTTATGGTTTTATGCTTTATTGTATTTGCTCTGTGACTCACCTTCGAGTGAGATTGTGGTACTTGATCCAGTCAGTGGCCTCGTCGGACTAGATCCGAGGGATTGACGGGTTATTCCCATTTATGTGTGGTCTAGCCTTTAAGGTGGGACTTAGGCACTTAAGTTGGAATAATTCGGGCGGTTCCGCCACATAACCTAAATTTTTATGTGGTTTTGTGGACTGTAGGAGAAAAAAACACTCGATAAACTCACCGATCAACCAGGAAATCTGATACCACTTGATAGAGCTGGAGTGCCCGATCTTTCGGTGAGTGGAGATAATTCTGATTTGGTGGAAGTAGACCCTCACGATCCGACTACGACAAGCGAACCCGAAGCGCCAATGCAATCGCTGAACAAACTCCCAATGGTTACCGACCTTGCTGATGCGAGATCGGCCTGATCACGAAGATTGTTTTCTGTGCGCAATCGAAGAACGAACAAGAAAAAGATGCGAGCAATCATTATATCACTCGAGGTGGAGTTCTGAATCACAGAGGATAGCACGTATTTGTGCGTGTTCTAGGGTAGCTAAAGCTAGATGTAAAACAAAACTCGAAAAACAAAGGAGGCGCAGCTCCTAGATAAATAGAGAGGGGGCGCAACCCCTAGGGGCAGCCAACCCTAGGTCGTCCATTATGGGCCAAAGTTGGGCTGGTCGTCTATTCTTCTGGGCCTTCGTTCTTTAACAGCATGATGTAGTTCAATTCTCTTGCACGGGACCGAGTCACTGGCCCAGGTGGAAGGGGATGGCGCTTGGACTGGGGAAGATGGTGCCTGGGCTGGAGAAGGTGCTGCTAGTGTAGATGTACTCGTGTTGGTGTTGATGTCCTCATCATTGAACTGGCCACAGTGCCTGAATTTGGCGGTGAGACCTCTTCGGTTACTGAAGCCAAAGAACCTGCGCTTACGCAGAGGATTGAAGAGCTGGCTGCAAAGCCGAAGACATCCTTGACCAAATTAGCTGAGCCGAAGGCCGATAATATTGAAGAGATAGGGGTCGAAGGGACAAAGATATCAGAAATTACAAGCCCTTTGGCAAAAGTGACAGTGCCGAAGGCACAAAAAGGTCTTACAGCGACCCCCAAAAGGAAAAGGATGGTCAACGTACTAGATGCGCTGGAGACAATAAAGACTTCAAGTTCTACTCCAAAGAAAACTGCTGAAGCTTCAAAAGCGCAGACTGAGACAAAACTAACCGATGCCGATGCTGCAATGAGCCCGGCCGAGACTGAAGCTGGGCCTTCAGAGCCCGTCAAGGAGAAATCCTTGGAAACTGGAGAAGGAGAAACGGAAAAAGAAGCTGCAGAACAAATTCTGCGTGAAAAAACTGCCACTCCTACTCTCGAAGCATCTTCCGAAGTTCTTGATTACTATTGTATGACACGCTTCGGGAAAAAGGTTGTCTGAAGAAGAAAAACGAGAAGCTCAATACTATGCCCAGAAACTGAAATATTCAAAGGGGGCATTGGTATTCAACGACAGCGGAGAAGAAGATTTCTTATATTGTCTCCTAGACAACAAGGAGATTTCTATCTGCCGGGAGATGAGCAGAAGCTTCGGGTTCCCAACACTGGAAGTCGGGCTTTCGGCACTATCAAAAGATGAATTGGCGGATAGCTTAGCATATAATAGTTTAAAGGTGTGAGAATAAAAATTTTTGTACTTAAAAACGAATTTTTTTGTTTATTTGCTTATGCTTAATACTGCACTTCTTTTCAGGGCCTGTTTCTTAGCAATGCCCTCAGGGCGCAGAAAAATGCCGAAGACGAGGGATGCACTATAGCTCTGAACAACCTTCGTTCCGAAGTAATTGAACTAAGGAACGAAGGTCTTGAAAAAGATAAGATATTAAACTCATTGGTGAACAAAATAAAAGAATACAAAGCTACTTCCAAAGTGATGAGGACATTGCTGCCATTGATACAACGACACATCACTTCACCATTCGTAGCTAATCAGGGACCAATGACGTAGCTTGTGCACGTAAACTTAATTATAAGGTGAACTCGTTTCTTGATGCTGAAGCTAATTCTTCTTTAAATGTGTTACTAAAGCCTTGCTACGACTTTATTATGCTCAGGTGTTTGGGAGGTGAACCATCTTGGAGTGGAGAAAACAACAAAGCAATAAAAGCGGTTGCACCCTGAGATAATTTCGTAACTGCAGTAAGTGCATGTTAAAGAGGGCATATCTTCCAACTTCCAAGGCCGTTTAATGCAAATAAGTACTTGCTGGAAAGCTCTCTTCGTCTAATTGCTGGTGGGTCAAGAATTAATTGGAGATTACACCCAAGGCGTCCAGGAACTGCCGAGAGAACTTCATGATTCCACCAGCCCGAGGGGATTTCGTAACTGCATCAATTACAAGTTTAAATGGGACATATCTTCCAATTCCCAAGGCCGTTTAATGCAAATAAGTACTTGTTGGAAAGCTCCCTTCGTCTAATTGCTGGTGGATCAAGAATTAATGGGAGATTACACCCGAGGCGTCCAGGAACTGCCGAGAGAACTTCATGACTCCACCAGAATTCCTTCTTTCTATTTCTCTATTTAAGCAACTAGCAGCCACCAAAGAACTCGGGTTTTGTTTGATGTAAGTTTAGCCTTTGCTACTTCCTTGTAAACGCGTGTGTCGGCTAGACCACCCGAATACTTGAAACAGGACCCCAACTATATCAGATCCGTGCGTGTTTGCTTGTTATCTTGTTCTTGCTTGTTCTCGATTGCTTGCAGGTTCAAGGCTGTTCTTGGCACGGCAAGAGCAGCAACAACAGGAGCCGGTGTAACTATCGCTAAGGCGCAGCACCCTTGTGGTTGTTGTAGTCGGATAGCACAACGTCGACCTCCACCCCAAATCGTAGTTATCAGGAGACGGTGTACCTGTCGCTCAAGGCGCCACACCATCTTGGTTGTGGTAGTCGGGCAGCCAACGTCGTTCTCCAACAAGTTTTCCACCTCCATCATCTCTCATCGAAAGATCGGGCACCCTTCTACCCGTTGGGTTCATCAAGTGGTATCAAATTTCAGGTTGCTCGGTGAGAGATCTCCATCTTCCTTATTTTATTTACCTACAGTCCACTTTTGCCAAAGATATATTTAGAGCAGAAAATCACCTAAAAACATTTTGAGCCTTTGCTTTACTACTTAGTTTTCGACTTGTTGAATTCACGGTTGCTGCATTTGGGCCGAGTTGCTGGTCTAATGTTTTCCTACCGCTAGAGTTTCGAGTTCGCGCCACCTTGTTTCAATCACCAGTTTAGACCTCTTGCTGCAATTCAACCAAAAAGAAGAGAAATCAAAAGGCGAGTGCATAAAAAAAGCCGCACTAATCAGCAAAACAAAAAAGACACGTGCAAAAAAAAGAGAAACACCAGTTCTGAATTTTGGTAGATAAAATCTGTAATTGCAACAAAACAAAAGGCAGTTTGTGTGCCATCTTTTTATAGTTTCAGAAATCAGATTGCTATTCTGAGCTTTTGGTGATACTATTTGTGTAATGGCTCGTGTCTCTATTACGGTTTGGACTGGGACCAGCACAACACCATTGTGGAACATTTATTCAACTTGTTGTGGCTAACGTGGTACTAGCTATTCCGTGGAACTATTGAAATTGCAGCTACCTATAAATCCACAAATTTTTCTACAACACCACCAGGTTGTGCTAGCTGCCACCGTTGTTGTTGTTCTTGTTGTCTGCCAGCACCTCCTGTATTGCGTGGTGAGAATTTGTAAGAACTTGTTTAACCAGTTTGAGAGTGAGAGATTACAACAATGATTCCTAGTATTTTATAGGATCAAAGATATTTTTTATTGTTTCTTGTCTTTACTAAATATGGCAGGTGATATGGAGATTTTTGAGCCAACCGAACATTATATTCAAGGCATCATTCAACACTTGCCTTCATATGCCGGTAAATTCGATCCTCATGCATACATTGATTGGGAGCTCAAGGTAGATAAGGAATTTGATGAGTATGATATATCTCAAAAACAAAAGATTTATATTGCCTCTAATGTGTTAACTGAGCATGCATTGATGGAATGGAAATACATTTGTAGGCATAACAAAGTTCCACAGTCTTGGGAAGACTTCAAACTTCATTTTAGAGATGCATTCATTCCTGCATACTATGCTGATCATTTGCTTTCTAAATTAGACACCTTAAAGCAGGGGCCTAGGACTGTGAAAGATTATTATCATGATTTTAAAATTTGTACCATGTTTGCTGGTTTAGATGAATGCATGGAAGATGTAATGACTAGGTTCATGAAAGGACTCAATTCTGAAATTCAGACTATAGTCATGAATGAAGCATACAAACACATTTCTCACTTGTTTTTGCTTGCATGTAAAGCTGAAAATGAGATTCTATTATACAATTATACAAGCACTGAACATGTGAGCCATAGTTCCTCTTTTGCGTCTGCTCTACATGCTGATCAAGAACACAAAATAGTGAAACAAGCTGTTGTTTTTCCATCAACACAAGAAGAATTGATTCCTGACCCTTGTGATAGCGAAGAGTTGTGGGATAATTCACTTTTATTTAGGAAACAACTAGTGCATGAACATGTTACATCTATAATTGAACCAAACATTTTGGCTAAAAAGGAAGATGTCATTTGTATTGCAAACAAAACTGAAGAAATAAATTTGCTCTCTTCTTTAAATACTTGGGGCTATATTGAGTTTGATGATCTTTGTGAACTCGGTAATTTGGACAATATTTTATTTGATAGCTCAGCTATGCCTTGTCCTTCTCATGCTATATTTTACTATGCTGGCAAGTACAACAATACAGGACAATTTTTAGTGCATAGTGTTTATATTTCATCAATATACAGTGTTTCTTCACATTACACAAATAAGATATTAGCATGTTCTCAAGAAGTGGAGAAATTATTGTTTCCATGTACTTTAGTAGAAGTGTCAGGTTTATTTTTAGAAGATCATGATAAAACCTTAGTCATGAACATCAACCATGATGCAAAACTGAGGACAGTTTGCTGTCAAGAAGGGGAGAATGATGAGAACATAACCTGCCCAGAAATGACCATGTCAATGGCTCCTACTGCGAAGGTGAAACTCTTCCACATTAAAACTACCATCGATATATTTGAAGAATTGATATTGCGCCGTAAAGTGTGTATACTTTTATTTGTAGAACTTCTTACATGGATTAAGCGATGTGTTAAGGGTGCAAGGAAGGCTTTGAGGAACAAAGAAGTTGATTGGGGACCAAGTAATGATATTTCCAACATCCCTTAATCAGGCAATCATATCATCAGAATTGACCACATACCGTACACGCTAGAGTCGAGGACGACTCTATTGTAAGAAGGGGAGGATGATGAGGACATTGCTGCCATTGATACAACGACACATCACTTCACCATTCGTAGCTAATCAGGGACCAATGACGTAGCTTGTGCACGTAAACTTAATTATAAGGTGAACTCGTTTCTTGATGCTGAAGCTAATTCTTCTTTAAATGTGTTACTAAAGCCTTGCTACGACTTTATTATGCTCAGGTGTTTGGGAGGTGAACCATCTTGGAGTGGAGAAAACAACAAAGCAATAAAAGCGGTTGCACCTGAGATAATTTCGTAACTGCAGTAAGTGCATGTTAAAGAGGGCATATCTTCCAACTTCCAAGGCCGTTTAATGCAAATAAGTACTTGCTGGAAAGCTCTCTTCGTCTAATTGCTGGTGGGTCAAGAATTAATTGGAGATTACACCCAAGGCGTCCAGGAACTGCCGAGAGAACTTCATGATTCCACCAGCCCGAGGGGATTTCGTAACTGCATCAATTACAAGTTTAAATGGGACATATCTTCCAATTCCCAAGGCCGTTTAATGCAAATAAGTACTTGTTGGAAAGCTCCCTTCGTCTAATTGCTGGTGGATCAAGAATTAATGGGAGATTACACCCGAGGCGTCCAGGAACTGCCGAGAGAACTTCATGACTCCACCAGAATTCCTTCTTTCTATGTCTCTATTTAAGCAACTAGCAGCCACCAAAGAACTCGGGTTTTGTTTGATGTAAGTTTAGCCTTTGCTACTTCCTTGTAAACGCGTGTGTCGGCTAGACCACCCGAATACTTGAAACAGGACCCCAACTATATCAGATCCGTGCGTGTTTGCTTGTTATCTTGTTCTTGCTTGTTCTCGATTGCTTGCAGGTTCAAGGCTGTTCTTGGCACGGCAAGAGTAGCAACAACAGGAGCCGGTGTAACTATCGCTAAGGCGCAGCACCCTTGTGGTTGTTGTAGTCGGATAGCACAACGTCGACCTCCACCCCAAATCATAGTTATAAGGAGACGGTGTACCTGTCGCTCAAGGCGCCACACCATCTTGGTTGTGGTAGTCGGGCAGCCAACATCGTTCTCCAACAAGTTTTCCACCTCCATCATCTCTCATCGAAAGATCGGGCACCCTTCTACCCGTTGGGTTCATCACAAAGCCCAAGCTGAAGCCCAGAAATGCAAAATTGAGGATCTTCAAAAACAGCTGGCTGAAGCAAAATTAAAATGTGCTATTGCTGAAGCTGATCGAGACGCCAGCGATTACTGGAAAAATTATTGGGAAAAAACATTGTAGAACTTCGCTCTTCGAAAGAAAGATGTTATAAAAATTCATAGAATGTGTGGAAAAAATAAAAACTAGCTTCGCCAATGTTGGCGCATATTCAAGTGAAGACAACTTCGTACGGGGCGATCCCGAGGGGCCAATTGAATGGATCAGCAGCGAGGCCGAAGCCTTTGAGGAGATTTTAAATGACCGTGGGGACGTCTGTGCCTTCTCAGGTGCAAGGGGAATTGTGGCTATTTTGGAGAAGTCAGGTTGCGATCATGTAAAAGCTTTGGCCCAAGCCAAAGCTACTTTATCTATAGATGACACGAAGGACCCCTCGGCCGAAGCAAGCTTAGTTGGTGGAAAATTCTTTACTGACATCTGGGAAAACGGCGACCGAGGGATGGCCCACGAAATAATAAAAAAGAGCGAGAAAGATACCCACGATGCAAGGGAAGCAACGAAGGCAGCTGAAAAAGTTGCAGAACTCGAAAGGCGGATAGGTATTGCTTAATAGCTTTTGACTTTATTTTCTATTTTTGTGACTTCGAACTTATTTACGTTTTCTACCGCAGCCAAACTATCTCCTCCTCCAGAGCCCTCCGAGTCGTTGGCCAACCCAGAAGCAAAGGCATCAGCAGAAATTGTTAGGATGGCTGAAGCTATTGTAGACGAAGCCATTACCCAACTGCTGACCGAAACTGCAGATGAAGTTTTGAAGGAAGAATAATAGATATTGTAAAAACATTACTAGAATATTAATGTAACATTTGCTGGACTATGCTTGTAATATTTGGTGCTCATGAGTTTTTAATGTAATATATAAATGGCTTTGTAATTCATTTCTTTGCGATGCATGAAACTTTTATTGTACATACCGTTTTTGAGCCTTCGACGAAAAAACACCTTCCCTTCTTTTCATGCTTCGTAAAGAAGAGTTTTTATGCTTCGTGAGAAATCCTTCAATCGTCGCAGAAACATTAATGCTTCGTCAGTAATAGACTTTCTTCCTTGATATCAGAGTGCTTTATAAAAATGCTCCAAGCGTCACCATAATACTGATACTTTGTCAATAAAAGACTTTCTCCTCCACTTCAGAGCTGATAAAACCGTATCTCTTCAAAACATTTTGTGCCTTAGCACAATTTCACTTTTTCAAAGCATTGTCCGAAGGTCAACATTATATCCCCTTCTTGTGCCATTGATGCAATATGATGTATGATGTTATGTTATGCAAAATGATGTGATGATGTTATGCTATGCGAAAATGATACTTTGTGCCGAAGACACACACTCACATCCCCATATTGGAATACACAATCCCTTTGTCGTTTATTTTTCGGCTTCACCGCTTATTTTTCGGTGTATCAGCGCTGACTTTTCGCTGTAAGTTCTGCATTCCCTTAAGAACGTCTTTTGAAATTCTTCGCCTTCTATTTCGGCGGTATTCACGTTGACTTTTCGCGCTTCGCCTTATATTTCGGTGGTATTTGGCTCTACATTCCCTTTGGAACGACTTTTGAGCAGAAAACTTACACTGCGCTCCCTTAGGAATGACTTTTTGTAGCTTCGGCAAACTTACGCTGCGTTCAGTAGAACGACTTTTTGTAGCTTCGAAGATACTTGTGACTTAGGAACGGCTTTTTGTGCCTCGGCAACTTTTTGGACTCCGTAAGTCTATGGAGAAGATATATTTTCACTATGGCAAAAACGAAGCTATTACAAGGAATTGAAAATGACAAGAAAACTAAGTTTTCAACAACTATTCCTTAGTAAGAAAGAGGGTGACAATAAATGTAAAAACTGAATCAGGGGTAGGATATCTCTTAGTAGATATGCTTCGACTCTGGCACAGTACTATTGACTGTGCGAGCTTCGGACTCCTTCCTGAAGTCTCTCTGCTGATGGGTCTGCTGACTCCCTTCTGGCTGTTGGCCGCATGAATATGCAGGTTGTAGTGGTGGCAGAGGTGGAGGCTGTGGCCAGGATGCCTGTGGCTGACTAGCCGAAGCAACAGACGCTGCAGGATGGTTACCCACATACTCTGGTATGTAGGGTGAGTGATATGAAGCAGTATGCAAGACCTACTTCGGCTGATTCTGCTGAGCTGCAGCTTCTGCTATTTCCTTCTGTTTCTAAATGGTGACATGGCACATCCTTGTAGTATGGCCCTTGTCCTCACCATAGAATAAGCAATAAATTTTTCTAGGCTGATCCCTAAATCTTCCTCCGAAGCCCCTAGCGCCTTTGCACCTTGGAGCTGTCGGCCGAAGATGGCTTTGTTGGTGCCCCGAAGCTTGCGAGGAATATTGTGGCCTCTGTTGCTGACTTCCTCTATCGTCATTCTGGGTAGAGTGGATTGATCTGACATGCCTTGGGTGGATTCTCCCTCTGAAGCCCCTGGTCATCTCAGAGAACCTGTAGGCCTCCTCCCTTGTTTGATGAAAGTCATTATCAGTGCGGATGTATTCATCCATCTTTTGAAGCAGCTTCTCCAAAGTCTGTGGAGGCTTTCTAGCAAAATAGTGGGCAGTAGGTCCTGGACGAAGCCCCTTGATCATGGCCTCAATGACAATTTCATTGGCACTGTAGGCGCTTGTGCTCTCAGACGCAAGAACCTTTGGACGTATGCCTGGAGATACTACTCGTGATCTTGTGTGCATTGAAACAGAGCCTGAGCTGTGACTGGCTTCGTCTGAAACCCTTGGAAACTGGTGATCAACATGTCCTTCAGCTTCTGCCATGATGTGATTGTTCCTGGCCGAAGAGAGGAGTACCAGGTTTGCACAACATTCTTGACTGCCATGACGAAAGATTTCGCCATGACTGCGGTATTGCCTCCATATGAAGATATGGTTGCTTCATAGCTCATCAGAAACTGCTTCGGATCTGAGTGCCCGTCATACATGGGGAGCTGGGGTGGCTTGTAAGATGGGGGCCAATGTGTAGCCTGCAGTTCTGCTGACAAGTGGAGAAGCATCATCAAAAGCAAAATTTCCATGATGGAAATCCTCATACCATTAATCCTTGTTGAAGAAGCTCCCTATGTTGAGGCCTTCGCTCTTGCTCATCTTAAGCAAGATGGCGTACTTCTTCAGTAGCTTCGTCAATCTGCCTTTGAATGTCGGCTAATCGAGCCATCTTCTCCTTCTTCCTTTGTACTTGTTGATGAAGCATCTCCATATTCCTGATTTCTTGGTCCAACTCGTCCTCCTGGGGTGTTGGACTAGTGGCCTTCCTCTTCTGGCTTCGGGCCTCTCGAAGAGAAAAGGTCTCCTGGTTCGGGTCCAGCGGCTGCAGAGCGGCAGCCCCTGTCGCTGAAGCTTTCTTCGGTGGCATGACGAAGGTCAATGCTTGCCGAAGGTGGTCAAAAAGAGTTCACCGGAGGTGGGCGCCAATGTTGGAGACTTGTTCTCAAATGCTATGAATTAAGAACAAGGCAACACGAAAAATATTAAACGTTAAAGTCCTTCGTCCTTCGAAGCATTATTTCCCTTGGGATATAATGATCTTCGGACGAAGGTTATGAAGGACATACCTTCAGCAGCATAACATATAATGATGAAGAAGGAACCATATGAAATATAAAATAACATAAATAATCATGTATTATTATCAACTCATTTCTATTTTATTATTATGGAAAATATAAATGATATCCAATTACAAATGTACCTTCGGCTTGAAAGAAAGTAAAAGTACAAGCGTGACGCAAAAGCAAATGCCAAGTCAGCGTGAACAGTACGTGAGCACTGTTCATCTATTTATAGGCACGGGACGCAGCCCATGTAAAATTACACCCATGCCCTTTGCATTTGCTAATGACTCTATAGTAACCCATCCAGGTTTGAATAGCCTTTTCCTTTTTAAGTCGGTTTCCTTTTCTGCAATCATGCCGAAGCTCTCCTGCATATAGCTTCGGCTTTGCGCCAACCTTCGTATTCTTTGTGCTTCTTCATACTGTGGTTCTGTTCCGAGCCCGAAGGTACCTGTTCATGTATTATATACTCTAGAAACATTGTTAAATCATGTTTTTGAGGACCTTCGAAAGCCGAAGGCCCCCAACAAAAGGGGTATGCCCTTTTGATCCAACAGAGATGATAGATGTTGCTTGATCACTTCGACAAACAACATCGGAATTATTTCAAGGGAGGAGTCCACGGAAGATCACACATCAGTGTAATTCCATAATGGATCATGACTAGAGACTTCGGTACCGACATCCGACGAGTAGCACAACCATGTATGCGCACACACAGAAGGCCCTCGGTTTCGTCGCGGCACCATCAGTTTTAGTCATAACGCCATTACCAAACTCAATCAATAAGAAACCTTACGTGGCACAATTAGACTAAGCAAGGATGGCAATATGCAAAAATAGACTCCACTTGTAAGAATGGTTACAAGTAGAGAGCCAATAGATCATGGCCCAATAAAATGAACAGGGCATGGCCATAACCTAATTTTGATGAAAGGAGTACAATGGGAGACTGTTACTTTAGCCCCAAGCATATTTCTATGCCCATCGTAGAGATCACAAGGTCAAGGATTAGTATCTAATTAGATACGAAGGGAAAATAATCATAAGATTAAGTTGGTATGCCTTCGATAGATATGGGGAAACCAAGGGCATCAAACTCAAGAAAATGGTCGGACATGTCTTTCCTGGGTTAGGTTGATAAAGCAACATTGCGATCTTCAAGAACAGGCAAACTGGAATAGAGACATCAGCTTGCACAAATCGAACAAGGGAATGGTTTTAGAAGGAGACATGACTTGAGATCCTTGTTTTAAGCTTAGGTACATTTTATGTCCAATAAGGAAATTGTCTACGCATTTATTTGCATGGGCTTTGTCATGGAGTGCTAACGGAAAAATCAACTTTTGGTCATGGTTCACCAACTAAGAACATGCCTAATTTTCGATTTAAGCAGACAAACTACCAACCTTCTATCAGCATATCAAGTACCAGAGCAAGCACATATAACACCCTAACAGGTTACCTAAAGAATGGAGGACAACTATTTCATCGAAGTTCATAATTCAACATTACACCACATTATCTACAATCACTGGTTACTGGAATAAAGATGAGAGAAGCATTTTGGGTGTATAGGTGACAAACAAGATGCAACAATCAGGATGCATGCTCGTCCTATGCGTCCTCACGAGTTTTGCCAACATATTGTGGCAATAATGTTCTATATCGGTGGCATACTTACGACTCTCACGGTATTTTGCTAGTCGTCAACTACACATATGTTTTCGAGGTTAGTGTACATGCAGAAAAATCCATCACAACCCAATTCCCAATGATGCAAAATCCACACATGACATTTTATCACAGTTTATACTCCATATATTGCTATATGGAGGCCAGCTCTTCATTAAGCGCCGAGCCATGCATTGGCGCAGTTGCCACACTTCAACCATAGGGCAACTCATTATGGTAACTCACCTTCTTACCTGAGCGTAGGTGCGTCGTTACAAGTACAATGCACTTCTCAGCATTCCCATGTCTGCATACACATACACATCCATGGGGTACTGAATTCCCAAAAAAAATACTCCACATCGCAGCCTTCATATATACATATGTAGAACATGTATACAATCAAGCGCTTCTCATTCTCTTCCCTAGACTGACGGTTGTTCGGTCATGCTCTCACATCTCACCTTACCTGAGCGTCGATCCATTCAAAATTGAATGGCTTCACAAATAACAATACACATGTATGCAATACCCCCGGTTGTGGGTTAGTGGTTTTTAAATAAGCCACCTGATATTCCTTAGTTTAGGGCTTAACAGAGGATGTCGCTAGCATTCTAGTTTTTCAAAGCTATTTTTCAAAACCAAACAATGTGTTTAGTTGAAAATAAGTTTTTCGAAACCAAAAATTTTGTTTTGAAAAGACATATGTGACCGTATATACTTAATCTTGCTCCGATACCAGCTGTCGCAGAACCTCCCAAGTTATTGGGCTCACATGCACCTGTCCTTGTCTCAAAGACCTCAGACTTCTATGCAGGTGCACCAGATAACTCAACAGGATTTGTCAGAGTGCCCCAAGGACCTCAGATAAACCACTTACAACCAGGATCGCGAGATTAAGTAACACAAATCACACACATCAACATTTTTGCAGCAGAAATCTTATTACAAATGAGTATATAAGTTACAAAACCAGAGTAGTTACAAAAGAATTTCACTTTTAAATATTGCGAAACTTTTTGTAAGTTTGAAGTATGTGCTAAGCTTAAGTGACAATCCTCATAAGAAGATAAAGACGGGGTATACTTATATAAGAAGGCCGAGCCCACCGGCACTTAACACCATCAACAGCAGCACAAAACTATAACCTGAAAAACAACAGGGAATAAAACCTTGAGTACGAAATTACTCAGCAAGACTTACCCGACTAAAGAAAAGACTCTCAAGGGTATGCTGGTTTTAAAAGGAATCAAGGTATGGCTTATCAAGAAGCAAAGACTCAGTTTTGGCAGAAAAGCTTACTAGGAGTGGATCCTTAAGAATCCATTTTTACTTGTCAGGTTAAGTAAAGTTACCTGCATCTAAGGTTCTTTCTACCCTAGTTCAAACACTTGGCCTACACTAGCCGTCTTTTATCATCCCTTCATTTCATTGGATTTCTACGTGTAAGTCAATGACCAAGTCTTCATGTCAGAGAAGTAACGGCGATCCGAATCGATTAATACCCAGCTGGGGATCTCTAATCATACGACATATGTAGCACTTAACCCTTGCATATGTCAACTCGCCACCAGGGTTCTTAAGACCAGATTAGGTTCACACCAACCGAGAGCACAGATACACCACCGTCCAGCTCTTGCCATGGAGGGTACACGCTACTCTCGCCATCTCTCCACTCCCATTGCGTGTTGTCTTATTCTGGTATTAGTCTGCCCAAGGCAAAGCTTACCCATGATGAGGCATGTGACCAGTTAAAGGGTCCTCGGTCATCAGGCCCACATCGAGCACGGTCCTTAATCGACTCAGATGGAGACACTACACCGAGACTCTCTTCTCGTGCAAGTCACCCGCCTGGTCTCAGCTTTATTATTTAAACCCAAAGTTTGGTACCTGGCAGAGGTACATCTTTTCCGATGTTGAACCCATCATGGCCATGATGGATTCACCTTCAAGTTTTATTTTTGAAAACATTCCCATCCAATCTGTAGCATGACTTTTGTTTTAAAACAAAACATTTTGTTTTTCTAGAGCAAGGCTAAGCATCATAAATCCTTTTCATAAAAGGGTATCAAGGAAGGTTAATCAATTTTCCATAGAAGGAAATGCATCAATGGTTTAGCACACAACTCCTATCACCTAATGCATCAAACAAGGTGATAAAGATTTTAAAAACAGCAAGGAGGTGACAAATGCACCGGGGCTTGCCTGGAATAAACACTACGTTAGTGTTCGTTAGACGACGTCCACTTGGCGATCATCCTTTATTCTGATACTTGCTCCGTCTATCCATCTTCAGGCTAATCCATCAACATCATCTTCGGAGAAGCTCACGCTTTCCAGCATCTTGTGGTCGACTCAGCTCTGGTTCTCCGCATCACGTGGTTAATTCACGTACCTGAATGAAATGCATTATGCACATGAATGCATATAGAAAGGAATATTACAAACCTAAATAGTGCTACGCAATAGCGAGTTAAACACCTAGCGGCGAGGTGTTGTACAATTTCATACGGAAACACTAGTTATCGATATACGACTAAGCGCAATAATCCCGCTTAACTAGATTAACCGAATCTAACGCCAACATCACGAAATAGCCAACTATTCACACTAGGTATGTACGTCTGCCAACACATTCTTCATCTAACTCGAATTTCTAACTTAGATTTCACACGTCTATGAAGCATTACTTCACAAATACGAACCTAACCAATTCACAATATACGATGAAGCATTTTAATAAACAATTAATACAACCATAACGCACGGTTGCTACCATCCAGAGAACTGACCCAACTAATATAACTAATGAATCCAATCCTTGAACCAATAGTAAGAACTAGCGAACCAGTGTACTATTACTAGTCGATACAAAATTCATGAGAACAACGATGATTCCGGTTCAGACCATCCATCAAGCATTTAGCGCGCAATGAACAACGGCCTTCCCGTCATCGCCCAACAGCTAGAATTCCAATTCTATCATCGACCCCATAACATCACACAACATAACGACATAACAACGGATCTAGCCATAATTACCAAGCACACACCTCGCATCACTGGTATTTCTAACTTAATCTTATACGCATACGAAGCGTCTTATTTTACGATCATAAAACCAATAGTAGTAAAAAAATAGCGAATTAGCTCACCGTATCATAATTCGATTTGGTAGTTGCCTGAACGACGACGGCCTTCAGCTGAAGTCCTCGATCGAACATCTGGCGAGCGTGACCGACGAGCTAAGGGTGAGGCAAAGCTCGACGACGAGGTCGAACAGGGGATGGTGAGCGTGAGCGCACGCCAGGGCTTACCAAAAACATAAAGACGACGGTATGGTGTGCACACGACACAAAGAGAAATGACCACAACTCCATGACAGCTTCACGAACACGACGAGGATGTAGAGCACGGCGACTATTCTTCAATTGCGAGAATACTGGAATTGGAGGCTGGTGGTCCGGACAGAGGAGCGCACGGCCCGGGAAGTTTCGATGGCACGGACACCGAGCAGGCGACTCGACGGCGAGCTGTGGCAGGGAACGATGTTCCCGCCTGGCCGAGCTGAGAGCAGGGAGGGGCAGCCAGCGCGCAGGGGAGCTCGACGGCGGCCGCCATGGCGCGCAAGGAGCTGGGCATGCGACGAGCTAGAAACCGAACGCCTGCTGAACTGGAGCAGAGCACGGGCTCCATGGTCAAGGGCAAGGGCTGCTGGGCGAGATCCGAGCAAAGGAGGAGCGCCATTGGAGAGGGAGATCCGAGCTGGGGCGAGTCCTGAGGGAGCCAAGACGAGACCGTGGGAGAGGGAGATGAGCAGTCTGCGGCTCTGCGCACGGGAGGATGCCATGGGAGGGCCCAAGCTAGGGCCGGCACTGAGGATGGAGGAGCAGGGGGCCGTGTGTCCTGGGCGCTAGCACTAGACGTCCCAAGTTGGAGCTCGGTCGCCGGAGCTGGGGAAGAAGGGAGCAACGGCTGGACGAAGCTCATGCCATGGGGAAGTGCTGCTAGAGGAGGAGCGCCTCCAGGAGAAGCAAGGCACAGCTACTAGGAAGTAGGGGTGCTCGGACGCCATGGAGGGAGCTCCGGCGCGGCAGGGAAGGAGCTCAGGGAGTAGGCGAGGCTGTAGAATTGCAGGGCCGAGCGGTCGAGCGCCAGGGAGGAAGGCGCGAGGGAGATGAAGAAGAGACACGGCTGCTTGCAGAAGATGATAAGGAAGCGGCTAGAAAAATCTCAAGGGAGCACGGTGACGGCTGGGAAAAATCCCAGATGGATGAGGACGACGACCGCTGGAGAAGATGATCCAGAAGATGAAGACGGCTGCGGCAAAGGAAAGATTAGGGCGGCGGGATTTTTCCTCAGACCAGAACGGCTAGCGGTTGTAGGATATTTTTATTCTTTTTTTCACAGAATATGAAAATATCCTGATTCTAGGATTAGAGTTTGGGTGAGGTCTAAATGGACTGGATATCGGATATAATTTTTGAGACAACACTGGTTTAGTCGATATCTGATAAAAATTTATCTATTGTCTAAACACAGTTGATTTTATTATTTTACAGAGTGTGCTGAAGAATAAATTGGATTATAACCTCGCGCAAGATTTCGCATGATTCGAATTATTTTGCTCTGAACATTTTAGTCATCGAGTTTAAATTCATTTGTTCGAGATAAAATCGTAAGAGTAGGTAAGGCTTCCGAATTCGTATTCGCGTGAGCGATGTATTTTAAATAATCACCGGATGCACCGATTTTCGGAACGACTAGGTTCTGAACAGCATGAAAATTTCGGAAGAGCCCGGATAGATAAAAATGATGTCAAACTCGCGATAGACGAAACAGATGTGATATTAAAATTGTGATAGACGAATATGATTAAATTTTAGCATCTGTTTTATTCACTGATATTACGTGCTTAAATTTATACTCGTTATCGAGTGGAATATAAACACCAGAGGTGTTACAACAAAGGTCAATGGGACTAGGACGAGTAACAATATGTTTGATTCTGATCATGACAGTGAGAATTATTGTAATGAAAGTGAGTCTGATTATGAACATGAAAGTGAATACAATTCTGAACATGAGAATGAGAACTCTAAAGGTGCTTCTGAAGATATATTATTCAAGAAAAAGCATGCATCATTTAAAGGAGATAGACAGTTGCATCGAGTCAGGCCACAAAAGGAGCTAAAATGTGAGTATTTCCTACATTTAGTACAAGAGTAAAATGCTAGTATTTATTTCTTTTGAGTATTATGAGGAGTTTTTCCACATGTCTTGCAGCCATGAACCATGAAGTTGGCACCTTAACCAGATCTAATAATGAAGAGGGGAGGGAGAATTCTGAAGGTGCTTTTGTAGAATAAAACACAACAGAAAATATAGTATTCAAGAAAAAGCATGCATCGTTTAAAGGAGATAGACAGTCGCATCGAGTCAGGCCACGAAAGAAGCTGAAATGTGAGTATTTCCTACCTTCAGTATAACACTAAAATGATAATATTTATTTCTTTTGAGCACTTTTTTCTTTAGAAGTGACAAGGTAAGAGTAATCAGAGTAAAGCAGCAATAGATGAGAAAAGATTAAGAAAAGTTTAGAAAGAATCAGAGTAGCAAAGGTAAGTAGGTAAGGGTGTTGTCCAGTTCTATCTAGCTTACGTCCTATAGTCAACATTTCTCTGATACCACTTCTGTCACACCTGGGTTCTAGGTGTTGGGGACTTGTTCTCAAATGCTATGAATTAAGAACAAGGCAACATAAAAATGTTAAATGTTAATGCCCTTCGTCCGCTGAAGCATTATCTCCCCAAGGATTTAATGAACTTGAGACGAAGGTCACGGGCAAAATATCACGAAGGTCATACCTTCGTGATTAGACTTATACAACAATGTAAAATGAAGTATAACATGTAAAACATATGTCAGAAACAGATAACATTATTCGTATATTTCATTATATGGATCTAAATATTAAAACATGATATTTGGGTACATTTATACCTTTTCCTTGACGGATAACAATAATTCCAGTGTGATGCGTCAGCAATTACAAGATTGCATGAACAGTACATGGGCACTGTTCATCTATTTATAGGCATAGGACACAGCCTATGTGAAATTACATTTATGCCCTTTATAATCAATTACAATACTGACACAAAACATCATGGGTCTTTGAGTCATTTCATCTTTAAGTCGGTTCACCCCTTCATCTTGAGATTTGTCACTGTGCTAAAGCTCTATCGGTGATAACTTCGGCGCTGCTTCTAAAAGGATCTGCCGAAGGAGTTTTCCTCTTTTAGGATCTTCGGCTATGAAGCATACCCCCAACAGTAGCCCCTTCGCGGTACTAGATCGTTTTTTGTAACGAGCTTGATCCGTGAAAAAGTCTTCTAGGCTTTGAGATGCCGAAGATCCGAAAAAACACCTTCCCTGAGCTCGTTGGTGAGAAACGATTAAAATAATCCACGTGCGAGGTGGCCTCATCTTGCAGCAGTTGCGCGCGCCCTAGCGATTCACCTTCCCGGACCCTGTGGCCCACCGTTCACTGAGTATGGGTGGCTGTTTTTCCGGTGCGGAAGACCTTGACGATTCACCTTCCCACCTGCGGCACTATATAAGCAGACGGGTAGGTGTGAAGTTACCACAGCATTCATTGCTATTGTACTGTTGTGCTGCCAAAAATTTAACCATAGCCGAAGCTTGATCATCGTGCTCAAACGAAACACCGCTTTCGATTCTGCTTCGTCACAAGAGAAAGAACTTCGGAGAAATTGAGAAAGTCAACAACTTCAAAAAATTTCAAAAAATTCATAATCAGATGGCAAGATTGTGTTCTACTACCAGGATTGACCGTGAGGGAGATGAGACCGAAGCTACTAAAACTATTCCAATTTCCGAAGCAATGAGGCGGTCTGGGCTGGCAACATCGGGGGATTTACCAGCCACCGAAGCAGAACGGGCTGATGTTGAAGAAACTGATTCCGAAGATGATTACAGCAGTGCAGTGCCGAGCAAACCTAGCCACCTGGACTTCGGAAAGTCCACCATCTCCGAAGCTGATTCTCCTAAGATGGTGAAGTTGGGCTATTTTAGTGAAGCAAAGAAGGAGTTGATTCGTTTTGGTGGAGAAGAAACTATCCCGAAGCCAGGAAAGAATGAAGTAGTGGTTTTCAAAAGTCTTTTTAAAGCTGGTTTAAGATTCCCTTTGAACAAGATGATTGCTGATGTACTAAAGAAATTTGGGATCTACCTTCATCAAGCTGACCCCTAATGCTATCGTTAGGCTAAATTTTTATATCTGGGCTCTCCGAAGCCAGGGGGTGGAACCATTCGCTGAAGGTTTCTGCCGAGTGCACAAACTGCACTACCAGACCAAGGCTAGAGGAGATGGTCTTCATGAAAATTTTGGCTGCTACAACTTTGCTTACCGCAAGACTACAAAGTTTCCAGTGATCAGTTACCGAAGCAAATGGCCAGCTGGATGGAAATCTGAGTGGTTCTACGTCAGAGTTGACGAAGATGAAGATAAGTTGGTCCAAAGTCTGTTAGAATTGATCTTCGGAGAGACCCAACCCCCGTGCAACATGTTACCTAGGGAGTCCAAGTCAAATTGCTCTAGCTGAATTTAGAGTGATTGCAGATCATATTGGCACTAGAGACTTGGTGCAAGAATTTCTGGCCTTCAGAGTATTCCCGACTTTGAAGGAGTCGGAAATGCCGAAGCTAGAGGGGAAAAAGGAGAAAGGGGAACTTGTTCGGTTGCTCTACCATTTCAAATTCAAGAAACTTTTCAAAGTACCTTGCCAAGAGTGGCTGGACACAATCGAAGTAATGTGTAATGAAATACTCAGAAATTATTCTAAAAAAGAAGACCAATTGATGACTGCGGCCTTCGGCACCCGTCCGTAGCGAAGGCTAAACCGCGTAATGGATGCACTGGGTTTTGAATATCCTGACTACGAGCGGCTAGATAAGGGTGCTGAAGGCCAAAAGAGAAAAAGAGTAGCTGATGTTCTGAACAAAGACGATGAAGAACAATCGAAAAAGAAAAAGCCGGAGTCTGAGCCGAAAACAGGTGTTTCGAAGAAGAGAATAGCTTTGACTCCGAAGCAAAAAGCAATTGACGAAGAAGAAGGAACTCCTGCAACACCCTCTACTACCGAAGTAGAGGAAATTTTAAAGGTAATGACTGAATCTTTGCCTGTCAAGCTAAGTCCACTGGGGCCACAACTGACGAAGCGTTTTCAGAAGGAAAAGGAGCCCACGAAATCGAAGGAAGCAGCTAGAGCAAAAAAGCAAAGAATCATCACGGTAACAGAAGTCATTGAAAAGACACCACCAGGAGCTTCAGCTCCGAAGGCGCCAGGTGCTAAAAGTTCGATAGCTACTGGAGCTAAACCTTCGGAGGCCACAGATGCCGAAGCTACTAGAGCCGAAGATATTAATTTAGAAAGCATGGTTGCTGATATAGATAAAATTCTGCTAGACATGGCCACAGAAGAAGTTGCTGGGGCCACCGAAGAAGCTTCGGCCCCAGAACCCGAGAAAAAGAAAGAAATTGTCGAAGAAACATCGGAAGATGAAATTTTCAATTTTCAAAACTTGATTGGGCAAGAACTGGCGAAAGCCGAAAAAGAAGAACTAAAAGAGTATGCCATATCTTGCGGCTATCGGCCAGGGGCGGTTCTCTTCGGGGGTGTTGATGATGAGAAGCTAGGCTGCATCCGGGATCAGGCCGGAGCGAAGATTATTGGTACTCTATCAAAGAGTATCGGTTTCCCGAAGCTCGAAGCCGATATTAGCCGCTACCGATGACAGCACATTGTCGGTGGTTTGTTTTATTCCAATTTCAAGGTAAACAATTTCTCTCTAACTTTTTATTTTTCATAACAAAAATATTTTCTAACGAAGGTTGTTCGTGTACAGAGTATGCTACTGAGCAAAGCTTTGAAGATGGAACAGGATTTAGAAGATAAAAAGCTCAGAGGTTATAATTGAATACTTAGAAAACAAAATAAAAGAACAATCAGCTGCTTTTGAGAAGAAAGAGTTCGAACTCCAGACAACTGAAGGCTTGTTAGCAGAAGCCGAAGCTAAGATAACAGAACTGAATACGAAGCTTCTCTGTCAGTCAGAAAGTTTCGAACAGGAAAAGCTGAAGCTTAATGAAAAACTTGAGGCCGAAGTCCAGAAGGGTTTAGATTTGAAAAAATCATTGATAAGCCTTCAGAACAAATGTTTGGAATTCAGCAATCAATGTGTTCAATGGCTGAAGAAGGTATTTTATTTGGTCGGGGCCAGCAGTGAAAAATTTACTCCTTCAGCTGAAGATCTACTAGGAGCCTTCGAACACATCGAAGGTGAGATTGATGACCTCGATGATGTTATTGCTGGACACGGTGACTTCTGTGCCCTGGTAGCTTCTCGGGGCACCGCTGCTGCGTTCCTAAAATCTGGCTTGTGAGCACGGAAAAATCATCAACAGACCCAATTTCAGCCTTTCACCAGCAGTTCTGGATGATATTCCCAGCCTTGCCCGAAGCATTGCGAATAAATTTATAAAGGTGGTATGGACAAAGGGTGGGCGAGAGAAAGCTAGTGACGAAGCTCGGAGTCATCTTAAACCGGTAGCAAAATCATACCTTCGTGCTTACCTCTTCCTTTGAAATTGAATTTTGGTTATAATACTTTAATTCGTGTAGGATGATGAAGCCGAAACCAAAGCTTGAAGAGTAAAAAGATGACGCCAAAGCTTTTAATGGATGACAATGCTGAAGCTGAAGCTCAATGAATTGTGGCGGAACTGCCCGAATTATTCCAACTTAAGTGCCTAAGCCCTGCCTTAGAGGCTAGACCACACTTAAATGGGAATAACCCGTCAATCCCTTGGATCTAGTCCGACACGGCCACTGACAGGATCAAGTACCACACTCTCACTCGAAGGTGAGTCACAGAGCAAATACAATAAAGCATAAAACCATGCATAGAAGAGTGTTAAATTATTACATCATCATCATCGGAGTTTTGCCAAAAGTAGTCATCATTGTTTCAGGGTGCAGCGGAAATAAACTAACGGTAAATAAATGGAGAGAGGGGGAAGCCTGTCCCATCACTCCTCATGCTCCTCCTCAGCCGAGGCAGGGTCCCACTCGACGGTCCATCCCGGTGGTAAGGTAGACGGCCAAGTCACTCCAGCAGTCATTTCCTCCAGAGAACCTGTAAAAATTATGCCACAAGCAAGGCTGAGTATACTAATACTCAGCTAGACTTACTCGGTGTGAGGAGTCTACTCCTCTACCTCTAGACATGCAGCTGTTTGGCTGTGGGGTTTGGTTGCCAAAAGCACTAGCTGAGTTTCTAAATCAAGATTTTAACTTAGTCAAAGTTAAGTGTGACTCTCTTAAGGCTAAAAATGAACTATCTATTCATACAAAGTAGCAAACATTTTAGCAATCAATATCTTGTATCATCTCCGCATCATTCCATTTGTTACTCAATGCAGTACAATGGATCAAGCAGTCTCATTAGCTGCGAGAAGCAGACGATTCGAATCGAGTTTTTATCCTTGCAAGGTAAACCTAAACACACGACATGCAGGGGCACTCTGTCCCCACACATATCAACCGTCCCCATCGATTCCCTGGCAACAGAAAGGGGCTCACCGCCTTGGCGTACAATGCCTCACTGACCCCGACTGGCCGTCGTGCAGTGACCGCACTTGTACCCACCATAATCGGAATGGGAGACTACGTCTCAGGTCGCGTGAGGAGGGCAATCTGCGGGCAGGTTCACTCAGGTACTAGGCTTACCGATTTACCATATTTCTCGGTATGTGTTTAGTACGTTCAAACGCTTGACACAGGTATCCGCACGTTAATCCTTATTCCATTTTCCATCTCGTGGACAACCAATCCCCATGGATTGTTGTCCACCCACTAGTATCATGACAGTGTGAAAGTGGGTACAATCAATTTCCTGATCTCGCGCGAGTGCTAGAAAAATCACTCGTCTTCTACCGAGATCCTAATTAAATAAAGCAACTACTCGACCTGTCATACTAGTATTCATCTCAAAAGGATTCCTGAGATCATGCAACTAGGGTTTCAAACAATTCCTACACCTAAGTGCACAATCAATCCTACAATCATTAAGTGAAGTAAATTAGCATAAATAACAGGTTATGCATAAAACCGGGGCTTGCCTTCCAAAGCAGTGGCAGGCAGGTCCTCTGGTGCAGGCTCGGGTGCTGGATCTGGGGCTACCTCCCGAGCAGCTCCTTGCTCCGGCACGAGGAGGTACTCTCCGTCAGCAAGATTACAGTCTATCGAAATGCAATGAACATGTATGTCATGATTATGCAAGATTTAAGAACATTAAGCTATAGAAACTAAGTCAATAATTAACTTAGGGTTCCTTGGCTATGTGGGTCTTCTAGTGGTATATATAGACTTATTACCTTTTAGGTTTAGGTTTTCTTTTAGGATAACATAGTGGATTTGCATTGCCTTTATAGATTTCAGTGGACAATTTACACAGGTCCTAGGAGGACATTAATTTCCATTATCCATTTTCCTTTCTTTAATTTCCGTTTAGGGTTTCTAGTGTAAGTTTGAACTATGACAGTATTTTAAAAATTTCCAAAAATTCTGTAAAAATTAAAGTGGGTTGTCACTTGCTATTCTAGCTTGTTTTAAGAATTTGAGGCTTAAAGTACAAAAGCTAGGCTTTAAACAAAAATAACAATAGTTAGGCAAAATGGGCCACTTTACACTATACCTCTTAGTTAGGGGTAGGTTCTGTCCTAAAGGTTATTTTTGGTGGCCTCTAATAGTGATAATAAGCTCTTGTACCAAAAATGACAGAGAGCAACATGATGGTTATTTAATGGTGGATTTCTAAAGTTTGGTGCAAAAAGGGTGTTTAGAACTAACTTGTCATTTGAAAAATATCAAACAACAGATTTCAGATTTTTCTTAAGTTCTTATTATCAAAACATTAGTTATCCCAAGGGTTGGGGTGTTTTCACCATGAGGTTATTTTTGTAGGGTTTTTCTAAGTTTCCCTTGTTTTCTTAAAATAAAAGGTATCCTATTTATTTTATACTAAACCAGGGTGTGATAGATTTTTCCAGTGAACTATATTGATTAAGTACCCTAACAAAAATAGGGATGCCCTCTGGTTCACTATTTAAATCACATTTTCTATTTTTCTTAACTTTAAGCATAATGCAAAAGAAGGAGTAAAAACTAACTCAATGTAGTGGACAGAGGGGTTTAACATTTTTAAATAGGTCAGTAGGTAGATATAAACTTCTCCAAATTTTTCTAACCCTAGTTAAATAGTACAACCATTTTTCTTGCTATTATTGAGCTTTTGGTCAAAACTATGATTAAATCAGAACCTTTTAGTTTTCTATAGTACCTATGGGGTTTTATATTTTTCTTAAGTAGGTTACATTATTTAGAGTCTGGCAAAATTGGTTTGACCAAATTTGGATGTACTAAACACAAGTTATGAATTTTTAGAGTCTCTGTTCAATTTTAAAATAGATTTTAAAATGAGTTTCCTGGAAAAACGGTTTACACCAGGGTCCCTGGGTTTAAAACAAATCAAACCTCGCAGTTCTACCCTTGCGCCACTATTCCCCTGAGTCTCTGACATTTCACTTAACCCCCTGACCTTCTCTTCCTCTCACCCGCAGTCCTTCCCCCAACTGAAACAGTAGCCGCGGAAAAGAAAAGGGTGGCGCGGCTTACCGGCGGCGAGGGAGGTCTGGCGAAGGGCAGGGTTTGCTCGGGGAGGTTCTGGCGATCACGTCGAGGTACGGCTCGTCGTCGGGGATGGCCGGAATCGCCCGGTCCACGCGCGCAGGCGGGCGAGCTCGTCGGCGGCGTGTGCTCCGGCCTATCCACGGCGGTACAGTTCAATCCAAGGGCATAGGGAGCTTCATGGAGGTCTAAGGAGTCTAACCGTGCAAGGAATCGAAGAGAGATTCATCGTGTACCTCGGTCCACGGTTGCCGGCGGTCGGGTGAAGTCCGGTGACCTTGTTCCGGCGTCTCCGGTGAAGCAGAGCCCGATTCTTTGCTCGGGGAGCTTCACGGAGGTGTGCACAGTCTTCTCCGAGGGCTGGACGGGGCTGGAAATGGCTGGGCGGGCCGGTCTACGGTGGCAGGGGGATCGGGTGGCCGCGGACAAGCTGCGCACTGGCCAACGGCGGTGAACTAAGCTCCGGGGAGGGTCGGGCGGGTGAGGAAGGGTACGGTCGAGGCCTGGGAGGGTTTTATAGGCGCGGACGCGGACCAGGGCGCTGGCTTGGCTCGGGCGCGGCGCGGGGCTCACGGGGGCGCGCGTGGGCGTGCTCTGGCGCGGCAGAACGCGTCGAACACGTGGCGGTTTGTTTCTTCCATTGTTCATACGTCGGCAGAGGTCGCAAACGTGGGAATCTTTGCAAAAGTTCGGCGCAGACCTCTTCCTGACACCTAGGGCTGTCACTCAACTGTGAGACGTCGGGGCAGATATGGCCTAGGGAGGGAGATCTTCGAGTGTCAAATCGGGTGTGTCACACTGCGCACTTCGCGACAAAATCCATGCCATGGCATGTCAAACGTCCGAGTCTTGGGCTCAACTTTTTCCAGTGGGTGCCCTAGGTGGTATGCCACATTTTTGGTATAGAACACAAGTGGATTTGATGCCAGCTTCGAGGTGAACACAACTGATCTTTAGTATAGGTATAGTTTTTAACTTAGAGAGAAATAGAGAGCTCTAGCTCTCTCTCCACTTAGTGATTTGATTTGAGGTTTCTCTAGGGGCCTTTTTGCAATATTTCCTTCCTCTAATTGCTGGTTATAAGGTTACTTAAGGTTTGTTTAAGGATTACTCATGTTTTGCATATTTGCTCATTTTCTTCTCCCTCTTATCCATGGCTTTGGAAAGGAGGGTTCAAGAGGGGCCTAGGGTTCTCCCTTTTCTTATCAAATGTAGCAAATGCACAAAAACTTAAATGGTGCCCTTAGGTCCTTAGAATTCTTGGTTAACACATAATCTCCAAGGTTCTTTGTTCCCCTCAAGTTATTTCCACATGTGATCACAATCCTTAGCATTCAGGGTATGTTCTAGTCATGGTAACACCTGAGGTGTTACAGCCCTCCCCCCTTAAAGGAATCTCGTCCCGAGATTTTAGGTAGAGTCCCTTGGAGGGTGCTTGAGGGTGTGTTAGTGCTACTCTCCCTTTATGCTCAAGTTTCACTTTTTAACTGTTCTTCGAATGTCATCCTCTTTGCAACTTCAGAAGGAAGCCCTTCTTAAGTTAAATCCATGACTTAGACTATCCTTGTTATCTAAGTTTTTCTTATAATTGACTTCAAAGGGCAGGTGGGGGTGGGGTTTTTGGGGTTACATACCGACTCCTTTGGGCAGAAAGTCGGGGAAGCGAGAGCGTAGAAAATCCCCCGTCTCCCATGTAGCTTCTTCTGCTGAATGATGACTCCACTGAACCTTATACATTCTGATTGATCTTGCCCGAGTTGATCTCTCCTTTTGATCCAATACCTTGACAGGGTACTCTTGGTAGGACAAGTCTGGTTCTATCTCAATGTCTGGTTCCGGTAGCACTTCAGTGGGTAGACGAACACATTTCCGCAGCTGAGATACATGGAACACACTGTGAACTGCTGACATACGGGGTGGCAATTCCAATTGGTAAGCTACGGGTCCACAACTTGCCTTGATCTTATAGGGTCCAATGTAACGAGGGGCTAACTTGCCCTTGATCCTGAATCTCTGGACACCCTTGGTGGGTGATATCTTAAGGTAGACATGATCTCCTACCTCAAACTGTAGAGGCTTCCGCCTCTTGTCATGATAACTCTTTTGCCTGGCCTGAGCAGCTTCTAAGTTCTTCCTGATGACTCTGACCTTTTCCTCTGCTTCAAGTACCAAATCTGGCCCAAATATTTCCCTCTCTCCTGCTTGAGACCAATTCAACGGGGTTCTGCATCTTCTCCCATACAAAGCCTCAAAAGGTGCCATCTTTAGACTGGATTGATAGCTGTTATTGTAAGAAAACTCTGCCAAGGAAAGACACTTGTCCCAATCCTTCCCATAATGTAGTGCACATGCCCTTAACATATCTTCTAAAATCTGGTTCACCCTTTCTGTCTGACTATCTGATTGAGGGTGATATGCTGAGCTTCGGATTACGTGGGTCCCGAGGGCTTCTTGCAGTTTCTCCCAAAAGCGTGCCACAAACAGTGCTCCTCTGTCAGATATAATGGTCTTTGGGATACCATGCAATCTTACTATCTGATCAACATAAATTTCTGCGTACTTCTCTGTCTTGTGGGTGGTGTGCAATGGCAAGAAATGAGCAGTCTTGGTCAATCTGTCCGCAATGACCCAAATAGAATCATGGTGCCTGGAGGTATTGGGTAATCCTACTATGAAGTCCATGCAAATGTCCTCCCATTTCCAAGATGGTATGGGAAGGGGTTGCAAGGGGCCTGCTGCCTTCAAGTGACTAGCCTTGATTCTCTAGCAAGTGTCACACTCTGATACGTACTTGGCAATTTCCCTCTTCATCCTGGTCCACCAATACAAAGATCTGAGATCATGGTACATCTTGTTGCTACCAGGGTGCATGGAGAATTTGGAAAGGTGAGCTTCATCCAGTATCGTCTTTCTAAGTTCAGGGTCCTTGGGAACAACCAATCGATCTCCAAACCAGAGAATTCCCTTGCTGTCCTGTCGGAAACACTTGTATTTTTCTGCCTTTTGCTTGAGCATATCTTTGATAACCTGAACACCCTTATCCCCAATCTGTGCCTGAACTATTTGTTCTTGCAATGTGGGCTCCACCGAGATATAGCTTAGGTCACCCGAAGAAACAACTTCCAGGTTCAGCTTGCACAACTCATCACACAGGGTGGTCACTCCCACATCCATGCTCATACAATTGCACTGGGCCTTTCTGCTCAAGGCATCTGCCACAACATTGGCTTTGCCAGGATGGTAATGCACCTCCAAATCATAGTCTTTGATTAATTCCAACCATCTTCTCTGCCTCATGTTCAGATCTGCCTGAGTGAAAATGTACTTGAGGCTCTTATGATCAGTGTAAATGTTACAGTGAGCTCCCATCAAGTAGTGTCTCCATATCTTGAGGGCATGAACTACTGCTGCCAACTCCAGATCATGTGTCGGGTGGTTCTGCTCATGGGGCCTGCGTGCTCGGGAAGCATAAGCAATCACTCTGTTCTCTTGCATCAAGACACATCCCAATCCGGTACCTGAAGCATCACAATAAACTTCGAAGGGCTTAATGTTATTAGGTTGAGCCAGCACTGGGGCTGTTGTCAAATGCTGCCTCAGTGTATGAAAAGCATCTTCGCACTTCTGGCTCCACGTGAACTTGGCTCCCTTCTTCAATAGCTCAGTCATTGGCTTGGCAATTCTGGAGAAATCCGGAATAAATCGTCGGTAGTACCCTGCCAATCCCAGAAAACTCCTAATCTGCCTCACTGTAGTTGGAGGTTTCTAGTTCATCACTTCTTGCACTTTCTCAGGGTCAACTGATACCCTATTCTGAGAAATTTTGTGACCCAAGAATTTAATCTCCTTCAGCCAGAACTCACACTTACTCAACTTAGCATACAACTGATGATCACGCAGTCTCTGAAGTACAGTATGCAAGTGTTTGGTGTGCTCGGCTTCATTCTTGGAATAAACCAAGATGTCATCAATGAAAACGACCACGAACTTGTCTAGCTCTGGCATGAATACTGAGTTCATCAAGTACATAAAATAAGCCGGGGCATTGGTTAGCCCAAAAGACATCACCAGAAACTCATACAGTCCATATCTGGTAGAGAAAGCCGTCTTGGGAATATCGCTGGTACGGATCTTAATCTGATGGTAACCTGAGCGAAGGTCTATCTTGGAGAATACCTTGGCTCCTACCAACTGATCAAACAGAACATCAATGCGGGGCAGCGGGTATTTGTTCTTGATAGTCACCGCATTGAGAGGACGGTAGTCAACACACATCCTCAAACTCTCATCCTTTTTCTTCACAAATAAAGCCGGACATCCCCATGGTGAAGTGCTTGGACGAATAAACCCCTTGTCCAACAATTCTTGCAATTGTATCTTCAATTCTGCCAATTCCGCGGAAGGCATCCTATAGGGTCTCTTGGAGATAGGAGCAGTCCCGGGTTGCAATTCGATGGCGAACTCAATATCTCGGTCAGGTGGCATCCCTGGCAATTCATCCGGAAAAACATCCGGATAGTCACAGACCACTGGGATCTTTTCCACTGGGGATTCTATCATAACAAAGGCACAAGATCGGGTACAACCCTGGTTGGGTAAATGCAAAACAGTCTCGCCATAAGCAGGGGAATGAATTTCAATGGCTCTGGCTGCAATGTCCAATACTGCCTGATGCCTGGTCAACCAGTCAGCTCCCAAAATAATATCCACGCTATCCAATCCTAAGATGAGAAGGGTGGTTCTAATCACCAGACTACCAAATTTTATAGGCACTTGCTTGTTGATTTGATAAGTGGCAACTCTGCCTCCGGGTGTTGAAATTGTAATGCCCCCATCGGTATGGTGAAAGGGCAACTGGCATTTGGCGCTAAACTTGGCACTGATAAAACTATGTGAAGCACCGGAATCAAAAAGAACAATAGCGGGATAATTTAAAACTGTAAAGATACCAGTCATGACGGGTGCTCCCTCTGGAATGTTAGCCATAGTAGTGAAGTTCAGCTTGCCCTGCCTCACTTGCACCTTCTGTCTCTTGCCTTGGTTCTGATTGACATTCTGCCCCTGCCTCTGCTGGTTTCTGGGGCAATTCTTGGCATAATGCCCAGTGTTGCCACAAGTGAAGCACCTGTTGTCATTGGCCTGGCGGTACTGCTGCTGCTGCTGATTGCTCCTCTGAGCGGGAAATTGGGTGCGGTTGGGTACTTGCTGCTGCTGCTGCGGTGGTCTGATCACCCATCTCCCTTGCTACTGCTGAGGCCCCTTGTTCTGCGTGTCGGACACAATCCTAAAGCGCTGTGGCTGAGCTGAGGGTCCTGCCACAGGGGTCTTCCTCTTCTTCTCTGCCTGTCGAGCTATAATGCAGTCCTCCTGGGAGATAGCCATGTTGACCAACTCATTGTAGCTGTTGGCCCTGACGGTGTTGAGACGATCACGGAGCTTGGTGCTGAGCCCCCATCTGAACCTGTCCCTCTTCTTCTCGTCCGTGTCTGCATGGTATCCAGCATACTGGCACAAATCATTAAAGGCCTGAGCATACTGCAACACTGTCCTGTTGCCCTGAGTGAGTGCCAAAAACTCATTGAGCTTCCGGTCCATGATGCCAGCTGGGACATGGTGTCCTCTGAAAGCTGCCTTGAACTCCCTCCATTCCACCTCTCTACCTTCTGGCTGCATGGCAAGAAAATGATCCCACCAAGTCCTCGCGGGTCCGCGAAGCTGCTGGGTGGCGAACCTGACTTTGGTGACCTCTGAGCAAGCTCCATGGAGCAGTGGGAATTTGGATTCCACCACCCGCAACCATACATCTGCATCAAGTGGGTCCTCTGCCCTTGTGAACAATGGAGGCTAGGTGCTGAGGAACTCCTGATAGGTAGCCGCCGCGGGGTGACGCTGATGGTCTCCACCACCATAGTGCTGTGGTGGTGGCTGACGCTGAGCCAGCTGCCTCAAGATCTCATTCTGCTGAGCCATGAGCTCCTGGAGAGTGGGAGGCGGTGGCGGTGGAGGAACGTGCTCATTCTGACCACGGCGCGCTCTCCCAGCCATCTGAAAAATCACATGGTTGCTTAATAACACATCTCCAAGCTTAAGGTTCAAACACGGTAGGGGAGTTAAAGCAATTTGATTGATTCCACATAAAACAAAACAAAAAAACATAAACCTTCCGTCCGAATTTGAACTGCCATTAATCATCCCCAAACCTCCAAAAGAGTTTAACACGGTTACATCAATGATCCAAAAGACTCAACTCTACCTAGCCTAGTACCCTAAGGGTGCAAAAGCTAAGCTAGCGACGAGGAGTCCAACTATCACCAACCTCTAGTATTATCCCTCGCATCTAGTGAGCGAACGAGGCAACGCTTGACTCGGGGGAAGGTGGTCTCCCTGAGCCAGCGGTGTCTACACTGGAAGCAGGCTCCTCCCCTCCCTCGATGTCAACGTCCTCATCAGCCCCCTCATCATGGATCTCTTGATGATGCATATCTAGATGCTCATTAGCTTCTGCTAGCTGCTGTTGGGTGTTGAGGAGCTGATCCTCGAGAACCTCGATGGTGTTCTCCCTGGTGCCCACTAGCTCCTCCAACTCATGAATCTCATCAGACAGCTGCTCCACTTGCAAATCTTTTTCCACCAGCTCCTGGGACAAGTCCACCACGAGCTCCTCCCTATTGTCCAAGGTGATCTTGGTCGCCTCTAGCAGTGCCATCAAATGAGACATGGCCTCTCCACGCATCACTTGCAGACGATACAGGGCGTTCATGCATCGCACCGACAAGTGAGCCGTGTGGCCTGGGTAGAGAGCCTAGATGTCCTTGGCATGCTCCACCCGATCCTTCCACATCGGGTCGTCCTCCTTTTCCGCGGGGAACAACCCAATGGGGTGGGTAGCCAGCTCCAAGGGATGGAATCCACAGAAAGTAGTCAATCCATGCAGAGCGATTGCCTCGATCGTGTCCTCCGCTCGGTATCCGAAAGACTCGGAGTCCAAAGAGCGCCAGCCTGGCTGCAGGGGATGAGGCTCCAAAGTCATCCTCACCCTACAGCTAGGCACCCGGTGCTTCTCGAACTGCTGCACCGCGTACTGAGGGGGTGTCAAGTATCCTGCCCCCTGAAGTACTTCCCACAAGATGCGGGGAAAACCCTCTCGTGCAAGTCCGTCAGTGTGGGTCAGTGCATTTCCGTCATCGGAGGATCCGTGGGAAGTCATCTGTGTACGGTTAAGCGTAAGTAAAAAAAAGGATTACAAAAACGAACAAGGAAAACAAAAACTCAGCCTGTCTCTAGTTAAAAGAAAAAGGCACTAGGGACCTAGTTGGCTGTTATCTTGTTTTTAAGTCTTTTTACTCAGTTATCCATTTGCTTAATTAAGAATGCATGCATGCTCGTCCCGAACGACCTCTCCAAAAGATAAAAGGAATAGGGAAGAACTCCCATCCTATAAAAAGTGGCCTGTAGGGCCTAGTCACTTAGCCACCTAGCTACCCTTTTATTACCCTAAGGCTTCACGTCCTAGGTCTATCCTACTCGTCCTACTATCTATCCAATATTGTTTCTATCAAATTTTACTTGGAAAATTGATGGTGTTTACATTTTATTGATTCCTCTGTGGTGGTACAAGCTCCGATACCAGCTGTGGCGGAACTGCCCGAATTATTCCAACTTAAGTGCCTAAGCCCTGCCTTAGAGGCTAGACCACACTTAAATGGGAATAACCCGTCAATCCCTCGGATCTAGTCCGACACGGCCACTGACAGGATCAAGTACCACACTCTCACTCGAAGGTGAGTCACAGAGCAAATACAATAAAGCATAAAACCATGCATAGAAGAGTGTTAAATTATTACATCATCATCATCGGAGTTTTGCCAAAAGTAGTCATCATTGTTTCGGGGTGCAGCGGAAATAAACTAACGGTAAATAAATGGAGAGAGGGGGAAGCCTGTCCCATCACTCCTCATGCTCCTCCTCAGCCGAGGCAGGGTCCCACTCGACGGTCCATCCCGGTGGTAAGGTAGACGGCCAAGTCACTCCAGCAGCCATTTCCTCCAGAGAACCTGTAAAAATTATGCCACAAGCAAGGCTGAGTATACTAATACTCAGCTAGACTTACCCGGTGTGAGGAGTCTACTCCTCTACCTCTAGACATGCAGCTGTTTGGCTGTGGGGTTTGGTTGCCAAAAGCACTAGCTGAGTTTCTAAATCAAGATTTTAACTTAGTCAAAGTTAAGTGTGACTCTCTTAAGGCTAAAAATGAACTATCTATTCATACAAAGTAGCAAACATTTTAGCAATCAATATCTTGTATCATCTCCGCATCATTCCATTTGTTACTCAATGCAGTACAATGGATCAAGCAGTCTCATTAGCTGCGAGAAGCAGACGATTCGAATCGAGTTTTTATCCTTGCAAGGTAAACCTAAACACACGACATGCAGGGGCACTCTGTCCCCACACATATCAACCGTCCCCATCGATTCCCTGGCAACAGAAAGGGGCTCACCGCCTTGGCGTACAATGCCTCACTGACCCCGACTGGCCGTCGTGCAGTGACCGCACTTGTACCCACCATAACCGGAATGGGAGACTACATCTCAGGTCGCGTGAGGAGGGCAATCTGCGAGCAGGTTCACTCAGGTACTAGGCTTACCGATTTACCATATTTCTCGGTATGTGTTTAGTACGTTCAAACGCTTGACACAGGTATCCGCACGTTAATCCTTATTCCATTTTCCATCTCGTGGACAACCAATCCCCATGGATTGTTGTCCACCCACTAGTATCATGACAGTGTGAAAGTGGGTACAATCAATTTCCTGATCTCGCGCGAGTGCTAGAAAAATCACTCGTCTTCTACCGAGATCCTAATTAAATAAAGCAACTACTCGACCTGTCATACTAGTATTCATCTCAAAAGGATTCCTGAGATCATGCAACTAGGGTTTCAAACAATTCCTACACCTAAGTGCACAATCAATCCTACAATCATTAAGTGAAGTAAATTAGCATAAATAACAGGTTATGCATAAAACCGGGGCTTGCCTTCCAAAGCAGTGGCAGGCAGGTCCTCTGGTGCAGGCTCGGATCTGGGGCTACCTCCCGAGCAGCTCCTTGCTCCGGCACGAGGATGTACCCTCCATCAGCAAGATTACAGTCTATCGAAATGCAATGAACATGTATGTCATGATTATGCAAGATTTAAGAACATTAAGCTATAGAAACTAAGTCAAGAATTAACTTAGGGTTCCTTGGCTATGTGGGTCTTCTAGTGGTATATATAGACTTATTACCTTTTAGGTTTAGGTTTTCTTTTAGGATAACATAGTGGATTTGCATTGCCTTTATAGATTTCAGTGGACAATTTACACAGGTCCTAGGAGGACATTAATTTGCATTATCCATTTTCCTTTCTTTAATTTCCATTTAGGGTTTCTAGTGTAGGTTTGAACTATGACAGTATTTTAAAAATTTCCAAAAATTCTGTAAAAATTACAGTGGGTTGTCACTTGCTATTCTAGCTTGTTTTAAGAATTTGAGGCTTAAAGTACAAAAGCTAGGCTTTAAACAAAAATATCAATAGTTAGGCAAAATGGGCCACTTTACACTATACCTCTTAGTTAGGGGTAGGTTCTGTCCTAAAGGTTATTTTTGGTGGCCTCTAATAGTGATAATAAGCTCTTGTACCAAAAATGACAGAGAGCAACATGATGGTTATTTAATGGTGGATTTCTAAAGTTTGGTGCAAAAAGGGTGTTTAGAACTAACTTGTCATTTGAAAAATATCAAACAACAGATTTCAGATTTTTCTTAAGTTCTTATTATCAAAACATTAGTTATCCCAAGGGTTGGGGTGTTTTCACCATGAGGTTATTTTTGTAGGGTTTTTCTATGTTTCCCTTGTTTTCTTAAAATAAAAGGTATCCTATTTATTTTATACTAAACCAGGGTGTGATAGATTTTTCCAGTGAACTATATTGATTAAGTACCCTAACAAAAATAGGGATGCCCTCTGGTTCACTATTTAAATCACATTTTCTATTTTTCTTAACTTTAAGCATAATGCAAAAGAAGGAGTAAAAACTAACTCAATGTAGTGGACAAAGGGGTTTAACATTTTTAAATAGGTCAGTAGGTAGATATAAACTTCTCCAAATTTTTCTAACCCTAGTTTAATAGTACAACCATTTTTCTTGCTATTATTGAGCTTTTGGTCAAAACTATGATTAAATCAGAACCTTTTAGTTTTCTATAGTACCTATGGGGTTTTATATTTTTCTTAAGTAGGTTACATTATTTAGAGTCTGGCAAAATTGGTTTGACCAAATTTGGATGTACTAAACACAAGTTATGAATTTTTAAAGTCTCTGTTCAATTTTAAAATAGATTTTAAAATGAGTTTCCTGGAAAAACGGTTTACACCGGGGTGCCTGGGTTTAAAACAAATCAAACCTCGCAGTTCTACCCTTGCGCCACTATTCCCTGAGTCTCTGACATTTCACTTAACCCCCTGACCATCTCTTCCTCTCACCCGCAGTCCTTCCCCCAACTGAAACAGTAGCCGCGGAAAAGAAAAGGGTGGCGCGGCTTACCGGTGGCGAGGGAGGTCCGGCGAAGGGCAGGGTTTGCTCGGGGAGGTTTTGGCGATCACGTCGAGGTACGGCTCGTCGTCGGGGATGGCCGGAATCGCCCGGTCCACGCGCGCAGGCGGGCGAGCTCGTCGGTGGCGTGTGCTCCAGCCTATCCACGGCGGTACAGTTCAATCCAAGGGCATAGGGAGCTTCATGGAGGTCTAAGGAGTCTAACCGTGTAAGGAATCGAAGAGAGATTCACCGTGTACCTCGGTCCACGGTTGCCGGCGGTCGGGTGAAGTCCGGTGACCTTGTTCCGGCGTCTCCGGTGAAGCAGAGCCCGATTCTTTGCTCGGGGAGCTTCACGGAGGTGTGCACAGTCTTCTCCGAGGGCTGGACGGGGCTGGAAATGGCTGGGCGGGCCGGTCTACGGTGGCAGGGGGATCGGGTGGCCGCGGACAAGCTGCGCACTGGCCAACAGCGGTGAACTAAGCTCCGGCGAGGGTCGGGCGGGTGCAGAAGGGTACGGTCGAGGCCTGGGAGGGTTTTATAGGCGCGGACGCGGACCAGGGCGCTGGCTTGGCTCGGGCGCGGCGCGGGGCTCACGGGGGCGCGCGCGGGCGTAATCTGGCGCGGCAGAACGCGTCGAACACGTGGCGGTTTGTTTCTTCCATTGTTCAAACGTCGGCAGAGGTTGCAAACGTGCGAATCTTTGCAAAAGTTCGGCGCAGACCTCTTCCTGGCACCTAGGGCTGTCACTCAACTGTGAGACGTCGGGGCAGATATGGCCTAGGGAGGGAGATCTTCGAGTGCCAAATCGGGTGTGTCACACTGCGCACTTCACGACAAAAGCCATGCCATGGCATGTCAAACGTCCGAGTCTCGGGCTCAACTTTTTCCAGTGGGTGCCCTAGGTGGTATGCCACGTTTTTGGTATAGAACACAAGTGGATTTGATGCCAGCTTCGAGGTGAACACAACTGATCTTTAGTATAGGTATAGTTTTTAACTTAGAGAGAAATAGAGAGCTCTAGCTCTCTCTCCACTTAGTGATTTGATTTGAGGTTTCTCCAGGGGCCTTTTTGCAATATTTCCTTCCTCTAATTGCTGGTTATAAGGTTACTTAAGGTTGGTTTAAGGATTACTCATGTTTTGCATATTTGCTCATTTTCTTCTCCCTCTTATCCATGGCTTTGGAAAGGAGGGTTCAAGAGGGGCCTAGGGTTCTCCCTTTTCTTATCAAATGTAGCAAATGCACAAAAGCATAAATGGTGCCCTTAGGTCCTTAGAATTCTTGGTTAACACATAATCTCCAAGGTTCTTTGTTCCCCTCAAGTTATTTCCACATGTGATCACAATCCTTAGCATTCAGGGTATGTTCTAGTCATGGTAACACCTGAGGTGTTACATGAATATTAATGAAGCTTAGATAAATGACTATAGAAGAGATTCTAAAAACTTTCTGTAATAACTGTAATTAAATTGTATTCTGTGAACTATGTCCATACCTTGTAATATATTCTTACCTTTCCGTTAATGTATGAAGTGCTTTGGTGTGGACGAAATTATCATTTTTGAGCCGAAGTCGAAAAAACACCTTCCCTTCTTTTCGTACGCAGCGAAGCAAAAAAACTACTTTTTTCTTTTTTGCCGAAGCATTATCTTTAGAGCCGAAGCGATTACTTGTGTTATGATGATAATGATCCTACGTATGTCTAAATGAATGTTTATGAATGCAAATACTATGATGTGATGTATCATGCAAATGAATGTCCAAACACATATCCGAAGCCATAGCCATAGTCTCCGTTCCCCTAGGAATAGACAAAGTCTCTTTGCCGTTTATTTTTCGGCTTCACCAGTTTACTTTCCGGTGTATCAGCGCTGACTTTTCGCTGTAAGCCTCCCTTAGGAGCTTCTTTGCCTTTTACTTCGGTGGAATCATCGTTTATTTTTCGCTGTAAGCCTCCCTTAGGAGCTTCTTCGCCTTTTACTTCGGCGGAATCAGCATTTATTTTTCGTTGTAAGCTCTGCATTCCCTTAGGAACGACTTTTGAGCAGAAAACTTATGCTGCGCTCCCTTAGGAACGGCTTTTTTGTAGCTTCGCCATGCTCTGCATCCCCTTAGGGACGTCTTTTGAGCTTCTCCCTGTTTTATTTTCTTTTTTCTTTGCACTCGATGGTGCGTGCTCAGCTTTTACATTTACATCTTTGGGGGATATTGCTCTTATAGAGCTGAAATAAGAAAAACAGAAATTACATGTTATGGCCCCATTAAAAACCTTTCTCCCCCTTTGGAAAGGAAAAGGGTGCCATAGGAAAGAACAGAAAAATTACATCAAGCTAGACATAATATCGTCGAAGCTCATCCGCATTCCATGATCTAGGAATGTCGTTGTCGTCCATATCCCTTCAATCTATAAGAACTGGGTCTTGACGAAGATACTACCAGAAAAGGTCCTTCCCATTTCAGCTATAGCTTGCCTACTATATCTGGGTTGGCCACTCTCCGAAGCACCAAATGTCCTGGCTTAATGTTCTTTAGCCGAACCTTTCTATCACACCATTTTATTGTTTCGGCTTGATATTTATTGATGTTTTCCACAGCCTGAAGCCAATCCCTTCTATAGCATCTTTCTCCACAGAGTAATCAGCTTCGTCCTCTACCAGAGCCACTGTTCTTACTGATCCTGCTTTTACTTCTTCTGGAGTTATTGCTTCGTCACCAAATAATAACTTGAATGGTGTAAAGCCTGTTGACCTTGATGCTGTTGTATTGTGGCTCCACACCACTTTAATTAATTCATCTGGCCATTTTCCTCTGGGCTGATTGAAGATTAGTTTCATTATTCCCATCATTATGATGCCGTTAGCTCTTTCGACAAGTCCATTTGACTCTGGATGCCTAACCGATGCAAAATGGATCTTCGTGCCAATTTGTCCACAGAACTCTTTAAAAGCTTCGGCATCAAACTGTGTTCCGTTATCCACAGTAATGGCCTTCGGCACTCCAAAGCGACAAACAATATTCTGCTAGAAAAATTTCTGAATGGTAACCGAAGTTATTGTGGCTAAAGGCTTCGCCTCAATCCACTTAGAAAAATATTCTACTGCCACCACAACATATTTTAAATTTCCTTGTGCTGGTGGTAACGGGCCTAACAAATCAAGGCCCCACCTTTGCAATGTCCAAGTTGGTTGTATTAACTGAGTCATAGATGAAGGCTATTTTTTTATCTCTTGCGCATTTCTGACAGCCTTCGCATTTTTGAACTAATTCTGCTGCATCCGAAGCTACCTTCGGCCAATAAAATCCTTGACGAAAAACTTTTCCCAGCAAGAGCCTAGATCCAATGTGAGATCCACACAGGCCTGCGTGTATTTCCTTCATCAATTCTAAACCTTCAGCTCTAGGATAAACATTTGAGCAATGTAGAACAGACTCCATGCTTGTATAGCTCCCCTTCTATTATGACATATGGTCGGGCTCTCGCCTCTATTCTCTTATTATAAGCTTTGTCATCTGAAAGGAAATTACCTTGGATGAAAGACATAATCTCAGTTCTCCAATCTTCACTATGAACAGGAGATATATTGAGCACTGCTCTTTCAAGAAGTTCTACTGAAGGTGCTTTTATTGTTTCAAAAACTACTTTCGAAGGTAAGGGCAGCCCCTGTACCGTTGACTTGGCTAGCAAATCAGCATGTTCATTTTCTCGTCGAAGAATATTCTTGACAGAAAACCCTTCGAAGGAAGCTTCAACGCTTCGGACCGTGTCCAAGTATTTCTCAAGCTTCGGGTCTCTTGCTTTACAACTCTTGTCAATATGACCAGAAATAACTTGGGAATCAGTTTTAAGAACCACCCTTCTAATCCCCATTGCCTTTAACTTCCGAAGCACCAAAAGCAAAGCTTCGTACTCAGCAATATTATTTGTGCAGCTAAAATCAAGTTTTACTGTGTAGCAAGTTCTAACTTTGGAAGGTGCAACTAACACAGCAGCTACTCCTGCCCCAAAGGTTCCCCAAGAACCGTCGCAGAATACTGTCCAAGCTTCGGCATCTTTAGTTGTTTCTTCTCCCTGAGCCCCTAGGCGTCCAATCAGCTGATGAAGTCTGCTAACGCCTGGGACTGTATATGATATGCTTCTCTGTTCCGCAACCCACTTTCCAATTCTTCTAGTTGCTTCTCTGTTCCTCATGATATCCTTCAAAGGTTGTGATGAAGGAACAATTATATGATATGCTTGAAAGTAATGTCGTAGCTTCCTGGAGGCCATTAAGACAGCATATAACACCTTCTCCAATTCTGTATAGTTCTTCTTTGATAGACTGAGGACTTCGGAGACAAAGTATATTGGGGCTTGCTTTTTGGTTTGTCCTTCAAGCTTTTCTTGGACAAGTGCCGCACTCACTGCTGAGTGCGAAGCTGCCACATACAACAACAGAGGAGCCCCTGGCGCTGGTGGAGTTAGGGTCGTTAGATCTATCAGATACTGCTTCAGCTCTTCGAAGGCTTTCTGCTGAGCTGATCCCCATTGAAAGACTTCGGCTGACTTCAGCACTTCAAAGAATGGTAAATTTCTCTCTGCTGATCTAGATATGAATCGATTCAGAGATGCCAGTCTTCCTGTCAGCCGTTGAGCCTCCTTCTTTGTGCTTGGCAGCTCCATCCGAAGAATAGCATGGATTTTATTTGGATTAGCTTCGATTCCTTTTGTTGAAACCAGACAACCAAGGAATTTCCCCTTCTTCACTCTGAAGACACACTTCTCTAGATTCAGCTTCAGACCAGCTTATCTAAAATTAGCGAATGTCTCCTGCAAATCAGCAATGTGATTTTCTTGCTTCAGTGCTTTTTACTATGTTATCATCAACATAGGTTAGCACATTTCTGCCTATCTGAGAATGAAGAACCTCGCTGTCATTCTACTGAAGCTTCCTCCAGCATTCTTGAGCCCCTCAGGCATCCGAAGATAACAATATGTTCCACTAGGGGTTATGATGCTGGTTTTCGGCTCATCCTCTTTCTTCATCCAAATTTGAGGATAGCCTGAATAACAATCTAGCAGACTCATAAGCTCTAACGAAGCTACTGCGTCTACTAGTGAATCGATACTTCGTAATGGAAACTCATCCTTCGGACAAGCCTTGTTGAGATCAGTAAAATCAATACACATCCTCCATTTACCATTGGCCTTCTTCACCATAACAGTGTTGGCTAGCCATTCTGGGTATTTCACTTCTCTGATGACTCCAGCGCTAAGAAGTCTTTTCACTTCATTTCGAGCACCTTTGGCTTTGTCATCAGACATTTTCCGAAGCCTCTGCTTTCTAGGTCTGAAGGATGGATCAACATTGAGCGAGTGTTCAATGACATCCCTGTTAACACCATAGAGATCATTGGCTGACCATGCAAAGACATCTTTGTTGTTGAACAAAAACCTTATTAGGGTTTTCTCCTGTTCTTCAGACAATTGAGATCCCAGCAGCACCTTCTGCTCTGCAATATCTTCACATAAAAGCATGGGCTTCGGCTGATCGGCCGAAGCAGCCTTCTCCCTTCTGTACTTGTACTGCTCACAAGCTTCGGCTCCATCTATACTATGGATTGCCTTTGAATCTGTCCAGTTCCATTCAGCCTTTTTGGCTGCTTTCTGACTCCCATGAATAGCAATAGGTCCTTGATCCGAAGGGCACCAGCTTCATAGCCGAAGCAGCTCCAGCTTGGTTGTTGAACGAAGCCACTAGCTCAGAAAGTGGAAGTGAGTTCACCGGAGGTGGGTGCCAATGTTAGGGACTTGTTCTCAAATGCTATGAATTAAGAACAAGGAAACATAAAAATGTTAAATGTTAATGCCCTTTGTCCGCTGAAGCATTATCTCCCCAAGGATTTAATGAACTTCGGACGAAGGTCGTGGGCAAAATATCACGAAGGTCATACCTTCATGATTAGACTTATACAACAATGTAAAATGAAGTATAACATGTAAAACATATGTCAGAAACAGATAACATTATTCGTATATTTCATTATATGGATCTGAATATTAAAACATGATATTTGGGTACATTTATACTTTTTCCTTGATGGAAAACAATAATTCCAGTGTGATGCGTCAGCAATTACAAGATTGCATGAACAGTACAGGGGCACTGTTCATCTATTTATAGGCATAGGACACAGCATATGTGAAATTACATTTATGACCTTTATAATCAATTACAATACTGACACAAAACATCATGGGTCTTTGAGTCATTTCATCTTTAAGTCAGTTCGCCCCCTTCGTCTTGAGATTTGTCACTGTGCCGAAGCTCTATCGGTGATAACTTCGGCGCTGCTTCTAAAAGGATCTGCTGAAGGTGTTTTCCTCTTTTAGGATCTTCGGCTACGAAGCATACCCCCAACACTAGGGATCCATAACCCGGGCGCGAAAAAAATCACCAAGTGTGCTCGAATCAAGTCTCACACATATGATGACTCATGGTACAGAAACGAATGCCACATCTTTACTATAGAAGTTCTATACAAAATAGTTAGATAATTACAACATACGTAGACAACGATCCAGCAACCATAGTTGACTGGGAGACGATAACCTAGATCACTCACGAACTCATCACAGCATCCTTCATGCACCTTATCCTGTGGTACCTGTTCTTGACCTAGGGGATGTGAGTACAGCAAGGGTGAGCTCACATACGTTCATCGCTCAACAAGTTGTGGGGAATAATGTGCATGAGCTCACTGGTGGGGGCTCATGTGAAGTGTAAGGCTTACCAAAGGAGATGGTTAAAGCTGAGCATTGCTTTTAAAGTTGGTCAAAATTTTATTAGCAGTTACTAAGTATAAGTAGATACCAACCCAAATAAGTAAGAGATCAAATTGATAATAACACCCACGATGCAATGCATATGACAAATTAAGTTTAGTTCCATAAATTAATCATGCGAGAGTCCTGAGCTGCTCATGACCGCGAGCACGACTAATATACCAGTTTTACACTCTATAGAGGTTGTGCCCTTTACCGACAAATCGTGTATCCCATCTAGCCAGGGTTAGCTAGACCCTTAGACACTTCCGAGGTGAATGGCTAGAGATCCACTATGTGGCATTTACAAAGTTCCACTAGCTTCAGAAAACCCACTACAGTTTCTAGGGAGCGCAATATAGGAATCCCCCATCCGAAAAGCCATCGCAGCTTGTTCGACCCGAGAACCTCCCTATACCGACAACTCCCTTACTGCCCTTGCCCCTTTAGGGTAAGGTAGTCCTCCACTAGCTTTCCTAATTAGTCAGCCAAGGGCGTCCCATTCCACCCTTGTGGTAGCACGGATATCTCAAGTTAAGCTCCATGTTCCAATTAACACAATGATCTTGTTATGAACAGTAATTAAAACAATAGCATAACTGGTGATGAGGACATCAACACCAACACGAGCACATCTACACCAGCAGCACCTTCTCCAGCCCAGGCACCATCTTCCCCAGTCCAGGCGCCACCCCTTCCACCTGGGCCAGTGACTCGGGCCCGTGCAAGAGAATTGAACTACATCATGCTGTTAAAGAACGAAGGCCCAGAAGAATAGACGACCAGCCCAACTACGGCCCATAATGGACGACCTAGGGTTGGCCGCCCCTAGGGGCTGCGCCCCCTCTCTATTTATCCAGGAGCTGCGCCTCCTTTATTTTTCGAGTTTTGTTTTACGTTAGCCTTAGCTACTCTCGAACACGCGCAAATCTGCGCTGTCTTCAGTGTATTCAGAACTCCACCCTCGAGTAATAGATTAGATTGCTCGTATCTTTTTCTTGTTCGTTCTTCGATTGCGCACAGGAAACGATCTTCGTGATGAGGCCGATCTCGCATCAGCAAGGTCGGTAACCACAGGGAGTTGGTTCAGCGATTGCATTGGCGCCTCGGGCTTGCTTGTCGTAGTCGGATCGCAAGGGTCATCTTCCGCCAAATCGGAATTATTTCCTCTCACCGAAAGATCGGGCACCTCAGCTACATCAATTGGTATCAGATTTCCAGGTTGATCGGTGAGTTTATCGAGTGTTTTTTTTCCTACAGTCCACAAAACCACATAAAAATTCAGATTAGACCTTATCCCAGCACCCTTTTGAGCCTCGCACTTTCTTTCAATAATCTGCATTGTTGAATTTGTGTGCTTTCGCGTCATTTGTTGCTGGTTGCATTGTGTTCTTCCACCATTCAAACCCTAGCGCCGGCACCATCTCCCGTTTGATCACGCCACAAACCGAGTCAACATCGTTTCCTTGTTTTTCTCCTTCAGTTACGTCAAAAAAAAAACAGAAAAAACAAACCGAGTCAACATCGTTTCCTTGTTTTTCTCTTTCGGTTACGAAAAAAACAGAAAAAAAAACAAACCGAGTCAACGGCCGCTTCCTTAATTTTCTCCTTCGGCTACGTCAAAAAAAACTAGAAACAAAAAAAAAGAAAACGAAGGAGAAAGGATACGGTTGTTTCATTCTGGTCGTTTTAAAACATAACTTGAGGTACCTTCCGTAAACCGGGCATAACTTTTCGCTCGGGTGTCCAAAAAATCTGAAATTTTTACAGGAGCTAGTTGACACCATTCTGAAGGCCGGCCAAACTCACCTTCGGTCTGTTTGGGTTTTGACAAAATTGTCAAAAAAATTCAGGAAAATAAAGAAAAAAATTCGTCAAAGTTTTCGCACGCTTTTCAGAGAACTTCCTGATTTTCTATAGACCACATCTTATCTCTGTTTTAGGTGAAACTTGGTGTAGCTCCTATTTTATTGCTTCTTGTGCTGAGAAAAATATCAAAAAAATCATACAAAAAAGAAAACCAAAATCACTTGTGATTCCTACTAGTGGCCTCGCTAGTACAATATTTACGGTACTGCCATTCTGCTAGTTCCATCTGTCCTTTGCACTTGTGGCCAGCAATATAGTTTCGTGTATTGCACTATAATTCAACTTTGCATTATTGTTTGATTGTGCTAATCATTGACTTGAGTGCAGCCTACCTAGAACTCCACATATTTCTACGACGAGCAGGCTTCTGTTTCTCCAGGCAATCGCTCATCCAATCTTTCACCGGTTCCACCTGTTGGTTGCAGTTCACCACTGTGGCTTGGTAAGAACGGATAAGAATTTGATAACAGCACTAGTGTGAGCGCCTTGTGAGCAGTACACCCCTGTTTTTGTCGTTGGTTTTTTTTCTTCTTCTTTTGGTGTTTTGGTGTTTGCGCTAACTATGGCAGGAGCACACGACATGGTGGATGCCCAGTTGCTGGAAGTAAGGGAACAAGTTGATGGACTTGCTGCTGACATTAGGACGATACATGAACGACTTGATTCAACGGTCACTTCGACGACCGAGCGTTTCAACCAGCTTAACCTTGCTCAAACGGCGACTCGCGCCACACTCGACACCATCCTGGCACGCCTTGATGCGTTGACCACAAAGATGGAGCAGGACTACGGCGGTGACACTGAGTGGGACGATGGAGATCGCCGTGGTCGTGCACGCCGTGTGGTTCGTCATCCCCCTAATGACTTATTTTCTAAGATTAAATTTAAAATTCCACCTTTTAATGGCAAATTATGATCCTGCTGCATATCTTGATTGGGAGTTAGAGGTTGAACAAAAATTTTCATGCCTTGATATTGCTGCACATTCTCAGGTTAAAGCTGCTATTAGTGAATTTACTGATTTTGCTTTAATTTGGTGGCGTGAGTTTAAAATAAAACATCCCACTACCATTCCAACCACTTGGGATCAGTTGAAAGCTGCGATGCGACATTGATTTGTGCCTTCGTATTATGCTCGTGATTTGCTTAATAAAATGCAGCGTTTTCAGCAAGGTTCTCAATCTGTTGAGGACTATTTCTAGGAGTTACAAAAAGGTATGATTCGTTGTGGGATATTGGAGGACAACGACACTGCTATGGCACGTTTTCGTGGTGGTTTAAACAGCGAAATCCAAGATATACTTGATTATAAGGAATATTATGATATGACTACTTTATTTGAATATGCTTGCAAAGCTGAACGTGAAGTGCAGGGATGCCGCTCGAAGCCATATTCTAACCCTTTTGCAGGACGAAGCTCGACATCCACCTCAGCACCAGTTCCCCCTGCGCCATCCACGTCCACCACTACTCCACGCGAGAAGACGACGAAACCAGCCAGCACTACCCCACCCACAGGTCGTACACGGGATATTCAGTGTCATCGCTGTAGAGGATTTGGCCATGTGATTCGGGACTGCCCAAACAAGCGCACTTTGCTCATTCGTGACGATGGTGAGTACTCTTCCGCTAGTGATTCTGAAGAAATTGAACATGCACTACTTGCCACTGACCATGCAGCTAAGGCGGAGGTACATGTCAACCCGGGCGATGCTGATAGGTATGAAAGTCTTGTTGTGCAGCGTGTTCTCAGTACACAGGTCGCTTTGCCCGAGAAGAATCAGCGACACACTCTGTTCCATACAAAGGGTGTTGTGCAGGAGCGGTCAATTTGCATCATTATCGACAGCGGCAGTTGCAACAATTTGGCGAGTACCATGCTGGTCGAAAAGTTATCATTACCCACTCGTAAGCATCCAAACCCATTTCACATTCAATGGCTTAATGATGGTGGTAAAATAAAAATCACACGTTCCGTGCGCGTTCCTTTCTCCATGGGTGCTTATTCTGATTTTGTTGATTGTGATGTTATTCCCATGGAAGCATGCTCTTTGTTACTTGGTCGACCTTGGCAATATGATACTGATAGCTTGCATCATGGTCGTTCGAATCATTATTCTTTCATTTTTAAGGGTCAGAAAATAATTATACATACAATGACACCTGAACAAATTGTTAAAGATGATCTTGCCCGAGCTGCTATAACTGCTAAACAACTTGATCCATCGCCCTCTGTTCCTTCTGAAATCAAGTTGAAGGCTCCTGTTTTACTTGCTACACGTGCTGATTTTGATGATCTACACGGTGCTCATATGCCATGCTACGCACTTATATGCTCTAGTGTCCTCATTTCACTTGATGATGCACCATCTTTGGCTATTCCCCCTATGGTTGCTAACGTTTTGCAGGAGTACGCTGATGTTTTTCCCAAAGACTTACCACCGGGTCTCCCACCACTTCGTGGCATTGAGCACCAGATCGACCTCATTCCCGGTGCACAGCTTCCGAACCGCGCACCGTACCGTACAAATCCGGATGAGACGAAGGAGATTCAGCGCCAGGTACAGGCGTTGCTTGACAAGGGATACATTCGTGAGTCTCTTAGCCCTTGCTCTGTTCCTGTGTTACTTGTTCCCAAGAAAGATGGGTCATGGCGTATGTGTGTAGACTGTCGTGCTATTAATAACATCACTATTCGTTATCGATATCCTATACCACGCCTTGATGATATGCTAGATGAGCTTAGTGGTGCCATTATTTTCACTAAGATTGATTTGCGTAGTGGTCACCACCAGATTAGAATGAAACTGGGTGATGAATGGAAAACGGCTTTTAAAACGAAATTTGGTTTATATGAATGGTTGGTTATGCCGTTTGGATTGACTAATGCTCCCAGCACTTTTATGCGAGTGATGAATGAAGTTCTGAGGCCCTTTATAGGATTGTTTGTGGTTGTTTATTTTGACGATATCCTTATTTACAAGCAAATCTAAGAAAGAGCATTTGGAACATTTAAGTGCTGTTTTTGATGCATTGCGTGCTGCCCAGTTATTTGCTAACATGGAAAATGCATCTTTTGTACACAACGTGTCTCGTTTCTTGGTTATGTTGTTACTCCACAGGGCATTGAGGTGGATAGCAGCAAGATTGCTGCCATTCGGGAGTGGCCTACACCGACGACGGTCACACAAATTCGAAGCTTTCTTGGACTTGCCGATTTCTACCACAGATTTGTTCGTGATTTTAGCTCCATTGCAGCGCCTCTACATGAGCTCACAACGAAAGATGTGCCATTTGCTTGGAGTGATTCGCAGGAGGAAGCATTCAGCACTTTGAAAGATAAGTTAACCCAAGCTCCCCTATTGCAATTGCCTGATTTTAATAAAGTGTTTGAGCTTGAATGCGATGCTAGCGGTATTGGGCTAGGTGCTGTTTTGTTACAAGAAGGAAAACCAGTTGCTTATTTTAGTGAAAAATTAAGCGGTGCTAGTCTGAAATATTCTACTTATGATAAGGAGCTTTACGCTTTAGTGCGCACTTTGCATACATGGCAGCACTATCTTTGGCATCGTGAGTTCATAATCCATTCTGATCATGAGGCTTTAAAACATATTCGTACCCAAACAAATCTGAACCGTCGTCATGCTAAATGGGTAGAATTCATTGAGTCCTTTCCTTACATTATTAAACACAAGAACGGGAAGGACAATGTTATTGCTGATGCTTTGTCTCGTCGTTATACCATGCTGTCACAGTTAGATTTTAAAATCTTTGGTTTGCACACTGTGAAAGATCAATATGTTGATGATGCTGATTTTAAAGATGCTTTCGGCCATTGTATTAATGGGAAACCATGGGGCAAATTTCACATACAGGATGGGTTCCTGTTTCGCGCTAACAAGCTGTGTGTTCCAGCTAGCTCGGTTCGTCTTTTGTTGTTACAGGAAGCACATGGAGGTGGTCTCATGGGGCACTTTGGCGTCTACAAGACACATGAGGTGTTGGCTGCCCACTTCTTTTGGCCTCGGATGCGCGCTGATGTTGAGCGCCTTGTTGCACGCTGCACTACTTGTCAGAAAGCTAAGTCACGGTTGAACAACCATGGTTTGTATATGCCTTTGCCTATTCCTACTTCCCCTTGGATTGATATTTCGATGGATTTTGTTTTGGGATTGCCTAGAACTAAGAAGGGGAGGGATAGCATTTTTGTGGTTGTTGATCGATTCTCCAAAATGGCTCATTTCATACCTTGTCATAAGACTGATGATGCTAGCAATGTTGCTGAATTGTTTTTTAGAGAGATTATTCGTTTGCATGGTATTCCCAATACAATAGTCTCGGATCGTGATGCTAAGTTTCTGAGTCATTTTTGGAGATCTCTGTGGAATAAATTGGGAACTAAATTGCTGTTTAGCACCACTTGTCACCCTCAGACTGATGGTCAAACTGAGGTAGTTAATCGAACTTTGTCTACCATGCTTAGGGCTGTTTTAGACAAAAATTTGAAACATTGGGAGGATTGCTTGCCTCATGTTGAGTTTGCTTATAATCATGCAACACATTCTTCTACAAAGATGTGCCCTTTTCAAATTGTTTATGGTTACATTCCTAGGGCGCCTATTGCTTTGTTTTCGCTTGATGCTGCGGACGCCCCACACATAGATGCTCTTGCACATGTTGAACAAATGATTAATCTCCATGAACAAACTCAACAAAACATTGCTGCTGCTAATGCTAAATATCAGATTACTGGTAGTAAAGGCCGGAAACTAGTTACTTTTGAACCTGGTGATATGGTTTGGTTGCACTTGAGAAAGGATCGTTTTCCTACTTTGCGCCGTTCTAAATTGATGCCTCGTGCTGCTGGTCCTTTTAAGATACTAACCAAGATTAATGATAATGCTTATATCCTTGACCTGCCTGCGGAGTTTGGTGTTTCCACTAGTTTTAATGTTGCAGATTTGAAACCGTATGCGGGAGAAGATGAGGAGTTGCCGTCGAGGACGACTTCAGTTCAAGAAGGGGAGGATGATGAGGACATCAACACCAACACGAGCACATCTACACCAGCAGCACCTTCTCTAGCCCAGGCACCATCTTCCCTAGTCCAGGCGCCACCCCTTCCACCTGGGCCAGTGACTCGGGCCCGTGCAAGAGAATTGAACTACATCATGCTGTTAAAGAACGAAGGCCCAGAAGAATAGACGACCAGCCCAACTACGGCCCATAATGGACGACCTAGGGTTGGCCGCCCCTAGGGGCTGCGCCCCCTCTCTATTTATCCAGGAGCTGCGCCTCCTTTATTTTTCGAGTTTTGTTTTACGTTAGCCTTAGCTACTCTCGAACACGCGCAAATCTGCGCTGTCTTCGTGTATTCAGAACTCCACCCTCGAGTAATAGATTAGATTGCTCGCATCTTTCTCTTGTTCGTTCTTCGATTGCGCACAGGAAACGATCTTCGTGATCAGGCCGATCTCGCATCAGCAAGGTCGGTAACCACAGGGAGTTGGTTCAGCGATTGCATTGGCATCTCAGGCTTGCTCGTCATAGTCGGATCGCAAGGGTCATCTTCCGCCAAATTGGAATTATTTCCTCTCACCGAAAGATCGGGCACCTCAGCTACATCAACTGGAACATGATCATAATGTAATATTAATCCCAAAACTAGGTAGAGCAATAGCAAAACTACCCAAAAGTTGAGTGGTAAACAAGGTGTGGGATAAATAGGTCAAGGGAAACCTATTAGGTCCCATCAGATTAACCTGAGCATGTCACAGTGATTAATAGGGACATTATTGGGTAAAGAAAAGTGATCAAGGGCACAACTTGCCTTAGACTCGAGATTCCTAGGTACTTCACAAACTTGATCTTCAAGTGACTCGTGACCTCACTTCTATTCGTAGCAATACATACAAATGGACAAGGAGTACATAAAAATAACATTACACCAAACATGATAAAAAACAACGTAAGAATATTCTATGCACTGCTACAAGGTCGTAGGTTCGAGAATCACTAAATTTGGAGTTACGGTTATAAAGTTATGATTTTTCGAAGTTTTAAGTGTCTACTATAAAACAAATAAGGTACAAGATTTTAACCATAGGTTTCATGGTAATGCAAGGTTACTAGATGATAAACAATATTAATATGAGATTAATGCATCTAGAATGGATCAAAAAGGAATTAAAATGAATTATTTATGAATTAAACAAGTTTGTGGAATTATTTCTATACTAGAAAACATTTTCTAAAGTAATTTACTCGTTTTATTTAACCTCTGGGCTGCGGGCATTAAATTCAGAAAACTTGGGGTTAAATTCATAAATATCAGGGACTCGGTTTTAATTATTTCCTAACCGGTTGGATGGCGGATTGATTTGAAAGAAACCCAAGGGCCTCTTTATAAAGATGGACATGGTGTAGGGGTACGGTAGATTGTTAGCCGTGGGATCCAAATCTAACGTCAGGATTAGAGACTTATCTCACCTGAACCGGTATTCTATCACAGTGGTCAGATCTAAAATCAATGCTCTAGATTAAAGGATCCCACGATCTGATCTCAGTCAACAAATCCGAGATCAACGACTATGATTTTCGATCACGATGGGGTATTTGAGATTCAATCGTGAGCACTCATCACCGGATCAACGGCCAGGGACGTTTTTCCTCGCACGATCATGTTCACGCCGGAACGGGGCTGCGGCATCCTGCCCGCGGTTGCAGGCCCACCGACGAGCGGTGGCTGCTGTGAGGCAATGGATGAGATAAGTCTTTGATTGATGCTTGAGGTGTTCTGGTGGCATGTAGGCTAGGAGGTGGGTGGTTACATGATAGATCTAATCTGTTACTTATCTGTTACAACCATATCCTATATATTAGGAACTCTTGATATAGCTGAGGTGCCCGATCTTTCGTTGAGCGGAGATAATTCCAATTTGGCAGAAGATGACCCTTACGATCCGACTACGACGAGCAAGCCCGAGGCACCAATGCAATCGCTGAACCAACTCCCTGTGGTTACTGACCTTGCTGGTGCGAGATCGGCCTGATCACGAAGATTGTTTGCTGTGCGCAATCGAAGAATGAACAAGAAAAAGATGCCTGCAATCTAATCTATTACTCGAGGGTGGAGTTTTGAATACATGAAGACAACGCTGATTTGCACATGTTCGAGAGTGGCTAAAGCTAACGTAATACAAAACTCGCAGAACAAAGGAGGCACAACTCCTGGATAAATAGAGAGGGGGCGCAGCCCCTAGGGGCGGCCAACCCTAGGTCGTCCACTATGGGCCGCAGTTGGGCTGGTCGTCTATTCTTCTGGGCCCTCATTCTTCAGTAGCATGATGAAGTTAAGATCTCTGGCACGGGCCCGAGTGATTGGCCCAGCTAATGAAGGAAGTGGTGCTTGATGTGGAGGTGATGCTGGTGAAGTCGTACTCGTAGTGATGTCCTCATCATCCTCCCCTTCTTGAAGTGAAGTCGTCCTCGACGGCAACTCCTCATCCTCGGCCATATATGGTTTGAAATCTGCAACATTAAAACTAGTGGAAACACCAAATTCCGCAGGCAGGTCAAGGATATAAGCATTATCATTAATCTTTGTTAGCACCTTAAAAGGACCAGCAGCACGAGGCATTAATTTAGAACGGCACAAAGTAGGAAACCGATCCTTTCTCAAGTGCAACCAAACCATATCACCTGGCTCAAAAGTAACAAGTTTTCTTCCTTTACTACCAGCAACCTGATTTTTTGCATTAGTAGCAGCAATGTTCTGTTTTGTTTGTTCATGTATGGTAATCATTTGTTCAACATGTGCAGCAGCATCTACATGTGGGGCGTTCGCAGCATTAAGTGAAATCAAATCAATAGGTGCCCTAGGGATGTAACCATAAACAATCTGGAAAGGGCACATCTTTGTAGAAGAATGTGTGGCATGATTGTAAGCAAATTCAACATGAGGCAAACAATCCTCCCAACGTCTCAAATTCTTGTCTAAAACAGCCCTAAGCATGGTAAATAAAGTTCTATTTACTACCTCAGTTTGTCCATCAGTCTGAGGGTGACAAGTAGTGCTAAATAGGAATTTAATTCCCAATTTATTCCAAAGAGATCTCCAAAAACGGCTTAGAAACTTAGCATCGCGATCAGAGACTATTGTTTTTGGAATACCATGTAAACGAATAATTTCTCTAAAGAACAATTCAGCAACAATGCTAGCATCATCAGTTTTATGATAAGGTATAAAGTGAGCCATTTTAGAGAATCTATCAACAACCACAAAAATACTATCCCTCCCCTTCTTAGTTCTAGGCAAGCCCAAAACAAAGTCCATAGAAATATCAAGCCAAGGAGAAGAAGGGACAGGCAAAGGCATATACAAACCATGGTTGCCCAAACGTGACTTAGCTTTCTGGCAAGTAGTGCAACGTGCAACAAGACGCTCAACATCACGGTGCATCCAAGGCCAAAAGAAGTGTGCGGCCAGCACCTCATATGTCTTGTAAACGCCAATGTGCCCCATGAGACCGCCTCCATGAGCTTCCTGCAGCAACAAAAGACGAACCGAGCTTGCTAGAATACACATCTTGTTAGCGCGGAACAAAAATCCATCCTATATGTGAAATTTTCCCCAGGGTTTGCCATCCTTACAATGTATATAGAAATCTTTAATATCAACATCATCCACATATTGATCTTTCACATTGCAAGCCAAAGATTCTAAATTCTAACTGTGAGAGCATGGTATATCTACGGGACAACGCATCAGCAATGACGTTTTCCTTCCCGTTCTTGTGTTTAATGATGTAAGGAAAGGACTCGATGAATTCTACCCAACTAGCATGACGACGGTTCAGATTTGTTTGGGTACGAATATGTTTTAAAGCCTCATGATCAGAATGAATTATAAACTCATGAGGCCAAAGGTAGTGCTGCCATGTTTGCAAAGTGCGAACTAAAGCATAAAGTTCCTTATCATAAGTAGAATATCTCAAGCTAGCACCGCTTAATTTTTCACTGAAATAAGCAACCGGTTTTCCTTCTTGTAACAAAACAACACCTAATCCGATACCACTAGCATCACATTCAAGTTCAAACACTTTCTGAAAGTCGGGCAATTGTAAGAGTGGAGCATGGGTTAACTTATCTTTCAAAGTGTTGAACGCCTCTTCTTGTGGGGGTCCCAAGCAAAAGACACACCTTTCTTTGTGAGTTCGTGCAAAGGGGCAGCGATGGAGCTAAAATCACGCACAAAACGGCAGTAAAATCCTGCAAGTCCAAGAAAACATCCGAATTTAGGTGACCGTCGTTGGTGTAGGCCAGTTCTGAATGGCTTCAACCTTGCTGCTATCCACCTCAATGCCCTGTGGAGTAACCACATAACCAAGAAACGAGACACGTTGCATGCACTTTTCCATGTTACCAAACAAGCGAAGCAGCACGCAAAGCATCAAAAACAGCGTGCAAATGTTCTAAATGCTCCTCTATAGACTTGCTGTAAATAAGGATATCATCGAAATAAACAACAACAAACAAACCTATGAGGGCCCGTAGAACTTCGTTCATTAAACACATAAAGGTGCTGGGAGCATTAGTCAATCCAAATGGCATAACCAACCATTCATATAAACCAAATTTCATTTTAAAAGTTGTTTTCCATTCATCACGGAGTTTCATTCTAATCTAATGGTAACCGCTACGCAAATCAACCTTAGAGAAAATAACGGCACCAATAAGCTCATCTAACATATCATCAAGGCATGGAATAGGATATTGATTACGAACTGTGATGTTATTAATAGCACGACAATCTACGCACATACGCCATGACCCATCTTTCTTTGGAACGAGTAAAACAGGAACCGAGCAAGGGCTAAGAGACTCACGAATGTAACCTTTATCAAGCAGCGTCTACACCTGGCGCTGGATCTCCTTCGTCTCATCTAGATTTGTATGGTATGGGGCATGGTTCGGAAGAGAAGCGCCGGCGATGAGATCGATCTAATGCTCAATGCCACGGAGTGGAGGAAAACCCGGTGGTAAGTCCGTAGGAAAAACATCAGCATACTTCTGCAAAAGGTTAACAACAGTAGGGGGTATATCCAAAGACGATGCATCATCAAGCGGAACAAGCATGCGCGAGCATACAAGTGCATAACAGGGCATATGAGCTTCATGGAGATCATCAAAATCAGCACGTGTAGCAAGTAAAACAGGAGAGTGCAACTTGATTTCAGATTTAATAGGTGCGGCTGATGTCAATTTGACTTGTTGTGCAGTTTTAGCAGCCCTAGTAAGATCATCTTTCAAAATTTGGTCTGGGGTCATTGGATGTATAATTATTCTCTGGCCTTTAAACATGAAAGAATAATGATTTGAGCGACCATGATATAAACTATCAGTATCATATTGCCAAGGTCGACCCAATAACAAAGAGCATGCTTCCATAGGAATAACATCGCAATCAGCATAATCAGAATAAGAACCCAGCGAAAAGGGGACACGTACCGAACGTGTTACCTTTATTTTACCACCATCATTAAGCCATTGAATGTGATACGGATGTGGGTGTGCACGAGTGGGCAAGGATAATTTCTCTACCAAAGCTGTACTTGCCAAATTGTTGTAGCTGCCACAATCGATGATGATGTGAATCGACCATTCGTGCACAACGCCCTTGGTATGGAATAGAGTGTGTCGCTGATTTTTTTCGGCCTAGGGCAACCTGTGTGCTGAGAACACGATGCACAACAAGACTCTCATACCTATCGGCGTCGATGGGATCAACGTGGACTTCCTCATTTTCTGCATGGTTAGTGGCAATCATAGCATGATTAGTTTCCTCGGAATCACTGGCTGAAGAGTACTCACCATTGTCACGTATAAGCAAGGTACGCTTGTTTGGGCAGTCCCGAATCATGTGCCCAAACCCTCTGCAACGATGGCACTGAATATCCTGTGTACGTCCTGTGGAAGAAACGGCGCCTTTGGCAGGGGGCGCCGCTGGCTTGGCCATCCCTGTGCAGCGGTGTAGTGCTAGGCGTAGAAGGTGTAGGGCTGGAAAGAGTTGAGCTGTGTGTCGAACCCCGGCCTGCAAAAGAGTTAGTATATGTCTTTGATCGTCGTCCCTGCACTTCACGTTCAGCTTTGCAAGCATATTCAAACAATGTGGTTATATCAAAATAATCCTTATAATCAAGTATATCCTGAATTTCCCTGTTCAAACCACCACGAAAACGCGCCATAGCAGCGTCATCCAACTCAACCAAACCACAACGAAGCATACCCTTCTGTAACTCCTGGTAATATTCCTCAACAGATTATGAACCTTGTTGAAAACGCTGCATTTTGTTAAGCAAATTACGGGCATAATAGGAAGGAACAAATCTGTGGCGCATAGGAGTTTTTAATTGGGTCCAAGTAGTGACACTGTTAATGGGAAGTTTTTGTTTATACTCACGCCACCAAATTAAAGCAAAATCAGTAAATTCACTAATGGCAACCTTCACTTGGCTATTAGCAGGAATATCATGGCATGAAAATTTCTTTTCTACCTCCAATTCCCAATCAAGATATGCAGCAGGATCATATTTACCATTAAAAGATGGAATTTTAAATTTAATCTTAGCAAATGAGTCATTAGGAGGATGATGAACCACACGGCGTGCACGACCACGGCGATCTCCATCATCCTGCTCACTGTCACCGCCGTAGTCCTGCTCCATCTTTGTGGTCAACGCATCAAGGCATGCCAGGATGGTGTTGAGTGTGGTGCGAGTCGTCGTTTGAGCAAGGTCAAGCTGGTTGAAATGCGCGGTCGTCGAAGTGACCGTTGAATCAAGCCGTTCATGCATCGTCCTAATGTCAGCAGCAAGTCCAGCAACTTGTCCCCTTACTTCCTGCAACTGGACATCTACTGTGTCGTGTGCTCCTGCCATAGTTAGGGCAAACATCAAAACACCAAAAGGATTAAAACCGATGACAACAGGGGAATGGTGGTGACAACTCGCTCAATGGAATGCTGTTATCAAGTTCTTATCCGTTCTTACGAAGCCACAGTGGTGAACTGCAACCAACAGGTGGAACCGGTGAAAGATTGGATGAGCGATACCAGATGATACACCCAGCCCAGGTGGGTTTGACCGAGGCCCAACAAATTAGGGTTGCCCGGAGCACAACAGTTCATTAAGCACACCCAACTCTGGGAAAGGCCCAATCGCCCCAAAAGACTAGTCCAATAGGGGAAGGGTGGCTCTCCCTTTTAAAGTGGCTTCCTCCTCCCAAGTTAAGCGAGGTGGGATAATTCTGAGGCTCACACGGTTACCGTCCGACTACAACTAGGCCAACTGGGCTAATTGCGTATTTGCCAATGGGTAATAGTAGAGGATGTCCTCATCATCCCCACCTTCTTAAAATGGACCCTAGCTCTGATACCACTTCATATAGCTGAGGTGCCCGATCTTTCGGTGAGCGGAGATAATTCCGATTTGGCGGAAGATGACCCTTACGATCCGACTACGACGAGCAAGCCTGAGGCGCCAATGCAATCGCTGAACCAACTCCCTGTGGTTACCGACCTTGCTGATGCGAGATCGGCCTGATCACGAAGATCGTTTGCTTGTGCGCAATCAAAGAATGAACAAGAAAAAGATGCGAGCAATCTAATCTATTACTCGAGGGTGGAGTTCTGAATATACGAAGACAGCGCTGATTTGCGCATGTTCGAGAGTAGCTAAATCTAACGTAAAACAAAACTCACAGAACAAAAGGAGGCACAGCTCCTAGATAAATAGAGAGGGGGTGCAGCCCCTAGGGGCGGCCAACCCTAGGTCGTCCACTATGGGCCGCAGTTGGGCTGGTCGTCTATTCTTCTGGGCCCTCATTCTTCAGTAGCATGACGAAGTTAAGATCTCTGGCACGGGCTCGAGTGATTGGCCCAGCTAATGAAGGAAGTGGCAGCTTGATGTGGAGGTGCTGCTAGTGTAGTCGTACTCATAGTGATTGGCCCAGCTAAATATGTTATATGATAGATCTAATCTGGTACTTATCTGTTACAATCCTATCCTATCTATTAGGAACTCTAACAAACTTGAAACCAAATCTGTTACATGACAGATCTAATCTAGTACGTATCTATTACAATCCTATCCTATCTGTTAGGAACTCTAACTTATCTCTTTTATTCCAATAATACTGTTGTTAATTTGTACTAATCATATTAGTCCTTCAATTTAAATAAATTTTAGAATATGTTTTTATTTAAATTTTTAAATTATTTTTTTGGTGTTACACGTGTAACACCCAAGGTGTTTATCACCAGTTTAACAGTGAGTATGGACTTAAGCACAAATTATGGGTGAGAATAATGGTCTATATGTCCTAAACATCTTCGCCCATCCCGATTTTCGATATCGCATCTATCTCTGTTTACGTGAACTGCCCAAGATATTTTTGTGCAGCTCGGTGTTAAACTGCTATCTGCGATGTTGAGCCTAGTGCCAGTTGAGTTACTTGTCTAAAGAGAATATGAATTCAGAAGCTCGACCAACTCTTACGATTTTATCCTGAACAAATTAATTGGAACTCGACGATAGAAGTGATGCAAAATTAAATCTGTCGGGGACCATAATTAGGGTACCCCCAAGACTCCTAAACTCGACTGGTAACCACCATCAGCACAAAGCTGCAAAGGCCTGATGGGCGCAATTCAGGTCAAGGCTCCGCCCACTCAAGGGACACGATCTCGCCTCGCCCGAGCCTAGCCTCGGGCAGGAACAGTAGACCAAGGCAGATTCAAGCCTCGCCCGAGGGCATCCTCAAGTAACGGGCGCACCTTCGACTCGCCCGAGGCCTAGCTCGGGCAGGCTTCGCAGCGAAGCAACCTTGGCCAGATCGTCGCGCCAACCGACCGCATCGCAGGAGCATTCAATGCAAGGATTGCCTAACACCTTATCCTGACGCAGCGCTCCTCAGTCGACCAGGCTGAAGTGACCGCAGTCACTTCGCCCCTCCACTGACTGACCTGATAGGAAAACAGCGCCGCCTGCACTGCTCTGACTGCTGTGCCACCCGCCAGGGTGAGGCTGACAGCAGCCAAGTCCAGCCTCGGGCGCCATAGGAAGCTCCGCCTCGCCCGACCCCAGGGCTCGGACTCGACCTCGACCCCGGAAGACGGTCTCCGCCTCGCCCGACCCTAGGGCTCGGACTCCAGCCTTGCCCCCGGAAGACGGTCTTTCGCCTCGCCCGACCCCAGGGCTCGGACTCAACCTCGACCTCGGATGACGATCTCCGCCTCGCCCGACCCCAGGGCTCGGACTCAGCCTCGACCTCGGAGGAGCCCCCACCTCGCCCGACCTTATGCTCGGACCGACCACGTCGCAGGGGGGTACATCATTACCCTACCCCTAGCTAGCTCAGGCTACGGGGAACAAGACCGGCGTCCCATCTGGCTCGCCCCGGTAAAACAAGTAATAATGACAACCCGCGTGCTCCATGACGACGGCGGTTCTCAGCCCCCTACGAAAGCAAGGAGACGTCAGCAAGGTCCCTGACAGCCCCGACAGCTGTGCTTCTATTGGGTTTAAGTGCTCCTCCGACGGCCACGACATCACATGAATAGGGCACCAACACCTCTCCGACAGCCACGTCGGCATGTACATAGGACTCTGGCTCCTCTCTGCCAGACACGTTAGCACACTGCTACAACCCCCACTGTACACCTAGGTCCGTCTCCTTACGTCTATAAAAGGAAGGTCCAGGGCCCTCGTACGAGAAGGTGGCCGCGCGGGAGGACGAGCTGACGAGCAGGCTCTCTCTCCCTCGCGAACGCTTGTAACCCCCTACTGCAAGCGCATCCGCCCTAGGCGCAGGACAACACGAGCCGCAGTTCCCCTCATTGTTTTCCCCTTGTGTTCCGTCTCGCGCCGACCCATCTGGGCTGGGACACGCAGCGACAATTTACTCGTCGGTCCAGGGACCCCCGGGGTCGAAACGCCGACTAGTTGGCACGCCAGGTAGGGGCCTGCTGCGTGTTGACGAACAACTTCCCGTCAAGCTCCAGATGGGTAGTCTCCAGCAACCTCTCCAGCCCGGGACGCTGCTCTGTTTCGGGAGTTTCGAGTTCATGTCCCTCGACGGTAGCTACGACATGGTACTCCTTCCTCTGCCGCGCGACAACGACTGTGGTGGCCGTCAGCCCGCCTGCCGGCGGCGGAATCGACGACGTCTTCCCCGCGTGGCGGAAGAGCAGCATCCGGGTCTGTCCCGTCGCCTTCCCCGCCGACGGAGGAGGAGGCGGGGCAACCATGGCCAAGCAGGAGGCGGCACCTCATCGGATGTCGAGCGAGTCGACGATGCCGGCGCCCCAGCGGGGGACACGTCGGGCGTCGACCTCGCGTCTGAGACGAAAGACGGGCGTCGTTTCCCCGCAACACGCCAACCCCAAGCGGACGGATGACGCCAGCACGCTCGCGAAGGACCTTCTGGGCATTAGCCTCGTACATGAGATAACGGTGCAGTCCGTCCCCTGACGCGACTCCGTCACCATCCGTCGATCAAGAGGTACCGTCCGTTCTCCACCCTTTGCCTTTTAGATTCAGCTTCGACCCACCAAGCGACCCCGCTTCAGTGGACGCTTTCATAAAGGCATATCCAAACCTTCCGGGGTATCATATGTGGTCAACCTGGGACCGATTGACGGCCGTCTCGACCTATGGGCCCCCGGGTCCCGAGGAAGATGACGAGCCCGACTATGGATGGGATTTCTCCGGGCTCAGGAACCCCAGTGCCATGCGGGACTTCATGACCACGTGTGACTACTGTCTCTCCGATTGCTCCGATGATAGCCACAGCCTCGGCGACGAGGACTGTGGCCCAAGTCGTGAATGTTTCCACGTCGATCTAGGGGGTCTCGACGAAGGCAACCACCTTGGTATACCGGAGGACAGGCGATCCCCTAGGCCTGCAGCCTCGCATTGACATCCTTCGGGAGCTAGATGTGGTCCCAGTCCCTGCGGGGGGTCAGGACGCACAGCTCGAGCAAATCCGCGAGATGCAGGCTAGGCTCGACGAGGAAGCAGGACAACTTGTGCAGCTCCGGTAGAACATCGGGCAGGTGTGGGCAGGCCGAGCACCAGCCAGAGAAGCGCGTCATCTGCCCCAGGACGTCCAACACCGCATCACTGACGATGCCAGGGCAAGGCTGCCCCTGGCTTCCAGTGGGGTCGGCCAGAACCTGGCTGCAGCAGCAATACTACTCCGAGCGATGCCGGAACCATCCACCACTAAGGGGCGGCGTATCCAGGGAGAACTCAAGAATCTCCTGGAGGATGCCGTGGTACTACGGGCCGAAAGCTCTGCCTCCCGAAGGCAGGGGTACCCCCCGGAGCATCGTGCCGCGACTTCCCGATTCATGCAGGAAGCCTCGTTCCAAACTAGGGAGCACACGGGACACAGCGCCTGCGGCCTCGAGTCGCCTCGGCAACGAGCACCATCGCCGCGACCGTCGAGCCCACCTCGACGAGAAGGTGTGCCGAGGCTTACCACTCCTAGGCGTGGGGGACGCTATGACAGCGGGGAGGATCGGAGCCCCTCACCCGAACCACCCGGTTCGCAAGCTTTCAGCCGGGCCATACGACGGGCGCCATTCTCGACCTGGTTCCGGACCCCGACTACCATCACCAAGTACTCGGGGGAAACAAGGCCGGAACTGTGGCTCGCGGACTACCGGCTAGCTTGCCAGCTGGGTGGAACGGACGATGATAACCTCATCATCCGCAACCTCCCCCTGTTCCTCTTCAATGCCGCCCGAGCCTAGCTCGAGCATCTGCCTCCTGCGTAGATCTCGAACTGGGACGACCTGGTCAAAGCCTTCACCAGAAACTTCCAGGGCACATACGTGCACCCTAGGAACTCCTAGGATCTCCGAAGCTGCCGCCAGCAGCCGGGAGAATCCCTGCGAGACTACATTCGGCGATTTTCGAAGCAGCGCACCGAGCTACCCAACATCACCGACTCAGATGTCATCGGCGCGTTCCTCGCCGGCACCACTTGCCGCGACCCGGTGAGCAAGCTGGGTCGCAAGACTCCAACCAAGGCGAGCGAGCTAATGGACATCGCCACCAAGTTCGCCTCTGGCCAGGAGGCGGTCGTGGCCATCTTTCGGAAGGACAAGCAGCCTCAGGGATGCCAGCAGGAATACGTCCCCGAGGCGTCCGCTCAGTGCAGCACGAAGAAGAAGGGCAAGAAGAGGTCGCAAACGAAACGCGACGCCACCGACGTAGATCTTGTCGCCGCTGCCGAACACAGGAACCCCCAGAAGCCTCCCGGAGGGGCCAACCTGTTTGACAAGATGCTCAAGGAGTCGTGCCCCTATCATCAGGGTCCCGTCAATCACACCCTTGAGGAGTGCGTCATGCTTCGGCGCTACTTCCACAAGGCCGGGCCACCGGCGGAAGGTGGTAAAGCCCACGACAATGACAAGAAGGAAGGCCACAAGGCAGAGGAGTTCCCCGAGGTCCATGACTACTTCATGATCTACGGTGGGCACGTGGCGAACGCCTCGGCTTGGCACCGTAAGCAGGAGCGCCGGGAGGTCTGCTCGGTGAAGGTGGCGGCGCCAGTCTACCTACACTGGTCCAACAAGCCCATCACCTTCTACCAAGGCGACCACCCTGACCACATGCCGAGCCCGGGGAAGTACCCGCTCGTTGTCGATCCCGTCATCGGCAACGTCAGGCTTACCAAGGTCCTAATGGACGGAGGCAGCAGCCTCAACATCATCTACGCCAAGACCCTCGGACTCTTGCAGATCGATTTGTCCACGATCCGGGCCGGTGCGGCGCCCTTTCACGGGATCATCCCCGGGAAGCACGTCCAACCCCTTGGGCAACTCGATCTGCCCGTCTGCTTCGGGACTCCCTCCACTTCCGAAAGGAAACCCTCACGTTCGAGGTGGTTGGGTTCCGAGGAACCTACCACACAGTGCTAGGGCGACCATGCTACGCCAAGTTCATGGCCGTCCCCAACTAAACCTACCTCAAGCTCAAGATGCCGGGCCCCAACAGGCTCATCACCGTCGGATCCACATACCGACATGCGTACGAATGCGACGTGGAGTGTATGGAGTATGCTAAGGCCCTCGCCAAGTCCGAGGCCCTCATCACCGACCTGGATAGCCTCTCCAAGGAGGTGCCAGATGCGAAACGCCACGCCAGCAACTTCGAGCCAGCAGAGGCGGTTATGTCCGTCCCTCTCGACCCCAGCAACGACGCCTCCAAGCAAGTCCAGATCGGCTCCGAGCTTGACCCCAAATAGGAAGCAGTGCTCATCGACTTTCTCCACGTGATACACCCAGCCCAGGTGGGGTTGGCCGAGGCCCAACAAGTTAGGGTTGCCCGAAGCCCAACAGTTCATTAAGCACACCCAACTCAGGGAAAGGCCCAATCGCCCCAAAAGACTAGTCCAATGGGGGAAGGGTGGCTCTCCCTTTTAAAGTGGCTTCCTCCTCCCAAGTTAAGCGAGGTGGGATAATTCTGAGGCTCACACGGTCACCGTCCGACTACAATTGGGCCAACTGGGCCAATTGCGTCTTTGCCAACGGGTAATAGTGGAGGATGTCCTCATCATTCCCAGCTTCTTAAAATGGGCCCTAGCTCTGATACCAGATGATACACCTAGCCCAAGTGAGGTTGGCCGAGGCCCAACAAATTAGGGTTGCCCGGAGCCCAACAGTTCGTTAAGCACACCCAACTCAGGGAAAGGCCCAATCGCCCCAAAAGACTAGTCCAATGGGGGAAAGGTGGCTCTCCCTTTTAAAGTGGCTTCCTCCTCCCAAGTTAAGCGAGGTGGGATAATTCTGAGGCTCACACGGTCGCCATCCGACTACAATTGGGCCAACTGGGCCAATTGCGTCTTTGCCAATGGGTAATAGTGGAGGATGTCCTCATCACCACGCAAACGCCGAGGTTTTTGCGTGGAGTCCCTCGGACATGCCTGGCATACCGAGGGATGTCGCCGAGCACTCGCTGGATATCCGAGCTGGAGCCCGACCCGTGAAGCAGCCTCTGCGCCGATTCGACGAAGAAAAGCGAAGAGCCATAGGAGAGGAGATCCACAAGCTGATGGCTGCAGGGTTCATCAAAGAGGTATTCCATCCCGAATGGCTAGCCAACCCTATGCTTGTGAAAAAGAAAGGTGGGAAATGGCGGATGTGTGTAGACTACACTGGTCTAAACAAAGCATGTCCGAAGGTTCCCTACCCTCTGCCTCGCATCGATCAAATCGTGGATTCCACTGCTGGCTGTGAAACCCTGTCATTCCTTGATGCCTACTCAGGGTACCACCAAATTAGGATGAAAGAGTCCGACCAGCTCGCGACTTCTTTCATCACACCCTTTGGCATGTACTGCTATATTACTATGCCATTCGGTTTAAGGAATGCAGGCACGACATACCAAAGGTGCATGAACCACGTGTTCGGACATCACATTGGCCGAATGGTCGAGGCTTACATCGATGACATCGTAGTCAAGACGAGGAAAGCCTCCGACCTCCTCTCTGACCTTGAAACGACATTCAAGTGTCTCAAAGCGAAAGGCGTAAAACTCAATCCCGAGAAGTGTGTCTTCGGAGTCCCCCGAGGCATGCTCCTGGGGTTCATCGTCTCCGAGCAGGGCATCGAGGCCAAACCAGAGAAAATCGCGGCCGTCACCAACATGGGGCCTATCAAGGACTTGAAAGGAGTACAGAGGGTCATGGGATGCCTTGCGGCTCTGAGCCGCTTCATCTCGCGCCTTGGCGAAAGAGGCCTGCCCCTGTACTGCCTCTTAAGGAAGACCGAGCGCTTCACATGGACCCCCGAGGCCGAGGAAGCCCTCGGGAACTTAAAGGCGCTCCTTACAAGGCGAGCCCATTCTGGTGCCCCCCGCTGCCGGAGAAGCTCTCCTGATCTATGTAGCCGCAACCACTCAGGTGGTCAGCGCCACGATCGTAGTCGAGAGACGAGAAGAAGGGCATGCATTGCTTGTCCAGAGGCCGGTCTACTTCATTAGTGAGGTACTGTCCGAGACCAAAATCTGCTACCCGCAAATTTAGAAGCTACTGTACGTGGTAATTCTGACGCGGCGAAAGTTGCGACACTACTTCGAGTCTCATCCGGTGACTGTGGTGTCATCCTTCCCCCTGGGGGAGATCATCCAGTGCCGAGAGGCCTCGGGTAGGATTGCAAAGTGGGCGGTGGAGATCATGGGCGAGACAATCTCGTTCGCCCCTCGGAAGGCCATCAAGTCCCGAGTCTTGGTGGATTTCGTGGCAGAATGGGTCGACACCCAGCTTCCAGCAGCTCCGATCCAACCGGAACTCTGGACCATGTTTTTCGACGGGCCGCTGATGAAAACATGAGCGGGCGCGGGCCTGCTCTTCATCTCACCCCTCGGGAAGCACCTCTGTTACGTGCTTGCGCCTCCATTTCCTAGCGTCCAACAACGTGGCCGAGTACGAGGCTCTGGTTAATGGGTTGCGCATCGCCATCGAGCTAGGGGTTCGGCGCCTCGACGCTCATGGCGACTCGCAGCTTGTCATCGACCAAGTCATGAAGAACTCCCATTGCCGCGACCCGAACATGGAAGCCTACTGCGACGAGGTTCGGCGCCTGGAAGACAAGTTCTACGGGCTCGAGTTCAACCACGTCGCTCGATGGTACAACGAGACTACGGACGAGCTGGCTAAAATAGCCTCGGGGCGGACAACGGTCCCTCCGGACGTCTTCTCCCGAGACCTACATCAACCCTCCATCAAAACTTGACGACACGCCTGAGCCCGAGAAGGCCTCGGCTCAGCCCGAGGCACCCTTGGCTCAACCCGAGGCACCCTCGGCCGCAGAGGGTGAGGCATTGCGCAGTCGAGGAGGAGCGAAATGGGGTCCCGCCTAATCGAAACTGGCAGACCCCGTACCTGCAATATCTCCACCGAGGAGAGCTACACCTCGACAGAACCGAGGCTCGGCGATTGGCGCGGCACGCCAATTCGTTCTTCTTGCTGGGTGACGGAAAGGAGCTCTACCACCGCAACCCCTCAGGTATCCTCCAGCGATGCATATCCATCACCGAAGGTTAGGAGTTATTGCAAGAAATACACACGGGGGCTTGCGGTCACCATGCAACGCCTCGAGCCCTTGTTGGAAACGCCTTCCGACAAGGTTTCTACTGGCCAACCGTGGTGGCCGACGCCACTAGGATTGTACGCACCTGCCGAGGGTGTCAATTCTACGCAAGGCAGACCCACCTGATCGCTCAGGCTCTGCAAACAATACCCATCACCTGGCCGTTTGTTGTGTGGGGTTTGGACCTCGTCGGTCCCTTGTAGAAGGCACCCGGGGGCTTCACGCACCTGCTGGTCACTATCGACAAATTCTCCAAGTGGATTGAGGTCCGACCCCTAAACAGCATCAGGTCCGAACAGGCTAGTGGCGTTCTTCACCAACATCATCCATCGCTTTGGAGTCCCGAACTCCATCATCACCGACAAAGGCACCCAGTTCACTGGCAGGAAGTTCCTGGACTTCTGCGAGGACCACCACATCCGGGTGAAGCTGGGCCGCCGTAGCTCACCCCATGACGAATGGGCAGGTAGAGCGTGCCAACGGCATGATTCTACAAGGACTCAAGCCGATGATCTACAATGACCTCAACAAGTTCGGTAGGCGATGGATGAAGGAACTCCCCTCGGTGGTCTGCAGTCTGAGGACGACGCTAAGCCGAGCCACGGGCTTCACGCCGTTTTTTCTAGTCTATGGGGCCGAGGCTATCTTACCCACAGACTTAGAATACGTCTCCCCGAGGACGAGGGCATACGATGCCCGAAGCAACCAGACCAACCGAGAAGACTCACTGGACCAGCTGGAAGAGGCTTGGGACATGGCTTTACTACACTCGGCACAGTATCAGCAGTCCCTGCGACGCTACCACTCCTGAGGGGTTCGGTCCCGAGACCTCCAGGTGGGCGACTTGGTGCTTCGGCTACGACAAGACGCCCGAGGGCGCCACAAGCTCAAACCTCCCTGGGAAGGGCCGTTCATCATCGCCAAGACTTTGAAGCCCGGAACATACAAGCTGGCCAACAGTCAAGGCAAGGTCTACAGCAACGCTTGGAACATCCGATAGCTACGTCGCTTCTACCCTTAAGATGTTTTCAAGTCGTTCATATACCTCGTTTACATACACAAGTAAAGTCTAACCATCAAGAAAGGGTCAGCCTTGCCTCGGCAAAGCCCGACCCTCCCTCGGGGGCTAGAAGGGGGGAACCCCCTCTGCGTCAAAATTTTCCTCGGAAAAAGTCTTTCGGCCAGAACATCTTTCGCGCTTTTCGACTACATCGATAGTGGGATCCTGAAAACGACGGAGTACACGTAAGCGGCAAGGCCGACCGAGCCGAGGGACTCCTACGCCTCCGGGATACCGATACCTCACTCATCACCTTCTGCGATAAGTAACTCACGCTCGGATAAGCGATTCTGCTAGCCGAACAAGTCTTAACGCTCGAAAACTTCTCTGCCGAAACAGTTTTTCGTGCCTTCTCGACTATATCGATAACAGAATCCCACAGACGAGCAAGAGTACACATAAGCGGCGAAGGTCGACCGAGCCGAGGGACTCCTACACCTCCGGGATACGGATACCTCACTCATCACCTTCCACGATAAGTAACTCTCGCTCGGATAAACGATTCTACTACCGACAAGCAAGTCCTGATACTCGAAACAAGAGGAAAAGAAATGCAGCTTTATAACACGACAACGACATGTTTGGGCCTCGGCGGCTGCAAAAAACATACGCACACTACAGACAAATTGTTCCTACAGGTTCAGACATCAATAGGGGGAGCAGCAGCACCCTCGGCATCGTCTCCACCTTCGGCGGAATCTGACCTGACCTCGGACGGCAACACGGGCGAAGGATCTCCACCTCGAAGGAAGATGTCAGCACTGCGCATGGACCAACAGTGCCAGCCAAACACGCCGGTCACGGGTCAGTCAGCCGCGGGAGAAGGCGCGACGGTCGATATGGCCAGAAGTGGGCCGACAGTAATGGCGGCAGCAGGTGAGCGGAAGCGGTGGTCAAATCGTCTGTAGGCTCACGTCCCCTCCTGGAGCAGCAGGAGAGCCCTCTCCCACGGCGTGAAGACGACGCGCCCGTGTTCCGTTCCTCAAACGGCTCGCGCATGCACAACGGCTGCCCCGCGAACCACTCGTCCCGTCGCATTAACTCCGCGGCAGGGCAGGCGACACCTTTGGCAGGCGAAGCGGGCGACGGTTCACCTCCGCCATAATGACCGCGTCAAAAAAAAGGTGCGCCACGTCGTTCAATTTCGTATCCTTTTCCTCTTCCCCTTTCGCTCTCTTGCTACATGGACCGGGAAAGGGGATACTCCGAAAGGGATCCTTCTCTGCGAAGGAAGCGGGCCCCGAGCCCTCCTACTGATTAGAGGTTCGAAGGCTGGCCCCTCGGAAGGGTTCGACTGCCGCCTCAGAGCACTCGGGCTCCGCGCCCACTACTGGTCAGAGGTTCAAAGGCTGGCCCCTCGGAAGGGTTCGACAGCCGCCTCACGCCACTCGGGCTCCGCGCCCACTACTGATCAGGGGTTCGTAGGCTGGCCCCCCAAAGGGTTCGACAGCCGCCTCAGAACACACAGAGCGAGGGATGACTCTGGGTACGTCCGATACATGGCCGAGGCTTGGGCTACGCTCCCGAGGTACCCTAGGACATTTCCGAGACCAGCAGGAGCGATTTTGTAACGGAATCCCATCAGGGGGAGGCATCGAGCCCTCGGACCCTATCAAACAGGACTGGGTCCGGCAAATCACCTGCAGGTACTTTTGGAGCGCGCCTCTGGGCCACTAGCCGACCCTTATCGAACAGGGGCACGGGCGTCCATTTGGATCACCCATTAGCAACTCACTGGAGACACCATGTTCGACGCCCTCCGAGGGCAACATGGCGCTTTCCCCCCTCCTCCTTGCGGAAAGGCGACGAAGGGGCGTATGAAAAAAGCCGAGTCAGTCCCTGACCGTCCTCTCGCCCTGTGCCTGGGGCTGCTCTCGCGAACCTGGCTCCAGCCAAACCGTTGACAGCGTCAACATACTAGCCCGAGAACTCGGAACCTAACCATGCACCCGGACTACGATTAGATCTCATGAGGGAACAACCAGACCAGCCGAGGCATCACGAAAGGCACTAAGACATCGAAGGAGTCAAACCACTCCTCCGAGGCCTCGGGGGCTACACCCGGCGGCTGCGCTCGCGCGCACCCACCGGAACGAAGTGTGACCGAGAAAGGCCGGTCCCCTTGCAAAAAAGTGCGACAAAGCCTCCAAGCGAGTACCAACACTCCCTTTGAGGCTCGGGGGCTACTATCGGGGACCATAATTAGGGGTACCCCCAAGACTCCTAAACTCGGCTAGTAACCACCATCAGCACAAAGCTGCAAAGGCCTGATGGGCGCAATTCAGGTCAAGGCTCCGCCCACTCAAGGGACACGATCTCACCTCGCCCGAGCCCAGCCTCGGGCAGGAACAGTACACCATGGCAGATTCACGCCTCGCCCGAGGGCATCCTCAAGTAACGGGCGCACCTTCGACTCGCTCGAGGCCCAGCTCGGGCAGGCTTCACAGTGAAGCAACCTTGGCCAGATCGCCGCGCCAACCGACCGCATCGCAGGAGCTTTCAATGCAAGGATCGCCTGACACCTTATCCTGACGCGCGCTCCTTAGTCGACAAGGCCGAAGTGACCGCAGTCACTTCGCCCGTCCACTGACTGACCTGACAGGAAAACAGCGCCGCCTGCACTGCTCCGACTGCTGTGCCACCCGCCAGGGTGAGGCTGACAGCAGCCAAATCCAGCCTCGGGCGACATAGGAAGCTCCGCCTCGCCCGACCCCAGGGCTCGGACTCGACCTCGACCCTGGAAGACGGTCTCCGCCTCGCCCGACCCCTAGGGCTTGAACTCCGCCTCGCCCCTGAAAGACGGTCTCCGCCTCGCCCGACCCCAGGGCTCGGACTCCACCTCGCCCGACCCCAGGGCTCGGACTCAACCTCGACCTCGGACGACGATCTCCGCCTCGCCCGACCCCAGGCCTCGGACTCAGCCTCGACCTCGGAGGAGCCCCCGCCTCGCCCGACCTTGGGCTCGGACCGACCACGTCGCAGGGGGTACATCATTACCCTACCCCTAGCTAGCTCAGGCTACGGGGAACAAGACCGGCATCCCATCTGGCTCGCCCCGGTAAAACGAGTAATGATGACACCCTGTGTGCTCCATGACGACGGCGGTTCTCAGCCCCATACGGAAGCACGGAGAAGTCAGCAAGCTCCCGACAGCCGTGACAGCTGTGCTTCTATAGGGTTTAAGTGCTCCTCCGACGGCCACGACATCACATGAACAGGGCACCAACACCTCTCCGACAGCCACGTCGGCATGTACATAGGACTCTGGCTTCTCTCTACCAGACACGTTAGCACACTGCTACACCCCCCATTGTACACCTGGGCCCTCTCCTTACGTCTATAAAAGGAAGGTCCAGGGCCCTCGTACGAGAAGGTGGCCGCGCGGGAGGACGGGCTGACGAGCAGGCTCTCTCTCTCCCTCGCGAACGCTTGTAACCCCCTACTGCAAGAGCATCCGCCCTGGGCGCAGGACAACACGAGCCGCGGTTACCCTTATTGTTTTCCCCCTCACGCCGACCCATCTGGGCTGGGACATGCAACGATAATTTACTCGTCGGTCCAGGGACCCCCGGGGTCGAAACGCAGACAAAATCGGACCAAGGTAACTAGAGTCGAAATTGAATAAATGCTAATAAGGTCGATTTCAATAAGGAATCTACTGTAGTCCAAAAATATCCAAGCTGAACTTGTTTTAATCTGGTCCGTATATAACGTGCCCAGAATAGTCACGAAAATTATCCAAACGAGGTTTAGCCAGAACTATCTAAACTATTACTCCTCTGATTTTTTTCCGTTTCGTGATTCGGAAAATGAAAGGTGTAGCCGTACAGCACGTGGACCCTTTATTTATCACTAAAAATCCTAATTCAAAATATCTATGATTTTCTATAAAAAAAGAGAACAAATAAATAAATAAAAAAGGAAAATATCCATCGTTCCTTATCTCCCCACCGTTGAATCCCTCTGGATTTTTCACTGACCGTGCGTAGCTTCCTTATCATCTTCTTCCCCAGCATGCAAGCAGCCGCGCCTGCTCCCCATGGCCGAGCGTCCTCCCCGACCTCCTTTCTCGCCCTCAGCTTCACCCAGCTCGGACCGCGCCCCTAGTTCCCGCTCCCTCCAGCTCGCCTCTACGCCGCACCCTACTTCTCCTGCGCGCGCGAGCTCTTCTGCCGGCGCTCGTCCCCAACGCCGAGCTCGGCCTTGCCATCTCCTAGCGCGCCCAGCCCCCAGTGCCATCGGCCATCTCCAGCTCGTTCGGCCGTCGCATCCATGGCCGCGCCCGCTGCTCGCTCCTGTGCTTCTCTCTATCTCCCTGGACGCGCGCGCGTTCCGTCTTCCCATGCCATGACCCCGCCGTGGAGCTCCCCTGCAACGCGTCCCAGCTTCCCTCTAGTGTCAACCACCGTTGTTCCCTACCTATGACCTCCGGCCGGGTAGGTCATGGTTGCTACCTTCACCTCACCGGCATGCTACCAGAACTTGCGTGCGCCATGGCTCTGATTGCCACGCTCTCGCACCTCCCTGAGCTCCTTTTGTCGCGTCCAGTTCTGGTCCCTGTTATCCGCTGAACCATCGTCGCGTCGGGTTGCCCATGATTCGTGGAGTTCACCGGCTTCCTCGTGCGTAGTCGCGGATGCCGTCGCTCAGCCCTTGTGTCTTGCCGAGCTCATCACCGCCGCTTATCCCTAGTGCTTGTTCGGATCAACGTCTCTGCTCTAGCGTGTTATGCGCCACTCGGCCGTGCCCCAGATGTCGTGCTCGTTTTGGTCGGCTCTAGTGGTCGGCATCGTCATGCTGCCTGTCCTGCCAGGCCCTCAGACCCACTCTGCTCCAGCCGTCTGACATCGCTAGCTCTTGTGCATCACTGAGGGTGCGCCCCTGTGTAACACCCCAGGTGTTACCCAAGGCCCTAGCCAAAGGAGCACACTTGTGTCCTACTTACCCTATATGCTAAATTGGAAAGTGAAGGCACTAAAAGCTTTAGAATCATGGTTAAGCTAAGTATTGATCATAACAAGAAAGAAACCCTAGCCTTCATCCATTCTCACTCATGAAAAAGATTCTAAAACCCTAATTCTCCTCTTAAGCCATTAAACCCTAAACATGGGATTAAAGGGGAAAGAGTGGGCAAATGACCAAATCATGAAAGGAAACCTTTACCAAAGTTGAAGTATATTAGAAAATCTACCAAATGTATTAAGGAAGATATTACAAAAAGGCCCAACAAAAACCCCAAATCAGTTCACTAAGTGGAGAGCACAATAGAGCCATCAAAAATTTCTCTAAGTCTCAAAACCAACCCTAGCCTAAAGATCAGATGTGTTCACCTTTATGCTGGCACCAAAACCACTTGGATCAATTAGCAAAAAGTGGCCAAATTACCCAAGGCACACCCCTAAAAAGTTTGAAAACAAACCAAGGTCATTTGACATGTTTGGCATCATTTTTGTCACTGGTGAACAGTGCAGACAAACAAGACTTGGCGCCCACATATCTTGTAAGCTAGGGCAGATCTTCCATTGGAACTTACACAAACTAGCTAGCCCTAGGTGCTAGGAAGAAATCTTGCACAAGACCTTTGGCGTGATTTGCACGCGCAAGAACTTGGGCAGATGAACACGGCCACGAGTTCGACGCGCCCTGGCAACGCCAGAGCACGTCCTCGGTGCTCAGCCCGCGCGCGCAACCCCGCGCTGTGCCAACCCCATGCCCACGCCCGCGCCCGTGGCTATAAAGCCCACCTTGGCCTCGACCGTACACCCCCACGCGTCCCTGACCCAGCCCGAGCACGAGTTCATCAGCGTTTGCCCAGAGAACCCCGTGCCAGTGGTCGTGCAAGCCACGTCCATCATAGACCGGCCAAACCAGCCATCCTCCGCCCCATCCAACCCTTGGGTTAGCTTCTACGGACCCCAGTGAAGCTCCCCGAGCTGAGGATTGAACAATACCTCACCGGAGACGCCGGATCGACACCACCGGACTTCAACCGGCCGCCATCGCACGTAGACCAAGCTCCACAGTAAGCCATTTATTGATTCCTTGTGCCTAAAGCCTCCTTAGCATCTCGTGAAGCTCCCTGTGGCATTTGATTAAGCCCTACAGCCGTGAGCAGGCTGGAGCACACGCCGCTGATGAGCCCGACTGCCTGCGCACGCGGTCAGCCCTATCTCGGCCATCACCGTCGATGATCCTCACCTCGACGTGACCGCCAGGACCTCCTGGACCTCACCCAGCCCTTCACCGGACCTCCCTCGCCGCCGGTAAGCCGCACCACCCTTTTTCCTCGACGCAGTTACAGTTGCAAGCGGGAAGGAGCTCGGGTTGAAAGAAAGAAAAGCCAGGGGGTTTTTGCGAGGTCAGTGACTCAGAGGAATAGTTCCGCAGGGGTATGGTTTAAAGGATTAGTTAAGGGAAAACCCAGGGGCCTCGGCGCAAACTAGTTTTCCTTAAACCTTTTAAGCTTTATTCTTTAAAATGAATACAGAACTTGCAAATTCATAACTTGAGTTTTACCCAGCCAATTTTGGTCAAACTAATTTTGCTAGGTCCTAAATAATATGAACTACTTAGGAAAAATAACAAACACCCTGAGTACTACAAGACTTTTTAGAGTTCCAATTTAATTAAGTGTACTGCCCAAAACTAAATAAATAGAGGAAAAATAGAAATACTTTTGGACTGAGGGTAAGAAAAACCAAAGACATGCTTAACTACTAACCACCTTGTTTAAAAATGTTAAATTCCCCAGTATACTAGGTTAAGGAAGGATTAACCACAAAAACTTGTTTTGGTCCAAACCTTAAGAAAATGAAAAGGGGGATGAAAAATAAGAACTAGAGGGCAACCACATTTTTCCTAGCTTACTTAGGTAACATAGTTCACAAGAAAATTTTGTTGAACCCTCTGTTAGTACAAAAGAAATGCACCACATTTTATTTCTTAAAAACAGTGAGAACTTAGAAAAATCTTAGAAAAATAACCCTAAGGAGACACCACCTCAATCCTTGGGATAACTAATAATATGCTGGTATGAATCTAGGAAAAATATAAGTTCTGTTGTTTGATATTTTTCAAATAACAAGTTAGTTATAAGTACCCTTTTGACATTAAAATTTAGAAAATCACAACTAAATAACCATTATGTCACTTTCTGTGATTTTTGGCATAGAGACCTATTATCACACATGAATCTTGGTAAAAATAAGTTTTAGTCCAGAACCCTCACCTAAATTAGGGCTGTAGTGCAAAGTGACCTTTTACCATCACTTCTGTCATTTTTGCCCAAGGGTTATCTGAATTAATTCTAACCTCAAAATTGTAGAATAGACTACAGAGATCAATGTTTACCCACTGTAATTTTTGTAACATTTTTGGAAAATTCTAATTTGCCATGGTAATTCAAAAGCACTCAATAATAAGCATAATAGAAAGTAAAAGGGGAATTGTGGAAGAAATTAATATTGTACAACTAAATCCTCCTAAGAGTCCAATAAACCATAAAGGAGATGATTAAAAGTTTTAAGTTCACTCAAGACCCTAAGATAAGTGTATGGAACACTTAACACACCATCCGATAAAGAAAACCCTGGTGTACCCACTGATTTAATACTGTTTCACCATACGTAGTATTTACAACTTGACATGTCATTAATATACATGTATCTTCTTCATTGCATTCGATAGATTGTAATCTCGCTGATAGAGAGTACGTCCTCATTCCGGAGCAAGGAATTGCTCAGGAGGTAGTCCAGGAGCCAGCACCAGAACCTGCCGTCGAGGATCTGCCTGCCACAGCTTTGGAAGGCAAGCCCTGGTTTTTGCATAACCATTATATATGCTATTTTACTGCACTTAATGTTTGTAGGCTTGTACTGTGCACTTAAGTGTAGGAGTTGTCTGAAACCCTAGTTGCATGAACTCATGATCCCTTTGAGATGGATACTAGTATGCTAGGTCGAGTAGTTGCTTTACTAATTCGGGATCTCGGTAGAAGTCGAGTGATTTTCTAGCACTCGCGCGAGGTCAGGATTTGGTTGTATCCATTTTGATAACAGAATAATGATGGTCTGTGGACATGGATCCATGGGGATGCGTTGTCTACGAGATGAGAAATTGGAATAAGGATTAACGTGCGGATACCTGTGTCAAGCATTTGAACGTACTAAGCACATGCCGAGAAATATGGTAAATCAGTAATCCTAGTACCTGAGTGAACCTGTCAGTAGATTGCCCTCCTCACGCGACCTGAGACGTGGTCTCCCATTCCGGTTATGGTGGGTACAAGTGCGGTCACTGCACGATGACAGTCGGGGTCAGTGAGGCATTGTACGCCAAGGCGGTGAGCCTCTCTCTGTTGACGGGGAATCGATGGGGATGGTTGATATGTGTGGGGACGGAGTGCCTCGCCATGTCGTGTGTTTAGGTTTACCTTGCAAGGTTAAAACTCGATTCGAATCGTCTGCTTCTCGCAACTAATGAGACTCCTTGATCCATTGTACTATATTGAGTAATAAGTGGAAATGAGTTGATTGGCCAAAGATGTTGATTGCTAAAAATGTTTGATACCATGTATGATTAGCTAGGGACACATCTAGTCTTAAGAGAATCACACTAAAACTTGAAAAGATAAAACTTGATTTTAGACTCAGCTTGCGCTTTTGGCAAACCAAACCCCTCAGCCAAACAGCTACATGTCTAGAGGTAGAGGAGTAGACTCCTCACATCGGGTAAGTCTAGCTGAGTATTAGTATACTCAGCCTTGCTCGTGGCATAATTTTTTACAGGTTCTCTAGAGGATATGGTTGTTGGAGTGACATGGCCGTCTACCTTGCCACCTGGATGGACAGTCGAGTGGGACCCTACCTCAGCAGGAGAGGAGCAGGAGGAGTGATGGGCCAGGCTTCCCCATCCTCCCTTATGTATCGTTAGTTGATTTCCTCTGCATCCCGAACAATGAGTTCTACTTTTGAAAAACTCTGATGATGTTGTAATAACCCTAAGTACTCCTTTAGCTTATGGTTTTATGCTTTATTGTATTTGCTCTGTGCCTCACCTTCGAGTGAGTATGTGGTACTTGATCCTGTTAGTGGCCTTGTCGGACTAGATCCGAGGGACTGACGTTTTATTCCTATTTAAGTGTGGTCTAGCCTCTAAGGTGGGACTTAGGCACTTAAGTTAGAATAATTCGGGTGGTTCCGCCACAGCTGGTATTGGAGCTTGTACCACCACAGAGGAATCAATAAATCATAATTACCACCCTTTTCAAAAGTAAAACTTGCTTAGAAACCAATGTTGGATAGATCGTTAAGACGATAAGGATAGACCTAGGATGTGAAGCCTTAGGATACTAGATGGGTAGCTAGGTGGCTATCTGAATATACCCTATAGGCTGCTACGATATAGGTGGGGACTTCCTATTCCCCCATGTATTTAATGTGAGGTCTCTTAGAACGAGCATGCATGCATTATTTTTCTAGCTACTTAGTAAGAGGTCAATATTAATAAAAGGCTACTTAATCAAAGAGACACTCGTAATAAGAATTTAGGTCTACATCAAAGATCGCAACTTAACCATGGGAAAGCCAAGCACTAGTTTCCTTTTATTTTTTTGGAATTCTTTTTCTTTTTCGCTTACACTTGCCCTTACACAGATGACTTCTCACGTATCCACGGAAGGAGGGAATGCCCACTCCCACACAGACGGGCTTGTGCGAGAGGGTTTTCCCCGTATTTTGTGGGAGGTACTGCAGGGAGCCGGTTATGCTACGCCTCCCCAGTACGTGGTGCAGTTGTTCGAGGAGCATCGGATACCTCGCTATAGGGTAAGGATGACCTTGGAGCCTCATCCCTTGCAGCCAGGCTGGCGTTCATTGGACTCCGAGTCTTTCGGTTTCAGAGCCAAGGATACTATTGAGTCCACTGCTCTGCATGTGCTGACGACCTTCTGCGGCTTTCACCCCTTGGAGCTATCAACCCACCCCATTGGCTTATTCCTCGCTGAAAAGGAGGATGACCCGATGTGGAAGGATCGGGTTGAGCACGCCAAGGATGTGTGGGCTCTCTACCCGGGACATACCACTCACCTGACGGTTCGGTGCATGAATGGCATGTATCGTCTTCAGGCACTGTGAGGTGAGGCAATGTCCCAGCTGATGGGACCAGTGGAGTCTACCAAGATCACCCTGGATAATAGGGAGAACCTTGTTGTCGACTTGTTCACTGAGCTGGTGGAAAAGGATCTCTTGGTGGAGCAGATGGCCACCCAAATCCAAGAGCTCGAGGATCAGGTGGAGGCCAGGGAGAACTCAATCAAGGTTCTGGAAGATCAGCTCCAGACCACCGAGCAACAGCTTGAGGAAGCCAACCAGCACTTGGATCTGCACCATCAAGAAATTCAGGACATGGAGGCAGAAGGGGTCGATGAGGATGTAGACATCGAGGGAGGAGAGGAGTCGGAGCCTGCATCCAGCTTGGACGCTGCAGGCTCAGGAAGATCACCTTCCCCCGAGTCTAGCGTTGCCTCATTTGCTCATTAGATTTCAAAGTTAGGATAGAAGTGTGCGGCAGTAGAACTCCTCAAAACTAGCTTAGCTTTTGCACCTTGGAGGTACTAGGCTGGAGAGAGTTGAGTATTTTGGGCAATACTGTAACTGTGGGAAAAACTCTTTTGGCATGTTAAATGATGGATGGTTTCTACTTTTAAGTATGAATGAAATTATATTCTGTTGGTACAATTGTGGAGGCAAGGAAATATTTGAAATCTTACGAACCTGTTATTTAAGATCCCTTATCATGTGCAATCATGGAATTCAAAGTGTGACATTAAGAACATCCTAAATTTCAGATGGCAGGAAGGGCGCGCCGTGGACAGATTCCCCCACCACCGCTGCAGCCTCCTACCATGCAGGAGCTGATGGCTCAACAGAATGAGATTCTGCGGCAGCTAGCTCAACGTCAGCCATCACCTCAGCACTATGGGGGTGGTGATCATTGATGTAGCTGAGGTGCCCGATCTTTCGGCGAGTAGAGATAATTCCGATTTGGCGGAAGATGACCCTTGCGATCCGACTACGACGAGCAAGCCCGAGGCGCCAATGCAATCGCTGAACCAACTCCCTGTGGTTACCGACCTTGCTGATGCGAGATCGGCCTGATCACGAAGATCGTTTCCTGTGCGCAATCGAAGAACGAACAAGAAAAAGATGCGAGCAATCTAATCTATTACTCGAGGGTGGAGTTCTGAATACACGAAGACAGCGCAGATTTGCGCATGTTCGAGAGTAGCTAAAGCTAACGTAAAACAAAACTCAAGAAATAAAGGAGGCGCAGCTCCTGGATAAATAGAGAGAGGGCGCAGCCCCTAGGGGCGGCCAACCCTAGGTCGTCCATTATGGGCCGCAGTTGGGCTGGTCGTCTATTCTTCCGGGCCTTCGTTCTTTAACAGCATGATGTAGTTCAATTCTCTTGCACGGGACCGAGTCACTGGCCCAGGTGGAAGGGGTGGCGCCTGGACTGGGGAAGATGGTGCCTGGGCTGGAGAAGGTGCTGCTGGTGTAGATGTGCTCGTGTTGGTGTTGATGTCCTCATCATCCTCCCCTTCTTGAACTGAAGTCGTCCTCGACGGCAACTCCACGTCTTCTCCCGCATATGGTTTCAAATCTGCAACATTAAAACTAGTGGAAACACCAAACTCCGCAGGCAGGTCAAGGGTATAAGCATTATCATTAATCTTGGTTAGTATCTTAAAAGGACCAGCAGCACGAGGCATCAATTTAGAACGACGTAAAGTAGGAAAACGATCCTTTCTCAAATGCAACCAAACCATATCACCAGGTTCAAAAGTAACTAGTTTCCGGCCTTTACTACCAGTAATCTGATATTTAGCATTAGCAGCAGCAATGTTTTGTTGAGTTTGTTCATGGAGATTAATCATTTGTTCAACATGTGCAAGAGCATCTATGTGTGGGGCGTCCGCAGCATCAAGCGAAAACAAAGCAATAGGCGCCCTAGGAATGTAACCATAAACAATTTGAAAAGGGCACATCTTTGTAGAAGAATGGGTTGCATGATTATAAGCAAACTCAACATGAGGCAAGCAATCCTCCCAACGTTTCAAATTTTTGTCTAAAACAGCCCTAAGCATGGTAGACAAAGTTCGATTAACTACCTCAGTTTGACCATCAGTCTGAGGGTGACAAGTGGTGCTAAACAGCAATTTAGTTCCCAATTTATTCCACAGACATCTCCAAAAATGACTCAGAAACTTAGCATCACGATCCGAGACTATTGAATTGGGAATACCGTGCAAACGAATAATCTCTCTAAAAAACAATTCAGCAACATTGCTAGCATCATCAGTCTTATGACAAGGTATGAAATGAGCCATTTTGGAGAATCGATCAACAACCACAAAAATGCTATCCCTCCCCTTCTTAGTTCTAGGCAATCCCAAAACAAAATCCATCGAAATATCAATCCAAGGGGAAGTAGGAACAGGCAAAGGCATATACAAACCATGGTTGTTCAACCGTGACTTAGCTTTCTGACAAGTAGTGCAGCGTGCAACAAGGCGCTCAACATCAGCGCGCATCCGAGGCCAAAAGAAGTGGGCAGCCAACACCTCATGTGTCTTGTAGACGCCAAAGTGCCCCATGAGACCGCCTCCATGTGCTTCCTGTAACAACAAAAGACGAACCGAGCTAGCTGGAACACACAGCTTGTTAGCGCGAAACAGGAACCCATCCTGTATGTGAAATTTGCCCCATGGTTTCCCATTAATACAATGGCCGAAAGCATCTTTAAAATCAGCATCATCAACATATTGATCTTTCACAGTGTGCAAACCAAAGATTTTAAAATCTAACTGTGACAGCATGGTATAGCGACGAGACAAAGCATCAGCAATAACATTGTCCTTCCCGTTCTTGTGTTTAATAATGTAAGGAAAGGACTCAATGAATTCTACCCATTTAGCATGATGACGGTTCAGATTTGTTTGGGTACAAATATGTTTTAAAGCCTCATGATCAGAATGGATTATAAACTCACGATGCCAAAGATAGTGCTGCCATGTATGCAAAGTGCGCACTAAAGCGTAAAGCTCCTTATCATAAGTAGAATATTTCAGACTAGCATCGCTTAATTTTTCACTAAAATAAGCAACTGGTTTTCCTTCTTGTAACAAAACAGCACCTAGCCCAATACCGCTAGCATCGCATTCAAGCTCAAACACTTTATTAAAATCAGGCAATTGCAATAGGGGAGCTTGGGTTAACTTATCTTTCAAAGTGCTGAACGCTTCCTCCTGGGAATCACTCCAAGCAAATGGCACATCTTTCTTTGTAAGCTCATGTAGAGGCGATGCAATGGAGCTAAAATCACGAACAAATCTGCGGTAGAAACCGGCAAGTCCAAGAAAGCTCCGAATTTGTGTGACCGTCGTCGGTGTAGGCCACTCCCGAATGGCAGCAATCTTGCTGCTATCCACCTCAATGCCCTGTGGAGTAACAACATAACCAAGAAACGAGACACGTCGTGTACAAAAGATGCATTTTTCCATGTTAGCAAATAACTGGGCAGCACGCAATGCATCAAAAACAACACTTAAATGTTCCAAATGCTCTTTCTTAGATTTGCTGTAAATAAGAATATCATCAAAATAAACAACCACAAATAATCCTATGAAGGGCCTTAGAACTTCATTCATCACTCGCATAAAAGTGCTGGGAGCATTAGTCAATCCAAACGGCATAACCAACCATTCATATAAACCAAATTTCGTTTTAAAAGCCGTTTTCCATTCATCACCCAGTTTCATTCTAATCTGGTGGTAACCACTACGCAAATCAATCTTAGTGAAAATAATGGCACCACTAAGCTCATCTAGCATATCATCAAGGCGTGGTATAGGATATCGATAACGAATAGTGATGTTATTAATAGCACGACAGTCTACACACATACGCCATGACCCATCTTTCTTGGGAACAAGTAACACAGGAACAGAGCAAGGGCTAAGAGACTCACGAATGTATCCCTTGTCAAGCAACGCCTGTACCTGGCGCTGAATCTCCTTCGTCTCATCCGGATTTGTACAGTACGGTGCGCGGTTCGGAAGCTGTGCGTCGGGAATGAGGTCGATCTGGTGCTCAATGCCACGAAGTGGTGGGAGACCCGGTGGTAAGTCTTTGGTAAAGACATCAGCGTACTCCTACAAAAGGTTAGCAACCATAGGGGGAATAGCCAAAGATGGTGCATCATCAAGTGAAATGAGGACACTAGAGCATATAAGTGCATAGCATGGCAAATGAGCACCGTGTAGATCATCAAAATCAGCACGTGTAGCAAGTAAAACAGGAGCCTTCAACTTGATTTCAGAAGGAACAGAGGGCGATGGATCAAGTTGTTTAGTAGTTATAGCAGCTCGGGCAAGATCATCTTTAACAATTTGTTCAGGTGTCATTGGATGTATAATTATTTTCTGACCCTTAAAAATGAAAGAATAATGATTCGAACCACCATGATGCAAGCTATCAGTATCATATTGCCAAGGTCGACCAAGTAACAAAGAGCATGCTTCCATGGGAATAACATCACAATCAACAAAATCAGAATAAGCACCCATGGAGAAAGGAACGCGCACGGAACGTGTGATTTTTATTTTACCACCATCATTAAGCCATTGAATGTGATATGGGTTTGGATGCTTACGAGTGGGTAACGATAACTTTTCGACCAGCATGGTACTCGCCAAATTGTTGCAACTGCCGCTGTCGATAATGATGCGAATTGACCGCTCCTGCACAACACCCTTTGTATGGAACAGAGTGTGTCGCTGATTCTTGTCGGGCAAAGCGACCTGTGTACTGAGAACACGCTGCACAACAAGACTTTCATACCTATCAGCGTCGCCCGGGTTGACATGTACCTCCGCCTTAGCTGCATGGTCAGTGGCAAGTAGTGCATGTTCAATTTCTTCAGAATCACTAGCGGAAGAGTACTCACCATCGTCACGAATGAGCAAAGTGCGCTTGTTTGGGCAGTCCCGAATCACATGGCCAAATCCTCTACAGCGATGACACTGAATATCCCGTGTACGACCTGTGGGTGGGGCAGTGCTGGCTGGTTTGGTCGTCTTCTCGCGTGGAGTAGTGGTGGACGTGGATGGCGCAGGGGGAACTGGTGCTGAGGTGGATGTCGAGCTTCGTCCTGCAAAAGGGTTAGAATATGGCTTCGAGCGGCGTCCCTGCACTTCACGTTCAGCTTTGCAAGCATATTCAAATAAAGTAGTCATATCATAATATTCCTTATAATCAAGTATATCTTGGATTTCGCGGTTTAAACCACCACGAAAACGTGCCATAGCAGCGTCGTTGTCTTCCAATATCCCACAACGAATCATACCTTTTTGTAACTCCTGGAAATAGTCCTCAACAGATTGAGAACCTTGCTGAAAACGCTGCATTTTATTAAGCAAATCACGAGCATAATACAAAGGCACAAATCGATGTCGCATGGCAGCTTTCAACTGATCCCAAGTGGTTGGAATGGTAGTGGGATGTTTTATTTTAAACTCACGCCACCAAATTAAAGCAAAATCAGTAAATTCACTAATAGCAGCTTTAACCTGAGAATGTGCAGCAATATCATGGCATGAAAATTTTTGTTCAACCTCTAACTCCCAATCAAGATATGCAGCAGGATCATATTTGCCATTAAAAGGTGGAATTTTAAATTTAATCTTAGAAAATAAGTCATTAGGGGGATGACGAACCACACGGCGTGCACGACAACGGCGATCTCCATCTTCCCACTCCGTGTCACCGCCGTAGTCCTGCTCCATCTTTGTGGTCAACGCATCAAGGCGTGCCAGGATGGTGTCGAGTGTGGTGCGAGTCGCCGTTTGAGCAAGGTCAAGCTGGTTGAAACGCTCGGTCGTCGAAGTGACCGTTGAATCAAGCCGTTCATGCATCGTCCTAATGTCATCAGCAAGTCCATCAACTTGTCCCCTTACTTCCAGCAACTGGGCATCCACCATGTCGTGTGCTCCTGCCATAGTTAGCGCAAACACCAAAACACCAAAAGAAGAAGAAAAAAAACAACAACAAAAACAGGGGTGTACTGCTCACAAGGCGCTCACACTAGTGCTGTTATCAAATTCTTATCCGTTCTTACCAAGCCACAGTGGTGAACTGCAACCAACAGGTGGAACCGGTGAAAGATTGGATGAGCGATTGCCTGGAGAAACAGAAGCCTGATCGTCGTAGAAATATGTGGAGTTCTGGGTAGGCTGCACTCAAGTCAATGATTAGCACAATCAAACAATAATGCAAAGTTGAATTATAGTGCAGAACACGAAACTATATTGCTGGCCACAAGTGCAAAGGACGGATGGAACTAGCAGAATGGCAGTACCGTAAATATTGTACTAGCGAGGCCACTAGTAGGAATCACAAGTGATTTTGTTTTTCTTTTTTGTATGATTTTTTTGATATTTTTCTCAGCACAAGAAGCAACAAAATAGGAGCTACACGAAGTTTCACCTAAAACAGAGATCAGATGTGGTCTACAAAAAATCAGGAAGTTCTCTGAAAAGCGTGCGATAACTTTGACGGATTTTTTTCTTTATTTTCCTGAATTTTTTTTGACAATTTAGTCGAAACCCAAACAGACCATAGGTCAGTTTGGCCGGCCTCAGAATGGTGTCAACTAGCTCCTGTAAAAATTTCAGATTTTTTGGACACCCGAGCGAAAAGTTATGCCCGGTTTAAGGAAGGTACCTCAAGTTATGTTTTCAAACGACCGGGATGAAACAACCGTATCCTTTCTCCTTCGTTGTTTTTTGTTTCTGTTTTTTTTGACGTAACCGAAGGAGAAAAACAAGGAAACGATGTTGACTCGGTTTGTTTTTTTTTCTGTTTTTTTTCGTAACCGAAGGAGAAAAACAAGGAAACGGCCGTTGACTCGGTTTGTTTTTTTTTGACGTAACCGAAGGAGAAAAACAAGGAAACGATGTTGACTCGGTTTGTGGCGTGATCAAACGGAAGATGGTGGCGGCGCTAGGGTTTGAATGGTGGAAGAACACAATGCAACCAACAACAAATAACGCGAAAGCACACAAATTCAACAATGCAGATTATTGAAAGAAAGTGCGAGGCTCAAAAGGGTGTTGGGATAAGGTCTAACCTGAATTTTTATGTGGTTTTGTGGACTGTAGGAAAAAAACACTCGATAAACTCACCGATCAACCTGGAAATCTGATACCAATTGATGTAGCTGAGGTGCCCGATCTTTCGGCGAGTAGAGATAATTCCGATTTGGCGGAAGATGACCCTTGCGATCCGACTACGACGAGCAAGCCCGAGGTGCCAATGCAATCGCTGAACCAACTCCCTGTGGTTATCGACCTTGCTGATGCGAGATCGGCCTGATCACGAAGATCGTTTCCTGTGCGCAATCGAAGAACGAACAAGAAAAAGATGCGAGCAATCTAATCTATTACTCGAGGGTGGAGTTCTGAATACACGAAGACAGCGCAGATTTGTGCATGTTCGAGAGTAGCTAAAGCTAACGTAAAACAAAACTCAAGAAATAAAGGAGGCGCAGCTCCTGGATAAATAGAGAGGGGGCGCAGCCCCTAGGGGCGGCCAACCCTAGGTCGTCCATTATGGGCCGCAGTTGGGCTGGTCGTCTATTCTTCCGGGCCTTCGTTCTTTAACAGCATGATGTAGTTCAATTCTCTTGCACGGGCCCGAGTCACTGGCCCAGGTGGAAGGGGTGGCGCCTGGACTGGGGAAGATGGTGCCTGGGCTGGAGAAGGTGCTGCTGGTGTAGATGTGCTCGTGTTGGTGTTGATGTCCTCATCAATCATCATCAGCATCCCCCAACAACGGCCACCTATCAGGAGTTTCTCAGTACTCAGTCGTCGTTGTTCACTCGGGCAGAAGATCCACTTGTGCTGATGTGTGGCTCAGGGTAGTGGAATCCAAATTCCCACTACTTAACGGAGATTGTTCAGATGTGGCCAAGGTCCGTTTCGCCACCCAGCAGCTTTGTGGCCCCGCGCGGACATGGTGGGACCATTTCCTTGCTATGCAGCCGGTTGACCACGTGGTTGAGTGGGGAGAGTTCAAGGCAGCATTCCGAGGGCATCACATAGAAGTAGGCATCATGGACCGCAAGCTCAATGAATTTCTGGCACTCACTTAGGGAGGTCGTACAGTGTTGCAGTACGCCTAAGCTTTCAATGACCTATGATAGTACGTAGGCTATCATGCTAACACCGATGACAAGAAGGGAGACTAGTTCAGGAGGGGCCTCAGTACTAAGCTCTGTGACTGTCTCAACACTATCAGGGCCAACAGCTACAATGAGCTAGTCAACATGGCCATCTCTCAGGAGGATTGCATCACGGCCCATCAGGCAGAAAAGAAGAGGAAGACCCCTATGGCAGGACCTTCAGCTCAGCCTCAGCGCTTCAGGATTGTGTCCGATACTCAGAGTAGGGGACCTGTTGGGGCGAAGGCAAAGACGCCACCCTTCGCTGCAGTCGCTGGTCCGACGGAGACAGAGCAGGCCTTCGCTGCAGTCGCTGGTCCGACGGAGACAAAGCAGGCCTTCGCTCGATACGGCGCCAGACGAAGGCCTGCGACGTCGTCATCCCACCAAGCGGCCTCGTCCAGCTCAGAGGCCCACGTGTGATCCGGCCCATTGTAACGGGCCCCGCGTGGCCGCTGCGTGTTACGGGCCTAATTTGCAAAGGCATTCCTGTAATTACAGTCTGTAACCCTGCTTTATGGGAATATTCTAGGGATAATCTAGGTATCCGAGGGCACATGCGTCCTTAACACAAGGCGTTGGGCGCTCAGACACCTATAAATACCCCCGCACAGTGCCCGTGAGGGGGCAGATTAACAGAGCTATTGCCATCTTGCGCGAGAACCCTGTTGACGTCTTTATTCACCCTTGTTGGATCCCCTTGCAACTGAGAGCAAGTTCCAACATTTGGCGCCCACCGTTCGTGCTACGAGAAAACCACCCGCGATGGCACCCAAGAGAGCTAACCCGAAGGCTGACGAGGCTGCGAAGGCAGCACTGCTCGCCGCAAGAAAGGGCAAGGCCCTCGCCCTCACCCAATCCACCCACCAAGAGGCCACTAAAGACGATGTTCCCCGCACCTGCGAAGACGACACTCTCCGCACCTGCGGCCCTGAAGGACAACCGCAGCCACCCTCAGGCTTCGCACCACTGGAGGGCGCGGACCTCACCGAGGACGGTGAAGTCCTCGGCGTCTCAGCAGAAGAACAGCTACAGTTGCGCGCCCTGTACCTCAAGAACCGCAATCTCCAGAGGCAGAAAGAGATACTGGAGGCCAAGCGCCAGCGCGTGTCCGCACTAGCCAAAGTGCGGCAAATGATACGCGACGAAGAGCAGAAGGCCCAGGAACTCGAGTGGGAGATCGCGTTGATGCAGCGCGAAGGCCACCTTGGCCTGCAGCACGAGCCACCCCTCCAGCAGCGCGCACAACTCGAAGACACGCGCGAAGGCCACCTCGGCCTGCAGCATGGGCCACCCCTGCAACACCGCGCGCAACCGGAAGACCCGCGTTTCTCCCAACGCGACCACACCTTCCCGCACGCCGCGCCATTCCAAGGGGTCAACTATCTCGACGAGCGAAGTCCCCTGGCGCCACACCTGCAAGTGACGCCTTGGCCAGCTAACTTCCGGGCAGGGACCTATCCCAAGTACAACGGCTGCACCGACCCGGCACAATACATAATGAGTTATCAGGTCGCCGTTGCATCTTCCGGAGGGGACGACGCCACAATGGCGAAGTCTTTCATCATCGCCCTAGAGGGCCCAGCTCTCACCTGGTTCACCAGGTTGCCTCCGCTATCCATTGATTCCTGGAGAAGCCTCCGGGACAAGTTCCTGCTCAACTTCCAAGGGTACCGCCCAGACACCGACGCCTTGGCCGAACTCTCGCTCTGCAAGCAGCTGGAAAAGGAGACTCTGAGGGAGTATTACCACAAATTTTTAACACTCAAGTCACAGCTGCCCTCAGTCGACGACCAGATCGCCATCCACTACGCTATCAGTGGCCTTCGCGCCGGTGTCCTTTATAGCCACTGCATCAGAGATCCGCCAAAGAACCTCCAGGAGTTATATCAGCTGTTTGAAAAGTACGCCAAATCCGAAGAGCTCCACCAGCGCAAGGTTGAGTCCCAAAGGAAGCCAAAAGATGCTCCACAGTCCAGCCGCACGTGGACAAGGACTCCGCAGCCGGACTCCGATCGAGACGGTCGTAGTCAACAGCAAGTGCACAACATCGCCAACCAGCACCCCGCTGCTGACGCCCCTCGTCGCCAGGAGTATCCCCCCAGGGCCGCGGAAATGGAACTCGCGGTAGGGGTCAGGGGCGTGCGCAGCCGCCGTGCCGATTCTACTGCCTCTTCCACGGCGAAGACTGCGCCCACCAAACCAAAGACTGCCCAGAAACGAAGGCCACCAGAGACAGGATGGCACGGGCGCAACCAGCCGACAACCCCCGAGTTGTCGCACACACTTACCAGCAACCCCCTCCACCATATATCCACGCCCCCGCCCCGCATCCACCGCACCACGCCTACCAACACCATTGGGAAGTACAAATCGTACCTCCCCCACCCCCACCACCACACCAGCAACATCAAAACATCCCCCACGCTCCAAAGCAGGAAGACTTCGCCGATCAACCATATCGCGGAGTCATTCACATGATAACTACGGGGTCCAGCACCGACTTCGACACAAAGCGGCAGAAGCAGGACCACTACCGCAGCATCAACCACATCGCCGTCACCTGACCCGTCGTGCAGACAAAGTGGTCCCACATACCGCTAACCTTCGACGCACGAGACGTCGACCTGCGCAGTGCCCCCCACTGCGACGCCATGGTTATCAATTGCAGCGTGGCAGGCTGGGACCTGCACAAAGTCCTAGTTGACAACGGCAGTCAGGAGGACATCATCTTCCTCCACGCCTTCGATCGCATGGGCATAAGCCACAGCCTGCTTAAGCCTTCGGACAACCCGTTGTATGGCTTCGGCGGCAAGGGCATCTTCCCCGTCGGCAAAATAGAGCTGCCTCTCTCCTTCGTTGTAGCACCCAATGCCCGAAGTAAGCAAGTAACCTTTGATATCATGGATATGGTATATCCATACAATGCCATCATGGGTCGGGGCTCCATCAATAAGTTCGAAGCAGCCATTCACGGACTGTACCTATGTATGAAGATACCAGGTCCGTTAGGCGTCATTACGGTCTTCGGCAATCAACAGACTGCACGCAACATAGAGCGGGACTTCGTGCCCGATCAAAGAAACGTGCACTGCCTCACGGCCCAGTGCGAGGTCCCCGCGCCCGCCAGCCCAACCAATAAGCAGCACGACAAAGCACAGCTGCAGAGCAACGACGGGACCAAGACTGTCCCCCTCGACCAGGCCACGCCCAAGCAGACAGTCATTATCAGCGAAGACCTTACTTCGCATGAAGAGGAGAAGCTCCTCTGCTGCCTGTCCAAGAACAAAGATGTCTTCGCCTGGTCAGCCCTCGATCTGGTCGGGGTTAGCCGTTCTATAATTGAGCATAGTTTGGGAATCGACCCTTCGGTAAGGCCGAAAAAACAGCGGCTTCGCAAGATGTCCGACGAGAAGACGGAGGCCGCCAAGGCAGAAGTGCACCGCCTCCTGGAAGCCAAATTCATCGAGCCGGTGGCTCACCCCACATGGCTCTCCAATGTCGTGATGGTGCAGAAAAAGAGCCGGAAGTGGCGAATGTGCATCGACTTCACCAGTCTCAATAAAGCCTGCCCAAAGGACAATTTCCCGTTGCCGCGGATCGACAAAATAGTCGATAGCGCGGCCGGATGCGAAGTCATGTCCCTCCTCGACTGCTTCTCCGGTTACCACCAGATATACATGAAGGAAGAAGACAAGGCTAGCACCAGCTTTATAACACCCTTCGGCACATATTGCTTCATCAGAATGCCGGAGGGACTCAAGAACGCCGGGTCCACCTTCTCCACGCTCACCAAAATAGTGCTTGAAGGGCAAGTTGGCAGAAATATATTCACGTATGTGGACGACATCGTCGTCGCCAACAAGAGCAAGGTGGACCATCTCGCCGACCTCGCTGAGACATTCGCGAACATGCGAGACGCACAACTCCGCCTAAACCCAGAAAAGTGCGTCTTCGGCGTTCGCCAAGGCAAAATATTGGGCTACCTGGTATCACACCGCGGCATCGAGGCCAACCCAACCAAGATCCAGGCCATCATAGGCATGACGCCTCCGCAGTCCGCCAGGGACGTCCAGCGCCTGACAGGCAGATTGGCCGCTCTCAGCAGATTCATCTCCAGGTCCGCCGAGCGAAGTCTCCCCTTCCTCAAGACACTCCGTGGTGCAAAAGACTTCGCCTGGGGACCAGAGCAGGCGGCGGCCTTTGCCTCATTAAAACAGTACCTGATAGAGTTGGCCGTCCTTACAAGCCCCAACTCCTTGCTCCCCCTGTTGCTCTACGTCGCGGCTTCGCCGCATGCGGTCAGCGCGGCACTAGTGCAGGAGCAGACAGTTGAGGGCGTGGTCAGGCAGTGCCCCATTTACTATGTCTCCGAAGTGCTGACACCGTTCAAATGCAACATGACAGAGCTGGAGAAGATTGCCTACGCAGTCGTCATGTCTTCGCGCAAACTGCGCCATTACTTAGAAGCATTCAAGGTCCGAGTCACCTCCGACAGGGGACTCGGCGAATTGTTCAGAAACCCGGAGGCATCGGCGAGGATTGCCAAGTGGGCGGCCGAACTCTCCGGCTACCACATCAGCTTCGAGCCCAGGACAGCCATCAAGTCACAAGTCCTGGCAGACTTCGTCGTTGACTGGGCTGGGCCAACAACATAGCCAGACCTGTCCATAGAGAAGGTTTAGACGATCCATTGCGACGGTGCATGGTGCCATGCGGGGGCAGGCGCCGCTGCAGTCATCACCTCACCAGTCGGGGTCAAGCACAGATATGTAGCATGCCTCAGCTTCGCTCTGGAATCCGACAGATGCACAAATAATATAGCAGAATACGAAGCAGTCATCCTCGGCCTCCGCAAGTTAAGAGCCATTAGAGTCACCACCTGCATCATCAAAACAGACTCCAAGGTGGTTGCCGGCCAAGTCGAGAAAGACTATGCAGCCATGGATCCCGCGCTCATGCAGTACCTCGCGGCCGTCCGAAGTCTCGAGAGACAATTCAAGGGATTCACCTTGCAGCATGTGGATCGGGCCAAAAATGAAGAGGCCGACGCATTGGCCAAGGCTGCCGCCAGGGGCGAATCTTTGCCCTCCGACGTGTTCTTTCATGTCATTGGCACGCCAGCCGTCCGGAGCCCCGAAGGGCTCCAAATAACCAATGACAGCGAGGGCCACCGCATAGTCAACCTTATCATGGCCGAAGACTGGCGGGCACCAATAACCCTGTTCCTACAGGGGTACTATCATCCAGCCGACATCAGTGAGGCCAAGCGCCTCAGACATCGAAGCCGAGACTTCGCACTGATTGAAGGCCAACTCTACAAAAAAGGGGTCAGTCAGCCAATGCTTAAGTGCGTCACCGAAGCCGAAGGCATCCAGATCCTACGCGAAGTCCACAGTGGCACGTGCGGCTCACACGCCGGGCCAAGGGCCCTAGCTGCTAAGGTGATCCGCCAAGGCTTTTACTGGCTCGCAATGATCTGCACCGCAAATCGGGTCACAAGGTCCTGCGAAGCCTGCCAGAAGTTTTCTCCTCAGTCAGGCAGCCCCTCGCAGTATACAAAGCTGATCGCGCACACGTGGCCTCTCCAACATGATGAGGACATCAACACCAACACGAGCACATCTACACCAGCAGCACCTTCTCCACCCCAGGCACCATCTTTCCCAGTCCAGGCGCCACCCCTTCCACCTGGGCCAGTGACTCGGGCCCGTGCAAGAGAATTGAACTACATCATGCTGTTAAAGAACGAAGGCCCGGAAGAATAGACGACCAGCCCAACTGCGGCCCATAATGGACGACCTAGGGTTGGCCGCCCCTCGGGGCTGCGCCCCCTCTCTATTTATCCAGGAGCTGCGCCTCCTTTATTTCTTGAGTTTTATTTTACGTTAGCTTTAGCTACTCTCGAACACGCGCAAATCTGCGCTGTCTTCGTGTATTCAGAACTCCACCCTCGAGTAATAGATTAGATTGCTCGCATCTTTTTCTTGTTCGTTCTTCGATTGTGCACAGGAAACGATCTTCGTGATCAGGCCGATCTCGCATCAGCAAGGTCGGTAACCACAGGGAGTTGGTTCAGCGATTGCATTGGCACCTCGGGCTTGCTCGTCGTAGTCGGATCGCAAGGGTCATCTTCCGCCAAATCGGAATTATCTCTACTCACCGAAAGATCGGGCACCTCAGCTACATCAATTGGTATCAGATTTCCAGGTTGATCGGTGAGTTTATCGAGTGTTTTTTTCCTACAGTCCACAAAACCTCATAAAAATTCAGGTTAGACCTTATCCCAGCACCCTTTTGAGCCTCGCACTTTCTTTCAATAATCTGCATTGTTGAATTTGTGTGCTTTCGCGCCATTTGTTGCTGGTTGCATTGTGTTCTTCCATCATTCAAACCCTAGCGCCGCCACCATCACCCCTTTGATCACGCCACAAACCGAGTCAACATTGTTTCCTTGTTTTTCTCCTTCGGTTACGTAAAAAAAACAGAAAAAACAAACCGAGTCAACAGCCGTTTCCTTGTTTTTCTCCTTCGGTTACGAAAAAAAACAGAAAAAAAACAAACCGAGTCAACATCGTTTCCTTGTTTTTCTCCTTCGGTTACGTCAAAAAAAACAGAAACAAAAAAAATGAAGGAGAAAGGATACGGTTGTTTCATCCCGGTCGTTTGAAAACATAACGGTCTGTTTGGTTTCGACAAAATTGTCAAAAAAATTCAGGAAAATAAAGAAAAAAATTGTCAAAGTTCTCGCACGCTTTTCAGAGAACTTCCTGATTTTCTGTAGACCACATTTGATCTCTGTTTTAGGTGAAACTTTGTGTAGCTCCTATTTTGTTGCTTCTTGTGCTGAGAAAAATATCAAAAAAATCATACAAAAAAGAAAAACAAAATCACTTGTGATTCCTACTAGTGGCCTCGCTAGTACAATATTTACGGTACTGCCATTCTACTAGTTCCATCCGTCCTTTGCACTTGTGGCCAGCAATATAGTTTCGTGTTCTGCACTATAATTCAACTTTGCATTATTGTTTGATTGTGCTAATCATTGACTTGAGTGCAGCCTACCTAGAACTCCACATATTTCTACGACGAGCAGGCTTCTGTTTCTCCAGGAAATCGCTCATCCAATCTTTCACCGGTTCCACCTGTTGGTTGCAGTTCACCACTGTGGCTTGGTAAGAACGGATAAGAATTTGATAACAGCACTAGTGTGAGCGCCTTGTGAGCAGTACACCCCTGTTTTTGTCATTGGTTTTTTTTCTTCTTCTTTTGGTGTTTTGGTGTTTGCGCTAACTATGGCAGGAGCACACGACACGATGGATGCCCAGTTGCTGGAAGTAAGGGGACAAGTTGATGGACTTGCTGATGACATTAGGACGATGCATGAACGGCTTGATTCAACGGTCACTTCGACGACCGAGCGTTTCAACCAGCTTGACCTTGCTCAAACGGCGACTCGCACCACACTCGACACCATCCTGGCACGCCTTGATGCGTTGACCACAAAGATGGAGCAGGACTACGGCGGTGACACTGAGTGGGACGATGGAGATCGCCGTGGTCGTGCACGCCGTGTGGTTCGTCATCCCCCTAATGACTTATTTTCTAAGATTAAATTTAAAATTCCACCTTTTAATGGCAAATATGATCCTGCTGCATATCTTGATTGGGAGTTAGAGGTTGAACAAAAATTTTCATGCCATGATATTGCTGCACATTCTCAGGTTAAAGCTGCTATTAGTGAATTTACTGATTTTGCTTTAATTTGGTGGCGTGAGTTTAAAATAAAACATCCCACTACCATTCCAACCACTTGGGATCAGTTGAAAGCTGCGATGCGACATCGATTTGTGCCTTCGTATTATGCTCGTGATTTGCTTAATAAAATGCAGCGTTTTCAGCAAGGTTCTCAATCTGTTGAGGACTATTTCCAGGAGTTACAAAAAGGTATGATTCGTTGTGGGATATTGGAGGACAACGACGCTGCTATTGCACGTTTTCGTGGTGGTTTAAACCGCGAAATCCAAGATATACTTGATTATAAGGAATATTATGATATGACTACTTTATTTGAATATGCTTGCAAAGCTGAACGTGAAGTGCAGGGACGCCGCTCGAAGCCATATTCTCACCCTTTTGCAGGACGAAGCTCGACATCCACCTCAGCACCAGTTCCCCCTGCGCCATCCACGTCCACCACTACTCCACGCGAGAAGACGACCAAACCAGCCAGCACTGCCCCACCCACAGGTCATACACGGGATATTCAGTGTCATCGCTGTAGAGGATTTGGCCATGTGATTCGGGACTGCCCAAACAAGCGCACTTTGCTCATTCGTGACGATGGTGAGTACTCTTCCGCTAGTGATTCTGAAGAAACTGAACATGCACTACTTGCCACTGACCATGCAGCTTAGGCGGAGGTACATGTCAACCCGGGCGACGCTGATAGGTATGAAAGTCTTGTTGTGCAGCGTGTTCTCAGTACACAGGTCGCTTTGCCCGAGAAGAATCAGCGACACACTCTGTTCCATACAAAGGGTGTTGTGCAGGAGCGGTCAATTCGCATCATTATCGACAGCGGCAGTTGCAACAATTTGGCGAGTACCATGCTGGTCGAAAAGTTATCGTTACCCACTCGTAAGCATCCAAACCCATATCACATTCAATGGCTTAATGATGGTGGTAAAATAAAAATCACACGTTCCGTGCGCGTTCCTTTCTCCATGGGTGCTTATTCTGATTTTTGTTGATTGTGATGTTATTCCCATGGAAGCATGCTCTTTGTTACTTGGTCGACCTTGGCAATATGATACTGATAGCTTGCATCATGGTCGTTCGAATCATTATTCTTTCATTTTTAAGGGTCAGAAAATAGTTATACATCTAATGACACCTGAACAAATTGTTAAAGATGATCTTGCCCGACCTGCTATAACTGCTAAACAACTTGATCCATCGCCCTCTGTTCCTTCTAAAATCAAGTTGAAGGCCCCTGTTTTACTTGCTACACGTGCTGATTTTGATGATCTACACGGTGCTCATTTGCCATGCTATGCACTTATATGCTCTAGTGTCCTCATTTCACTTGATGATGCACCATCTTTGGCTATTCCCCCTATGGTTGCTAACCTTTTGCAGGAGTACACTGATGTCTTTCCCAAAGACTTACCACCGGGTCTCCCACCACTTCGTGGCATTGAGCACCAGATCGACCTCATTCCCTGCGCACAGCTTCCGAACCGCGCACCGTACCGTACAAATCCGGATGAGACGAAAGAGATTCAGCGCCAGGTACAGGCGTTGCTTGACAAGGGATACATTCGTGAGTCTCTTAGCCCTTGCTCTGTTCCTGTGTTACTTGTTCCCAAGAAAGATGGCTCATGGCGTATGTGTGTAGACTGTCGTGCTATTAATAACATCACTATTCGTTATCGATATCCTATACCACGCCTTGATGATATGCTAGATGAGCTTAGTGGTGCCATTATTTTCACTAAGATTGATTTGCGTAGTGGTTACCACCAGATTAGAATGAAACTGGGTGATGAATGGAAAACAGCATTTAAAACGAAATTTGGTTTATATGAATGGTTGGTTATGCCGTTTGGATTGACTAATGCTCCCAGCACTTTTATGCGAGTGATGAATGAAGTTCTAAGGCCCTTCATAGGATTGTTTGTGGTTGTTTATTTTAATGATATCCTTATTTACAGCAAATCTAAGAAAGAGCATTTGGAACATTTAAGTGCTGTTTTTGATGCATTGCGTGCTGCCCAGTTATTTGCTAACATGGAAAAATGCATCTTTTGTACACGACGTGTCTCGTTTCTTGGTTATGTTGTTACTCCACAGGGCATTGAGGTGGATAGCAGCAAGATTGCTACCATTCGGGAGTGGCCTACACCGACGACGGTCACACAAATTCGGAGCTTTCTTGGACTTGCCGGTTTCTACCGCAGATTTGTTCGTGATTTTAGCTCCATTGCAGCGCCTCTACATGAGCTTACAAAGAAAGATGTGCCATTTGCTTGGAGTGATTCATAGGAGGAAGTGTTCAGCACTTTGAAAGATAAGTTAACCCAAGCTCCCCTATTGCAATTGCCTGATTTTAATAAAGTGTTTGAGCTTGAATGCGATGCTAGCGGTATTGGGCTAGGTGCTGTTTTGTTACAAGAAGGAAAACCAGTTGCTTATTTTAGTGTAAAATTAAGCGGTGCTAGTCTGAAATATTCTACTTATGATAAGGAGCTTTACGCTTTAGTGCACACTTTGCATACATGGCAGCACTATCGTTGGCATCGTGAGTTCATAATCCATTCTGATCATGAGGCTTTAAAACATATTCGTACCCAAATAAATCTGAACCGTCATCATGCTAAATGGGTAGAATTCATTGAGTCCTTTCCTTACGTTATTAAACACAAGAACGAGAAGGACAATGTTATTGCTGATGCTTTGTCTCGTCGCTATACCATGCTGTCACAGTTAGATTTTAAAATCTTTGGTTTGCACACTGTGAAAGATCAATATGTTGATGATGCTGATTTTAAAGATGCTTTCGGCCATTGTATTAATGGGAAACCATGGGGCAAATTTCACATACAGGATGGGTTCCTGTTTCGCGCTAACAAGCTGTGTGTTCCAGCTAGCTCGGTTCGTCTTTTATTGTTACAGGAAGCCCATGGAGGTTGTCTCATGGGGCACTTTGGCGTATACAAGACACATGAGGTGTTGGCTGCCCACTTCTTTTGGCCTCGGATGCGCGCTGATGTTGAGCGCCTTGTTGCACGCTGCACTACTTGTCAGAAAGCTAAGTCACGGTTGAACAACCATGGTTTGTATATGCCTTTGCCTGTTCCTACTTCCCCTTGGATTGATATTTCGATGGATTTTGTTTTGGGATTGCCTAGAACTAAGAAGGGGAGGGATAGCATTTTTGTGGTTGTTGATCGATTCTCTAAAATGGCTCATTTCATACCTTGTCATAAGACTGATGATGCTAGCAATGTTGCTGAATTGTTTTTTAGAGAGATTATTCGTTTGCATGGTATTCCCAATACAATAGTCTCGGATCGTGATGCTAAGTTTCTGAGTCATTTTTGGAGATCTCTGTGGAATAAATTGGGAACTAAATTGCTGTTTAGCACCACTTGTCACCCTCAGACTGATGGTCAAACTAAGGTAGTTAATCGAAATTTGTCTACCATGCTTAGGGCTGTTTTAGACAAAAATTTGAAACGTTGGGAGGATTGCTTGCCTCATGTTGAGTTTGCTTATAATCATGCAACACATTCTTCTACAAAGATGTGCCCTTTTCAAATTGTTTATGGTTACATTCCTAGGGCGCCTATTGCTTTGTTTTCGCTTGATGCTGCGGACGCCCCACACATAGATGCTCTTGCACATGTTGAACAAATGATTAATCTCCATGAACAATCTCAACAAAACATTGCTGCTGCTAATGCTAAATATCAGATTACTGGTAGTAAAGGCCGGAAACTAGTTACTTTTGAACCTGGTGATATGGTTTGGTTGCATTTGAGAAAGGATAGTTTTCCTACTTTGCGCCGTTCTAAATTGATGCCCCGTGCTGCTGGTCCTTTTAAGATACTAACCAAGATTAATGATAATGCTTATATCCTTGACCTGCCTAGCGGAGTTTGGTGTTTCCACTAGTTTTAATGTTGCAGATTTGAAACCGTATGCGGGAGAAGATGAGGAGTTGCCGTCGAGGACGACTTCAGTTCAAGAAGGGGAGGATGATGAGGACATCAACACCAACACGAGCACATCTACACCAGCAGCACCTTCTCCAGCCCAGGCACCATCTTCCCTAGTCCAGGCGCCACCCCTTCCACCTGGGCCAGTGACTCGGGCCCGTGCAAGAGTATTGAACTACATCATGCTGTTAAAGAACGAAGGCCCGGAAGAATAGACGACCAGCCCAACTGCGGCCCATAATGGACGACCTAGGGTTGGCCGCCCCTAGGGGCTGCGCCCCCTCTCTATTTATCCAGGAGCTGCGCCTCCTTTATTTTTCGAGTTTTGTTTTACGTTAGCTTTAGCTACTCTCGAACACGCGCAAATCTGCGCTGTCTTCGTGTATTCAGAACTCCACCCTCGAGTAATAGATTAGATTGCTCGCATCTTTTTCTTGTTCGTTCTTCGATTGCGCACAGGAAATGATCTTCGTGATCAGGCCGATCTCGCATCAGCAAGGTCGGTAACCACAGGGAGTTGGTTCAGCGATTGCATTGGCGCCTCGGGCTTGCTCGTCGTAGTCGGATCGCAAGGGTCATCTTCTGCCAAATCGGAATTATCTCTACTCGCCGAAAGATCGGGCACCTCAGCTACATCACGAAGTCCTCGGGTTCCTTCCAAACTAATCCTTTCAGTTATACCCCTGCGCTACTATTCCTCTGAGTCACTGACAATGCGCAAAACCCCCTAGCCTTTTCTTCTTCTTCCCCGCGGTCCCTCCCTAGGTTTAAACAGTACCCGCGAAAAAGAAAACGGTGGCGCGGCTTACCGGCGGCGAGAGAGGTCCGGCGAGGGGCGAGGTTGGCTCCAGGAGGTCCTGGCGGTCACAACGGTGTATGGCTCGACGGCGGAGGTGGCCGGAATCGTCCGGTCCACGCGCGCAGGCAGGGGATCTCGTCGGCGGCGGTTGTTCCGGCCAAACTACGGTGATCTAGTTCAATCCAATGGCATGGTGAGCTTCACGGGGTGACGTAGAGGCTACGTGCACAAGGAATCGAAGAATGGAGCAGACGATTACCCGGTCTACGCTTACCGGCGATCGGGTGGAGTCCGGCGACCGTGGGCTAGCTTCTCCGGCGAAGCAAACTCCGATTCCTTGCTCGGGAAGCTTCACCGAGGCATGCACAGTCGATTCTAAGGATTGGACGGGGTTGGGAAGGGCTCAGTTGGCCGGTCTATGGTGGCGGGGGATCGGGCGGCCGCGGGCACGCCGTGCACGGGCAAAAGCCGGTGGTTTTGGGCTCTAGTGAGGTCGAGCACGCGCGGAGGGGTACAGTAGAAGTCCCTGGGTGCTTTATAGGCGCGGGCGCAGGCCATGGCTCCGGCTGGGCTTTGGCGCGACGCGTGGCACGCAGGGCGCGCGTCGAGCGTGCTCTGGCGAAGCCCAGAGCGCGTCGAACACGTGGCAGTTGCTTTTTGCCCTTGTTCTTGCACCTGCTGAGCAGCCAAACGTGCGAATCTTGCCATATGGCTTATGTAAGATTTCTTCCCTGCGCCTAAGGCTACCTATTTCATGTGAGTTCCAAGGGAAGATCGGGTCTGGTTTAGAAGATATGGTGGTGCCAAGTCTTGTCTGTCTGCACTGTTCAACCCGAGACAAAACAGGTGCCAACTCATGTCAAATGGTCTTGGCTTGGGTTCAAACTCTTCCAGGGGGGTTCCTTAGATAATTTGGCTCCTTTTTGCTATTTAGACCCTGGGGTTTTGGTGCCATTAGCTAGGTGAACACCCCTGATCTCTAAATTAGGGTTGATTTTGGACATAGAAGGAATGGGGGTGATTCCTTAGTGTTTTCCACTTGGGGGCTGATTTAGGGGTCTTATAGGGGTCTTTTTGTAAAGTTCCTTCACTGTCTTTTGTAAACATTTTGGTACTCTTAAACTTTGGTTAAGGGTTTAAATTATGAAATGTGCATTTGCCTAATCTTTTTCTCAACTAAAGGCTTCAAGAGAGGGGAGGGCCCAAGGTTCAATCCTTCCTTGCTCAAGGTGATTATTGCCTAAAAGCTTGGGGAATGCTTTGGTCCTTGGCATTTCTTAGCTCACTCATGCTTCCAAGGTCTTAAGTGCTCCCTCTCCTCCAAGTTTTTAACCAGATGGAATAACAGGTCATGGGTGCAAGTAGGGAGTCAGGGCCTTGGTAACACATGGGGTGTTACAACCCTCCCCCCTTAAAGGAATCTCGCCCCAAGATTTTAGGTAGAGTCCCTTGGAGGGGTGCCATGAAGGTGTGCCGATGTGTGGTTTCTTCCTTTATCCAAGTTCCTCTAGTTAACTGCTCTTCGAATGTCATCCTCTTTGCAACTTCAGAAGGAAGTCCTTTTTAAGTTAAAACCATAACTTAGACTACCCTTATCATCTAAGTTTTTCTTATATTTATATTCAAAGGGCAGGTGGGGGTGGGGTTTTGGGTTACGTACCGACTCCTTTGGGCAGAAAGTCGGGGAAGCGAGAACGTAGAAAATCCTCAGTCTCCCATGTAGCTTCTTCTACTGAATGGTGACTCCACTGAACCTTATACATTCTGATCGACCTTGCCCGCGTTGACCTCTCTTTCTGATCCAATACCTTGACGGGGTATTCTTGATAAGATAAGTCTGGTTCCATCTCAATTTCTGGTTCAGGTAGCACTTTAGTGGGTAAGCGGACACATTTCCGCAACTGAGATACATGGAACACATCGTGAATAGCTGACATGTGTGGTGGCAACTTCAATTGATATGCTACTGGTCCACAAGTTTCCTTGATCTCGTAGAGTCCAATGTAGCGAGGAGCTAATTTGCCCTTGATTCCAAATCTCTGGACACCCTTGGTGGGTGACACCTTAAGATAAACATGCTCTCCCACTTCAAACTGTAGAGGTTTCCGCCTCTTATCATGATAGCTCTTTTGCCTGGCCTGAGCAGCTTCTAAGTTCTTATTTATGACTCTTACCTTTTCTTCTGCTTCAAGTACCAAATCCGGCCCAAATATTTCCCTCTCTCCTGCTTGAGACCAATTCAGCGGGGTCCTACACCTTCTCCCATACAAGGCTTCAAAAGGTGCCATCTTTAGACTGGACTGGTAGCTGTTATTATAAGAAAACTCTGCCAAAGAAAGACACTTGTCCCAATTCTTTCCGTAGTGTAGCACACATGCCCTTAACATGTCTTCCAAAATCTGATTTACCCTTTCTGTCTGGCCATCTGTTTGAGGATGGTATGCTGAGCTTCGTATTACATGGGTCCCAAGTGATTCCTGCAATTGCTCCCAAAATCGTGCCACAAATGGTATCCCTCTGTCTGATACTATAGTCCTTGGTATTCCATGCAAACGAACTATCTGGTCAATGTAGATTTCCGCATACTTCTCCGTCCGGTGGGTGGTGTGTACTGGCAAGAAATGGGCTGACTTGGTCAATCTGTCCACAACGACCCAGATGGAATCATGGTGTCGGGAGGTATTGGGCAATCCCACGATAAAATCCATGCAAATGTCCTCCCATTTCCAGGATGGTATGGGAAGGGGTTGCAAAGGGCCTGCTGTCTTCAAATGACTGGCCTTGATCCTCTAGCAGGTGTCACATTCTGATATATACTTAGCAATCTCCCTCTTCATTCTGGTCCACCAATATAGGGATCTGAGATCATGATACATCTTATTACTTGAGAGCACCTAGAGGGGGGGTGAATAGGTGATCCTGTGCAACTTTAAAACTTAAGCCACAAAAACTTGTTAAGTGTTAGCGCAGATAATGCCAAGTGGCTAGATAGGAGTCTCCACAAAACACAATAACCACAGAAGATCAATCACAGAGATGGCACAGTGGTTTATCCCGTGGTTCGGCCAAGACCAACGCTTGCCTACTCCACGTTGTGGCGTCCCAACGGACGAGGGTTGCAATCAACCCCTCTCAAGCGGTCCAAAGACCAACTTGAATACCACGGTGTTTTGCTTTGCCTTTCAATATCCCGTTTGCAAGGAATCTCCACAAATTTGAGTCTCTTGCCCTTACAAGTATATGATCACAAAGAAGCACAGAGTAAGGGAGGGAAGCAACACACACAAATCCACAGCGAAATGCGCACACACACGGCCAAGAATCGAGCTCGAATGACTATCTCAGAGTTCTCACTAGAACAGAGCTCGAATCACTTAGAATCACAAACGAATGCGCAAAGAATGAGTGTGGATGATCAAGAATGCTCTAAGGTTGCTTGAGTGACTCCTCCATGCGCCTAGGGGCCCCTTTTATAGCCCCAAGGCAGCTAGGAGCCGTTGAGAGCAAAACTGGAAGGCTATCCTTGCCTTCTGCCGTCGGGTGCACCGGACAGTCCGGTGTACACCGGACACTGTCCGGTGCCCGATTTCTTTCCAAAATTGGCGCTGCCGACCGTTGCAGACCGTTGCAGATCTGAGAGCCGTTGGCGCACCGGACATGTCCGGTGCACACCGGACAGTCCGGTGCCGTCTTCTAGCCGTTGGCTCGGCCACGTGTCTCGCGCAGATTGCGCGGCCGACCGTTGGCCCGGCCGACCGTTGGCTCACCGGACAGTCCGGTGCACACCGGACAGTCCGGTGAATTTTAGCCGTACACCGTTGGCGAATTCCCGAGAGCAGCCAGTTCGCGCCGAGTCAGCCTGGCGCTCCGGACACTGTCCGGTGCACACCGGACAGTCCGGTGTGCCAGACCGAGCTGAGTCTTGGCTGTACACAGCCAAGTCTTTTTCTCCTCTTTTCTTTTCTTCTTCTTTCTGTTTCTAACACTTAGACAAGTATATTAGTACACAAAACCAATGTACTAAGACTTAGAAACATACCTTTACTTCATGATTTGCACCTTGTTCGTCCATGGACATAAAATCACATTTAAGCACTTGTGTTGGCCCTCAATCACCAAAATACTTAGAAATGGCCCAAGGGCGCATTTCCCTTTCAATCTCCCCCTTTTTGGTGATTTATGCCAACACAACATAAAGCAAGTAGAACAAGTACAAAAACACTTCAAATAAGAACTCAAATTATTTTGATTCATTTTTGACATATATGGATCACTCTATGCCACCACTTGGTTTGTTTTTGCAAATCAAACTCGAATCTCTATCTCTAAGTCAAACACACATGTTGAAGCATAAAGAGAGTCATTTCAAAAGAGATTGATCAAAGATTTCAAAAACTCCCCCTTTTTCCTATAATCACTACTTCTCCCGGCAAGAAGCCAACTTTTGATAAGAGAGACAACAAAAGAGTTTTTTTTGTCAAACCAAAAGCTCTATTCTACTATTTTCAAAATCTCTCAAGTGGTAGCTGATCCATTTTTGCTTCGGCCTTTATTTTCTCCCCCTTTGGCATCAAGCACCAAAACGGGATCAATTTTGGCCCTATAACCCCATTGCCTCACCAAAATCTTCAATTAAGAGCAAATGGCAATAAGAGTTCATTAGATGAACTTGGAATAGATTACCCTCTCATCGGAGTGCAGTGGAAGTCTTTCATGGTCCAAGTCCACCTATCCCTTGCAATTCTCCTTTGAGACTAAAACAAGCAAACTCAAGCATATGGTTAGTCTCAAAGGGTCAAGTTGTAACACACCTCCCCCTACAACTGTGCATCACTTTGCAACGGACTTGTGAGGTCCAGGGAGTGTTTGTACAACTTGAGCACCACAAGATGCAGAATGAACATGATCAAGGGCATAAACACATGTATGCTACATTTCAATCCAAGTTCCGCGAATCTAAGATATTGAGCTCACTACGCAACCTGCAAAAAGGTCTTCTCATCTAGAGGCTTGGTAAAGATATCGGCTAGCTGGTTCTCGGTGCTAACATGAAACACTTCGATATCTCCCTTTTGCTGGTGGTCTCTCAAAAAGTGATGCCGGATGTCAATGTGCTTTGTGCGGCTGTGCTCAACAGGATTTTCCGCTATTCGGATAGCACTCTCATTGTCACATAGGAGTGGGACTTTGCTCAGATTGTAGCCAAAGTCCCTGAGGGTTTGCCTCAGTCCAAAGTAGTTGCGCGCAACACTGTCCTGCGGCAACGTACTCGGCCTCAGTGGTGGATAGGGCAACGGAGGTTTGTTTCTTAGAGTTCCATGACACCAGGGACCTTCCTAAGAATTGGCACGTCCCCGATGTACTCTTCCTATCGACCTTACATCCAGCATAGTCGGAATCTGAGTACCCAATCAAGTCAAAGTTAGACCCCTTTGGATACCAGATCCCGAAGCAAGGCGTAGTGACTAAATATCGAAGAATTCGCTTCACAGCCACTAAGTGACACTCCTTTGGATCGGATTGAAATCTAGCACACATGCATACGCTAAGCATAATATCCGGTCTACTAGCACACAAATAAAGCAAAGAACCTATCATGGACCGGTATGCTTTTTGATCAACGGACTTACCTCCTTTGTTGAGGTCGGTGTGTCCGTCGGTTCCCATCGGCGTCTTTGCGGGCTTTGCGTCCTTCATCCCAAACCTCTTTAGCAAATCTTGCGTGTACTTCGTTTGGGAGATGAAGGTGCCGTCCTTGAGTTGCTTCACTTGAAACCCAAGGAAGTAGGTCAACTCGCCCATCATCGACATCTTGAATTTCTGCGTCATCACCCTGCTAAACTCTTCACAAGACTTTTGGTTAGTAGAACCAAATATTATGTCGTCGACATAAATTTGGCACACAAAAAGATCACCATCGCAAGTCTTAGTAAAAAGAGTTGGATCGGCTTTCCCAACCTTGAACGCATTAGCAATTAAAAAATCTCTAAGGCATTCCTACCATGCTCTTGGGGCTTGCTTAAGTCCATAGAGCGCCTTAGAGAGCTTACACACGTGGTCGGGGTACCGTTCATCCTCGAAGCCAGGGGGCTGCTCCACGTACACCTCCTCCTTGATTGGCCCATTGAGGAAAGCGCTCTTCACATCCATTTGGTACAACCTGAAAGAATGGTGAGCGGCATATGCTAGCAAGATACGAATTGACTCTAGCCTAGCCACAGGAGCAAACGTCTCCTCAAAGTCCAAACCTGTGACTTGGGCATAACCTTTTGCCACAAGTCGAGCCTTGTTCCTCGTCACCACCCCGTGCTTGTCCTGTTTGTTGCGGAACACCCACTTGGTTCCCACAACATTTTGCTTGGGACGAGGCACCAGTGTCCAAACTTCGTTGCGCTTGAAGTTGTTGAGTTCCTCCTGCATGGCCAATACCCAATCCGGATCTAGCAAGGCCTCCTCTACCCTGAAAGGCTCAATAGAAGAGACAAAAGAGTAATGTTCACAAAAATTAACTAGTCGAGACCGAGTAGTTACTCCCTTGCTAATGTCACCCAAAATTTGGTCGACAGGATGATCCCTTTGAATCATCGCTCGAACTTGGGTTGGAGGTGCCGGTTGCGCTTCTTCCTCCATCACTTGATCATCTTGTGCTCCCCCTTGATCACACGCCTCCTTTTGATGAACCTGTTCATCGTCTTGAGTTGGGGGATGCACCGTTGTTGAGGAAGAAGGTTGATCTCGTTCATCTTGTTCCTGTGGCCAAACGTCTCCAATCGCCATGGTTCGTATCGCGGCCGTTGGAACATCTTCTTCATCTACATCATCACAATCCACAACTTGCTCTCTTGGAGAGCCATTAGTTTCATCAAATACAACGTCGCTAGAGACTTCAACCAAACCCGATGATTTGTTGAAGACCCTATACGCCTTTGTATTTGAATCATAACCTAATAAAAACCCTTCTACGGCTTTGGGAGCAAACTTAGAATTTCTACCCTTCTTCACTAGAATGTAGCATTTGCTCCCAAATACACGAAAGTAAGATACATTGGGTTTGTTACCGGTTAGAAGCTCGTACGAAGTCTTCTTGAGGAGGCGATGAAGGTAGACCCTGTTGATGGCGTGGCAAGCCGTGTTCACAGCTTCCGACCAAAAGCACTCGGGGGTCTTGAACTCTCCAAGCATCGTCCTTGCCATATCGATCAGCGTCCTGTTCTTCCTCTCTACCACACCATTTTGCTGTGGTGTGTAGGGAGCGGAGAACTCATGCTTGATCCCTTCCTCCTCAAGGAACTCCTCCACTTGAAGGTTCTTGAACTCGGACCCGTTGTCGCTCCTTATCTTCTTCACCTTGAGCTCAAACTCATTTTGAGCTCTCCTGAGGAAGCGCTTGAGGGTCCCTTGGGTTTCAGACTTATCCTGCAAAAAGAACACCCAAGTGAAGCGGGAAAAGTCATCAACAATAACTAGACCATACTTACTTCCTCCTATGCTCAGATAGGCGACGGGTCCAAAGAGGTCCATATGCAGTAGCTCCAGAGGTCTTGACGTGGTCATCACATTCTTGCTGTGATGTGCTCCTCCCACTTGTTTACCTGCTTGACAAGCTGCACAAGGTCTATCTTTTTCGAAATAAACATTTGTTAGACCTATCACGTGTTCTCCCTTTAGAAGCTTGTGGAGGTTCTTCATCCCCACATGTGCTAAGCGGCGATGCCACAGCCAGCCCATGCAAGTCTTAGCCATTAAGCATGCATCTAAACCGGCCTCTTCTTTTGCAAAATCAACTAAGTAAAGCTTGCCGTCTAGTACACCCTTAAAAGCTAGTGAACCATCACATCTTCTAAAGACAGACACATCTACATTAGTAAAAAGACAATTATATCCCATATTGCATAGTTGACTAACAGATAGTAAATTGTAACCAAGAGACTCAACTAAAAATACATTTGATATTGAGTGCTCATTAGAAATTGCAATTTTACCTAACCCTTTTACCTTGCCTTGATTCCCATCACCGAATATAATTGAATTTTGGGAATCCTTATTTTTGACGTAGGAGGTGAACATCTTCTTTTCCCCCGTCATATGGTTTGTGCATCCGCTGTCGATAATCCAGCTTGAACCCCCGGATGCATAAACCTGCAAGGCAAATTTAGGCTTGGGTCTTAGGTACCCAACTCATGTTGGGTCCTACAAGGTTAGCACATATATCCTTAGGGACCCAAATGCAAGTTTTATCTCCCTTGCATCTTGCCCCTAACTTCCTAGCAATTACCTTCTTACCCTTTCTACAAATAGCAAAGGGAGCATTGCAAGCATAATAAATGGTAGAAGGTTTGTTCACAACTTTTCTAGGAACATGAGCAAAATTTCTCCTAGGCATATGCACAACATTTCTCCTACACATATCTCTATCATGCTTATAGGAAGAACTAGAAACAAACATGGCATGAGAATCATAAACATGTGAATCAAAAGCATTTCTAGCATGTCTCCTATCATGGTATAAGAAAGCATGGTTCTTTTTAGCACTACTAGCCATAGGGGCCTTCCCTTTCTCCTTGACGAAGATGGGAGCCTTATGGCTTGTTAAGTTCTTGGCCTCTCTCTTGAAGCCAAGACCATCCTTAATTGAGGGGTGTCTACCAACCGTGTAGGCATCCCTTGCAAATTTTATTTTATCAACTTCACTCTTGCTAGTCTTAAGTTGAGCATTAAGACTAGCCAATTCATCATTAAGTTTTGAAATTGAAACTAGGTGTTCACTACAAGCATTAACATCAAAATCCTTACACCTAGTGCAAATTGTAACATTTTCAACACAAGAGTTACTTGCTACTTCTAGTTTAGCGATTAAAACATTAATTTCACCTTTTAAAGAAGAAATGGTTTCATTACAAGTAGAAAGTTCACAAGAAAGAATTCCATTTCTTTTAACTTCTAGAGCAAGTGAATTTTGTGCACTAACAAATTTATCATGCTCTTCATATAAAAGATCTTCTTGTTTTTCCAAGATTCTATCCTTTTCATTCAAGGCATCAATCAATTCATTAATCTTAGCTATCTTAGTTCTATCCAATCCCTTGAATAAACTAGAATAATCTATTTCATCTTCACTAGACTCATCATCACTAGAAGAATCATAAGTATTAGCATTACTAGTGATTACCTTCTTCTCCCTTGCCATGAGGCAAGTGTGATGCTCGTGGGGGAAGAGAGCCGATTTGTTGAAGGCAGTGGCGGCGAGTCCTTCGTCGTCGGAGTCGGACGAAGAGCAATCCGAGTCCCACTCCTTTCCAAGGTGTGCTTCACCTTTGGCCTTCTTGTAAACTTTCTTGTTCTCTCTCTTCCCGTTTTTCCCTTGCTCCTGGTCACTATCATTTTCGGGACAGTTAGCAATAAAATGACCAACCTTACCACATTTGAAGCATGAGCGCTTCCCCTTTGTCTTGGTCTTGCTTGTCTGCCCCTTGCGACCATTTAGCGCCGTCTTGAATCTCTTGATGATGAGAGCCATCTCTTCATCATTGAGCCCGGCCGCCTCAACTTGCGCCACCTTGCTAGGTAGCGACTCCTTGCTCCTTGTTGCCTTGAGAGCAATGGGTTGAGGCTCGTGGATTGGACCGTTCAACGCTTCGTCGACGTATCTTGCCTCCTTGATCATCATCCGCCCGCTTACGAATTTTCCAAGTACTTCCTCGGGCGTCATCATCGTGTACCTGGGATTCTCACGAATATTGTTCACGAGATGAGGATCAAGAACGGTAAAGGACCTTAGCATTAGGCGGATGACGTCGTGGTCCGTCCATCGCGTGCTTCTGTAGCTCCTTATTTTGTTGATAAGGGTCTTGAGCCGGTTGTACGTTTGAGTTGGCTCCTCTCCCCTTATCATGGCGAATCGTCCAAGCTCGCCCTCCACCAACTCCATCTTGGTGAGCATGGTGATGTTGTTCCCCTCGTGAGAGATCTTGAGGGTGTCCCATATTTGCTTGGCATTGTCCAAGCCGCTCACCTTGTTGTACTCTTCCCTGCACAAGGATGCTAAGAGAACAGTAGTAGCTTGTGCATTTCTATGGATCTGTTCATTTATAAGCAAAGGGCTATCCGAGCTATCAAATTTCATTCCATTCTCTACAATCTCCCATATGCTTGGATGGAGAGAGAATAAGTGACTACGCATTTTGTGACTCCAAAATCCGTAGTCCTCCCCATCGAAGTGTGGAGGTTTGCCAAGAGGAATGGAAAGCAAATGCGAATTCGAACTATGTTGAATACGAGAATAATCAAATGAAAAGTTCGAATTGACCGTCTTTTTGTAGTCGTTGTCGTCGTCCTTTTGGGAAGAAGTAGATTCATCACTATCATCGTAGTAGATGATCTCCTTGATGCGCCTCGTCTTCTTCTTCTTCCCTTCCTTCCGTCTATGGCCCGAGCCGGAGTCGGTAGGCTTGTCGTCCTTCGGCTCGTTGACGAAGGATTCCTTCTCTTTGTCGTTGATCACAATTCCCTTCCCCTTAGGATCCATCTCTTCGGGCGGTTAGTCCCTTTTGTGAAGATAATGGCTCTGATACCAATTGAGAGCACCTAGAGGGGGGGTGAATAGGTGATCCTGTGCAACTTTAAAACTTAAGCCACAAAAACTTGTTAAGTGTTAGCGCAGATAATGCCAAGTGGCTAGATAGGAGTCTCCACAAAACACAATAACCACAGAAGATCAATCACAGAGATGGCACAGTGGTTTATCCCGTGGTTCGGCCAAGACCAACGCTTGCCTACTCCACGTTGTGGCGTCCCAACGGACGAGGGTTGCAATCAACCCCTCTCAAGCGGTCCAAAGACCAACTTGAATACCACGGTGTTTTGCTTTGCCTTTCAATATCCCGTTTGCAAGGAATCTCCACAAATTGGAGTCTCTTGCCCTTACAAGTATATGATCACAAAGAAGCACAGAGTAAGGGAGGGAAGCAACACACACAAATCCACAGCGAAATGCGCACACACACGGCCAAGAATCGAGCTCGAATGACTATCTCAGAGTTCTCACTAGAACAGAGCTCGAATCACTTAGAATCACAAACGAATGCGCAAAGAATGAGTGTGGATGATCAAGAATGCTCTAAGGTTGCTTGAGTGACTCCTCCATGCGCCTAGGGGCCCCTTTTATAGCCCCAAGGCAGCTAGGAGCCGTTGAGAGCAAAACTGGAAGGCTATCCTTGCCTTCTGCCGTCGGGTGCACCGGACAGTCCGGTGTACACCGGACACTGTCTGGTGCCCGATTTCTTTCCAAAATTGGCGCTGCCGACCGTTGCAGACCGTTGCAGATCTGAGAGCCGTTGGCACACCGGACATGTCCGGTGCACACCGGACAGTCCGGTGCCGTCTTCTAGCCGTTGGCTCGGCCACGTGTCCCGCGCAGATTGCGCGGCCGACCGTTGGCCCGGCCGACCGTTGGCTCACCGGACAGTCCGGTGCACACCGGACAGTCCGGTGAATTTTAGCCGTACGCCGTTGGCGAATTCCCGAGAGCAGCCAGTTCGCGCCGAGTCAGCCTGGCGCACCGGACACTGTCCGGTGCACACCGGACAGTCCGGTGTGCCAGACCGAGCTGAGTCTTGGCTGTACACAGCCAAGTCTTTTTCTCCTCTTTTCTTTTCTTCTTCTTTCTGTTTCTAACACTTAGACAAGTATATTAGTACACAAAACCAATGTACTAAGACTTAGAAACATACCTTTACTTCATGATTTGCACCTTGTTCGTCCATGGACATAAAATCACATTTAAGCACTTGTGTTGGCCCTCAATCACCAAAATACTTAGAAATGGCCCAAGGGCACATTTCCCTTTCATTACTGCCGGGGTGCATGGAGAATTTTGAAAGGTGAGCTTCATCCAATATCTTCTTTCTGAGCTCAGGGTCCTTGGGAACAACCAATCGATCTCCAAACCATAGAATTCACTTGCTGTCCTGACGGAAGCATTTGTATTTTTCTGTTTTCTGCTTGATCATTTCCTTTTTGACCTGAACACCCTTGTCTTCAATCTGTACCCTGACTATTTGCTCTTGTAATGTGGGCTCCACCGAGATATAATTCAAGGTACCCGAAGAAATAACTTCTAGGTTCAACTTGCACAACTCATCACATAGGGTGGTGACTTTTGCATCCATGCTCATACAATTGCACTGGGCCTTTCTGCTCAAGGGATCTGCCACAACATTAGCCTTACCAGGATGGTAATGCACCTCCAAATCATAGTCCTTGATTAGCTCTAACCATCTCCTCCGCCTCATGTTAAGATCTGCCTGAGTGAAAATGTACTTGAGACTCTTATGATCAGTGTAAATGTTGTAGTGAGCTCCCATCAAGTAATGTCTCCATATCTTGAGAGCATGAATCACAGCTACTAACTCCAGATCATGTGTAGGGTAGTTCTGCTCATGGGGTCTGAGTGCTCGGGAGGCATAAGCAATCACTCTGTTATCTTGCATTAAGACGCATCCCAATCCCGTACCGGAAGCATCGCAATATACTTCAAAGGGCTTGGTGTTATCAGGTTGAGCTAACACCAGTGCTGTTGTCAAATGTTGCCTTAGCGTATGAAAGGCATCCTCACACTTCTGGCTCCAATCATACTTGACTCCCTTCTTCAACAGTTCGGTCATTGGCTTGGCAATTCTGGAGAAATCCGATATGAATCGTCGATAATACCCTGCCAATTCTAGAAAACTCTGAATTGTCTCACTGTAGTAGGAGGTTTCCAATCCATTACTTCTTGTACCTTCTCAGGATCAACTGATATCCCATCCCGAGAAATTGTGTGACCCAAAAATTTAATTTCCTTCAGCCAGAATTCACATTTAGACAACTTAGCATGCAAACGATGATCGCGCAGTCGCTGAATTACGGTATGTAAATGCTTAGTGTGCTCGTCTTCATTCTTGGAGTAGACCAGGATATCATCGATGAAAACCACTACAAATTTGTCCAACTCTGGCATGAATACTGAGTTCATCAGGTACATGAAATAAGCCGGGGCATTGGTCAATCCAAAAGACATCACCAAAAATTCATAGAGCCCATATCTGGTAGAGAAAGCAGTCTTGGGAATATCACTGGCACGGATCTTTATTTGATGATAGCCCGAGCGAAGGTCTATTTTGGAGAACACTTTGGCTCCCACCAACTGATCAAACAAAACATCAATGCGGGGCAGTGGGTATTTGTTCTTGATGGTCACCGCATTGAGAGGGCGGTAATCAACACACATTCTCAAACTTTCATCCTTCTTTACGAACAAGGCTGGACATCCCCACGGTGAAGTACTTAGGCGAATGAACCCCTTGTTCAACAACTCTTGCAGTTGCTTCTTCAATTCTGCCAATTTTGCGGGAGGCATCCTATAAGGTCTCTTAGATATGGGAGCAGTCCCAGGCTGCAATTCAATCGCGAACTCTATATCTCTATCAGGTGGCATCCCTGGCAATTCATCTGGAAAACATCTGGGTAGTCACAGACTACGGGAATCTTCTCAACAGGTGACTCTATCATGGTGAAGGCATAGGAACGAGTACATCCTTCGTCGGGTAGGTATAATGTGGTCTCACCATAGGTCGATGAGTGCACCTCAAGGGCCCTAGCTGCAATATCAATCACTACCTGATGTTTGGTCAACCAGTCAGTTCCCAATATGATATCTACACTATCCAATCCCAAAATGAGGAGGTTGGTTTTGATTATCAAACTACCAAACTTTATAGGCACATTCTTGCTGATTTGATTGGTGGCAATCCTGCCTCCTGGTGTTGAAATTGTAATACCCCCATTGGTGTGGTGAAAAGGTTACTAACACTTGGCACTAAATTTGGCACTGATAAAACTATGCGATGCACCAGAATCAAAAAGGATAATAGCAGGATAATTCAAAACTGTAAAGATACCAGTCATGACGGGTGCTCCCTCTGGAATATCAGCCATGGTGGTGAAGTTCAGCCTGCCTTGCCTCACTTGCACCTTCTGCCTCTTTCCTTGGTTCTGATTAACATTCTGTCCCTGCCTCTGCTGGTTTCTGGGGCAATTCTTCGCATAATGCCCAGTGTTACCACATGTGAAACACATGTTGTCATTTGCCTGGCGATATGGCTGCTGCTGTTGATTGTTCCTCTGAGCTGGAAACTGGGTGCGGTTGGGTGCTTGCTGCTGCTGCTGTGGTCGGATCACCCATCGCCCTTGCTGCTGCTGCGGTCCCCTGCTCTGAGTGTCGGACACAATCTTGAAGCGCTATGGCTGAGCTGAAGGTCCTGCCACAGTGGTCTTCCTCTTCTTCTCTGCCTGACGAGCTATAATACAGTCCTCATGAGAAATGGCCATGTTGACTAACTCATTATAGCTGTTGGCCCTGACGGTGTTGAGACGGTCACGGAGCTTAGTACTGAGCCCCCTCCTGAACCTGTCCCTATTCTTCTCGTCCATGTCTGCATGATACCTAGCATACTGGCACAGGTAATTAAAGGCATGAGCATACTGTAACACTGTCCGGTTTCCCTGAGTGAGTGCCAGGAACTCGTTGAGCTTTCGGTCCATAATGCCTGCTGGTATATGGTGCCCCCTGAAAGCTGCCTTGAACTCTCTCCATTCCACCTCTCGGTCATCTGGCTGCATAGCAAGAAAATGGTCCCACCAAGTCCTTGCGGGTCCGCGAAGCTGCTGGGTGGCGAACCTGACCTTAGTGACCTCTGAGCAAACTCCATGGAGTAGTGGGAATTTGGATTCCACTACTCTCAACCATACATCCGCATCAAGTGGATCCTCTGCCCTGGTGAACAATGGTGGCTGGGTACTGAGGAACTCCTGGTAGGTGGCGGCTACGGGGTGGCGCTGATGATCACCACCACCATAGTGCTGAGGTGGTGGCTGACGCTGAGCTAGCTGTCTCAAGATCTCATTTTGCTGAGCCATCAGCTCCTGTAGAGTAGGAGGCGGTAGCGGTGGTGGAGGAATGTGCTCATTCTGTCCACAACGCGCTCTCTCGGCCATCTGAAAAATCACATATATTCTTAATAACACATCTTTTAAAGTTCAAGATTCCATTGCGATGAAAAAGTCAAAAGGCGAAATTGATAGATTCTCGCATAATCATAAAAGATTTCACATGGCATAAACTTTCCTCCTTAAATTAAGACTGACATCATTCATCAACCATGCTTCTAACAGAGTTTATCGCGATTACATCAATAGCCCAAAAGACTCAACTCTATCTAGCCTAGTACCCTAGGGGTGCAAAAGCTAAGCTAGCTTCGAGGAGTTCTACCATCACCGACTTCTAGCTCTACCCCTGATACCTAGTGAGCGAACGAGGCAACACTCGACTCGGGGGAAGGTGGTCTCCCTGAGCCAGCAGTGTCCAAGCTGGAGGCAGGCTCCTCTCCTCCCTCGATGTCGACATCCTCGTTGGCCCCCATGTCCTGGATCTCCTTGTGATGCATATCCAGGTGCTCGTTAGCCTCGGCAAGCTGCTACTGGGTGTTAATAAGCTGATCCTCGAGAACCTCGATGGTGTTTTCCCTGGTTCCCACTAGCTCCTCAAGCTCGTGAATTTCATCGGACAACTGCTCCACTTGTAAGTCTTTTTCCACCATCTCAGTGGACAAGTCAACCACAAGCTCCTCCCTGTTATCCAAAGTGATCTTGGTTGCCTCCAACAATGCCATCAGATGGGACATTGCCTCACCACGCATCACTTGCAAACGGTACAGGGCATTCATGCACCGTACTGTCAAGTGAGCAGTCTGACCTGGGTATATAGCCCATATGTCCTTGGCATGCTCCACTCGGTCCTTCCACATTGGGTCGTCCTCCTTCTCAGCGGGGAACAAGCCAATGGGGTGAGTGGACAGCTCCAAGGGGTGGAATCTGCAGAAAGTGGTCAATCCGTGAAGAGCAATCGCCTCGATCGTATCCTCAGCCCGGTATCCAAAGGACTCAGAGTTCAGCGAACGCCAGCCGGACTACAGGGGATGAGGCTCTAGGGTCATCCTCACCCTACAGCGGGGCACTCGGTGCTTCTCGAACTGCTGCACCACGTACTGAGGAGGCGTTGTGTAACTGGCCCCCTGAAGCACCTCCCACAAAATACGGGGAAAGCCCTCTCGTGCAAGCCCGTCAGTGTGGGATAGTGCATTCCCTTCGCCCGAGGATCCGTGGGAAGTCATCTGTGTACGGTTAAGCGTAAGTAAAAGAAAACGAATTATAAAAAAGGTAACACAACTCAGTCTCTCATCTCTAACTACAACAATGACACTGGGGTACTTAGTTGGTAATTACTTTGTATTAAGGTCCTTACCCAATTATCTATTAGTTTAATTAAGAATGCATGTATGCTCGTCCTGAATGACCTCACATCAACGCAAAGGGAATAGGGAAGAACTCCCATCCCTTAAATTAGCCGGTAGGCCTTACTTACTTAGCCACCTAACTACCCTTCTATCATCCTAAGGCTTCCGTTCTAGGTCTATCCTGATCGTCATACGATCTATCCATCATTGGTTTCTATCAAGTTTTACTTTGGAAAAAGGATGTTATTTATAATTTATTGATTCCTCTGTGATGGTACAAGCTCCGATACCAGGTGTGGCGGAACTGCCCGAATTATTCCAACTTAAGTGCCTGAGTCCCGCCTTAGAGGCTAGACCACACTTAAATGGGAATAACCCGTCAATTCCTCGGATCTAGTCCGACGAGGCCACTAACAGGATCAAGTACCACAGTCTCACTCGATGGTGAGTCACAGAGAAAATACAATAAAGCATAAAACCATACGTTAAAGAGTATTTAGCTTATTACATCATCATCGGAGTTTTAACAAAATTAGTCATCATTGTTCGAAGTGCAGCGGAATAAAACTAACGATAAATAGATAGAGAGATGGGAAGCCTGTCCCATCACTACTCATGCTCCTCCTCAGCCGAGGTGGGGTCCCACTCGACAGTCCAACCCAGTTGCAAGATGGACGGCCAAGTCACTCCAGCAACCATGTCCTCCAAAGAACCTGTAAAATTATGCCACAAGCAAGGCTGAGTATACTAATACTCAGCTAGACTTACCCGGTGTGAGGAGTCTACTCCTCTACCTCTAGACATGCAGCTGTTTGGCTGTGGGGTTTGGTTGCCAAAAGCACTAGCTGAGTTTATAAATCCAGTTTTAGCTTTGTCAAGTTAAGTGTGACTCTCTTAAGGCTAAAAGTGTACTATCTACTCATACATGGTATCAAACGTATTTAGCAATCAACATCTTGTGTCAACTTATCACATTTTCACTTGTTACTCAATGTAGCAGCATGGATCAAGCAGTCTCATTAGCTGCGAGAAGCAGACGATTCGAATCGAGTTTTTATCCTTGCAAGGTAAACCTAAACACACGATGTGGTGAGGCACTCCATCTCCACACACACCAACCGTCCCTATCGATTCCCTGGCAGCAGATCAGGGCTCACCGCCTTGGCGTACAATGCCCCACTGACCCCGACTGCCGCCGTGCAGTGACCGCACTTGTACCCACCATAACCGGAATGGGAGACCACGTCTCAGGTCGCCTGAGGGGATATGTCCGCTGGCAGGTTCAATCAGGTACTAGGCTTACCGATTTACCATATTTCTCGGCATGTGCTTAGTACGTTCAAACGCTTGACTCACAGTACCACACCTTAATCCTTATTCCAATTTCCGTCTTGTAGACAACCAATCCCCATGGATTGTTGTCCATAGACCAACATCATTATGATAATAAAGTGGAGACAATCAATTCCTGACCTCGCGCGAGTGCTAGAAAAATCACTCGACTTCTACCGAGATCCCTAATTAATAAAGCAGCTACTCGGCCTAGCATACTAGTATTCATCTCAATAGGGTTCCTGAGATCATGCAACTAGGGTTTCAAACAACTCCTACACTTAAATGCACATTCAATCCTACAATCATTAAGTGTAGTAAACTAGTATAAATAACAGGTTATGCATAAAACCGGGGCTTGCCTTCTAAAGCTGGGGCAGGCAGATCCTCTGGTGCAGGCTCTGGTGCTGGATCCGGGGCTACCTCCTGAGCAGCTCCTTGCTCCGGTACGAGGACGTACTCTCCGTCAGCGAGGTTGCCATCTATTGAATGCAATGAATAAGAATATGCATGCCATGGTTATGTAGGATTTGGTAAATATTATGCTAAGTAAAAGAAAACTAAGGTAGTTTAGTAACTTAGGGTTTCTTGGTCTTACTTGGCTCTTGGTGGTTTATGTTTATCTATTTTAGGTTTGGGTTTTGCCCAGGGACAAGCATAGTGAATTGAGCTTGGATTTCCCTGTTGAGGGCTTGTTCTCAAATGCTATAAATCAAGAACAAGACAACACAAAGATGTTAAGTATTAAATACCCTTCGTCCGCTGAAGCATTATCTCCTCGAGGGTTTAATGAACTTCGGACGAAGGATATAAATATAAAATAACGAAGGTTACGAAAGAAAAGACCTTCGTTAAGTTGGTAAATGAGTAAACAGAATAAACATGTATATAAAGTGCGAAAGTAATAATACCAGCATTATCATCAATACATTTCCATTATTAAATTCATGAAAACGAATTACAAATGTACCTTCAGACTGATGTAAGGCAAAGGTACAAGTCGTGATGCAAAAAGACGTGTGCCTAGTCAGCGTGAACAGTACGGGAGTACTGTTCACCTATTTATAGGCACGGGACGCAGCCCGTGTGAAATTACATTGATGCCCTTTACATTTATCAATAACTCTATAGTAATTCTTCGAGGTCCAATTTGGCTTTTCATCTTTAAGTCGGTTCCTCTTTTCTACCGTTATGCCGAAGCTTTTCTGCATATGGCTTCATGATCGTCTTATCCTTCAGTCATGACCGCTTTTCATTCCAGCTTCGTCTTAAACATGCCCTTGTATATTCGCGACCTGACTCCGAAGGTGCCTGTTCCGAAGGTGCCTGCTCACATTTTACACTTGGAAAACATTGTCAAACTGTGTTTTTGAGGACCTTCGGGAGCCGAAGGCCCCCAACATTCCCCTAGATGTTTTAGTAGACAAATGAGGGATTTTGCTGGTTGGGTTAAAATGACATTACTCTCCATTATTAATTTCCCTTTTTCACTTTCTATTTATGAATTCTAGGGTGGGTTTGAACTACAACAGTGGTTTAACTCTTTCCAAAAATTCTCTAAAAATTACAGTAGGTTACTATTGGTCATTGTAGGTTGTCCTATAAAATTGAGGTGAAAATTAATTCAGATATTACTTGTGCAAAATTAACAAAAGTAAGTTTAAAAAGGGCACTTTACACTATAGCTATGATTTAATTGAGGTTTTTGTACCAAATTTTATTTTTGTCCAGACACATAGGTGATATTAGGCCTTTGTGTTAAAAATCACAGAAAAAGGCATAATAGGTATTTAGTTGTGAATTTCTAAAGTTTTATGCCAATTAGGTGCCTAGAACTAACTTGTTATTTGAAAAATATCAAACAAAAGATTTTGTATTTTTCCTATGTTCATAATAACAAAACATTAGTTATCCCAGGGTTTGGGGTGTTTTCTCCTTGGGGTTATTTTTCTAGGGTTTTTCTAAGTTTTTCTTGTTTTCTTAAAATAAAAGGTATCCCAATTATTTTGTACTAAACCAGAGTATAATAGATTTTTCTTGTGAAGTAGATGGAATAGGTAGACTAACAAAAATATGGGTGTTCCCTGGTTCTCTATTTAACTTACCTTTCCTATTTTCTTCAACTTTAAGCACAATGTAAAATAAATGGCAAACTCTACCTTAGATGGGTGTACAGAGGGGTTTATCATTTTTAAACAGATCAGTAGGTGATCAAGTACTTCTCTAAATTTTCTTAACTTCACTTAAATAGTGCAACTATTTTTCCTTATTTCTTTTAGCTTTTGGCCAGTTAATCTTTTAATTCAAAACTCTCAAGTTTTCTGTAACACAGAGGGGTTTTATATTTTTCTTAAGTAGTTTACATTATTTAAGATCTGGCAAAATTGGTTTGACTCGATTTGGGTGAATAAAACAGAAGATATGATTTATTCAAGTTCTGTTTGAATTTAAATCAGATTAATAAAGAGGTTTTCCTGGAAAAACCACTTTGCACCGAAGTCCTCGGGTTCCTTCCAAACTAATCCTTTCAGTTATACCCCTGCGCTACTATTCCTCTGAGTCACTGACAATGCGCAAAACCCCCTAGCCTTTTCTTCTTCTTCCCCGCGGTCCCTCCCTAGGTTTAAACAGTACCCGCGAGAAAGAAAAGGGCGGCGCGACTTACCGGCGGCGAGAGAGGTCCGGCGAGGGGCGAGGTTGGCTCCAGGAGGTCCTGGCGGTCAGAACGGTGTACGGCTCGACGGCGGAGGTGGCCGGAATCGTCCGGTCCACGCGCGCAGGCGGGGGATCTCGTCGGCGGCGGTTGTTCCGGCCAAACTACGGTGATCTAGTTCAATCCAATGGCACGGTGAGCTTCACGGGGTGACGTAGAGGCTACGTGCACAAGGAATCGAAGAATGGAGCAGACGATTACCCGGTCTACGCTCACCGGCGGTCGGGAGGAGTCCGGCGACCGTGGGCTGGCTTCTCCGGCGAAGCAAACTCCGATTCCTTGCTCGGGGAGCTTCACCGAGGCATGCACAGTCGATTCTAAGGATTGGACGAGGTTGGGAAGGGCTCAGTTGGCCGGTCTACGGTGGCGGGAGATCGGGCGGCCGCGGGCACGCCGTGCACGGGCAAACGCCGGTGGTTTTGGGCTCCGGTGAGGTCGAGCGCGCGCGGAGGGGTACGGTCGAAGTCCCTGGGTGCTTTATAGGCACGGGCGCGGGCCATGGCACCGGCTGGGCTTTGGCGCGACGCGGGGCACGCGGGGCGCGCGTCGGGCGTGCTCTGGCGAGCCCAGAGCGCGTCGAACACGTGGCAGTTGCTTTCTGCCCTTGTTCTTGCGCTTGCTGAGCAGCCAAACGTGCAAATCTTGCCATATGGCTTGTGTAAGATTTCTTCCCTGCGCCTAGGGCTACCTAGTTCATGTGAGTTCCAAGGGAAGATTGGGTCTGGTTAAGAAGATATGGTGGCGCCAAGTCTTGTCTGTCTGCACTGTTCAACCCGAGACAAAACAGGTGCCAACTCGTGTCAAACGGTCTTGGCTTGGGTTCAAACTCTTCCAGGGGGGTTCCTTAGATAATTTGGCTCCTTTTTGCTATTTAGACCCTGGGGTTTTGGTGCCATTAGCTAGGTGAACACCCCTGATCTCTAAATTAGGGTTGATTTTGGACTTAGAAGGAATGGGGGTGATTCCATAGTGTTTTCCACTTGGGGGCTGATTTAGGGGTCTTATAGGGGTCTTTTTGTAAAGTCCCTTCACTGACTTTTGTAAACATTTTGGTACTCTTAAACTTTGGTTAAGGGTTTAAATTATGAAATGTGCATTTGCCTAATCTTTTTCTCAACTAAAGGCTTCAAGAGAGGGGGGGCAAGGTTCAATCCTTCCTTGCCCAAGGTGATTATTGCCTAAAAGCTTGGGGAATGCTTTGGTCCTTGGCATTTCTTAGCTCACTTATGCTTCCAAGGTCTTAAGTGCTCCCTCTCCTCCAAGTTTTTAACCAGATGGAATAACAGGTCATGGGTGCAAGTAGGGAGTCAGGGCCTTGGTAACACGTGGGGTGTTACACCCTAAGTGATGAGGACATCAACACCAACACGAGCACATCTACACCAGCAGCACCTTCTCCAGCCCAGGCACCATCTTCCCTAGTCCTAGGCGCCACCCCTTCCACCTGGGCCAGTGACTCGGGCCCATGCAAGAGAATTGAACTACATCATGCTGTTAAAGAACGAAGGCCCGGAAGAATAGACGACCAGCCCAACTGCGGCCCATAATGGACGACCTAGGGTTGGCCGCCCCTAGGGGCTGTGCCCCCTCTCTATTTAACCAGGAGCTGCGCCTCCTTTATTTTTCGAGTTTTGTTTTACGTTAGCTTTAGCTACTCTCGAACACGCGCAAATCTGCGCTGTCTTCGTGTATTCAGAACTCCACCCTCGAGTAATAGATTAGATTGCTCGCATCTTTTTCTTGTTCGTTCTTCGATTGCGCACAGGAAACGATCTTCGTGATCAGGCCGATCTCGCATCAGCAAGGTCGGTAACCACAGGGAGTTGGTTCAGCGATTGCATTGGCGCCTCGGGCTTGCTCGTCATAGTTGGATCGCAAGGGTCATCTTCCGCCAAATCAGAATTATCTCTACTCACCGAAAGATCGGGCACCTCAGCTATATCAATTGGTATTAGATTTCCAGGTTGATCGGTGAGTTTATCGAGTGTTTTTTTTCCTACAGTCCACAAAACCACATAAAAATTCAGGTTAGACCTTATCCCAGCACCCTTTTGAGCCTCGCACTTTCTTTCAATAATCTGCATTGTTGAATTTGTGTGCTTTTGCGTCATTTGTTGCTGGTTGCATTGTGTTCTTCCACCATTCAAACCCTAGCGCCGCCATAATCTCCCGTTTGATCACGCCACAAACCGAGTCAACATCGTTTCCTTGTTTTTCTCCTTCGGTTACGTCAAAAAAAAACAGAAAAAACAAACCGAGTCAACGGCCGTTTCCTTGTTTTTCTCCTTCGGTTACAAAAAAAAACAGAAAAAGAAAACAAACCGAGTCAACATCGTTTCCTTGTTTTTCTCCTTCGGTTACAAAAAAAAACAGAAAAACAAACAAACCGAGTCAACATCGTTTCCTTGTTTTTCTCCTACGGTTACGTCAAAAAAAAACAGAAACAAAAAACAACTGAAGGAGAACAGATACGGTTGTTTCATCCCGGTCGTTTTAAAACATAACTTGAGGTACCTTCCTTAAACCGGGCATAACTTTTCGCTCGAGTGTCCAAAAAATCTGAAATTTTTACAGGAGCTAGTTGACACCATTCTGAGGCCGGCCAAACTCACCTTCGGTCTGTTTGGTTTCGACAAAATTGTCAAAAAAATTCAGGAAAATAAAGAAAAAAATTCGTCAAAGTTCTCGCACGCTTTTCAGAGAACTTCATGATTTTCTGTAGACCACATCTGATCTCTGTTTTAGGTGAAACTTCGTGTAGCTCCTATTTTGTTGCTTCTTGTGCTGAGAAAAATATCAAAAAAATCATACAAAAAAGAAAAACAAAATCACTTGTGATTCCTACTAGTGGCCTCGCTAGTACAATATTTACGGTACTGCCATTCTGCTAGTTCCATCCGTCCTTTGCACTTGTGGCCAGCAATATAGTTTCGTGTTCTGCACTATAATTCAACTTTGCATTATTGTTTGATTGTGCTAATCATTGACTTGAGTGCAGCCTACCGAGAACTCCACATATTTCTACGACGAGCAGGCTTCTATTTCTCGAGGCAATCGCTCATCCAATCTTTCACCGGTTCCACCTGTTGGTTGCAGTTCACCACTATGGCTTGGTAAGAACGGATAAGAACTTGATAACAGCACTAGTGTGAGCGCCTTGTGAGCAGTACACCCCTGTTTTTGTCGTTGGTTTTTTTCTTCTTTTGGTGTTTGCGCTAACTATGGCAGGAGCACACGACACGGTGGATGCCCAGTTGCTCGAAGTAAGGTGACAAGTTGATGGACTTGCTGATGACATTAGGACGATGCATGAACGGCTTGATTCAACGGTCACTTCGACGACCGAGCGTTTCAACCAGCTTGACCTTGCTCAAACGACGACTCGCACCACACTCGACACCATCCTGGCACGCCTTGATGCGTTGACCACAAAGATGGAGCAGGACTACGGTGGTGACACTGAGTGGGACGATGGAGATCGCCGTGGTCGTGCACGCCGTGTGGTTCGTCATCCCCCTAATGACTTATTTTCTAAGATTAAATTTAAAATTCCACCTTTTAATGGCAAATATGATCCTGCTGCATATCTTGATTGGGAGTTAGAGGTTCAACAAAAATTTTCATGCCATGATATTGCTGCACATTCTCAGGTTAAAGCTGCTATTAGTGAATATACTGATTTTGCTTTAATTTGGTGGAGTGAGTTTAAAATAAAACATCCCACTACCATTCCAACCACTTGGGATCAGTTGAAAGCTGCGATGCGACATCGATTTGTGCCTTCGTATTATGCTCGTGATTTGCTTAATAAAATGCAGCGCTTTCAGCAAGGTTCTCAATCTGTTGAGGACTATTTCCAGGAGTTACAAAAAGGTATGATTCGTTGTGGGATATTGGAGGACAACGACGCTGCTAGTGGCACGTTTTCGTGGTGGTTTAAACCGCGAAATCCAAGATATACTTGATTATAAGGAATATTATGATATGACTACTTTATTTGAATATGCTTGCAAAGCTGAACGTGAAGTGCAGGGACACCGCTCGAAGCCATATTCTCACCCTTTTGCAGGACGAAGCTCGACATCCACCTCAGCACCAGTTCCCCCTGCGCCATCCACGTCCACCACTACTCCACGCGAGAAGACGACCAAACCAGCCAGCATTGCCCCACCCACAGGTCGTACATGGGATATTCAGTGTCATCGCTGTAGAGGATTTGGCCATGTGATTCGGGACTGCCCAAACAAGCGCACTTTGCTCATTCGTGACGATGGTGAGTACTCTTCCGCTAGTGATTCTGAAGAAACTGAACATGCACTACTTGCCACTGACCATGCAGCTAAGGCGGAGGTACATGTCAACCCGGGCGACGCTGATAGGTATGAAAGTCTTGTTGTGCAGCGTGTTCCCAGTACACAGGTCGCTTTGCCCGAGAAGAATCAGCGACACACTCTGTTCCATACAAAGGGTGTTGTGCAGGAGCGGTCAATTCGCATCATTATCGACAGCGGCAGTTGCAACAATTTGGCGAGTACCATGCTGGTCGAAAAGTTATCGTTACCCACTCGTAAGCATCCAAACCCATATCACATTCAATGGCTTAATGATGGTGGTAAAATAAAAATCACACGTTCCGTGCGCGTTCCTTTCTCCATGGGTGCTTATTCTGATTTTGTTGATTGTGATGTTATTCCCATGGAAGCATGCTCTTTGTTACTTGGTCGACCTTGGCAATATGATACTGATAGCTTGCATCATGGTCGTTCGAATCATTATTCTTTCATTTTTAAGGGTCAGAAAATAATTATACATCCAATGACAACTGAACAAATTGTTAAAGATGATCTTGCCCGAGCTGCTATAACTGCTAAACAACTTGATCCATCGCCCTCTGTTCCTTCTGAAATCAAGTTGAAGGCTCCTGTTTTACTTGCTACACGTGCTGAATTTGATGATCTACACGGTGCTCATTTGCCATGCTATGCACCTATATGCTCTAGTGTCCTCATTTCACTTGATGATGCACCATCTTTGGCTATTCCCCCTATGGTTGCTAACCTTTTGCAGGAGTACGCTGATGTCTTTCCCAAAGACTTACCACCGGGTCTCCCACCACTTCGTGGCATTGAGCACCAGATCGACCTCATTCCCGGCGCACAGCTTCCGAGCCGCGCACCGTACCGTACAAATCCGGATGAGACGAAGGAGATTCAGCGCCACGTACAGGCGTTGCTTGACAAGGGATACATGCGTGAGTCTCTTAGCCCTTGCTCTGTTCCTGTGTTACTTGTTCCCTAGAAAGATGGGTCATGGCGTATCTGTGTAGACTGTCGTGCTATTAATAACATCACTATTCGTTATCGATATCTTATACCACGCCTTGATGATATGCTAGATGAGCTTAGTGGTGCCATTATTTTCACTAAGATTGATTTGCGTAGTGGTTACCACCAGATTAGAATGAAACTGGGTGATGAATGGAAAACGACTTTTAAAACAAAATTTGGTTTATATGAATGGTTGGTTATGCCGTTTGGATTGACTAATGCTCCCAGCACTTTTATGCGAGTGATGAATGAAGTTCTAAGGCCCTTCATAGGATTGTTTGTGGTTGTTTATTTTGATGATATCCTTATTTACAGCAAATCTAAGAAAGAGCATTTGGAACATTTAAGTGCTGTTTTTGATGCATTGCGTGCTGCCCAGTTATTTGCTAACATGGAAAAATGCATCTTTTGTACACGACGTGTCTCGTTTCTTGGTTATGTTGTTACTCCACAGGGCATTGAAGTGCATAGCAGCAAGATTGCTGCCATTCGGGAGTGGCCTACACCGACGACGGTCACACAAATTCGGAGCTTTCTTGGACTTGCCGGTTTCTACCGCAGATTTGTTCGTGATTTTAGCTCCATTGCAGCGCCTCTACATGAGCTTACAAAGAAAGATGTGCCATTTGCTTGGAGTGATTCACAGGAGGAAGCGTTCAGCACTTTGAAAGATAAGTTAACCCAAGCTCCCTTATTGCAATTGCCTGATTTTAATAAAGTGTTTGAGCTTGAATGCGATGCTAGCGGTATTGGGCTAGGTGTTGTTTTGTTACAAGAAGGAAAACCAGTTGCTTATTTTAGTGAAAAATTAAGCGGTGCTAGTCTGAAATATTCTACTTATGATAAGGAGCTTTATGCTTTAGTGCGCACTTTGCATACATGGCAGCACTATCTTTGGCATCGTGAGTTCATAATCCATTCTGATCATGAGGCTTTAAAACATATTCGTACCCAAACAAATCTGATCGTGAGTTCATAATCCATGCTGTCACAGTTAGATTTTAAAATCTTTGGTTTGCACACTGTGAAAGATCAATATGTGGATGATGCTGATTTTAAAGATGCTTTTGGCCATTGTATTAATGGGAAACCATGGGGCAAATTTCACATACAGGATGGGTTCCTGTTTCACGCTAACAAGCTGTGTGTTCCAGCTAGCTCGGTTCGTCTTTTGTTGTTACAGGAAGCCCATGGAGGTGGTCTCATGGGGCACTTTGGCGTCTACAAGACACATGAGGTGTTGGCTGCCCACTTCTTTTGGCCTCGGATGCGCGCTGATGTTGAGCGCCTTGTTGCACGCTGCACTACTTGTTAGAAAGCTAAGTCACAGTTGAACAACCATGGTTTGTATATGCCTTTGCCTGTTCCTACTTCCCCTTGGATTGATATTTCGATGGATTTTGTTTTGGGATTGCCTAGAACTAAGAAGGGGAGGGATAGCATTTTTGTGGTTGTTGATCGATTCTCTAAAATGGCTCATTTCATACCTTGTCATAAGACTGATGATGCTAGCAATGTTGCTGAATTGTTTTTTAGAGAGATTATTCGTTTGCACGGTATTCCCAATAAAATAGTCTCGGATCGTGATGCTAAGTTTCTGAGTCATTTTTGGAGATCTCTGTGGAATAAATTGGGAACTAAATTGCTATTTAGCACCACTTGTCACCCTCAGACTGATGGTCAAACTGAGGTAGTTAATCGAACTTTGTCTACCATGCTTAGGGCTGTTTTAGACAAAAATTTGAAACGTTGGAGGATTGCTTGCCTCATGTTGAGTTTGCTTATAATCATGCAACACATTCTTCTACAAAGATGTGCCCTTTTCAAATTGTTTATGGTTACATTCCTAGGGCGCCTATTGCTTTGTTTTCGCTTGATGCTGCGGACGCCCCACACATAGATGCTCTTGCACATGTTGAACAAATGATTAATCTCCATGAACAAACTCAACAAAACATTGCTGCTGCTAATGCTAAATATCAGATTACTGGTAGTAAAGGCCGGAAACTAGTTACTTTTGAACCTGGTGATATGGTTTGGTTGCATTTGAGAAAGGATCATTTTCCTACTTTGCGCCGTTCTAATATTGATGCCTCGTGCTGCTGGTCCTTTTAAGATACTAACCAAGATTAATGATAATGCTTATATCCTTGACCTGTCTGCGGAGTTTGGTGTTTCCACTAGTTTTAATGTTGCAGATTTGAAACCTGTATGCGGGAGAAGATGAGGAGTTGCCGTCGAGGACGACTTCAGTTCAAGAAGGGGAGGATGATGAGGACATCAACACCAACACGAGCACATCTACACCAGCAGCACCTTCTCCAGCCCAGGCACCATCTTCCCTAGTCCAGGCGCCACCCCTTCCACATGGGCCAGTGACTCGGGCCCGTGCAAGAGAATTGAAATACATCATGCTGTTAAAGAACGAAGGCCCGGAAGAATAGACGACCAGCCCAACTGCAGCCCATAATGGACGACCTAGGGTTGGCCGCCCCTAGGGGCTGCGCCCCCTCTCTATTTAACCAGGAGCTACGCCTCCTTTATTTTTCGAGTTTTGTTTTACGTTAGCTTTAGCTACTCTCGAACATGCGCAAATCTGCGCTGTCTTCGTGTATTCAGAACTCCACCCTCGAGTAATAGATTAGATTGCTCGCATCTTTTTCTTGTTCGTTCTTCGATTGCGCACAGGAAACGATCTTCGTGATCAGGCCGATCTCGCAATCAGCAAGGTCGGTAACCACAGGGAGATTGGTTCAGCGATTGCATTGGCGCCTCGGGCTTGCTCGTCGTAGTCGGATCGCAAGGGTCATCTTCCGCCAAATCAGAATTATCTCTACTCGCCGAAAGATCGGGCACCTCAGCTATATCACTAAGCATGGTAGATAAAGTTCTATTTACTACCTCAGTTTGTCCATCAGTCTGAGGGTGACAAGTAGGCTAAACAGCAATTTAGTTCCCAATTTATTCCAAAGAGATCTCCAAAAATGGCTTAGGAACTTAGCATCGCGATCAGAGACTATTGTTTTTGGAATACCATGTAAACGAATAATTTCTCTAAAGAACAATTCAGCAACAATGCTAGCATCATCAGTTTTATGACAAGGTATAAAGTGAGCCATTTTAGAGAATCTATCAACAACCACAAAATACTATCCCCCCTTCTTAGTTCTAGGCAAGCCCAAAACAAAGTCCATAGAAATATCAAGCCAAGGAGAAGAAGGGAGAGGCAAAGGCATATACAAACCATGGTTGCCCAAATGTGACTTAGCTTTCTGGCAAGTAGTGCAACATGCAACACGACGCTCAACATCACGGCGCATCCGAGGCCAAAAGAAGTGTGCGGCCAGCACCTCATGTGTCTTGTAAACACCAAAGTGCCCCATGAGACCGCCTCCATGAGCTTCCTGCAGCAACAAAAGACGAACCGAGCTTGCTGGAATACACAACTTGTTAGCGCGGAACAAAAATCCATCCTGTATTTGAAATTTTCCCCAGGGTTTGCCATCCTTACAATGTATATAGAATTCTTTAAAATCAGCATCATCCACATATTGATCTTTCACAGTTTGCAATCCAAATATTCTAAATTCTAACTGTGAAAGCATGGTATATCTACGGGACAACGCATCAGCAATGACTTTTTCCTTCCCGTTCTTGTGTTTAATGATTTTAGGAAAGGACTTGATGAATTCTACCCAACTAGCATGACGACGGTTCAGATTTGTCTGGGTACGAATATGTTTTAAAGCCTCATGATCAGAATGAATTATAAACTCACGAGCCAAAGGTTGTGCTGCCATGTTTGCAAAGTGCGAACTAAAGCATAAAGTTCCTTACCATAAGTAGAGTATCTCAAGCTAGCACCGCTTAATTTTTCACTGAAATAAGCAACCGGTTTTCCTTCTTGTAACAAAACAGCACCTAACCCAATACCACTAGCTTCACATTCAAGTTCAAACACTTTCTGAAAGTCAGGCAATTGTAAGAAAGACACACCTTTCTTTGTGAGTTCGTGCAAAGGGGCAGCGATGGAGCTAAAATCACGCACAAAACGGCGGTAAAATCCTGCAAGTCCAAGAAAAGTCTGAATTTGGGTGACCGTCGTTGGTGTAGGCCAGTCCTGAATGGCTTCAACCTTGCTACTATCCACCTCAATGCCCTGCGGAGTAACCACATAACCAAGAAATGAGACACGTTGCGTGCAAAATGTGCACTTTTCCATGTTACCAAACAAGCATTCATATAACCAAATTTCATTTTAAAAGTCGTTTTACATTCATCACTAAGTTTCATTCTAATCTGATGGTAACCGCTACGCAAATCAACCTTGAGAAAATAACGGCACCACTAAGCTCATCTAACATATCATCAAGGCGTGGAATAGGATATCGATAACGAACTGTGATGTTATTAATAGCACGACAATCTACGCACATATGCCATGACCCATCTTTCTTTGGAACGAGTAAAATAGGAACCGAGGAAGGGCTAAGAGACTCACGAATGTAACCTTTATCAAGCAGCGTCTGCAACTGGCACTGGATCTCCTTCGTCTCATCTGGATTTGTACGGTACTGGGCGCGGTTCGGAAGAGAATCGCCGGGGATGAGATTGATCTGATGCTCAATGCCACTGGAGCGGAGGAAGACCCGGTGGTAAGTCCGTAGGAAAAAACATCAGCATACTCCTGCAAAAGGTTAACAACAGCAGGGGGTATATGCAAAGACGGTGCATCATCAAGCGGAACAAGCATGCACGAGCATACAAGTGCATAACAGGGCATATGAGCTTCATAAGATCATCAAAATCAGCACGTGTAGCAAGTAAAACAGGAGAGTGCAACTTGATTTCAGATTTAATAGGTGCGGTTGATGTCAATTTGACTTGTTGTGCAGTTTTAGCAGCCCTAGTAAGATCATCTTTCAAAATTTGGTTAGGGGTCATTGGATGTATAATTATTTTCTGGCCTTTAAACATGAAAGAATAATGATTTGAACGACCATGATGTAAACTATCAGTATAATATTGCCAAGGTCGACCCAATAACAAAAAGCATGCTTCCATAGGAATAACATCGCAATCAGCATAATCAGAATAAGAACCCAGCGAAAAGGGGACACGTACCGAACGTGTTACATTTATTTTACCACCATCATTAAGCCATTGAATGTGATATGGATGTGGGTGTGCGCGAGTGGGCAAGGATAATTTCTCTACCAAAGCTGTACTTGCCAAATTGTTGCAGCTGCCACTATCGATGATGATGCGAATCGAACGTTCGTGCACAACGCCTGTTGGGGACTTGTTCTCAAATGCTATGAATTAAGAACAAGGCAACATAGAAATTGTTAAATATTAGGGTCCTTCGTCCTTCGAAGCATTATTTCCCTCGAGATATAATGGATTCCGGACGAAGGTTATGAAGGTTATACCTTCATAAACACAACAAATAATGAGGAAGGGTAAAAAAATATGTAAAATAGTTTGAACACGTGATTACCATTATTAACTCATTTCTATTTCATTATTGTAAAAATGATAATGAATTACAAATGTACCTTCGGCTTGAAGAAAAGCAAAAATAACAGCGTGAAGCAAAAACTAAATGCCCAATGCGTGATTACATGAGAGCACGTGAACAGTATGGGGGGTACTGTTCACCTATTTATAGGCATAGTTCACAGCCTGTATATAATTACATTTATGCCCTTTACAATGAACTATAATAATGACACAGAATATCATGGGTCTTTAAGTCATTTCGTCTTTAAGTCGGTTCACCCCTTCGTCTTGAGACATGACACTATACCGAAGCTTTATAGTTGATAGCATTCGGTGCTGTTTTGGGGAGCATCTGCCGAAGGTGTTTATTTCTTTAAGATCTTCGGCTACGAAGCATACCCCCAACAGTAGCCCCTTCGCGGCGCTAGATCGTTTTTCGTAACGAGCTTGATCCGTGAAAAATCTTCTAAGCTTCGGGATGCCGAAGATCCAAAAAGACACCTTCCCTGAGCTCGTTGGCGAGAAATGATTAAAATAATCGTCGGACGCGTGACCCATCTTGCGCCGATTACACTCTTGCCAGCGATTCACCTTCTCGAGCTATGTGGCCCACCGTTCAGTGAGCGCGGGTGACTGTTTGTTCGGTATTGGAGACCTTGCCGATTTACCTTCCCACCTGTCAGCACTATATAAACAGACGGGTAGGTGTGAAGTTACCACAGCATTCATTGCTATTGTACTGTTTTGCTGCCAAATTTTTAGTCATAGCCGAAGCTTGATCATTGCGCTCACACAAAATCCGCTTCGGCGCAAGTGTAAGAGCTTCGGAGAAAACAAAAAAGCCAATTCAAAAAATTTCAAGTAAGTCATAGTCAAATGGCCAGAGTTCGCTCTACTACAAGAGTCGATTGCGAGGGAGACGAAACCAAAGCTGCGGAAACTGTTCCTATCTCGGAAGCAATGTAGCGATCTAGGTTGGTAACACCGGAAGACGTCCCTGCTGCTGAAGCAGAGCAAGCAGATATTGAAGAGACCGATTCTGAAGATGATTACAATATCGCAATGCCGAGCAAGCCTAGCCACCTGGACTTCGGAAAGTCGACCATCTCCAAAGCTGATTTTCCTAAGATGGTGAAGTCAGGCTACTTTAGCAAAGATAAGAAAGGGCTGATTCGCTTCGGTGGAGAAGAAACTACTCCGAAGCCACAGAAAGATGAAATAGTGATTTTCAAGAGTTTCCTCAAGGCTGGTTTGAGATTTCCTTTGAATAGGATGATTGCCGATGTGCTAAAGAAGTTTGGGATCCATTTTCATCAACGTTTAGGCTTAGTGTTTATATTTGGGCTCTCCAAAGCCAGGGGGTGGAACCGTTTGCCGAAGGTTTCTGTTGGGTGCACTGAGCTACATTACCAAACCAAGGCTAGAAAGGATGGGTTACATGAAAATTTTGGTTGTTACAATTTTGCCTATCGAAAAACTACAAAATTTCCTGTGATCAGCTACCGAAGCAAGTGGCCGGCAGGCTGGAAATCGGAATGGTTCTACGTCAAAGTTGATGATGACAAGGAGAGGCTGGTCCAGAGTCTGCTTGAACTGATCTTCGGAGAAACCAGACCCCAATGCAATATGACACCAGAAGGTCCAACCCAAACTGTGTTGGCTGAATTTAGGATTATTGCAGAGCACATTGGCACTAGAGATTTAGTGCAGGAATTTCTGGCTTACAAAATATTTCCAACTATGAAGGAATGGGCTATGCCGAAGCTTGAAAAAGAGAAGAAAGAGGGGGAGCTTGTCCGACTGCCCTACCACTATAAATTCAAGAAATATTTCAAAGCACCCTGCCAAGAATGGCTCGAAACAATCGAAGTAATGTGCACTGAAATTCTTGGGAACTATTCTAAAAAGGAGGATCAATTGATGACAGCAGCCTTCGGCATCCGGCCGAAACGAAGGCTAAACAGAGTGCTTGATGCTATAGGTTTTGAATATCCTGATTATGAGCGACTCGACAAGGGTGCCGAAGGGCAGAAAAGGAAAAGAGTACCTGGCGCTTTGATCAAAGACGACGAAGATCAATCAAAAAAGAAGAAAGAAAAATTTGAATCGAAAGTGTTAACTTCGAAGAAAAGAAAGGAATCAATCCCGGAACAAAAATCAATTGATGAAGAAGAAAAGGCTTCTGCGACATCTTCTGATGCTGAAATAGAGGAAATTCTAAAGGTAATGACTGAAACTTTGCCTGTCAAACTAAGTCCATTGGGGCTTCATCTGACGAAGCTTTTTCATAATGAAAAGGAGCCCGCAAAGGCAAAGGCATCTAGGCCAAAAAGACAAAGGATTGTTACCGTGACTGAAGTGATTGAAACAACACCACCAAGGGCTCCAACTCTGAAGATGCCGGCAATTGAAATCATGACAGCTACTGAAGCTGTACCTTCGGAAGCTGTCGCAGAAGAGGCCAGAGCTGAAGATGCTAACTCCGAAGGTATTAATTTAGAGAGCATAGCCGCTGATATAGATACAATGCTGCTGAACATGGCCGCTGAAGAAACTGCTGCAGCCACCGAAGAGACCACGGCTGCCAAACCCGAGAAAGGAGGAATAACCAAAGATACCTCGGAAGATGAAACTTTTGACTTCCGAAACTTAGTTGGCCAGGAGCTGACTGAAGCTGAAAAAGAGGAATTAAAAGAGTATGCTATATCTTGTGGATATCGGCCGGGGGCACTTCTCTTTGGTGGTATTGATGATGAAGGGTTAGGCTGTATACGAGACCAAACCGGTGCGAAGGTTGTCGGTACTTTATCGAAGAGTATCAGCTTCCCGAAGCTTGAAGCGGATATCAGTCGCTACCGTCGACAACATATTACCGGTAGTTTATTCTATTCTAATTTCAAGGTAAACACTTTGTGTCTAATTCTTATTATTTGTTGGTACAAAAATATTTTCTAACGAAGGCTATTTGTGCACAGAGCATGCTTTTGAGCAAGGCATTAAAAATGCAACAAGATTTAGAGGATAAAAGGCAAGAAGTTATAATTGAAAATTTAGAAAACAAAATAAAGGAGCAATCTGCTGCTATTGAAAAGAAAAACCTCGAGCTACAAACAACCTGAAGGCTTATTAGTGGTTGCTGAAGCAAAAATAACAGAATTAAATTCGAAGCTTCTTTCCCAGTCAGAAAATTTTGAACAAGAGAAACTGAAGCTTGATGCAAGGCTTGAAGCCGAAACTCAAAGAAACTTGGAATTGAAAGAATCTTTGAAAAATCTTCAAAATAAATGTTTGGAGTTCTGCACTCGATGCATTCATCAGCTAAAGCAAGTGTTCCATTTTGTTGGAGCCAGTAGTGAAGAGTTTACTCCTTCGGCCGAAGACCTGCCTGGTGCCTTCGAGCACATTGAAGCTGAAATTAATGATCTTGACGAAGTTATAGCTGGGCATAGTGACTTTTGTGCCCTGGCAGCTTCTCGGGGCACAGCTGTTGCTTTTTTGAAGTCTGGCTGTGAACACGGCAAGATTGTTAATAGACCCAACTTCAGCCTGTCACCGGCAGACTTAGATGATGTTCCGAATCTGGCTCGAAGTATTGCAAACAGATTTATAAAGTTAATATGGACGAAGGGTGGTCGGAGCAAAGCTGGTGACGAAGCTCGGAGTCACCTCAAGCTGGTAACAAAATCATACCTTATTCTTACCTTTTCCTTTGAATTTTTGAATTTGGCTTATAATACTTTCGTACAGATTGACCAGGCCGAAGCTGCAGCTGCAGAGTAAAAGAACGAAGCTCCAGAGATAGTGTCGAAGCTTGAATAGTCTTGTAAAAGTAGCTCAAAAAATTCCTGTAATAACTTGTATAAGATATGATGCAATCTGAGTTTCACTTTGTAACATAATCTTACTTTTCCGTCCATGTATGAAATGCTTTGGTGTGGACGAAGTTAATACTTTTGAGCCATAGGCGAAAAACACCTTCCCTTCTTTGCATACACTGTGAAGCATAAAATTGCCTTCCTTTTAGGACCGAAGCATGTTTGTACGTTATGCTGATGATGATCCTATGTATGTCTAAGTGAATGTTTATGAATGCAAATGTCATGATGTAATGTGTCGTGCAAATGAATGTTCAAATACATATTCGAAACCATATTCCCTTGAGAATGACTCAAACCTTCTTTGCCGCTTATTTTTCGGCTTCACCGTTTATTTTTCGGATGTATCAGCGCTGACTTTTCGCTGTAAGCCTCCCTTAGGAGCTTCTTCGCCTTTTACTTTCGGTGGAATCAGCGTTTATTTTTCGCTGTAAGCTCTGCATTCCCTTGGGAATGTCTTTTGAGCTTCTCCCTGTTTTCTTTTCTTTTTCCATTGCACTTGATGGTGCGTTGTCAGCTTTTACATTTACATCTTTGGGGGATATCACTCTTATAGAATTGAAATAAGGAAAAGAAAAATTACATGTTGTGGTCCCATTAAAAACCTTTCTCCCCCTTTGGAAAGGAAAAGGGTGCCACAAAAAAGAATAGAAAAAAATTACATCAATCTAAACATAATATCGCCGAAGATCGTCCGCATTCCATGATCTAGGAATGTCGTTGCCGTCCATATCTTTCAACCTGTAGGAACTGGGTCTTGACGAAGATACTACCAGAAAAGGTCCTTCCCACTTCAGCTGTAATTTGCCTACTGTCTCTGGGTTGGCTACTCTTCAAAGCACAAAATGTCTTGGTTCGATATTCTTTAGCCTAACCTTTCTATCACGCCATTTTATTGTTTCAGCTTGGTATTTGTTGAGGTTTTCCATAGCTTGAAGCCTGATCCCCTCTATAGCATCTTTTTCCACAGAGTAATCAGCTTCAGCTTCGCCTTCTGCCGAAGCTACTATTCTTATTGATCTTGCTTTGGCTTCTTCCGAAGTTATTGCTTCGTCACCAAACAATAGTTTGAATGGCGTAAAGCCTGTTGATCTTGATATTGTTGTGTTGTGGCTCCACACCACTTTGATTAATTCGTCTGGCCACTTTCCCCTGGGCTGATTGAAGATTAACTTCATTATTCCTGCCATTATGATGCCATTAGCTCTTTCAACAAGCCCATTTGACTCCTAATGTCGAACTGATGCGAAATGGATCTTCATGCCAATTTGATCACAAAATTCTCTGAAAGCTTCGGAATCAAACTGTGTCCCATTATCTACAGTAATAGCTTTCAGTACTCCGAAGCGACAAACAATATTTTGCCAGAAAAACTTTTGGATAGTGACCGAAGTTATTGTGGCTAAAGGCTTTGCCTCAATCCATTTAGAAAAATATTCCACTGCCACTACAACATATCTTAAGTTCCCTTGTGCTGGTGGTAACGGACCTAACAAATCAAGGCCCCACCTTTGCAACGGCCAAGTGGGTTGTATTAACTAAGTTAGAGACGAAGGTTGTTTTTGATCTCTTACACATTTCTGACAACCTTCACACTTTTGGACTAATTCCGCTGCATCCGAAGCTGCTTTTGGCCAATAAAATCCTTGGCGAAAAACTTTTCCCAGCAAAGGCCTAGATCCAATGTGAGATCCACACAGGCCTGCATGTATTTCCTTCATCAATTCTATATGTTCGGCTCTGGATAAACATTTGAGTAACGGAGAGCAGACCCCATGCTTGTACAGCTCCCCTTCTATTATTACATATGGACGAGCTCTTGCCTCTATTCTCTTGTTATAAGCTTCGTCATCCGAAAGGAAATTACCCTTAAGGTAGGAGATGATCTTAGTTCTCCAGTCTTCACTATAAACAGGAGATATATTGAGGACCGCTCTTTCAAGAAGTTCAACCGAAGGTGCTTTTATTGTTTCAAAAAATACTTCCGAAGGTAAAGGCAGTCCCTGTGCTGCTGACTTGGCTAGCAAATCAGCATGTTCATTTTCTCCTCGAGGAATATTTTTTACAGAAAACCCTTCAAAGGAAGCTTCAATCCTTTGGACCGTATCTAAATACTTCTCAAGCTTCGGGTCTCTTGCCTTACAACTCTTGTCAATATGACCAGAGATAACTTGGGAATCAGTTTTAAGAACCGCCCTTCTGATTCCCATTGCCTTTAACTTCCGAAGACCCAAAAGTAAAGCTTCATACTCAGCAATGTTATTTATGCAGCTAAAATCAAGTCTTGCTGCGTAGCAAGTTTTAACTTTGGAGGGTGCGACCAACACAGCTGATGGACTTGCTGATGACATTAGGACGATGCATGAACGGCTTGATTCAACGGTCACTTCGACGACCGAGCGTTTCAACCAGCTTGACCTTGCTCAAACGGCGACTCGCACCACACTCGACACCATCCTGGCACGCCTTGATGCGTTGACCACAAAGATGGAGCAGGACTACGGCGGTGACACTGAGTGGGACGATGGAGATCGTCGTGGTCGTGCACGCCGTGTGGTTCGTCATCCCCCTAATGACTTGTTTTCTAAGATTAAATTTAAAATTCCACCTTTTAAGTGGCAAATATGATCCTGCTGCATATCTTGATTGGGAATTAGAGGTTGAACAAAAATTTTCATGCCATGATATTGCTGCACATTCTCAGGTTAAAGCTGCTATTAGTGAATTTACTGATTTTGCTTTAATTTGGTGGCGTGAGTTTAAAATAAAACATCCCACTACCATTCCAACCACTTGGGATCAGTTGAAAGCTGCGATGCGACATCGATTTGTGCCTTCATATTATGCTCGTGATTTGCTTAATAAAATGCAGCGTTTTCAGCAAGGTTCTCAATCTGTTGAGGACTATTTCCAGGAGTTACAAAAAGGTATGATTCGTTGTGGGATATTGGAGGACAACGACGCTGCTATGGCACGTTTTCGTGGTGGTTTAAACCGCGAAATCCAAGATATACTTGATTATAAGGAATATTATGATATGACTACTTTATTTGAATATGCTTGCAAAGCTGGAACGTGAAGTGCAGGGACGCCGCTCGAAAGCCATATTCTAACCCTTTTGCAGGACGAAGCTCGACATCCACCTCAGCACCAGTTCCCCCTGCGCCATCCACGTCCACCACTACTCCACGCGAGAAGACGACCAAACCAGCCAGCACTGCCCCACCCACAGGTCGTACACGGGATATTCAGTGTCATCGCTGTAGAGGATTTGGCCATGTGATTCGGGACTGCCCAAACAAGCGCACTTTACTCATTCGTGACGATGGTGAGTACTCTTCCGCTAGTGATTCTGAAGAAATTGAACATGCACTACTTGCCACTGACCATGCAGCTAAGGCGGAGGTACATGTCAACCCGGGCGACGCTGATAGGTATGAAAGTCTTGTTGTGCAGCGTGTTCTCAGTACACAGGTCGCTTTGCCCGAGAAGAATCAGCTGATGTAGTTGAGGTGCCCGATCTTTCGGTGAGTAGAGATAATTCCGATTTGGTGGAAGATGACCCTTGCGATCCGACTACGACGAGCAAGCCCGAGGCGCCAATGCAATCGCTGAACCAACTCCCTGTGGTTACCGACCTTGCTGATGCGAGATCGGCCTGATCACGAAGATCGTTTCCTGTGCGCAATCGAAGAACGAACAAGAAAAAGATGCGAGCAATCTAATCTATTACTCGAGGGTGGAGTTCTGAATACACGAAGACAGCGCAGATTTGCGCGTGCTCGAGAGTAGCTAAAGCTAGATCTAAAACAAAACTCGGAAAATAAAGGAGGCGCAGCTCCTGTATAAATAGAGAGGGGGCGCAGCCCCTAGGGGCGGCCAACCCTAGGTCGTCCATTATGGGCCGCAATTGGGCTGGTCGTCTATTCTTCTGGGCCTTCGTTCTTTAACAACATGATGTAGTTCAATTCTCTTGCACGGGCCCGAGTCACTGGCCCAGGTGGAAGGGGTGGCGCCTGGACTGGGGAAGATGGTGCCTGGGCTGGAGAAGGTGCTGCTGGTGTAGATGTGCTCGTGTTGGTGTTGATGTCCTCATCATCCTCCCCTTCTTGAACTGAAGTCGTCCTCGACGGCAACTCCTCATCTTCTCCCGCATACGGTTTTAAATCTGCAACATTAAAACTAGTGGAAACACCAAACTCCGCAGGTAGGTCAAGGATATAAGCATTATCATTAATCTTGGTTAGTACCTTAAAAGGACCAGCAGCACGAGGCATCAATTTAGAACGGCGCAAAGTAGGAAAACGATCCTTTCTCAAATGCAACCAAACCATATCACCAGGTTCAAAAGTAACTAGTTTCCGGCCTTTACTACCAGTAATCTGATATTTAGCATTAGCAGCAGCAATGTTTTGTTGAGTTTGTTCATGGAGATTAATCATTTGTTCAACATGTGCAAGAGCATCTATGTGTGGGGCGTCCTGTAGCATCAAGCGAAAACAAAGCAATAGGCGCCCTAGGAATGTAACCATAAACAATTTGAAAAGGGCACATCTTTGTAGAAGAATGTGTTGCATGATTATAAGCAAACTCAACATGAGGTAAGCAATCCTCCCAACGTTTCAAATTTTTGTCTAAAACAGCCCTAAGCATGGTAGACAAAGTTCGATTAACTACTTCAGTTTGACCATCAGTCTGAGGGTGACAAGTGGTGCTAAACAGCAATTTAGTTCCTAATTTATTCCACAGAGCTCTCCAAAAATGACTCAGAAACTTGGCATCACGATCCGAGACTATTGTATTGGGAATACCGTGCAAACGAATAATCTCTCTAAAAAACAATTCAGCAACATTGCTAGCATCATCAGTCTTATGACAAGGTATGAAATGAGCCATTTTGGAGAATCGATCAACAACCACAAAAATGCTATCCCTCCCCTTCTTAGTTCTAGGCAATCCCAAAACAAAATCCATCGAAATATCAATCCAAGGGGAAGTAGGAACAGGCAAAGGCATATACAAACCATGGTTGTTCAACCGTGACTTAGCTTTCTGACAAGTAGTGCAGCGTGCAACAAGGCGCTCAACATCAGCGCGCATCCGAGGCCAAAAGAAGTGGGCAGCCAACACCTCATGTGTCTTGTAGACGCCAAAGTGCCCCATGAGACCGCCTCCATGTGCTTCCTGTAACAACAAAAGACGAACCGAGCTAGCTGGAACACACAGCTTGTTAGCGCGAAACAGGAACCCATCCTGTATGTGAAATTTGCCCCATGGTTTCCCATTAATACAATGGCCGAAAGCATCTTTAAAATCAGCATCGTCAACATATTGATCTTTTACAGTGTGCAAACCAAAGATTTTAAAATCTAACTGTGACAGCATGGTATAGCGACGAGACAAAGCATCAGCAATAACATTGTCCTTCCCGTTCTTGTGTTTAATAATGTAAGGAAAAGACTCAATGAATTCTACCCATTTAGCATGACGACGGTTCAGATTTGTTTGGGTACGAATATGTTTTAAAGCCTCATGATCAGAATGGATTATAAACTCACGATGCCAAAGATAGTGCTGCCATGTATGCAAAGTGCGCACTAAAGCGTAAAGCTCCTTATCATAAGTAGAATATTTCAGACTAGCACCGCTTAATTTTTCACTAAAATAAGCAACTGGTTTTCCTTCTTGTAACAAAACAGCACCTAGCCCAATACCGCTAGCATCGCATTCAAGCTCAAACACTTTATTAAAATCAGGCAATTGCAATAGGGGAGCTTGGGTTAACTTATCTTTCAAAGTGTTGAACGCTTCCTCCTGGGAATCACTCCAAGCAAATGGAACATCTTTCTTTGTAAGCTCATGTAGAGGCGCTGCAATGGAGCTAAAATCACGAACAAATCTGCGGTAGAAACCGGCAAGTCCAAGAAAGCTCCGAATTTGTGTGACCGTCGTCGGTGTAGGCCACTCCCGAATGGCAGCAATCTTGCTGCTATCCACCTCAATGCCCTGTGGAGTAACAACATAACCAAGAAACGAGACACGTCGTGTACAAAAGATGCATTTTTCCATGTTAGCAAATAACTGGGCAGCACGCAATGCATCAAAAACAGCACTTAAATGTTCCAAATGCTCTTTCTTAGATTTGCTGTAAATAAGAATATCATCAAAATAAACAACCACAAACAATCCTATGAAGGGCCTTAGAACTTCATTCATCACTCACATAAAAGTGCTGGGAGCATTAGTCAATCCAAACGGCATAACCAACCATTCATATAAACCAAATTTCGTTTTAAAAGCCGTTTTCCATTCATCACCCAGTTTCATTCTAATCTGGTGGTAACCACTACGCAAATCAATCTTAGTGAAAATAATGGCACCACTAAGCTCATCTAGCATATCATCAAGGCGTGGTATAGGATATCGATAACGAATAGTGATGTTATTAATAGCACGACAGTCTACACACATACGCCATGACCCATCTTTCTTGGGAACAAGTAACACAGGAACAGAGCAAGGGCTAAGAGACTCACGAATGTATCCCTTGTCAAGCAACGCCTGTACCTGGCGCTGAATCTCCTTCGTCTCATTCGGATTTGTACGGTACGGTGCGCGGTTCGGAAGCTGTGCGCCGGGAATGAGGTCGATCTGGTGCTCAATGCCACGAAGTGGTGGGAGACCCGGTGGTAAGTCTTTGGGAAAGACATCAGCGTACTCCTGCAAAAGGTTAGCAACCATAGGGGGAATAGCCAAAGATGGTGCATCATCAAGTGAAATGAGGACACTAGAGCATATAAGTGCATAGCATGGCAAATGAGCACCGTGTAGATCATCAAAATCAGCACGTGTAGCAAGTAAAACAGGAGCCTTCAACTTGATTTCAGAAGGAACAGAGGGCGATGGATCAAGTTGTTTAGCAGTTATAGCAGCTCGGGCAAGATCATCTTTAACAATTTGTTCAGGTGTCATTGGATGTATAATTATTTTCTGACCCTTAAAAATGAAAGAATAATGATTCGAACGACCATGATGCAAGCTATCAGTATCATATTGCCAAGGTCGACCAAGTAACAAAGAGCATGCTTCCATGGGAATAACATCACAATCAACAAAATCAGAATAAGCACCCATGGAGAAAGGAACGCGCACGGAACGTGTGATTTTTATTTTACCACCATCATTAAGCCATTGAATGTGATATGGGTTTGGATGCTTACGAGTGGGTAACGATAACTTTTCGACCAGCTTGGTACTCGCCAAATTGTTGCAACTGCCGCTGTCGATAATGATGCGAATTGACCGCTCCTGCACAACACCCTTTGTATGGAACAGAGTGTGTCGCTGATTCTTCTCGGGCAAAGCGACCTGTGTACTGAGAACACGCTGCACAACAAGACTTTCATACCTATCAGCGTCGTCCGGGTTGACATGTACCTCCGCCTTAGCTGCATGGTCAGTGGCAAGTAGTGCATGTTCAATTTCTTCAGAATCACTAGCGGAAGAGTACTCACCATCGTCACGAATGAGCAAAGTGCGCTTGTTTGGGCAGTCCCGAATCACATGGCCAAATCCTCTACAGCGATGACACTGAATATCTCGTGTACGACCTGTGGGTGGGGCAGTGCTGGTTGGTTTGGTCGTCTTCTCGCGTGGAGTAGTGGTGGACGTGGATGGCGCAGGGGGAACTGGTGCTGAGGTGGATGTCGAGCTTCGTCCTGCAAAGGGGTTAGAATATGGCTTCGAGCGCCGTCCCTGCACTTCACGTTCAGCTTTGCAAGCATATTCAAATAAAGTAGTCATATCATAATATTCCTTATAATCAAGTATATCTTGGATTTCGCGGTTTAAACCACCACGAAAACGTGCCATAGCAGCGTCGTTGTCCTCTAATATGCCACAACGAATCATACCTTTTTGTAACTCCTAGAAATAGTCCTCAACAGATTGAGAACCTTGCTGAAAACGCTGCATTTTATTAAGCAAATCACGAGCATAATACGAAGGCACAAATCGATGTCGCATCGCAGCTTTCAACTGATCCCAAGTGGTTGGAATAGTAGTGGGATGTTTTATTTTAAACTCACGCCACCAAATTAAAGCAAAATCAGTAAATTCACTAATAGCAGCTTTAACCTGAGAATGTGCAGCAATATCATGGCATGAAAATTTTTATTCAACCTCTAACTCCCAATCAAGATATGCAGCAGGATCATATTTGCCATTAAAAGGTGGAATTTTAAATTTAATCTTAGAAAATAAGTCATTAGGGGGATGACGAACCACACGGCGTGCACGACCACGGCGATCTCCATCTTCCCACTCAGTGTCACCGCCGTAGTCCTGCTCCATCTTTGTGGTCAACGCATCAAGGCGTGCCAGGATGGTGTCGAGTGTGGTGCGAGTCGCCGTTTGAGCAAGGTCAAGCTGGTTGAAACGCTCGGTCGTCGAAGTGACCGTTGAATCAAGCCGTTCATGCATCGTCCTAATGTCATCAGCAAGTCCATCAACTTGTCCCTTTACTTCCAGCAACTGGGCATCCACCGTGTCATGTGCTCCTGCCATAGTTAGCGCAAACACCAAAACACCAAAAAAAACGACAAAAACAGGGGTGTACTGCTCACAAGGCGCTTACACTAGTGCTGTTATCAAATTCTTATCCGTTCTTACCAAGCCACAGTGGTGAACTGCAACCAACAGGTGGAACCGGTGAAAGATTGGATGAGCGATTGCCTGGAGAAACAGAAACCTACTCGTCGTAGAAATATGTGGAGTTCTGGGTAGGCTGCACTCAAGTCAAGGATTAGCACGACCAAGCAATAATGCAAAGTGACTATAGGCAAAACACGAAACTATATTGCTGGCCACAAGTGCAAAGGACGGATGGAACTAGCAGAATGGCAGTACCTGTAAATATTGTACTAGCGAGGCCACTAGTAGGAATCACAAGTGATTTTGTTTTTCTTTTTTGTATGAATTTTTTGATATTTTTCTCAGCACAAGAAGCAACAAAATAGGAGCTACACGAAGTTTCACCTAAAACAGAGTTCAAATGTGGTCTACAGAAAATCAGGAAGTTCTCTGAAAAGCGTGCGAGAACTTTGATGATTTTTTTTCTTTATCTTCCTGAATTTTTTGACAATTTTGTCGAAACCCAAACAGACCGTAGAATGGTGTCAACTAGCTCCTGTAAAAATTTCAGATTTTTCGGACACCCGAGCGAAAAGTTATGCCCGGTTTAAGGAAGGTAGCTCAAGTTATGTTTTCAAACGACCGGGATGAAACAACCGTATCCTATCTCCTTCGTTGTTTTTTTTTGTTTCTGTTTTTTTTTGACGTAACCGAAGGAGAAAAACAAGGAAACGATGTTGACTCGGTTTTTTTTTTCTGTTTTTTTTTTCGTAACCGAAGGAGAAAAACAAGGAAACGGCCGTTGACTCGGTTTGTTTTTTCTGTTTTTTTTTTGACGTAACCGAAGGAGAAAAACAAGGAAACAATGTTGACTCGGTTTGTGGCGTGATCAAAGGGGAGATGGTGGCGGCGCTAGGATTTGAATGGTGGAAGAACACAATGCAACCAGCAACAAATGACGCGAAAGCACACAAATTCAACAATGCAGATTATTGAAAGAAAGTGCGAGGCTCAAAAGGGTGCTGGGATAAGGTCTAACCTGAATTTTTATGTGGTTTTGTGGACTGTAGGAAAAAAAACACTCGATAAACTCACCGATCAACCTGGAAATCTGATACCAATTGATGTAGTTGAGGTGCCCGATCTTTCGGCGAGTAGAGATAATTCGATTTGGTGGAAGATGACCCTTGCGATCCGACTACGACGAGCAAGCCCGAGGCGCCAATGCAATCGCTGAACCAACTCCCTGTGGTTACCGACCTTGCTGATGCGAGATCGGCCTGATCACGAAGATCGTTTCCTGTGCGCAATCGAAGAACGAACAAGAAAAAGATGCGAGCAATCTAATCTATTACTCGAGGGTGGAGTTCTGAATACACGAAGACAGCGCAGATTTGCGCGTGCTCGAGAGTAGCTAAAGCTAGATCTAAAACAAAACTCGGAAAATAAAGGAGGCGCAGCTCCTGTATAAATAGAGAGGGGGCGCAGCCCCTAGGGGCGGCCAACCCTAGGTCGTCCATTATGGGCCGCAATTGGGCTGGTCGTCTATTCTTCTGGGCCTTCGTTCTTTAACAACATGATGTAGTTCAATTCTCTTGCACGGGCCCGAGTCACTGGCCCAGGTGGAAGGGGTGGCGCCTGGACTGGGGAAGATGGTGCCTGGGCTGGAGAAGGTGCTGCTGGTGTAGATGTGCTCGTGTTGGTGTTGATGTCCTCATCATCAGCGACACACTCTGTTCCATACAAAAGGTGTTGTGCAGGAGCGGTCAATTCGCATCATTATCGACAGCGGCAGTTGCAACAATTTGGCGAGTACCATGCTGGTCGAAAAGTTGTCGTTACCCACTCGTAAGCATCCAAACCCATATCACATTCAATGGCTTAATGATGGTGGTAAAATAAAAATCACGCGTTCCGTGCGAGTTCCTTTCTCCATGGGTGCTTATTCTGATTTTGTTGATTGTGATGTTATTCCCATGGAAGCATGCTCTTTGTTACTTGGTCGACCTTGGCAATATGATACTGATAGCTTGCATCATGGTCGTTCGAATCATTATTCTTTCATTTTTAAGGGTCAGAAAATAATTATACATCCAATGACACCTGAACAAATTGTTAAAGATGATCTTGCCCGTGCAAGAGAATTGAACTACATCATGTTGTTAAAGAACGAAGGCCCAGAAGAATAGACGACTAGCCCAATTGCGGCCCATAATGGACGACCTAGGGTTGGCCGCCCCTAGGGGCTGCGCCCCCTCTCTATTTATACAGGAGCTGCGCCTCCTTTATTTTCCGAGTTTTGTTTTACATTAGCTTTAGCTACTCTCGAACACGCGCAAATCTGCGCTGTCTTCGTGTATTCAGAACTCCACCCTCGAGTAATAGATTAGATTGCTCGCATCTTTTTCTTGTTCGTTCTTCGATTGCGCACAGGAAACGATCTTCGTGATTAGGCCGATCTCGCATCAGCAAGGTCGGTAACCACAGGGAGTTGGTTCAGCGATTGCATTGGCGCCTCGGGCTTGCTCGTCGTAGTCGGATCGCAAGGGTCAACTTCCGCCAAATCGGAATTATCTCTACTCGCCGAAAGATCGGGCACCTCAGCTACATCAACAGCGGCTGCTCTTGCTCCGAAGGTTCCCCAAGAACCATCGCAGAATACTGTCCATGCTTCGGCATCTTTACTTGCCTCTTCTACCTGAGCCCCTGGCGTCCAGTCAGCAATGAAGTCAGCTAACGCCTAGGACTGAATCGAAGATCTGTGTACATAATCAATGCAGAATTCATTAAGTTTCGCAACCCACTTTCCAATCCTTCCAGTAGCTTCTCTATTTCTCATAATGTCCTTCAATGGTTGTGAAGAAGGGACAATTATATTGTATGCTTGGAAATAATGTCGAAGCTTTCTAGAAGCTTTCAAAACAGCATATAGCACCTTCTCCAATTCTATATAATTTTTCTTTGATAAACTAAGAACTTCAGATACAAAGTATATTGGAGCTTGCTTCTTGACTTGCCCTTCAAGCTTCTCTTGGACAAGTGCCGCACTTACCGCTGAGTGCGAGGCTGCCACATATAACAACAGAGGAGCCCCTAGCATTGGTGGAGTTAGCGTTGTTAGGTCTATCAAATATTGCTTCAGCTCTTCGAAGGCTCTCTGCTTTGATTTTATTTGGATTAGCCTCAATCCCCTTTGTTGAAACTAGGCAGCCAAGAAATTTCCCTTTCTTCACCCTGAAGACATATTTTTCTGGATTCAACTTTAAACCGACCTGTCTAAAATTAGCGAAGGTTTCCTGTAGATCAGTAATGTGATTCTCTTGCTTCGTGCTTTTTACAATGATATTATCAACATAAGTTAGCACATTTCTGCCTATCTGAGATTGAAGAACCTTCGCTGTCATTCTGCTGAACCTTCCTCCAGCATTCTTGAGCCCCTCAGGCATCCGAAGGTAACAATATGTTCCACTAGGGGTTATGAAGCTGGTCTTCGGCTCATCCTCCTTCTTCATCCAAATTTGATGATAGTCTGAATAACAATCTAGCAGACTCATAAGCCCTGATGAAGCTGCTGCATCAACTAGGGAATCTATCCTTGGCAATGGAAACTCGTCCTTCGGACAGGCCTTGTTGAGATCAGTAAAATCGATACACATCCTCCATTTACCATTGGCCTTTTTTACCATAACAGCGTTAGCCAGCCATTCTGGGTATTTTACCTCTCTGATAACTCCGACACTGAGAAGTCTTTTCACTTCATTCCGAGCACCTTCGGCCTTGTCATCAGACATCTTCCGAAGCCTCTGCTTTCTGGGTCTGAAGGATGGATCAACATTGAGCGAGTGTTCAATAACATCCCTGTTAACTCCGCAAAGATCATTAGCCGACCATGCAAAGACATCTTTGTTGTTGAATAAGAATCTTATCAAGGTTTTCTCTTGTTCCTGAGACAATTGAGATCCCAGCAGCACCTTCTACTCTGCGATATCTTCGCATAAAAGCATGGGTTTCGGCTGATCGGCCGAAGCAGCTGTTGGAACTTGCACACGGGCGCAAGTTGATCCAACAGGGGGGAGTGAAAGCACAAACAGGGTTTTAGCACGTGATGAATCACTGTTCAACTAGCCTCTCAAGGGCCGTGCGGGGGTATCTATAGATGTCCGGGTACCCAGCGTCCCGTGATAAGGACGCATGTGCCCTCAGACACCTAGGTTATCCCCGGAATATTCCCATAAAGCGGGGTTACAGACTGTAATTACAGGGACGCCTTTATAAATTAAGCCCATAACACACAGCGGCCACGCAGGGCCTGTTACAATGGGCCGGATCACACGTGGGCCTCCGCGCTGGACGAGGCCGCACGGTGGGATGACCTCGCTACGGGTCTTCGTCCGATGTCGTATGGGGCGAAGGGTGTCCCTAACCGTTGTCTTGTCTCCGTCGGGCCGGCGTTTACGGCGAAGGCCTCGAGCGAAGGGTGGCGTCTTTGCCTTCGCCCCAACATTTGCCCTCCGAGGGACCAGTTCGACTAAGTCATCTGGTGCCGAAGACGTCGCTAGATGGCGGAGACGCTGCCCTCGCTCGAATTGGTTCCGTGGGGGTTTTTGACATGACCGTTGATTGACGCCGTACTGTGGGACTGCGGGTTTCCCGAAGCGCCGCGCCCTGTGTATAAAAGGGGGCGGGGGCGGCGCGTTTTGAAATTTATTCTTCCGCGCTCCGTGAAAACCCTAGCCGCTTTCTCCACCGTCTCTGCTTCTCGTCTGCCCTCCTTGCTCTTGTTCACCGGAGATCTGGCTCGAGTGAAGCAGACCGCCCGCCGCCGCCGACGGTACGTAGCGATGACGACCTCTTCTTCTTCTGCTACCGCTTCGCCACCGACCGACGCATTGTCTGAGGAGACGCTGAGTTCTGTGGCGGCGGAGGAGTTGCGCGCCGGCGATACTGTGGATTTTGGTGTGTCGCGGATGTCGTCGGCCCGCGTGCAGGATATGCAGCGGCTTGGTTACTTTGGCGGCAGGGTCGCTCGTGTCCCGGGGACGGAGGAAGTCCCCGAGCCGGAAGGCGAGTTGGTTGTGTTCGAGGCGTTCTTTGCCGCTGGCCTCCGCCTGCCTGCGCACCGATTTGTTGGAGAAGTCCTGCGCAGATTTAAGGTTCAGATCCATCAGCTGACTTCGAATGCCGTGGTGGCTCTGTCGAAGTATGTCTGGGCGACGACTTCGTACGGCGGACAGCCATCAGTCGAAGTCTTCGCGAAGTATTATTGCCTGCACTGGCAGAAGAGGATGATTGGAAGTGAAGTTGCCCAGTTTGGGTCCTGTACATTTACGCTGAAGACCGGCAAGACCACGATGCAGGTACTTGAGTTGGTTCCTTGCGCCCGCAACAAGTGGGGCAATTGGCAGGATTTTTGGTTCTACGTCGCGGAGGGTACAGCCGAAGACCATCCGGGGCTCCCCATGTCCGAGATGTGCTCGCACTTTTACTCAGCATACCCGCCTTTTGAAGTGGCGGATGAGGATGCGGACGAAGGGGCCCTTCGGTGCGCCGCCGGCCTGAGCAGCGGGCGCGATTTGGTTGAGGAGTTTGTGGTGTTCGGGGTATGGCCTTTGGCGCATGGCTGGGCGCTAGGCAAAGTGTGCCCTCGCCAGATGCCTTCCCACGGTGGGAAGCTGGTGCGAAGTCCTGCCTTCGCGCTGGATCTACAGAGTCGCGATCCGACCGCCTTTGTGCGTGAGGCGGAGGATGGGGCGGTGCGGATCGTGGGTCGGTATGTGCCTAGGACAGAGGGCCAGCGCAGCTGGGACATTCGCGGGTCAAATGACCGCTTGAACAGGGTTTTTGAGTTGAATCGTCTGCCGTATGACGGTTATCCTGGCAAAGACGATGTGGATCGTCGCGGGAAGAAAACGGTGGTGGAGTCTGGAGACGATCCCGCGCCGGCGGCCACCTCGTCTAAGAAGAGGAAACTAGGTACTGCTGTGGGAGGACATGGGGTTTCTGATGGTTTTGCTAGAGAATTGATGAGGACATGCGCGGCCCCGGGGGGAAGGATGTCTTCGCCCGAGCTCCGGGAGTCTTCGGCGCGGATGCTGAGGGTTACCGGGGGTTGGTGGCCTAAGAATGTTCCTGTCCCCCGCGCGACCGGCGAAGATTTTTTTACATCTCGCATGGTTCGTGCTTGGAAAGTGTTTCCTTACGGGCGGAATATTGCTGCTGTTGTGTCGGCAGTGATGGACAAGGATCGCCAGGGAGCTGCACAGAAGCGCCAGGCGGTCGTCAGGCTTCATGAAGCCAGGCCGAAGAGGCAGCGGGGGGCGGTGAAGGCTACTGCCCCCGGCGGAGGCCAGCCGCCGCTGGCGGCTAAGTCAGCCGTCCCTACGTCCAGTAGGGCGCCTGGACGCTGCGAAGGCCGCTGTCACCGGTGGTCCCAAGTCAGTGAAGGCTGCCCCTTCGTCCAGCGGGTTGCCGGAGGCTGCGAAGGCGGCTCGAGGGTTGCCGCCCCCTGGCAAGCGCGTTGCTGACTTCGCCACCGACATTAGTGTGGAGGATTATCTTGTTGGTAAGTCGTTGCCTCGAGTTTTTTTTAATTTGTTGATGCGTCGCAGGGTCGGACGAAGACCAGCTTCTTGTTGTTCCGCCTGCCGCGGCGGCCACGTCGGCTGCCGTGGTGCCAAGGGCGAAGGGCAATGCACTTTGTGCCGGTGGCGAGATACCGGCGCTCACTGCCGTCAGGGACGAGGCGGGTGCCGTGTCCCGCCGGCTGGAGGAGATGAAGGAGGCACTGAGTCAGGTGTGTTGAGCCAGGCCTTGGTTTTTTTTTAACGGCTTCGCCGGGGCTGTGGTCTTATGCGTGTCTTGTAGGCAGCTGACTTCGCAAACCGCGCGCCGTCGGGGGCCCTGACGGCAGTTGTGTCTGCCAAAGTCGAGAGACTTCGGACGCAACATGCTGACGCCGTCCGGGAAAACTTGGCCGCCGACAGTAAGTGCCGCAAGCTGGCGGACAAGGTGGCTGTGTTGGAGGGTGAGAAGGCTGACCTCCGGCGCCAACTGGCGGAGGAGAGGGAGGAGGCTACTGAGGCCCTCGCCAAGGCGCAGGCTGCGCAGGCGGAGGCCAATTTGGCGTGGGCGGAGGGCAGCCTCGCCAGGCAGCGCGCCGAGCAGCTGGAGGAGCGGCTCAACGCGCTGCAGAGCCGTGTGGAGAGGGCCGAGGCCTCGGCGCGCACGGAGGCTGAGCGGACGCGCAAACAGCTTATGGATTCATACCGTGAGCTGGGCGCGCGGACCGGTGAGTTTGAAGTGCCGCACCGAGAGCCCGGACTTCGCTGCCTTGAGTGGGTGCAGGAGGAGCTGCAGGCGCTCCCCACCATCGTGGAGGGGTTTATGTCTTATGCTTCTCTGGTCACCTGCGAGGGGGCGATGAACGCGCTCTCTCGCGAAGGGTGCCGGCACTATGAGGTCTTCGACCAAGCTGATGAGGATTTGGAGCGTGATATCTACAAGGTTGAGGACCCCGTAGTGAAGGAATCCGCCGGAGCCCTCTACGACCGGATGTGGGGCCCCCACGGTCGAGAGGTGGTCAGGGAGCGGGCTGAGACGGCGAGGAGTCAGGTAATGTTTGGCTTTTGTTTGGTGTTTGTTTAATTTGGGTTAAATGTGGGTTTGCTGAGTCTGTGTGCTGTGTCTCAGGCGGTGCGTGGCGAGAGGGTGGATGACTTCGGGGCTTTGAACAGCGCGCTGCCTGACCCGGAGCCGAACCCGGCAGTGGCTGTGCCCGAGGCCGCTCTGGAGCCGCCCCCGGAAACCGCCAAAGGCGTTCCCGATGCCCCTGCAGCCACTGCGGTCGGCGGAGACCCGTCGTCAACTGCTGCGCCGAAGGCTGAGGATCCTGTGGCGGAGGCTGCGGAGGCGACAGCGGAGGCTCCCGCGACGGCTGGGTCTTCGCAGGTGGCCTAGTGGGTGTGGGTAGTTAGGAAATTTTGGATATTGTTGCTGAACCTTGGTTGCTGCGCAGGTTCAAGATTTTGGGCCTGCGCACGCAACCGCTACTGCTAATTTTTGGGCGGCTTCGACCGTGGATGATGGGAATAAATCGGATGAGTCTGCATCTAAATTTTCCGAGTTCGGTGACTACTTTGCAGCCTTAGGATGTAGCAGTGGTGGAGGCTTCGTCGCAAGCTGCGGATGCTGATGTTGTGTCTGGTCCTGAGCACTAGGTGTAGGCGGCGAAGGGCGGTTGCGAAGCGTAGAGTGAGCGGAGCGGACGCCGGTCGGCTTCGCGTGAGTGGGGCTGGCAGGCAGGAACTGTTGTCCTTGCCGGCTGCTGTGAGTGCAGGTGAGGGGGAGTTGCGAAGCCATTTTGCGGGTGAGGAGCTTAGGATAATGTTATTTAACTATAGGGAGATGGGAATTATTCCGAAGGTCGAGCCGATGTAGAGTGCGATGCCCTCGCTTGTATATGAGTAATGGCTTGTATGATGAGGTTGTGTGCCTTCGCGCACCCGGCTATGTTTGCGAAGGAGTTAAGTGCTTGGTCTGACGTGTTTGTTATGTTGGTCTGGTGCGCATGTAGTCGGCCTTTGTGTGGACAGTTTGGTGTAGCCGTTTTTGCACTTGTTAGGCTTCGTGCAGCTGTACCATTGTAATTGGTTCGTTGGACTTGATGCGCTGTCCCTGCTGCACCCTGAGGCGACTTCTGATGAGGACATCAACACCAACACAAGCACATCTACACCAGCAGCACCTTCTCCAGCCCAGGCACCATCTTCCCCAGTCCAGGCGCCACCCCTTCCACCTGGGCCAGTGACTCGGGCCCGTGCAAGAGAATTGAACTACATCATGCTGTTAAAGAACGAAGGCCCAGAAGAATAGATGACCAGCCCAACTGCGGCCCATAATGGACGACCTAGGGTTGGCCGCCCCTAGGGGCTGCGCCCCCTCTCTATTTATCCAGGAGCTGCACCTCCTTTATTTCTTGAGTTTTGTTTTACGTTAGCTTTAGCTACTCTCGAACACGCGCAAATCTACGCTGTCTTCGTGTATTCAGAACTCCACCCTCGAGTAATAGATTAGATTGCTCGCATCTTTTTCTTGTTCGTTCTTCGATTGCGCACAGGAAACGATCCTCGTGATCAGGCCAATCTCGCATCAGCAAGGTCGGTAACCACAGGTAGTTGGTTCAGCGATTGCATTGGCGCCTCGGGCCTGCTCGTCGTAGTCGGATTCGCAAGGGTCATCTTCCGCCAAATCGGAATTATCTCTACTCGCCGAAAGATCGGGCACCTCAGCTACATCAATTGGTATCAGATTTCCAGGTTGATCGGTGAGTTTATCGAGTGTTTTTTTTCTCCTACAGTCCACAAAACCACATAAAAATTCAGGTTAGACCTTATACCAGCACCCTTTTGAGCCTCGCACCTTCTTTCAATAATTTGCATTGTTGAATTTGTGTGCTTTCGCGTCATTTGTTGCTGGTCGCATTGTGTTTTTTTCTCACCATCCTTCTTCTTCCTTGTTTTTCTCCTTCGGTTACATCAAACCCTAGCGCGCCGCAGCTATATTCCTTGTTTTTCTCCTTCGGTTACATCAAACCCTAGCGCGCCGCAACCATCTTCCTTGTTTCTCTCCTTCGGTTACAACAAACCGAGTCAACGCCACAAACCGAGTCAACGCCGCTTCCTTGTTTTTCTCCTTCGGTTACGTCAAAAAAACAGAAAAAAAGAAAAAAAAAGAAAAAGAAAGAGAAAGGATAGAACCAGAGAACAAACAAAAAAATAGGGAAAGGAAACAAAGCGGTTGTCTCATTTCGGTCGTTTTAACCATAACTTGAGGTACCTTCCTTAAATCGGGCATAACTTTTCGCTCGGTTGTCCAAAAAATCTGAAATTTTTACAGGAGCTTGTTGACACCATTCTGAGGCCGTCAAACAGACCATAGGTCAGTTTGGCATCGACAAAATTGTCAAAAAAATTCAGTAAAATAAAGAAAAAAAATCCGTCAAAGTTTTCGCACGCTTTTAGAGACCTTTCTGATTTTCTGTAGATCACATCTGAACTCTGTTTTAGGTGAAACTTTGTGTAGCTCCTATTTTGTTGCTCCTTGTGCTGAGAAAAATATCAAAAAATTCATACAAAAAAAAACAAAATCACCTGTGGTTCCTACTAGTGCCTTTTTGGCCTCGCTAGTATAATATTTACGGTACTGCCATTCTGCTAGTTCCATCCAGTCCTTTGCACTTGTGGCCAGCAATATAGTTTCGTGTTTTGCACTATAATTCAACTTTGCATTATTGTTTGATCGTGCTAATCCTTGACTTGAGTGCAGCCTACCCAAAACTCCACATATTTCTACGACGAGAAGGTTTCTGTTTCTCCAGGCAATCGCTCATCCAATCTTTCACCGGTTCCACCTGTTGGTTGCAGTTCACCACTGTGGCTTGATAAGAACGCATAAGAACTTGATAACAGCACTAGTGTGAGCGCCTTGTGAGCAGTACACCCCTGTTTTTGTCGTTGTTTTTTTTCTCTTCTTTTGGTGTTTTGGTGTTTGCGCTAACTATGACAGGAGCACACGACACGGTGGATGCCTAGTTGCTGGAAGTAAGGGGACAAGTTGATGGACTTGCTAATGACATTAGGACGATGCATGAACGGCTTGATTCAACGGTCACTTCGACGACCGAGCGTTTCAACCAGCTTGAACCTTGCTCAAACGGCGACTCGCACCACACTCGACACCATCCTGGCACGCCTTGATGCGTTGACCACAAAGATGGAGCAGGACTACGGCGGTGACACTGAGTGGGAAGATGGAGATCACCGTGGTCGTGCACGCCGTGTGGTTCGTCATCCCCCTAATGACTTATTTTCTAAGATTAAATTTAAAATTCCACCTTTTAATGGCAAATATGATCCTGCTGCATATCTTGATTGGGAGTTAGAGGTTGAACAAAAATTTTCATGCCATGATATTGCTGCACATTCTCAGGTTAAAGCTGCTATTAGTGAATTTACTGATTTTGCTTTAATTTGGTGGCGTGAGTTTAAAATAAAACATCCCAGTACCATTCCAACCACTTGGGATCAGTTGAAAGCTGCGATGCGACATCGATTTGTGCCTTCGTATTATGCTCGTGATTTGCTTAATAAAATGCAGCAGTTTTCAGCAAGGTTCTCAATCTGTTGAGGACTATTTCCAAGAGTTACAAAAAGGTATGATTCGTTGTGGGATATTAGAGGACAACGACGCTGCTATGGCACGTTTTCGTGGTGGTTTAAACCGCGAAATCCAAGATATACTTGATTATAAGGAATATTATGATATGACTACTTTATTTGAATATGCTTGCAAAGCTGAACGTGAAGTGCAGGGACTGACGCTCGAAGCCATATTCTAACCCTTTTGCAGGACGAAGCTCGACATCCACCTCAGCACCAGTTCCCCCTGCGCCATCCACGTCCACCACTACTCCACGCGAGAAGACGACCAAACCAGCCAGCACTGCCCCACCCACAGGTCGTACACGGGATATTCAGTGTCATCGCTGTAGAGGATTTGGCCATGTGATTCGGGACTGCCCAAACAAGCGCACTTTGCTCATTCGTGACGATGGTGAGTACTCTTCCGCTAGTGATTCTGAAGAAATTGAACATGCACTACTTGCCACTGACCATGCAGCTAAGGCGGAGGTACATGTCAACCCGGGCGACGCTGATAAGTATGAAAGTCTTGTTGTGCAGCGTGTTCTCAGTCCACAGGTCGCTTTGCCCGAGAAGAATCAGCGACACACTCTGTTCCATACAAAGGGTGTTGTGCAGGAGCGGTCAATTCGCATCATTATCGACAGCGGCAGTTGCAACAATTTGGCGAGTACCATGCTGGTCGAAAAGTTATCGTTACCCACTCGTAAGCATCCAAACCCATATCACATTCAATGGCTTAATGATGGTGGTAAAATAAAAATCACACGTTCTGTGCGCGTTCCTTTCTCCATGGGTGCTTATTCTGATTTTGTTGATTGTGATGTTATTCCCATGGAAGCATGCTCTTTGTTACTTGGTCGACCTTGGCAATATGATACTGAATAGCTTGCATCATGGTCGTTCGAATCATTATTCTTTCATTTTTAAGGGTCAGAAAATAATTATACATCCAATGACACCTGAACAAATTGTTAAAGATGATCTTGCCCGAGCTGCTATAACTGCTAAACAACTTGATCCATCGCCCTCTGTTCCTTCTGAAATCAAGTTGAAGGCTCCTGTTTTACTTGCTACACGTGCTGATTTTGATGATCTACACGGTGCTCATTTGCCATGCTATGCACTTATATGCTCTAGTGTCCTCATTTCACTTGATGATGCACCATCTTTGGCTATTCCCCCTATGGTTGCTAACCTTTTGCAGGAGTACGCTGATGTCTTTCCCAAAGACTTACCACCGGGTCTCCCACCACTTCGTGGCATTGAGCACCAGATCGACCTCATTCCCGGCGCACAGCTTCCGAACCGCGCACCGTACCGTACAAATCCGGATGAGACGAAGGAGATTCAGCGCCAGGTACAGGCGTTGCTTGACAAGGGATACATTCGTGAGTCTCTTAGCCCTTGCTCTGTTCCTGTGTTACTTGTTCCCAAGAAAGATGGGTCATGGCGTATGTGTGTAGACTGTCGTGCTATTAATAACATCACTATTCGTTATCGATATCCTATACCACGCCTTGATGATATGCTAGATGAGCTTAGTGGTGCCATTATTTTTACTAAGATTGATTTGCGTAGTGGTTACCACCAGATTAGAATGAAACTGGGTGATGAATGGAAAACGGCTTTTAAAACGAAATTTGGTTTATATGAATGGTTAGTTATGCCGTTTGGATTGACTAATGCTCCCAGCACTTTTATGCGAGTGATGAATGAAGTTCTAAGGCCCTTCATAGGATTGTTTGTGGTTGTTTATTTTGATGATATTCTTATTTACAGCAAATCTAAGAAAGAGCATTTGGAACATTTAATGCTGTTTTTGATGCATTGCGTGCTGCCCAGTTATTTGCTAACATGGAAAAATGCATCTTTTGTACACGACGTGTCTCGTTTCTTGGTTATGTTGTTACTCCACAGGGCATTGAGGTGGATAGCAGCAAGATTGCTGCCATTCGGGAGTGGCCTACACCGACGACGGTCACACAAATTCGGAGCTTTCTTGGACTTGCCGGTTTCTACCGTAGATTTGTTCAGTGAGTTTAGCTCCATTGCAGCGCCTCTACATGAGCTTACAAAGAAAGATGCGCCATTTGCTTGGAGTGATTCCCAGGAGAAAGCGTTCAACACTTTGAAAGATAAGTTAACCCAAGCTCCCCTATTGCAATTGCCTGATTTTGATAAAGTGTTTGAGCTTGAATGCGATGCTAGCGGTATTGGGCTAGGTGCTGTTTTGTTACAAGAAGGAAAACCAGTTGCTTATTTTAGTGAAAAATTAAGCGGTGCTAGTCTGAAATATTCTACTTATGATAAGGAGCTTTACGCTTTAGTGCGCACTTTGCATACATGGCAGCACTATCTTTGGCATCGTGAGTTTATAATCCATTCTGATCATGAGGCTTTAAAACATATTCGTACCCAAACAAATCTGAACCGTCGTCATGCTAAATGGGTAGAATTCATTGAGTCCTTTCCTTACATTATTAAACACAAGAACGGGAAGGACAATGTTATTGCTGATGCTTTGTCTCGTCGCTATACCATGCTGTCACAGTTAGATTTTAAAATCTTTGGTTTGCACACTGTGAAAGATCAATATGTTGATGATGCTGATTTTAAAGATGCTTTCGGCCATTGTATTAATGGGAAACCATGGGGCAAATTTCACATACAGGATGGGTTCCTATTTCGCGCTAACAAGCTGTGTGTTCCAGCTAGCTCGGTTCGTCTTTTGTTGTTACAGGAAGCACATGGAGGCGGTCTCATGGGGCACTTTGGCGTCTACAAAACACATGAGGTGTTGGCTGCCCACTTCTTTTGGCCTCGGATGCGCGCTGATGTTGAGCGCCTTGTTACACGCTGCACTACTTGTCAGAAAGCTAAGTCACGGTTGACCAACCATGGTTTGTATATGCCTTTGCCTGTTCCTACTTCCCCTTGGATTGATATTTCGATGGATTTTGTTTCAGGATTGCCTAGAACTAAGAAGGGGAGGGATAGCATTTTTGTGGTTGTTGATCGATTCTCCAAAATGGCTCATTTCATACCTTGTCATAAGACTGATGATGCTAGCAATGTTGCTGAATTGTTTTTAGAGAGATTATTCGTTAGCACGGTATTCCCAATACAATAGTCTCGGATCGTGATGCTAAGTTTCTGAGTTATTTTTGGAGATCTCTGTGGAATAAATTGGGAACTAAATTGCTGTTTAGCACCACTTGTCACCCTCAGACTGATGGTCAAACTGAGGTAGTTAATCGAACTTTGTCTACCAATGCTTAGGGCTGTTTTAGACAAAAATTTGAAACGTTGGGAGGATTGCTTGCCACATGTTGAGTTTGCTTATAATCATGCAACCCATTCTTCTACAAAGATGTGCCCTTTTCAAATTGTTTATGGTTACATTCCTAGGGCGCCTATTGCTTTGTTTTCAGCTTGATGCTGCGGACGCCCCACACATAGATGCTCTTGCACATGTTGAACAAATGATTAATCTCCATGAACAAACTCAACAAAACATTGCTGCTGCTAATGCTAAATATCATATTACTGGTAGTAAAGGCCGGAAACTAGTTACTTTTGAACCTGGTGATATGGTTTGGTTGCATTTGAGAAAGGATCGTTTTCCTACTTTGCGCCGTTCTAAATTGATGCCTCGTGCTGCTGGTCCTTTTAAGATACTAACCAAGATTAATGATAATGCTTATACCCTTGACCTGCCTGCGGAGTTTGGTGTTTCCACTAGTTTTAATGTTGCAGATTTGAAACCGTATGCGGGAGAAGACGAGGAGTTGCCGTCGAGGATGACTTCAGTTCAAGAAGGGGAGGATGATGAGGACATCAACACCAACACAAGCACATCTACACCAGCAGCACCTTCTCCAGCCCTGGCACCATCTTCCCCAGTCCAGGCGCCACCCCTTCCACCTGGGCCAGTGACTCGGGCCCGTGCAAGAGAATTGAACTACATCATGCTGTTAAAGAACGAAGGCCCGGAAGAATAGACGACCAGCCCAACTGCGGCCCATAATGGACGACCTAGGGTTGGCCGCCCCTAGGGGCTGCGCCCCCTCTCTATTTATCCAGGAGCTGCGCCTCCTTTATTTCTTGAGTTTTGTTTTACGTTAGCTTTAGCTACTCTCGAACACGCGCAAATCTGCGCTGTCTTCGTGTATTCAGAACTCCACCCTCGAGTAATAGATTAGATTGCTCGCATCTTTTTCTTGTTCGTTCTTCGATTGCGCACAGGAAACGATCCTCGTGATCAGGCTGATCTCGCATCAGCAAGGTCGGTAACCACAGGGAGTTGGTTCAGCGATTGCATTGGCGCCTCGGGCTTGCTCAGTCGTAGTCAGATCGCAAGGGTCATCTTCCGCCAAATCGGAATTATCTCTACTCGCCGAAAGATCGGGCACCTCAGCTACATCAACTTCTGCAGGGATAGTGTTCGCGGCAAATTAGAATTTTTCACACTTATTGCGCTAGTCCGGCTGCACCCTTAGGCGACTTCTGCGCGGATAGTCTTCGTGGAAGACTTCGATTTTTCGCACTTGTTGTGCTAATCCGGCTGCACCCTTTGGGCGACTTCTGCGCGGATAGTCTTCGTGGAAGACTTCGATTTTTCGCACTTGTTGTGCTAATCCGGCTGCACCCTTAGGCGACTTCTGCGCGGATAGTCTTCGTGGAAGACTTCGATTTTCGCACTTGTTGTGCTAGTCCGGCTGCACCCTTAGGCGATTTCTGCGCGGATAGTCTTTGTGGAAGACTTCGATTTTTCGCACTTGTTGTGCTAGTCCGGCTGCACCCTTAGGCGACTTCTGCGCGGATAGTCTTCGTGGAAGACTTTGATTTTTCGCACTTGTTGTGCTAGTCCGGCTGCACCCTTAGGCGACTTCTGCGCGGATAGTCTTCGTGGAAGACTTCGATTTTTCGCACTTGTTGTGCTAGTACGGCTGCACCCTTTAGGCGACTTCTGCGTGGATTTGTCGCACGCGAGGGCGGCTGCTGCCGGGCCTCGCGGTGACTTTGTATTAGTCGAATGTCGAAGACCGTTGATGCGGTCTTTTTTCGACGTGGATTTTGCGGGGGATTTTTCTCTTGTATATTACATGACTCCGCCTCGTTAAAAACCTCACCCTCCGGGAGGAAAAGAGTGCGGGCCAGAACAAAATTGTTTTTACAAATTACAAGGGCGGGCTGGCCCTGATGAGTCAAACAAAAAATTTGCGTAGATTATCAATGTTCCAGGAATGCTCTAAGTCTTCGCCGTTTGGCGTTGCAAGCCTGTATGCGCTGGGGGAGGCCTTCGACTTGACAATGTAAGGGACCCTCACACATGGGCTCCAGCTTGCCTCTGGACTCCGTTCGAGCTGTCCGGATGAGGACGAGGTCCCCTTCACTGAATTCCCTTGGGATGACTGCCTGGTCGCGCCATGCTTTTGTCTGGGCTTGGTATTTGTCCAGGGCCTGCAGGGCGAAGACGCGGTCTCCGTCGATGAGATCCTTCGAAGTTGGCTCATCTACGTCTGGGACGGCCGACGCGGCTGTCCGAGGCGACCCATGCTTTATTTCTTGCGGGGTCATGGCCTCCGACCCGTATAATAGGCGAAAGGGGGTAAACCCAGTCGCCTGCACTCGGTTGTATTCAGTGCCCAGACCACTTCGGGTAACAGGTCGGGCCACTTGCCTTTTTTGTCGTCAAGGAGCATTTTCTTGACAGCTGTGAAAATTTTGCCGTTGGCGCGCTCCACGACTCCGTTGGACTGGGGGTGGTATACGGAGGCGAAGGCAAGCTTGGTGCCGATGGAGAAGCAGAAGTCTTTGAAATCTTGATTGTCGAACTGCTTGCCGTTGTCGACCGTGAGCTCGGATGGTACTCCGAAGCGGCAAACAATATTTTGTCAGAAGAATTTCTGGGCCGTCTTCGATGTGATGGTGGATACTGCCCTCGCTTCAATCCATTTAGTGAAGTATTCAACGGCTACGAAGGTGAACTTAAGGTTCCCCTGAGCCATGGGCAGGGGCCCAACGATGTCTAGGCCCCAGCGCTGAAGGGGCCACGTGTGGGCGATCAGCTTCGTGAACTGCGAGGGGTGCCCCGAGCGTGGGGAAAATTTCTGACAGGCTTCGTAGGATCTGACAACCCGATTTGCGACGCAGATAATGGCAGGCCAGTAGAAGCCTTGTCGTATCACCTTTGCCGCCAGGGCCCTGGGGCCTGCATGGGAGCCGCAGGTCCCCCTGTGGACTTCGCGCAGGATTTGAACGCCCTCGGTCTCGGTGACGCACTTAAGCATCGGCTGGCTGACCCCCTTTTTGTACAGTTGGCCCTCGATCAATGCGAAGTCCCGGCTTCTGTGGTGGAGGCGCTTGGCCTCGTTGCTGTCGACTGGGTGATAGAACCCTTGCAGGTACAGGGTTATTAGCGCCCGCCAGTCTTCGGTCATGATAAGGTTGATCATGCGCTGGCCCTCGCTGTCGTTGGTTATTTGGAGCCCTTCGGGGCTGCGGACGGCTGGTGTGCCGATGACGTGATAGAACACGTCGGAGGGAGGGCTTCACCCCTGGCGGCCGCCTTGGCCAATGCGTCAACTTCTTCATTCTTGGCCCGGTCCACATGCTGCACAGTGAATCCCTTGAATTGTTTCTCGAGGCTTCGGATGGCCGCGAGGTACTGCATAAGTGCGGGGTCCTTTGCTGTGTAGTCCTTTTCGACTTGGCCGGCGACTACCCTGGAGTCTGTTCGGACTATGCAGGTGGTGACGCCGAGGGCTCTTAACTTGCGGAGGCCGAGGATGACAGCTTTGTATTCTGCGATGTTGTTTGTGCATCTGTCAGACTCCAGGGCGAAGCTTAAGCGTGCCGCGTATCTGTGCTTGACCCCGGCGGGTGAGGTGATGACTGCAGCAGCGCCTGCCCCCGCATGGCACCAAGCGCCGTCGCAGTGTATTGTCCAAACCTTCTCTGCGGACGGCTCTGGCTGTGTTATTGGCCCGGTCCAGTCGACAACGAAGTCTGCTAAAACTTGTGACTTGATCGCAGTCCTAGGCTCGAAAGTGATATGATAGCCGGAGAGTTCGGCCGCCCATTTGGCAATCCGTACCGATGCTTCCGGGTTTCTGAATAATTCGCCGAGTCCCCTATCTAAGGTGACGCGGACCTTGAATGCTTCAAAGTAGTGGCGCAATTTGCGCGAAGACATAACGACTGCATATGCAATCTTTTCGAGCTCCGTCATGTTACACTTTGATGGTGTGAGCACCTCGGAGACATAATATACTGGGCACTGCCTGATCACGCCCTCTACCGTCTGCTCCTGAACTAGTGCCGCACTGACCACGTGCGGCGAAGCCGCAACGTAGAGCAACAGTGGTAGCAAAGAGTCGGGGCTCGTAAGGACGGCCAACTCCATCATGTACTATTTTAGTGAGGCGAAGGCTGCCGCCTGCTCTGGTCCCCAAGCGAAGTCTTTTGCGCCGCAGGAGTGTTTTGAGGAAGGGAAGACGTTAGCTCAGCAGACTTGGAAATGAATCTGTTGAGGGCGACCAATCTGCCCGTCAGACGCTGGACCTCTCTGGCTGACTGCGGGGGTGCCATGTTGATGATGGCCTGGATTTTGGTTGGGTTGGCCTCGATGCCACGGTGCGATACCAGATAACCCAATATTTTCCCCTGGCGGACACCGAAGACGCATTTATCGGGGTTGAGGCGAAGCCGTGCGTCCCGCATGTTCACGAATGTCTCGGCGAGGTCTACGAGATGGTCCTCTTTATTCTTGCTTGCGACGACGATGTCGTCCACGTATGTGAATACGTTTCTGCCGACTTGCCCTTCGAGCACTGTTTTGGTGAGCCGAGAGAAGGTGGACCCGGCGTTCTTGAGTCCCTCCGGCATTCTGATAAAGCAATATGTGCCGAAGGGTGTTATGAAGTTAGTGCTAGCCTTGTCCTCCTCCTTCATGTATATTTGATGATAACCAGAGAAGCAGTCGAGGAGTGAAATGACCTCGCACCCGGCCGCGCTATCGACTATTTTGTCGATCCGGGGCAAAGGGAAGTTGTCCTTTGGGCAGGCCTTATTGAGGCTGGTGAAGTCTATGCACATTCGCCACTTGCCGCTCTTTTTCTGCACCATTACCACATTGGAGAGCCACGTGGGGTAAGCCACTGGCTCGATAAATTTGGCTTCCAGGAGGCGGTGTACCTCTGCCTTGGCGGCCTCTGTCTTCTCGTCGGACATTTTGCGAAGACGTTGTTTTTTCGGTCTTACCGAGGGGTCGATTCCCAGGCTGTGCTCAATTATGGACCGGCTGACCCCGACTAGGTCGAGGGCTGACCAAGCGAAGACGTCCTTGTTCTTGGACAAGCAGCACAGGAGCTTTTCCTCATCATGCGAGGTGAGGTCTTCGCTGATCGTTACTGTTTGCTTGGGTGTGGCCAGGTCGAGGGGGACAGTCTTGGTCCCGTCGTTGCTTTGCAGCTGCGCCTTGTGCTGTTTTTCAGTTGAGCTGGCAGGCGCTGGGACTTCGCGCTGGGCCGTGAGGCAGTGGACATTTCTTTGCCCGAGGACGAAGTCCCGCTCTATGTTGCGCGTGGTCTGCTGATTGCCGTAGACCGAGATGGCGCCCAACGGACCTGGTATCTTCATGCACAGGTACAATCCGTGAATGGCTGCCTCAAACTTGTTGATGGAGCCCCGGCCCATGATAGCGTTGTACGGATACACCATGTCGACGATGTCTAAGGTTATTTGCTCACTTTGGGCATTGGGCGCTACACCGAAGGAGAGAGGCAACTCTATTTTGCCGATAGGAAAAGTGCCCTTGCCGCCGAAGCCGTATAATGGATTGTCCGAAGGCTTGAGCAAGCTGTGGCTTATGCCCATGTGGTCGAAGGCATGGAGGAATATGATGTCTGCCTGGCTGCCATTATCGACGAGGACTTTGTGCAGGTCCCAGCCTGCCACGCTGCAGTTGATGACCATGGCGTCGATGTGGGGGGCGCTGCGCAGGTCGATGTCTCGGGCGTCGAAAGTTAGCGGTACATGGGACCACTTCGTCTGCACGACTGGACCGGTGATGGCGACGTGGTTGATGCTGCGGTAGTGGTCCCGCTTTTGTCGCTTGGTGTCAAAGTCGACACTGGACCCACCAGTGATCATATGAATGACTCCAGCGATACGGCTGATCGGCGAAGTCTTCTTGCTTGGGGGCGTGGGGGTGGGGGATGTTTTGTTGTTGCTGGTGCGGAGGCGGGGGTGGGGGAGGTACGATTTGTACTTCCTGATGGTGTTGCTAGGCGTGGTGCGGTGGATGCGGAGCGGGGGCATGGATATATGGTGGAGGGTGTTGCTGATAAGTGTGTGCGACGACCCTTGGGTTGTCGGCCGGTTGCGCCCGTGCCATCCTGTCTCTGGTGGCCTTCGTTTCTGGGTAGTCTTTTGTTTGGTGGGCGTAGTCTTCGCCGTGGAAGAGACAGTAGAATCGGTGCGGCGGCTGCGCGCGTCCTCGGCCCCTACCGCGAGTTCCACCTACGCGGCCCTAGGGGGGGATACTCTTGGCGGCGAGGGGCATCACCAGCGGGGTGCTGGTTGGCGATGTTGTGCACCTGCTGCTGGTTACGGCCGTCTCGGCCGGAGTCTGGCTGCGGAGTCCTTGTCCACGTGCGGCTGGACTGTGGAGCATCTTTGGGCTTTCTCTGGGACTCAACCTTGCGCTGGTGGAGCTCTTCGGATTTGGCGTATTTTTCAAATAGTTGATATAACTCCTGAAGGTTCATGGGCGGGTCCCTGATGCAATGACTGTAAAGGACGCCGGTGCGAAGGCCACTGATGGCGTAGTGAATGGCGATCTGGTCATCAACTGAGGGCAGCTGTGACTTGAGTGTTAGAAACTTGCGGTAATATTCCCGCAGAGTCTCTTTTTCCAGCTGCTTGCAGAGTGAGAGTTCGGCCAAGGCGTCGGTGTCTGGGCAGTACCCTTGGAAGTTGAGCAGGAATTTGTCCCTTAGGCTTCTCCAGGAGTCAATGGACAGCGGGGGCAACCTGGTGAACTAGGTGAGAGCTGGGCCTTCGAGGGCGATGATGAAAGACTTGGCCATTGTGGCGTCGTCCCCTCCGAAAGATGCAACGGCGACCTGATAGCTCATGATGTACTATGCAGGGTCCGTGCTGCCGTTGTACTTGGGATAGGTCCCTGCCCGGAAGTTGGCAGGCCAGGGTGTCAGTTGCAGATGTGGCGCCAGGGGACTTCGCTCGTCGAGGTAGTTGACCCCTTGAAATGGCGCGGCGGCTGGGAAGGCGTAGTCACGCTGGGGGAAGTGCGGGTCTTCCTCCTGCGCGCGTTGCTGCAGGGGTGGCCCATGCTGTAGGCCGCGGTGGCCTTCTCGTGTGTCTACCACTTGTGCGCGGTGCTGCAGGGGTGGCCCATGTTGCAGGCCGAGGTGGCCTTCGCGCTGCATCAGCACGATCTCCCGCTTGAGGTCCTGGGCCTTCTGCTCTTCGTCGCGTATCATTTACCGCACCTTGTCTAGTGCAGACATGCGCTGGCGCTTGGCCTCTAGTATCTCTTTTTGCCTCTGGAGATTGCGGTTCTTGAGGCGCAGTGCACGCAGCTATAGCTGTTCTTCCGCTGAAACGCCAAGGACTTCACCGTCCTCAGTGAGGTCCGCGCCCTCCGGTGGAGCGAAGCCGAGGACCTCACCGTCCTCGGTGAGGTCCGCGCCTTCCGGTGGGGCGAAGCCTGGGGGAGGCTGCGGTTGTCCTTCAGGGCCGTAGGTACGGAGGGCGTCGTCTTCAGCAGCCTCTTGGTGAGTGGAGTGGGTGAGTGCGAGGGCCTTGCCCTTCCTTGCGGCCAGCAGTGCTGCCTTCGCAGCCTCGTCGGAGCCTTCGAGCTAGCTTTCTTGGGTGCCATCGCGGGTGGTTTTTTCGTAGCACGAACGGTGGGCACCAAATGTTGGAACTTGCACACGGGCGCAAGTTGATCCAACAGGGGGGAGTGAAAGCACAAACAGGGTTTTAGCACGTGATGGCAAAAGCACTGTTCAACTAGCCTCTCAAGGGCACCGTGCGGGGGTATTTATAGGTGTCGGGGTACCCAGCGTCCCGTGATAAGGACGCATGTGCCCTCAGACACCTAGGTTATCCCTGGAATATTCCCATAAAGCGGGGTTACAGACTGTAATTACAGGGACGCCTTTATAAATCAGGCCCATAACACGCAGCGGCCACGCAGGGCCTGTTACAATGGGCCGGATCACACGTGGGCCTCCGCGCTGGACGAGGCCGCACGGTGGGATGACCTCGCTACAGGTCTTCGTCCGATGTCGTATGGGGCGAAGGGTGTCCCTGACCGTTGTCTTGTCTCTGTCGGGCCGGCGTTTACTGGCGAAGGCCTCGAGCGAAGGGTGGCGTCTTTGCCTTCACCCCAACAGCAGCCTTCCCCCTTCTATGCTTGTACTGCTCACAAGCTTCGGCTTCATCTATGTTGTGGATTGCCTTTGAATCAGTCCAATTCCCCTCGGCCTTTCTGGCGGCTTCCTGACTCCCATGAATAGCAATAGGTCCCAGATCCGAAGGTATCTTCATGCAAAGATATGCTGGATGAAGAATAGCTTCGAAAGCATTGAGTGTTCCGCGACCAATGATAGCATTGTAAGGATACTCCATGTCAACAATGTCAAACACAATTTGCTCAGTCCTTGTGTTGTTGACGAATCCGAAGGTCACTGGCATGGTAATCTTACCAAGCGCTACAATCTGTCGCCCTCCGAAGCCACAAAGAGGGTGCGTAGCATCATGAATCTTGTCTTAGGGCTCTTGCATTTGTCTGAAGGCCTTAGCAAATATGATATCTACTGCACTGCCTGTATCAACCAAAACATTATGGACCAGAAATCCTTTGATCACACAAGAGATAACCATAGCACCATTGTGTGGGTAATCCTTGAGCTGAAGATCCTCTTGAGAAAAGGTAATTGGGATGTGAGACCATCTTGATTTGATGAAGGGTCCTTGTACCCCTACATGTTGTACTCTTCTCTGTGCCTCCTTCTTCTGTTTCTTGTTGGCCGGCTCTGAGCATGAACCGCCTGTTATCGGGAGAACCAGCTTCGGGGCCGAAGCAGTTCTAGCTTGAATCTTGATTGAAGCCATCGGCTCAAAAAAGTGGAAGTGAGTTCACCGGAGGTGGGCGCCAATGTTGGGGACTTGTTCTCAAATGCTATGAATCAAGAATAAGGCAACATAGAAATTGTTAAATATTAGGGTCCTTCGTCCTTCGAAGCATTATTTCCCTCGGGATATAATGGATTCTGGACGAAGGTTATGAAGGTTATACCTTCATAAACACAACAAATAATGAGGAAGGGTAAAAAAATATGTAAAATAGTTTGAACACGTGATTATCATTATTAACTCATTTCTATTTCATTATTGTAAAAATGATAACGAATTACAAATGTACCTTCGGCTTGAAGAAAAGCAAAAATACCAGCGTGAAGCAAAAACAAATGCCCAATGCGTGATTACACGAGAGCACGTGAACAGTACGGGGGTACTGTTCACCTATTTATAGGCACAGTTCACAGCCTGTATATAATTACATTTATGCCCTTTACAATGGACTATAATAATGACACAGAATATCATGGGTCTTTAAGTCATTTCATCTTTAAGTCGGTTCACCCCTTCGTCTTGAGACATGTCACTATACCGAAGCTTTATAGTTGATAGCTTCGGCGCTGTTTTGGGGAGGATCTGCCGAAGGTGTTTATTTCTTTAGGATCTTCGGCTACGAAGCATACCCCCAACAACACCCTTGGTATGGAATAGAATGTGTCGCTGATTTTTTTCGGCCTGGGCAACCTGTGTGCTGAGAACACGCTGCACAACAAGACTCATACCTATCGGCGTCGATGGGATCAACGTGGACTTCCTCATTTTCTGCATGGTTAGTGGCAATCATAGCATGACTAGTTTCCTTGGAATCATTAGGCTAAAGAGTACTCACCATTGTCACGTATAAGCAAGGTACGCTTGTTTGGGTAGTCCCGAATCATGTTCCCAAACCCTCTGCAACGATGGCACTGAATATCCCGTGTACGTCCTGTGGAAGAAATGGCGCCTTTGGCAGGGGGCGCCGCTGGCTTAGCCATCCCTATGCGCTGTGTAGTGCTAGGCGTAGAAGGTGTAGGGCTAGAAGGAGTTGAGCTGTGTGTCAAAACCCGGCCTGCAAAAGAGTTAGTATATGTCTTTGATCGTCGTCCCTGCACTTCACGTTCAGCTTTGCAAGCATATTCAAACAATGTGGTTATATCAAAATAATCCTTATAATCAAGTATATCCTGAATTTCCCTGTTCAAACCACCACGAAAATGCGCCATAGCAGCGTCATCCGACTCAACCAAACCACAACGAAGCATACCCTTTTGTAACTCCTGGTAATATTCCTCAATAGATTGTGAACCTTGTTGAAAACGCTGCATTTTGTTAAGCAAATCATGGGCATAATAGGAAGGAACAAATCTGTGGCGCATGACAGTTTTTAATTGGGTCCAAGTAGTGACACTGTTAATGGGAAGTTTTTGTTTATACTCACGCCACCAAATTAAAGCAAAATCAGTAAATTCACTAATGGCAGCCTTCACTTGGCTATTAGCAGGAATATCATGGCATGAAAATTTCTGTTCTACCTCTAATTCCCAATCAAGATATGCAGCAGGATCATATTTACCATTAAAAGATGGAATTTTAAATTTAATCTTAGCAAATGAGTCATTAGGAGGATGACGAACCACACGGCGTGCACGACCACGACGATCTCCATTGTCCTGCTCAGTGTCACCGCCGTAGTCCTGCTCCATCTTTGTGGTCAACGCATCAAGGCGTGCCAGGATGGTGTCGAGTGTGGTGCGAGTCGCCGTTTGAGCAAGGTCAAGCTGGTTGAAACGTGCGGTCGTCGAAGTGACTGTTGAATCAAGCCGTTCATGCATCGGCCTAATGTCAGCAGCAAGTCCATCAACTTGTCCCCTTACTTCCTGCAACTGGACATCCACCGTGTCGTGTGCTCCTGCCATAGTTAGCGCAAACACCAAAACACCAAAAGGAGAAAAACCAACGATAACAGGGGAATGGTGGTGACAACTCGCTCAATGGAATGCTGTTATCAAGTTCTTATCCGTTCCTACCAAGCCACAGTGGTGAACTGCAACCAACAGGTGGAACCGGTGAAAGATTGGATGAGCAATTGCCTGGAGAAACAGAAACCTGCTCGTCGTAGAAATATGTGGAGTTCTAGGTAGGCTGCACTCAAGTCAAGGATTAGCACGATCAAACAATAATGCAAAGTTGAATTATAGTGCAAAACACGAAATTATATTGCTGGCCACAAGTGCAAAGGACGGATGGAACTAGTAGAATGGTAGTACCGTAAATATTGTACTAGCGAGGCCAAAAAGGCACTAGTAGGAATCACAGGTGATTTTTTTTTCTTTTTTGTATGATTTTTTTGATATTTTTCTCAGCACAAGAAGCAACAAAATAGGAGCTACACCAAGTTTCACCTAAAACAGAGATCAGATGTGGTCTACAGAAAAAGAGCAAGTTCTCTGAAAAGTGTGCAAGAACTTTGACGAATTTTTTTCTTTATTTTTCTGAATATTTTTGACAATTTTATCGAAACCAAATAGGCCAAAGGCTAGTTTGGCTGGCCTCAGAATGGTGTCAACAAGCTCCTGTAAAAATTTCAGATTTTTTTGGACAATCAAGCGAGAAGTTATGCCCGGTTTAAGGAAGGTACCTCAAGTTATGTTTAAAAACGACCAAGATGAGACAACCGCTTTGTATCCTTTCTCCTTCGATTTCTTTTTTCTGTATTTTTTTGACATAACCGAAGGAGAAAAACAAGGAAGCAGCGTAGACTCGGTTTTCTTTTTCTTTTTTTTTTTTGTTTATGTTTTTTTTTACGTAACTGAAGGAGAAAAACAAGGAAGCGGAGTTGACTCGATTTGTGGCGTGATCAAACGAGAGATGGTGGCGGTGCGCTAGGGTTTGAATGGTGGAAAAAAGAAGGATGGTGAAAAAAACACAATGCAACCAGCAACAAATGACGTGCAAGCATACAAATTCGACAATGCAGATTATTGAAAGAAAGTGCGAGGCTCAAAAGGGTGCTGGAATAAGGTCTAACCTGAATTTTTATGTGGTTTTGTGGACTGTAGGAGAAAAAACACTTGATAAACTCATTGATCAACCTGGAAATTTGATACCACTTGATATAGCTGAGGTGCCCGATCTTTCGGCGAGTAGAGATAATTCCGATCTGGCGGAAGATGACCCTTGTGATCCGACTACGACGATCAAGCCCAAGGCGCCAATGCAATCACTGAACCAACTCCTTATGGTTACCGACCTTGCTGATGCGAGATCGGCCTGATCACGAAGATCAGTTTCCTGTGCGCAATCGAAGAACGAACAAGAAAAAGATGCGAGCAATCTAATCTATTACTTGAGGGTGGAGTTCTGAATACACGAAGACAGCGCTGATTTACGCATGTTCGAGAGTAGCTAAAGCTAACGTAAAACAAAACTCTAAGAACAAAGGAGGCGCAGCTCCTGGATAAATAGAGAGGGGGCGCAGCCCCTAGGGGCAGGCCAACCCTAGGTCGTCCACTATGGCCGTAGTTGGGCTGGTCGTATATTCTTCTAGGCCCTCATTCTTCAGTAGCATGACGAAGTTAAGATCTCTGGCACGGGTCCGAGTGATTGGCCCAGCTAATGAAGGAAGTGGCGCTTGATGTGGAGGTGCTGCTGATGTAGTCGTACTCATAGTGATGTCCTCATCAGTTCGAACGTGGTAGGCACTAGAGACCTGTGAACGGTGGCTGGATAAGGCTGGTGGCCTACGGTCGTGGCAGGGTGAGGCTGAAGAAAAAATCAGGGTGTACACGACATGAGGATAAGGGAAGGAGGGAGCATGACATGTTGGAATGAGCTGGAGCCAAGAGACACATGGGATATATGAAAATTGGCTGCTCCATTTCTCCTCTTTTCCAAAGAAAAAGGTAGATATTTTAGTGTTATAAAATCAAGGTCTAAAAGATGTAATAAAAGGTCGAACAAAAATGAGATTGGCAACAATATTTGATAGAACTTGATTTGTTGAGTATTCTGGAGTTTTATATTTGAAAAATTAGGTAGTGGCGAGAAACTCACAGGACCGAAACTAACAAAAATCGGGTTCGGTATTTTAAACTGCATTTGATATGGCTTAAGGTCAGATAACTTCATCTGCAACTCGACACCTGATACATCTGTCGAGGATAATTTGCTGGAAACCAACCACGATTATAAATCTTTGGACGTGATGTTTCGATAGACGAGAGGGGACTAAATTATTTTACACTAAAAACTTTAGTCGTCGAGTTCTATTTAATTTGTTTGGGATAAAATTAGAGGACTGAACTAAATTTTCAAATTCGTATTTGAGCGATCGATGAATTTTAAATGATCACCAGAGTCGCCAATCTCCGGAACAAATATGTTCTAACCTCGCGAAGCTATTAGAATAGGCCGGATAGACAGAGACGAAAAAGATATCGAAATTTTGATAGGTGAATATTAGAACATAGAGACTGTTATTATTGCCGATATTCCGTGCTTGACTCCATAAGCACAGTTTAACAGGAGGTAAACACCAGGGGTGTTACAGATGCAGTTTTCAATACTATTGTAAGTGGACGTTAATGTTGACATGTGGTTGTTAATAGTCATGGCTGTTATAGCTAAAATCAAGATTGTTGATGCCTCATATGTGGTCGCTAAATGCTACAAATTTGGTTGTTGATGCTTTTTATGCGGTCGTTAATACCCCACAACTAATGACCATTATATATTGTAACACTCCAAAATCCTATTGTGGATAAATTAGGAAATGTGTTTTCAAATAATAGATTACCTAAAAGATTCTTATGTGAACTATCATTTATGTTAAAGATTTATTCTCCAAAAAAAGAATTAAGTTAAACTATCTCTTAATATAGATTTTACATAAGAAATTATATCCTTCTAAACAAATATGTGAAGATTATAAATTTATTTTATTGTACTTCTAAAATGTGGCTATGTGTTTGAATTATTTTCTTTAATAATTATTATTTTAAATCATCTTATATGAATTATTCCTACTAATTTTCATTTGCTTAAATGATAAATTAATTAATAAAAATGCTTTGCATTCATGTTGAGTTTTTGTTTGTTGTAATTTATGCTTGAAATAGAAAATTTAACTCATCTCGACTTGAATTTTTAAATTTAAAAAAGAAAGCAAAAAATTAGAAATATAAGATAATATAATGGATCGATGTATGTTTGGTTGGTTTGTTTGTACACGACGTCCTTTAGAAAATACTCCTTTCAGCTCGCGTGTTTGGCAGAACCTCCTAAGTTATTGAGCCCATATGCACCTGCCCTTGTCTCAGAGACCACAGACGGCTATGCATGTGCACCAGATAACTTAACAGGATCCATCCAAGTGCCCCAAGGACCCCGAATAAACCACTTACAACCAGGATCGCAAGATTAAGTAAACACAAATCACATGTAACACCCCAGGTGTTTATATTCTGATGAGGACATCACTATGAGTACGACTACACCAGCAGCACCTCCACATCAAGCGCCACTTCCTTCATGAGCTGGGCCAATCACTCAGGCCCGTGCCAGAGATCTTAACTTCATCATGCTACTGAAGAATGAGGGCCTAGAAGAATAGACGACCAGCCCAACTGCGGCCCATAGTGGACGACCTAGGGTTGGCCGCCCCTAGGGGCTGCGCCCCCTCTCTATTTATCCAGGAGCTTGCGTCTCCTTTGTTCTTGGAGTTTTGTTTTACATCTAGCTTTAGCTACCCCAGAACACGCACAAATACGTGATGTCCTCTGTGATTCAGAACTCCACCTCGAGTGATATTAAGATTGCTCGCATCTTTTTCTTGTTCGTTCTTCGATTGCGCACAGGAAACGATCTTCATGATCAGGCCGATCTCGCATCAGCAAGGTCGGTAACTGTCGGTGTTTCAGACCCGGGGGGTCCTCCGAACCGACTAGTGAATTTGTCATCGCTACGTGTCCCAGCCCAAATGGGTTGGCGCGAGAAGGAACACAAACAGGGGACTTGTATTATCTCGTACCGGGGGTGCCGCTCGTAGTAGGGGTTACAAGCGTCGCGAGAGGGAAGAAGGGAGCCGGTTCGTCAGCCCGCCGTCCCCTCTACGCAAGAACCCTCCTCCTTTGCGGGAAGGCCCTGGACCTCCCTTTTATAGATGCAAGGAGAGGGTCCAGATGTACAATGGGGGGTGTAGCAATGTGCTAACGTGTCTGGCAGAGAAATGCCTAAGCCCTATGTACATGCCATCGTGGCTATCGGGGGAGAGCTTGAGCCCTGTATACGTGATAGCGTGGCCGTCGAAGAAGCGCCTGAGCCCTGTAGGAGCACAGCTGGCAGTGCGGTAAGGATCCTGCTGACGTCTCCTTGCTGCCGTAAGGGGCTAAGAGCCACCAGCGTCATGGTTGCACAGTGGGGCACCATCATTACCAGTCGTCGGGGTAAGCCAGATGGGACACCGGTCTTGTTCCTTATAGCCTGAGCTTGCTAGAGATAGGGTAATGATGTATCCCTGTGGCGTGGTCGGTCCGAGCCCAAGGTCGGGCGAGGCGGAGACTTCTCTTGAGGTCGAGGCCAGGGTACGGGCGAGGACGCGATTCCTCTCGAGACCGAGGTCGAGGCCGAGTCCGGAGGTCGGGTGAGCCGGAGACTTCCTTCTGAGGCCAGAGCCTGAGGTCGGGCGAGGCGGAGACCTCCTCCCTGAGGTTGGAGCCTGAGGTCGGGCGAGGCAGAGCTTCCTGTTGCGCCTGAGGCCGAACTCGGTGGTTGATCGTGACTTGTTGTCAGCTTTGCCTGGGTGGTTGGCACAGTAGTCGGAGCGGGGCGAGCGGCGCTGTTTTCCTGTCAGGTCGCACAGTAAAGGTGGGTGAAATGACTGCGGTCACTTCGGCCTGGCCGACTGAGGCGCGTGTGTCAGGGTGCGGCGTCAGGCGATCCTCGCATTGAATGCGCCTGCGATGTGGTCGGTTGGTGAGGCGGTTTGGTCAAGGTTGCTTCACAATGAAGCCTGCCCGAGCCGGGCTTTGGGGGAGCCGAGGGGGTGCCCGCTGCCTGAGGAGGCAATCGGGCAAGGCGTGAACTCGTCTGGGACTACTGCTCCTGCCCGAGGCTGGGCTTGGGCGAGGTTGCGTCCCTTGGCTAGACGAAGCCTTGACATGAACCGCGCCCGTCAGTTGGTTTGAGGGTATTTACCAGCCGTGATTAGGAGTGTTGGGGGTACCCCTAATTACGGTACCCGATAGTAACCATTGGGAGTTGGTTCAGCGATTGCATTGGCGCTTCGGGTTCGCTCGTCGTAGTCGGATCGTGAGGGTCTACTTCCACCAAATCTGAATTATCTCCACTCACCGAAAGATCGGGCACTCCAGCTCTATCAAGTGGTATCAGATTTCCAGGTTGATCGGTGAGTTTATCGAGTGTTTTTTCTCCTACAGTCCACAAAACCACATAAAAATTTAGGTTAGACCTTATCCCTGAATATCCTGTGTACGACCTGTGGGTGGGGCAGTGCTGGCTGGTTTGGTCGTCTTCTTGCGTGGAGTAGTGGTGGACGTGGATGGCGCAGGGGGAACTGGTGCTGAGGTGGATGTCAAGCTTCGTCCTGCAAAAGGGTTAGAATATGGCTTCGAGCGGCGTCCCTGCACTTCATGTTCTGCTTTGCAAGCATATTCAAATAAAGTAGTCATATCATAATATTCCTTATAATCAAGTATATCCTAGATTTCACGGTTTAAACCACCACGAAAACGTGCCATAGCAGCGTCATTGTCCTCCAATATCCCACAACGAATCATACCTTTTTGTAACTCCTGGAAATAGTCCTCAACAGATTGAGAACCTTGCTGAAAACTGAGAGCACCTAGAGGGGGGGGGTGAATAGGTGATCCTGTAGAACTTAAAAACTTAAGCCACAAAACTTGGTTAATTGTTAGCACAGTAATTTGCCAAGTGGCTAGAGAAGGATCTCAACACAACACAATAACCAAGAAATATCAATCACAGAGATGGCACGGTGGTTATCCCGTGGTTCGGCCAAGACCAACGCTTGCCTACTCCACGTTGTGGCGTCCCAACGGACGAGGGTTGCAATCAACCCCTCTCAAGCGGTCCAAAGACCAACTTGAATACCACGGTGTTGCTTTGCTTTTCTTAATCCCACTTGCGAGGAATCTCCACAGCTTGGAGCCTCTCGCCCTTACAAAAGATGTTCACAAAGAATCACGGAGCAAGGGAGGGGTTAGCAACTCACACACGACACAAAGATCACAGCGAATACGCACACACAAAACCTAGACTTGAGCTCAAGAGACTAGCACACTAGAACGGAGCTCAAATCACTAGAATGTCGAACAAGTGCGTAGAAATGAAGTGTGAGTGATCAACAATGCTCAAAGGATGCTTGGTATCTTCCTCCATGCGACTAGGGGTCCCTTTTATAGCCCCAAGGCAGCTAGGAGCCGTTGAGCACAAATCTGGAAAGCCATTCTTGCCTTCTGTCGTCGGGGGCACCGGACAGTTCCGGTGCACATCGGACACTGTACGGTGCCCGATTTCCTTCCTTAAATAGCGAAGCCGACCGTTGGCAAACTTGGAGCCGTTGGCGCACCGGACATGTCCGGTGCACACCGGACAGTCCGGTGCCATCTTCTAGCCGTTGGCTCAGCCACGTGTCCCGCGCAGATTGCGCGGCCGACCGTTGGCCCGGCCGACCGTTGGCTCACCGGACAGTCCGGTGCACACCGGACAGTCCGGTGAATTTTAGTCGTACGTCGCCGGTGAATTCCCGAGAGCGGCCAGTTCGCTCGAGCCAGCCTGGCGCACCGGACACTGTCCGGTGCACCACCAGGACTGTCCGGTGCTCCCAGACTCAGCAGATTCTTGGCTGCTCGAGCCAAGACATTTCCAATTGGATTTTTCCTGTTTCCAGCACTTATACACAATACATTAGTCCATAAAACAATGTACTAAGTCTGAGAAACATACCTTTATTCTTGATTTGTACTTTGTCCACCTTTTTACACTTAGGCACTTGTGTTGGACACTAAATCACCAAAACACTTAGAAATGGCCCAAGGGCACATTTCCCTTTCAATCTCCCCCTTTTTGGTGATTTATGCCAACACAACATAGAGCAAGTAGAACAAGTACAAAATCAAATCAAATAAGAACTCAAAATTGTTTTGATTCAATTTAGACATATATGGATCACTCTATGCCACCACTTGGTTTGTTTTTTCAAATCAAACTCAAATTTCTATCTCTAAGTCAAACACACATGTTAAGACATAAAGAAAGTCATTCCAAGAGAAATTGATTCAAGATTTCAAAAACTCCCCCTTTTTCCCATAATCAATACTTCTCCCCACAAGAAGCCAACTTTTGACAAGAGAGACAACAAAAGAGTTTTGACAAACCAAAAACTCTATTCTACTATTTTCAAAATCTCTCAAGTGGTAGCTGATCCATTTGTCGCTTTGGCCTTTATTTTCTCCCCCTTTGGCATCAAGCACAAAAACGGGATCAATCTTGGCCCTTTAACCCCATTGCCTCACCAAAATCTTCAACTAAGAGCAAATAGGCAATAAGAGTATAAAGACAATAAGATCATAGAGATGAACTTGGAATAAGTTACTCTTTCATCGGAGTGCAGTGGATGTCTTGCATCATCCAAGTCCACCTTTTCCCTTTCAATTCTCCTTCGAGACTAAATCAGGCAAACTCAAGCACATGGTTAGTCTCAAAGGGTCAAGTTGTAGCATAGCTCCCCCTAAATATGTGCATCACTTGCAAAAAGGACTTGTGAGGTCCAGGGAGTGTTTGTACAACTTGAGCACCACAATAAGCAACAATATGCAGAATGAACATGATCAAAGGCATAAACACATGTATGCTACATTTCAATCCAAGTTCCGCGAATCTAAGATATTGAGCTCACTACGCAGTCCTGCAAAAGGTCTTCTCATCTAGAGGCTTGGTAAAGATATCGGTAGCTGGTTCTCGGTGCTAACATGAAACACTTCGATATCCCCCTTTTGCTGGTGGTCTCTCAAAAAGTGATGCCGGATGTCAATGTGCTTTGTGCGGCTGTGCTCAACAGGATTTTCCGCTATTCGGATAGCACTCTCATTATCACATAGGAGTGGGACTTTGCTCAGATTGTAGCCAAAGTCCCCGAGGGTTTGCCTCATCCAAAGTAGTTGCGCGCAACACTGTCCTGCGGCAACGTACTCGGCCTCAGCGGTGGATAGGGCAACGGAGGTTTGTTTCTTAGAGTTCCATGACACCAGGGACCTTCCTAAGAATTGGCACGTCCCCGATGTACTCTTCCTATCGACCTTACATCCAGCATAGTCGGAATCTGAGTACCCAATCAAGTCAAAGTTAGACCCCTTTGGATACCAGATCCTGAAGCAAGGCGTAGCGACTAAATATCGAAGAATTCGCTTCACAGCCACTAAGTGACACTCCTTCGGATCGGATTGAAATCTAGCACACATGCATACGCTAAGCATAATATCCGGTCTACTAGCACATAAATAAAGCAAAGAACCTATCATGGACCGGTATGCTTTTTGATCAACGGACTTACCTCCTTTGTTGAGGTCGGTGTGTCCGTCGGTTCCCATCGGCGTCTTTGCGGGCTTGGCGTCCTTCATCCCAAACCTCTTTAGCAAATCTTGTGTGTACTTCGTTTAGGAGATGAAGGTGCCGTCCTTGAGTTGCTTCACTTGGAACCCAAGGAAGTAGGTCAACTCGCCCATCATCGACATCTCGAATTTCTGCGTCATCACCCTGCTAAACTCTTCACAAGACTTTTGGTTAGTAGAACCAAATATTGTGTCGACATAAATTTGGCATACAAAAAGATCACCATCGCAAGTCTTAGTAAAAAGAGTTGGATCGGCTTTCCCAACCTTGAAAGCATTAGCAATTAAAAAGTCTCTAAGGCATTCATACCATGCTCTTGGGGCTTGCTTAAGTCCATAGAGCGCCTTAGAGAGCTTACACACTGTGGTCGGGGTACCGTTCATCCTCGAAGCCAGGGGGTTGCTCCACGTACACCTCCTCCTTGATCGGCCCGTTGAGGAAAGTGCTCTTCACATCCATTTGGTACAACCTGAAAGAATGGTGAGCGGCATATGCTAGCAAGATGCGAATTGACTCTAGTCCTAGCCACAGGAGCAAAAGTCTCCTCAAAGTCCAAACCTGCGACTTGGGCATAACCTTTTGCCACAAGTCGAGCCTTGTTCCTCGTCACTACCCCGTGCTCGTCCTGTTTGTTGCGGAACACCCACTTGGTTCCCACAACATTTTGCTTGGGACGAGGCACCAGTGTCCAAACTTCATTGCACTTGAAGTTGTTGAGTTCCTCCTGCATGGCCAACACCCAGTCCGGATCTAGCAAGGCCTCTTCTACCCTGAAAGGCTCAATAGAAGAGACAAAAGAGTAATGCTCACAAAAATTAACTAATCTCGAGCGAGTAGTTACTCCCTTGCTAATATCACCCAATATCTGGTCGACAGGGATGATCCCTTTGAATCGTCGCTCGAACTTGGGTTAGAGGTGCCTGAGGTGCTTCTTCCTCTTCAACTTGAACATCCTGTGCTCCCCCTTGATCATGCGCCTCCACTTGAGGTACCTGTTCGTCACCTTGGGTTGGGGGATGCACCATAGTTGAGGAAGACGGTTGATCTTGCTCCAAATGTTCTTGAGGCCGTACAACTCCAATCGCCATGGTGCGTATCGCGGCCATTGGAACGTCTTCTTTATCTACATCATCAAGATCAACAACTTGCTCACTTGGAGAGCCATTAGTCTCATCAAATACAACGTCGCTAGAGACTTCAACCAAACCCGATGATTTGTTGAAGACACTATACGCCTTTGTATTTGAATCATAACCTAATAAAAACCCTTCTACAGCTTTGGGAGCAAATTTGGAATTCCTACCCTTCTTCACTAGAATGTAGCATTTACTCCCAAATACACGAAAGTACGATACATTGGGTTTGTTACCAGTTAGCAGCTCATATGAAGTCTTCTAGAGGAGGCGGTGAAGGTAGACCCTGTTGATGGCGTGGCAAGCCGTGTTCACGGCTTCCGACCAAAAGCACTCGGGGGTCTTGAACTCTCCAAGCATAGTCCTCGCCATATCTATGAGCGTCATGTTCTTCCTCTCTACCACACCATTTTGCTGAGGTGTGTAGGGAGCGGAGAACTCGTGCTTGATCCCCTCCTCCTCAAGGAACTCCTCCACTTGAAGATTCTTGAATTCGGACCCGTTGTCGCTTCTTATCTTCTTTACCTTGAGCTCAAACTCATTTTGAGCTCTCCTTAGGAAGCGCTTGAGGGTCCCTTGGGTTTCAGACTTATCCTGCAAAAAGAACACCCAAGTGAAGCGGGAAAAGTCATCAACAATAACTAGACCATACTTACTTCCTCCTATGCTCAGATAGGCGACGGGTCCGAAGAGGTCCATATGCAGCAACTCCAGAGGTCTTGAAGTGGTCATCACATTCTTGCTGTGATGAGAGCCTCCCACCTGTTTCCCTGCTTGACAAGCTGCACAAGGTCTATCTTTTTCGAAATGAACTATTGGTTAGACCTATCACGTGTTCTCCCTTTAGAAGTTTGTGGAGGTTCTTCATCCCCACATGTGCTAAGCGGCGATGCCACAACTAGCCCATGCAAGTCTGAGCCATTAAGCATGCATCTAGACCGGCCTCTTCTTTTGCAAAATCAACTAAATAAAGTTTGCCGTCTAATACACCCTTAAAAGCTAGTGAACCATCACTTCTTCTAAAGACAGACACATCTACATTTGTAAATAGACAATTATATCCCATATTGCATAATTGACTAACAGATAGCAAATTATATCCAAGAGACTCTACTAAAAACACATTAGAGATAGAGTGCTCATTTGAGATAGCAATTTTACCTAACCCTTTTACCTTGCCTTGATTCCCATCACCGAAAATTATTGAATCTTGGGAATCTTTGTTTTTGACGTAGGAGGTGAACATCTTCTTCTCCCCCGTCATATGGTTTGTGCATCCGCTGTCGATAATCCAGCTTGAACCCCCGGATGCATAAACCTGCAAGGCAAATTTAGGCTTGGGTCTTAGGTACCCAACTCATGTTGGGTCCTACAAGGTTAGTGCAAATATCCTTATGGACCCAAATGCAAGTTTTGTCTCCCTTGCATCTTGCCCCTAATTTTCTAGCAACTATCTTCCTACCCTTTCTACAAATAGCAAAAGAAGCATTTAAAGCATGATATATTGTAGAGGGTTCATTAACTTTCCTAGGAACATTAACAACATTTCTCCTAGGCATATTATGAACAACATTTCTCCTACCAACATTTCTATCATGCACATAAGAAGAACTAGAAGCAACCATGGCATGAGAATCAAAGGCATTATATGCATTACAACTCCTATAAGCATTTCTAGATTGTCTCCTATTATGGTACATAAAGGCATGGTTCTTTTGCACACTACTAGCCATAGGGGCCTTCCCTTTCTCCTTGGCGGAGATGGGAGCCTTATGGCTTGTCAAGTTCTTGGCTTCCCTCTTGTAGCCAAGTCCATCCTTAATTGAGGGATGTCTACCAATCGTGTAGGCATCCCTTGCAAATTTTAGCTTGTCAAATTCATTCTTGCTAGTCTTAAGTTGGGCATTAAGACTAGCTAATTCCTCATTTAATTTGGAAATTGAAACTAAATGATCACTACAAGCATCAATGTCAAAATCTTTACACCTATTACAAGTTTCAACAATTTCTATACAAGAATTAGATTTACTAGCTACTTCTAGTTTAGCATTTAAATCATCATTAAAACTTTTTAACTTAGCAATAGTTTCATGACAAGAAGATAATTCACTAGAGAGCATTTCATTCCTCTTAATTTCTAGAGCAAGAGATTTCTGTGCTTCTACAAATTTATCATGTTCTTCATACAACAAATCCTCTTGCTTTTCTAAAAGCATATTCCTATCATTCAAGGCATCAATCAATTCATTAATTTTGTCTACCTTGGTTCTATCTAATCCCTTGAATAAGCATGAGTAATCTATCTCATCATCATCACTAGACTCATCCTCACTTGAAGAAGCATAAGTACTAGTATTATGAGTGCTTACTTTCTTCTCCCTTGCCATGAGGCAAGTGTGACGCTCGTTGGGGAAGAGGGATGACTTGTTGAAGGCGGTGGCGGCGAGTCCTTCATTGTCGGAGTCGGACGAGGAGCAGTCCGAATCCCACTCCTTGCCAAGATGAGCCTCGCCCTTTGCCTTCTTATAGTTCTTCTTTTTCTCCCTCTTGTTCCCTTGATCCTGATCACTATCATTGTCGGGACAGTCAGCAATAAAATGACCAAGCTTACCGCATTTGAAGCATGAGCGCTTCCCCTTGGCTTTGGTCTTGCTTGGCTGTCCCTTGCAACCTTTAAGCACCGTCTTGAATCTTTTGATGATGAGAGCCATCTCTTCATCATTAAGTCCGGCCGCCTCAATCTGTGCCACCTTGCTAGGTAGCGCCTCCTTGCTTCTTGTTGCCTTGAGAGCAAGGGGTTGCGGCTCGTTGATCGGACCATTCAAGGCGTCGTCCACGTACCTCGCCTCCTTGATCATCATTCGCCCGCTAACGAATTTCCCAAGAACTTCTTCGGGCGACATCTTGGTGTACCTGGGATTTTCACGAATATTGTTCACCAAATGAGGATAAAGAACGGTAAAGGACCTTAGCATTAGGCGGACGACGTCGTGGTCCGTCCATCGCGTGCTCCCGTAGCTCCTTATTTTGTTGATAAGGGTCTTGAGCCGGTTGTATGTTTGGGTTGGCTCCTCGCCCCTTATCATCGCGAACCGTCCAAGCTCGCCCTCCACCAACCCCATTTTGGTGAGCAAGGTGACGTCGTTCCCCTCATGAGAGATCTTGAGGGTGTCCCAGATCTGCTTGGCATTGTCCAAGCCGCTCACCTTGTGATACTCGTCCCTGCACAAAGAGGCTAGCAACACAGTAGTAGCTTGTGCATTTTTATGAATCTGTTCATTAATAAACACAGGGCTATCTGAGCTATCAAATTTCATTCCACTTTCCACAATCTCCCAAATGCTTGGATGGAGAGAAAACAGGTGAGTACGCATTTTGTGGCTCCAAAATCCGTAGTCCTCTCCATCAAAGTGAGGGGGCTTGCCAAGTGGAATGGGGAGCAATTGAGCATTTGAGCTATGCGGGATGCGCGAATAATCGAAAGAAAAGTTTGAGTTAACCGTCTTTCGTCTATCGTAGTCGTCGTCGTCCTTTTGGGAGGAGGAAGATTCGTCGCTGTCGTAGTAGACAATTTCCTTGATGCGCCTTGTCTTCTTCTTCCTCCCGTCTTTTCTTTTGTGGCCCGAGCCTGAGTCGGTGGGCCTATCATCATTGGGCTCATTGACGAAGGACTCCTTCTCCTTGTCGTTGATCACCATCCCCTTGCCTTTAGGATCCATCTCTTCGGGCGGTTAGTCCCTTTCTTGAAGAGAACGGCTCTGATACCAATTGAGAGCACCTAGAGGGGGGGTGAATAGGTGATCCTGTAGAACTTAAAAACTTAAGCCACAAAACTTGGTTAATTGTTAGCACAGTAATTTGCCAAGTGGCTAGAGAAGGATCTCAACACAACACAATAACCAAGAAATATCAATCACAGAGATGGCACGGTGGTTATCCCGTGGTTCGGCCAAGACCAACGCTTGCCTACTCCACGTTGTGGCGTCCCAACGGACGAGGGTTGCAATCAACCCCTCTCAAGCGGTCCAAAGACCAACTTGAATACCACGGTTGATGTAGCTGAGGTGCCCGATCTTTCGGCGAGTAGAGATAATTCCGATTTGGCGGAAGATGACCCTTGCGATCCGACTATGACGAGCAAGCCCGAGGCGCCAATGCAATCGCTGAACCAACTCCCTGTGGTTACCGACCTTGCTGGTGCGAGATCGGCCTGATCACGAAGATCGTTTCCTGTGCGCAATCGAAGAACGAACAAGAAAAAGATGCGAGCAATCTAATCTATTACTCGAGGGTGGAGTTCTGAATACACGAAGACAGCGCAGATTTGCACGTGCTCGAGAGTAGCTAAAGCTAGATCTAAAACAAAACTCGGAAAATAAAGGAGGCGCAGCTCCTGTATAAATAGAGAGGGGGCGCAGCCCCTAGGGGCGGCCAACCCTAGGTCGTCCATTATGGGCCGCAATTGGGCTGGTCGTCTATTCTTCTGGGCCTTCGTTCTTTAACAACAAGATGTAGTTCAATTCTCTTGCACGGGCCGGAGTCACTGGCCCAGGTGGAAGGGGTGGCGCCTGGACTGGGGAAGATGGTGCCTGGGCTGGAGGAAGGTGCTGCTGGTGTAGATGTGCTCGTGTTGGTGTTGATGTCCTCATCATCCTCCCCTTCTTGAACTGAAGTCGTCCTCGACGGCAACTCCTTATCTTCTCCCGCATACGGTTTCAAATCTGCAACATTAAAACTAGTGGAAACACCAAACTCCGCAGGCAGGTCAAGGATATAAGCATTATCATTAATCTTGGTTAGTACCTTAAAAGGACCAGCAGCACGAGGCATCAATTTAGAATGGCGCAAAGTAGGAAAATGATCCTTTCTCAAATGCAACCAAACCATATCACCAGGTTCAAAAGTAACTAGTTTCCGGCCTTTACTACCAGTAATCTAATATTTAGCATTAGCAGCAGCAATGTTTTGTTGAGTTTGTTCATGGAGATTAATCATTTGTTCAACATGTGCAAGAGCATCTATGTGTGGGGCGTCCGTAGCATCAAGCGAAAACAAAGCAATAGGCGCCCTAGGAATGTAACCATAAACAATTTGAAAAGGGCACATCTTTGTAGAAGAATATGTTGCATGATTATAAGCAAACTCAACATGAGGTAAGCAATCCTCCCAACGTTTCAAATTTTTGTCTAAAACAGCCCTAAGCATGGTAGACAAAGTTCGATTAACTACCTCAGTTTGACCATCAGTCTGAGGGTGACAAGTGGTGCTAAACAGCAATTTAGTTCCTAATTTATTCCACAGAGATCTCCAAAAATGACTCAGAAACTTGGCATCACGATCCGAGACTATTGTATTGGGAATACCGTGCAAACGAATAATCTCTCTAAAAAACAATTCAGCAACATTGCTAGCATCATCAGTCTTATGACAAGGTATGAAATGAGCCATTTTGGAGAATCGATCAACAACCACAAAAATGCTATCCCTCCCCTTCTTAGTTCTAGGCAATCCCAAAACAAAATCCATCGAAATATCAATCCAAGGGGAAGTAGGAACAGGCAAAGGCATATACAAACCATGGTTGTTCAACCGTGACTTAGCTTTCTGACAAGTAGTGCAGCGTGCAACAAGGCGCTCAACATCAGCGCGCATCCGAGGCCAAAAGAAGTGGGCAGCCAACACCTCATGTGTCTTGTAGACGCCAAAGTGCCCCATGAGACCGCCTCCATGTGCTTCCTGTAACAACAAAAGACGAACCGAGCTAGCTGGAACACACAGCTTGTTAGCGCGAAACAGGAACCCATCCTGTATGTGAAATTTGCCCCATGGTTTCCCATTAATACAATGGCCGAAAGCATCTTTAAAATCAGCATCGTCAACATATTGATCTTTTACAGTGTGCAAACCAAAAATTTTAAAATCTAACTGTGACAGCATGGTATAGCGACGAGACAAAGCATCAGCAATAACATTGTCCTTCCCGTTCTTGTGTTTAATAATGTAAGGAAAAGACTCAATGAATTCTACCCATTTAGCATGACGACGGTTCAGATTTGTTTGGGTACGAATATGTTTTAAAGCCTCATGATTAGAATGAATTATGAACTCACGATGCCAAAGATAGTGCTGCCATGTATGTAAAGTGCGCACTAACGCGTAAAGCTCCTTATCATAAGTAGAATATTTCAGACTAGCACCGCTTAATTTTTCACTAAAATAAGCAACTGGTTTTCCTTCTTGTAATAAAACAGCACCTAGCCCAATACCGCTAGCATCGCATTCAAGCTCAAATACTTTATTAAAATCAGGCAATTGCAATAGGGGAGCTTGGGTTAACTTATCTTTCAAAGTGCTGAACGCTTCCTCCTGCGAATCACTCCAAGCAAACGGCACATCTTTCTTTGTAAGCTCATGTAGAGGCGCTGCAATGGAGCTAAAATCACGAACAAATCTGCGGTAGAAACCGGCAAGTCCAAGAAAGCTCCGAATTTGTGTGACCGTCGTCGGTGTAGGCCACTCCCGAATGGCAGCAATCTTGCTGCTATCCACCTCAATGCCCTGTGGAGTAACAACATAACCTAGAAACGAGACACGTCGTGTGCAAAAGATGCATTTTTCCATGTTAGCGAATAACTGGGCGGCACGCAATGCATCAAAAACAGCACTTAAATGTTCCAAATGCTCTTTCTTAGATTTGCTGTAAATAAGGATATCATCGAAATAAACAACCACAAACAATCCTATGAAGGGCCTCAGAACTTCATTCATCACTCGCATAAAAGTGCTGGGAGCATTAGTCAATCCAAACGGCATAACCAACCATTCATATAAACCAAATTTCGTTTTGAAGGCTGTTTTCCATTCATCACCCAGTTTCATTCTAATCTGGTGGTAACCACTACGCAAATCAATCTTAGTGAAAATAATGGCACCACTAAGCTCATCTAGCATATCGTCAAGGCGTGGTATAGGATAGCGATAACGAATAGTGATGTTATTAATAGCACGACAGTCTACACACATACGCCATGACCCATCCTTCTTGGGAACAAGTAACACAGGAACAGAGCAAGGGCTAAGAGACTCACGAATGTATCCTTTGTCAAGCAACGCCTGTACCTGGCGCTGAATCTCCTTCGTCTCATCCGGATTTGTACGGTATGGTGCGCGGTTCGGAAGCTGTGCACCGAGAATGAGGTCGATCTGGTGCTCAATGCCACGAAGCGGTGGGAGACCCGGTGGTAAGTCTTTGGGAAAGACATCAGCGTACTCCTGCAAAAGGTTAGCAACCATAGGGGGAATAGCCAAAGATGGTGCATCATCAAGCGAAATGAGGACACTAGAGCATACAAGTGCATAGCATGGCAAATGAGCACCGTGTAGATCATCAAAATCAGCACGTGTAGCAAGTAAAACAGGAGCCTTCAACTTAATTTCAGAAGGAACAGAGGGCGATGGATCAAGTTGTTTAGCAGTTATAGCAGCTCGGGCAAGATCATCTTTAACAATTTGTTCAGGTGTCATTGGATGTATAATTATTTTCTGACCCTTAAAAATGAAAGAATAATGATTCGAACGACCATGATGCAAGCTATCAGTATCATATTGCCAAGGTCGACCAAGTAACAAAGAGCATGCTTCCATGGGAATAACATCACAATCAACAAAATCAGAATAAGCACCCATGGAGAAAGGAACACGCACGGAACGCGTGATTTTTATTTTACCACCATCATTAAGCCATTGAATGTGATATGGGTTTGGATGCTTACGAGTGGGTAACGACAACTTTTCGACCAGCATGGTACTCGCCAAATTGTTGCAACTGCCGCTGTCGATAATGATGCGAATTGACCGCTCCTGCACAACACCCTTTGTATGGAACAGAGTGTGTCGCTGATTCTTCTCGGGCAAAGCGACCTGTGTACTGAGAACACGCTGCACAACAAGACTTTCATACCTATCAGCGTCGCCCGGGTTGACATGTACCTCCGCCTTAGCTGCATGGTCAGTGGCAAGTAGTGCATGTTCAATTTCTTCAGAATCACTAGCGGAAGAGTACTCACCATCATCACGAATGAGCAAAGTGCGCTTGTTTGGGCAGTCCCGAATCACATGGCCAAATCCTCTACAGCGATGACACTGAATATCCCGTGTACGACCTGTGGGTGGGGCAGTGCTGGCTGGTTTGGTCGTCTTCTCGCATGGAGTGGTGGTGGACGTGGATGGCGCAGGGGGAACTGGTGCTGAGGTGGATGTCGAGCTTCGTCCTGCAAAAGGGTTAGAATATGGCTTCGAGCGGCGTCCCTGCACTTCACGTTCAGCTTTGCAAGCATATTCAAATAAAGTAGTCATATCATAATATTCCTTATAATCAAGTATATCTTGGATTTCGCGGTTTAAACCACCACGAAAACGTGCCATAGCAGCGTCGTTGTCCTCCAATATCCCACAACGAATCATACCTTTTTGTAACTCCTGGAAATAGTCCTCAACAGATTGAGAACCTTGCTGAAAACGCTGCATTTTATTAAGCAAATCACGAGCATAATACGAAGGCACAAATCGATGTCGCATCGCAGCTTTCAACTGATCCCAAGTGGTTGGAATGGTAGTGGGATGTTTTATTTTAAACTCACGCCACCAAATTAAAGCAAAATCAGTAAATTCACTAATAGCAGCTTTAACCTGAGAATGTGCAGCAATATCATGGCATGAAAATTTTTGTTCAACCTCTAACTCCCAATCAAGATATGCAGCAGGATCATATTTGCCATTAAAAGGTGGAATTTTAAATTTAATCTTAGAAAATAAGTCATTAGGGGGATGACGAACCACACGGCGTGCACGACCACGGCGATCTCCATCGTCCCACTCAGTGTCACCGCCGTAGTCCTGCTCCATCTTTGTGGTCAACGCATCAAGGCGTGCCAGGATGGTGTCGAGTGTGGTGCGAGTCGCCGTTTGAGCAAGGTCAAGCTGGTTGAAACGCTCGGTCGTCGAAGTGATCGTTGAATCAAGTCGTTCATGCATCGTCCTAATGTCATCAGCAAGTCCATCAACTTCTCCCTTTACTTCCAGCAACTGGGCATCCACCGTGTCATGTGCTCCTGCCATAGTTAGCGCAAACACCAAAACACCAAAAAAAACGACAAAAATAGGGGTGTACTGCTCACAAGGCGCTCACACTAGTGCTGTTATCAAATTCTTATCCGTTCTTACCAAGCCACAGTGGTGAACTGCAACCAACAGGTGGAACCGGTGAAAGATTGGATGAGCGATTGCCTGGAGAAACAGAAACCTACTCGTCGTAGAAATATGTGGAGTTCTGGGTAGGCTGCACTCAAGTCAAGGAGTAGCACGACCAAACAATAATGCAAAGTTGAATTATAGTGCAAAACACGAAACTATATTGCTGGCCACAAGTGCAAAGGACGGATGGAACTAGCAGAATGGCAGTACCGTAAATATTGTACTAGCGAGGCCACTAGTAGGAATCACAGGTGATTTTGTTTTTCTTTTTTGTATGATTTTTTTGATATTTTTCTCAGCACAAGAAGCAACAAAATAGGAGCTACACGAAGTTTCACCTAAAACAGAGTTCAAATGTGGTCTACAGAAAATCAGGAAGTTCTCTGAAAAGCGTGCGAGAACTTTGACGGATTTTTTTCTTTATTTTCCTGAATTTTTTTTGACAATTTAGTCGAAACCCAAACAGACCATAGGTCAGCTTGGCCGGCCTCAGAATAGTGTCAACTAGCTCCTGTAAAAATTTCAGATTTTTCGGACACCCGAGCGAAAAGTTATGCCCGATTTAAGGAAGGTAGCTCAAGTTATGTTTTCAAACGACCGGGATGAAACAACCGTATCCTTTCTCCTTCGTTGTTTTTTTTGTTTCTGTTTTTTTTTGACGTAACCGAAGGAGAAAAACAAGGAAACAATGTTGACTCGGTTTTTTTTTCTGTTTTTTTTCGTAACCGAAGGAGAAAAACAAGGAAACGGCCGTTGACTCGGTTTGTTTTTTCTGTTTTTTTTTTGACGTAACCGAAGGAGAAAAATAAGGAAACAATGTTGACTCGGTTTGTGGCGTGATCAAAGGGGAGATGGTGGCGGCGCTAGGATTTGAATGGTGGAAGAACACAATGCAACCAGCAACAAATGACGCGAAAGCACACAAATTCAACAATGCAGATTATTGAAAGAAAGTGCGAGGCTCAAAAGGGTGCTGGGATAAGGTCTAACCTGAATTTTTATGTGGTTTTGTGGACTGTAGGAAAAAAAACACTCGATAAACTCACCGATCAACCTGGAAATCTGATACCAATTGATGTAGCTGAGGTGCCCGATCTTTCGGCGAGTAGAGATAATTCCGATTTGGCGGAAGATGACCCTTGCGATCCGACTACGACGAGCAAGCCCGAGGCGCCAATGCAATCGCTGAACCAACTCCCTGTGGTTACCGACCTTGCTGGTGCGAGATCGGCCTGATCACGAAGATCGTTTCCTGTGCGCAATCGAAGAACGAACAAGAAAAAGATGCGAGCAATCTAATCTATTACTCGAGGGTGGAGTTCTGAATACACGAAGACAGCGCAGATTTGCGCGTGCTCGAGAGTAGCTAAAGCTAGATCTAAAACAAAACTCGGAGAGCAATTAAAGAGAGGGGCGCAGCCCCTAGGGGCGGCCAACCCTAGGTCGTCCATTATGGGCCGCAATTGGGCTGGTCGTCTATTCTTCTGGGCCTTCGTTCTTTAACAACAAGATGTAGTTCAATTCTCTTGCACGGGCCCAAGTCACTGGCCCAGGTGGAAGGGGTGGCGCCTGGACTGGGGAAGATGGTGCCTGGGCTGGAGAAGGTGCTGCTGGTGTAGATGTGCTCGTGTTGGTGTTGATGTCCTCATCAACGGTGTTGCTTTGCTTTTCTTAATCCCACTTGCGAGGAATCTCCACAGCTTGGAGCCTCTCGCCCTTACAAAAGATGTTCACAAAGAATCACGGAGCAAGGGAGGGGTTAGCAACTCACACACGACACAAAGATCACAGCGAATACGCACACACAAAACCCAGACTTGAGCTCAAGAGACTAGCACACTAGAACGGAGCTCAAATCACTAGAATGTCGAACAAGTGCGTAGAAATGAAGTGTGAGTGATCAACAATGCTCAAAGGATGCTTGGTATCTTCCTCCATGCGCCTAGGGGTCCCTTTTATAGCCCCAAGGCAGCTAGGAGCCGTTGAGCACAAATCTGGAAAGCCATTCTTGCCTTTTGTCGTCGGGGGCATCGGACAGTCCGGTGCACACCGGACACTGTCCGGTGCCCGATTTCCTTCCTTAAATAGCGAAGCCGACCGTTGGCAAACTTGGAGCCGTTGGCGCACCGGACATGTCCGGTGCACACCGGACAGTCCGGTGCCATCTTCTAGCCGTTGGCTCAGCCACGTGTCCCGCGTAGATTGCGCGGCCGACCGTTGGCCTGGCCGACCGTTGGCTCACCGGACAGTCCGGTGCACACCGGACAGTCCGGTGAATTTTAGCCGTACGTCGCCGGTGAATTCCCGAGAGCGGCCAGTTCGCTCGAGCCAGCCTGGCGCACCGGACATTGTCCGGTGCACCACCGGACACTGTCCGGCCCTGTCCGGTGCACCACCGGACAGTCCGGTGCTCCTAGACTCAGCAGATTCTTGGCTCCTCGAGCCAAGACATTTCCAATTGGATTTTTCCTGTTTCCAGCACTTAGACACAATACATTAGTCCATAAAACAATGTACTAAGTCTGAGAAACATACCTTTATTCTTGATTTGTACTTTGTCCACCTTTTTACACTTAGGCACTTGTGTTGGACACTAAATCACCAAAACACTTAGAAATGGCCCAAGGGCACATTTCCCTTTCAAAAACGCTGCATTTTATTAAGCAAATCACGAGCATAATACGAAGGCACAAATCGATGTCGCATCGCAGCTTTCAAATGATCCCAAGTGGTTGGAATGGCAGTGGGATGTTTTATTTTATACTCATGCCACCAAATTAAAGCAAAATGAGTAAATTCACTAATAGCAGCTTTAACATGAGAATGTGCAGCAATATCATGACATGATAATTTTTGTTCAACCTCTAACTCCCAATCAAGATATGCAGCAGGATCATATTTGCCATTAAAAGGTGGAATTTTAAATTTAATCTTAGAAAATAAGTCATTAGAGGGATGACAAACCACACGGCGTGCATGACCACGACGATCTCCATCGTCCTGCTCAGTGTCACTGTCGTAGTCCTGCTCCATCTTTGTGGTCAACGCATCAAGGCGTGCCAGGATGGTGTCGAGTGTGGTGCGAGTCGCCGTTTGAGCAAGGTCAAGCTGGTTGAAATGCTCGGTCGTCGAAGCGACCATTGAATCAAGGCGTTCATGCATCGTCCTAATGTCAGCAGCAAGTCCATCAACTTGTCCCCTTACTTCCATCAACTGGACATCCACCGTGTCTTGTGCTCCTGCCATAGTTAGCGCAAACACCAAAAGGAGAAAAACCGACGACAACTCGCTCAATGGAATGTTGTTATCAAGTTCTTATCCGTTCTTACCAAGCCACAGTGGTGAACTGCAACCAACAGGTGGAACCGGTGAAAGATTGGATAAGCGATTGCCTGGAGAAACAGAAATCTTCTCGTCGTAGAAATATGTGGAGTTTTGGGTAGGCTGCACTCAAGTCAAGGATTTACACGATCAAACAATAATGCAAATTTGAATTATAGTGCAAAACACGAAACTATATTGCTGGCCACAAGTGCAAAGGACGGATGGAACTAGCAGAATGGCAATACCGTAAATATTGTACTAGCGAGGCCAAAAAGGCACTAGTAGGAATCACAGGTGATTTTGTTTTTCTTTTTTGTATGATTTTTGTTGATATTTTTCTCAGCACAAGGAGCAACAAAATAGGAGCTACACGAAGTTTCACCTAAAACAGAGTTCAGATGTGGTCTACATAAAATCAGGAAGTTCTCTGAAAAGCGTGCGAGAACTTTGACGAATTTTTTTTATTTTCCTGAATTTTTTTGACAATTTTATCGAAACCAAACAGGCCGTAGGATAGTTTGGCCGGCCTCAGAATGGTGTCAACAAGCTCCTGTAAAAATTTCAGATTTTTTAAACAGCCGAGCGAAAATTTATGCCCGGTTTAAGGAAGGTATGTTTAAAACGACCGAGATGAGACAACCGCTTTGTATCCTTTCTCCTTCGTTTTCTTTTTTTTGTTTCTGTTTTTTTTTGACGTAACCGAAGGAGAAAAATAAGGAAGCGACGTTGACTCGGTTTTTTTTCTGTTTTTTTTACGTAACCGATGGAGAAAAATAAGGAAGCGACGTTGACTTGGTTTGTGGCGTGATCAAATGGAATATGGTGGCGGCGCGCTAGGGTTCGAATGGTGGAATAACACAATGCAACCAGCAACAAATGACGTGAAAGCACACAAATTCGGAGCTTTCTTAGACTTGCCGGTTTCTACCGCAATTTGTTCATGATTTTAGCTCCATTGCAGCGCCTCTACATGAGCTTACAAAGAAAGATGTGCCATTTGCTTGGAGTGATTCGCAGGAGGTAGCGTTCAGCACTTTGAAAGATAAGTTAACCTAAGCTCCCCTCTTGCAATTGCCTAATTTTTAATAAAGTATTTGAGCTTGAATGCGATGCTAGTGGTATTGGGCTAGGTGCTGTTTTGTTACAAAAAGGAAAACCAGTTGCTTATTTTAGTGAAAAATTCAGCGGTGCTAGTCTGAAATATTCTACTTATGATAAGGAGCTTTACGCTTTATTGCGCACTTTGCATACATGGCAGCACTATCTTTGGCATCGTGAGTTCATAATTCATTCTGATCATGAGGCTTTAAAACATATTCGTACCCAAACAAATCTGAACTGTCGTCATGCTAAATGGGTAGAATTCATTGAGTCCTTTCCTTACATTATTAAACACAAGAACGGGAAGGACAATGTTATTGCTGATGCTTTGTCTCGTCGCTATACCAAGCTGTCACAGTTAGATTTTAAAATCTTTGGTTTGCACACTGTGAAAGATCAATATGTTGACGATGCTGATTTTAAAGATGCTTTCGGCCATTGTATTAATGGGAAACCATGGGGCAAATTTCACATACAGGATGGGTTCGTATTTCTCGCTAACAAGCTGTGTGTTCCAGCTAGCTCGGTTCGTCTTTTGTTGTTACAGGAAGCGCATGGAGGCGGTCTCATGGGGCACTTTGGCGTCTACAAGACACATGAGGTGTTGGCTGCCCACTTCTTTTGGCCTCGGATGCGCGCTGATGTTGAGCGCATTGTTGCACGCTGCACTACTTGTCAGAAAGCTAAGTCACGGTTGAACAACCATGGTTTGTATATGCCTTTGCCTGTTCCTACTTCCCCTTGGATTGATATTTCGATGGATTTTGTTTTGGGATTGCCTAGAACTAAGAAGGGGAGGGATAGCATTTTTGTGGTTTTTGATCGATTCTCCAAAATGGCTCATTTCATACCTTGTCATAAGACTGATGATGCTAGCAATGTTGCTGAATTGTTTTTTAGAGAGATTATTCGTTTGCATGGTATTCCCAATACAATAGTCTTGGATCGTGATGCTAAGTTTCTCAGTCATTTTTGGAGATCTCTGTGGAATAAATTGGGAACTAAATTGCTGTTTAGCACCACTTTGTCACCCTCAGACTGATGGTCAAACTGAGGTAGTAAATAGAACTTTATCTACCATGCTTAGGGCTGTTTTAGATACGGATTTGAGACGTTGGGAGGATTGCTTGCCTCATGTTGAATTTGCTTACAATCATGCCACACATTCTTCTACAAAGATGTGCCCTTTCCAGATTGTTTATGGTTACATCCCTAGGGCACCTATTGATTTGATTTCACTTAATGCTGCGAACGCCCCACATGTAGATGCTGCTACACATGTTGAACAAATGATTATCATACATGAACAAACGAAACAGAACATTGCTGCTACTAATTCAAAAAATCAGGTTGCTAGTAGTAAAGGAAGAAAACTTGTTACTTTTGAGCCAGGTGATATGGTTTGGTTGCAATTGAGAAAGGATTGGTTTCCTACTTTGCGCCGTTCTAAATTAATGCCTCGTGCTGCTGGTCCTTTTAAGGTGCTAACAAAGATTAATGATAATGCTTATATCCTTGATCTGCCTGCGGAATATGGTGTTTCCACTAGTTTTAATGTTGCAGATTTGAAACCATATATGGCCGAGGATGAGGAGTTGCCGTCGAGGACGACTTCACTTCAAGAAGGGGAGGATGATGAGGACATCACTATGAGTACGACTACACCAGCAGCACCTCCACATCAAGCGCCACTTCCTTCATTAGCTGGGCCAATCACTCGGGCCCGTGCTAAAGATCTTAACTTCATCATGCTACTGAAGAATGAGGGCCCAGAAGAATAGACGAGCAGCCCAACTGCGGCCCATAGTGGACGACCTAGGGTTGGCCGCCCCTAGGGGCTGCGCCCCCTCTCTATTTATCCAGGAGCTACGTCTCCTTTGTTCTTGGAGTTTTGTTTTACATCTAGCTTTAGGTACCCTAGAACACGCACAAATACGTGCTGTCCTCTGTGATTCAGAACTCCACCTCAAGTGATATTAAGATTGCTCGCATCTTTTTCTTGTTCGTTCTTCGATTGCGCACAGGAAACGATCTTCGTGATTAGGCCGATCTCGCATCAGCAAGGTCGGTAACCATTGGGAGTTGGTTTAGCGATTGCATTGGCGCTTCAGGTTCGCTCGTCGTAGTCGGATCGTGAGGGTCTACTTCCACCAAATCGAAATTATCTCCACTCACCGAAAGATCGGGCACTCCAGCTCTATCATATTCCGCTCGACAATGAGTATGGATTTAAGCACGTAGTATCAGTGGATAAAACATATGCTAAATTCTAATCATCTTCGTCTATCGCGATTTTTATATCACATCTGTTTCGTCTGTCGCAAGTTCGACATCATTTTTATCTATCCGGGCTTGTCTTAAATTTTTGTGATGTTCGGAACATAGTTATTCCAAAAATCGGTGCGTTCAGTGATTATTTGAAATACATCGCTCACGCGAATACGAAATCGGAAGCTCGATCTATTCTTACAATTTTATCCCGGGCAAATTAGTTTGAACCCGACGACTAAAATGTTTGGGGCAAAATAATCTGAATCGCGCATCGTTCGAGTGAAATCGTGCGCGAGGTTATGATCTCACTCATTCTTCAGCACGCTGTTGTGGTGACAAAATCACGTATACATTAGCAGATATGGTTTCGGCTAATTTTAGTCGAATCACATGGAGCAAATTAACGAAGCCGAAATCCGTTTAATTTGGTCCATTGCTTCTCGCCTCGATCAAAAAGGTGAATTAACGGTACGGATACATCCAACTTCAGACCAAATCAAATCCCTATCCAATTATTGTTGTCAATCTCATTTTATTCGATCCTCGATTATATCTTTTAAGACACTGATTTTATAACATCAAATATCTGTTACTTTCCTTAAAAATGGAAGGGAAAATAAAATAAAATAAAAAATCTACAAACATGCATATCTGCTCACGCCGCTCTCTCTCTAATCCTCATCCATCTGGGATATTTTCCATCCATCGTCACGCTCTGGACTCTGGCGTTTTCTTTAATACGCTCCTCCCAAGTCCCAAACGCGCCCTCATCCTCTCAGCTCCCTGCAAAAATATCCCAGCGCGCTCCTCCCTACAGCTGCTTCCCATGGACACGCGCGAGTTCCTCTAGTGGTCGTCGCGCTGGACACCTCCCCTCCGGTCTCCTCTCTCAAGCACTGCTTCTTCGTGCTCGTGGCTGGAGATCCTTGCCCATGGCTGCCGGTGCTCGCCCTCCTGCGTCGCGCCCTGCTCATCCATGGCGGTTCCCTCTGCTCTCTCTCTGACGCGCGTCTGCTCTACCCCCAGCGCCGTGGTTTCTCCCTCTCATCGCCTCTGTTTCCTACGCCCAAGCTCCATCTTCCCCAGTCGTCCGTCCTGCTCGGCCGGTTCGCCCATGGCACTCGGCCTCGAGTGCGTTCTTCACCTTACTGTGGCCGCGTTCCTCTATCCATTCTCCTAGCTCAGATCCGGCGCCCGGCCATAGCTCCGACCTCCCTCCAGCTCGGCGTCCATATCTACTGCTGGCCCTTGCTCGGATCCCCGTCGCGCGCAGCCAAGCTAGTCCCTGCACGCAAGCTGTCTATCGGCCGAGCTCCATCGTGTCGCATCTCCAGCTCGTCGTGGTCTACTGCTTCATCTTTTCTCATGTCGTTCGGTCTGTGCGTCCCCTTTCCCTGCTATGGTGGCTGGTCGCTGTTGCTTGGCTCCATTGATGCGTGCGATTTGCCGGCCAAGTCCTTTCACCGGTGGTCTCCTCGCCGCGTGTGCTGGTCGCCTTAGGCTATCCGCACTCATGGAACCCTAAATTTCTACTCTAAAAGGAATATTTCATCCTAATCAGCAAGATTCTCTACTCTATCCTATAATACTCCGCGTTCATATTCACCCTAAATATCTACCCTATACCAACTATCACATATTCTATTATTTTTTCCCACACTTTTTTCCCTCTGTGGCGCATGTGGGAGGTGGGCCCATCCGCATGCAACTGCCCTGACCAGTGCGCTGGATTTGGAAAGAGTTGAATGAGCGCTAAATTTGGAGTGAGAGAAAGAGTAGCGTTCGGTGCCGAGTACGTCGCTGCAGCACACGAGTAAACTCTATCTCCGTAGCGTTCGGCATTGAGTCCGCCAGTGCGGGCAGCCTTATGTGCTCGGCCGCGAGCGCTGTCGAGCCGTCGAATCCTGCCCTCCCAAACTCGACATTCCTTACATAGCCGTCATCGTTCGTATTCCTCACTACGCGCGCGAGCTTCACTGTGGGTTGTCGTTGCGCAGGCTCCTCTATTGGGCTCGTCAGCCGCGGTTGTCCTATCCGCGTCAGCACGCGACCGTGGTCGTGTTCGTCGAGTTCGCCAACGCTCTGTTGCCGATTCGACTATCGTCGCTGTAGTGTGCCTCGCAGTGTGCTCGCCGAGTGTCGTCTGTTGTGCCTCTACACTCGTGCTTGCCGTTGGCTCGCGTTAACGCTCACGCGCCTGCTTGTTGTCACTGTGGCGTACTCGCTCTTCGTCCATTCGGCTTCGCGCATGCTCACGTTTGCTGTCGAGCTGTTGAACCCGTCCTCCCTTGCTCGTGACTTCATCGTCGCCAAAGTCCTCACTATATTTGTGTCCTCGCCAGCTCACTCCAGGCTTCAATCGAAGGTCGTCGTCATTCCGTGCGTCCTCAAGAAATCCCAAGTGTCGGGTGAAGACAAAGCTAGCCGCGTGATATTTATCCAGTGCTCGACAGAAGGCCTGAGCAAGAATCAACAACGTTTGATTAGAATTCTAATTAAATCAGTAACCATTCTCTAGTTTGCTATTTCTTTAATTGATTGAGTCAATGGATGAAATAAATTAATGTGCTAGTGTGCTGCTCACTAGGTGCTCGATTAATTGCGTGAGTCCCTGAACTCTCGTCGACTTCGCGGTTCTCGCGATTATCGAGTTAGATTCAGTTATGGTGAGTTATTTTGCTATTTCAGTTGGTTAGCTGAATTGGTGGACCGAGTAGAATTTTAGTAAGCATGTGCGATGATGAAATATTTTAATCACTTATAAAGATGTGTCTATATTTACGATAAAAAATGTTTGATATAGGAAGGAAAATTTGAATTACTACTTTCGGTGAAAAGAATATTGGTATATATATATGGTATGATTGTGTTCGCGATGGTGAAATAGTTATGTCACGTGAAGCTTAGGGTTGAAATATAAGTCATACAAGGGAATGTTGTGGTAGATGTATATGTCGATTAGGTTAAAATTGGTTTTATGTTGTGGAGTGAGGAGAATTAGTAGCGAGAAGAATTTAATCGGTGCTTCGTATCTGATGCAGGGTCAAAGTAACGTTACGGAAAGTAGGTCTTGTGTTTGTGTTTCTAGTGTCTAGTCAAAGTATAGCATATGGCGGGTTTCGTCTAGTTGTATGGAGTCGATGCCCTGCTGTGATATCCACGATGCTTAATGCTTGGTTTTAAGTGTTTCATCCTTTTTAGTGTAGATTATCTATCTTATACTCGTTATACTCGTGCTCATACATGTGCATCATGCATCTCATGAGGTACGATAAATAATCGCGTGATGCGGAAGACGAGCCAAGTCGACCCCAAGCGCGGGCTAATACGTAGGATAATGCTGATGGATGAACCTGCCTGATCAAGTGCTAGGACAAGGATGATCGCCAAGTGGACATCGCCTAACAAACACTAACCTAGTTTATTCAGGCAAGCCCCGGTGCATTTGCCACCTCCTTGATGTTTTAAAATCTTTATCACCTTGTTTGATGCATTAGGTGATAGGAGTTGTGTGCTAAACCGTTGATGCATTTCCTTCGTTGGAAAATTGATTACCCTTCCTTGATACCCTTTTTGAAAAGAATTTTTGATGCTTAGCCTTGCTTTAGCAAACAAAAATGTTTTGCTTCAAAACAAAAGTGATGCTTCAGTGGGTGGGAATGTTTTCAAAAATAAAACTTGATGGTGGATCCATCATGGCCTTGATGGGTTCAACATCGGCAAAAGATGTACCTCTACCAGGTACCAAACTTTGGGTTTAAATAAATAAGATGAGACCAGGCGGTTGACTGCATGAGAAGGGAGTCTCAGTGTAGTGTCTCCGTCTTAGTCGATTAAGGACCTTGTCGATGTAGGCTTGATGATTGAGGACCTTTTAACTGGTCACATGCCTTATCATGGGTAAGCTTTGCCTCGGGCAGACTAATACCAGAATAAGATAACATGCAATGGGAGTGGAGAGATGGCGAGAGTAGCGTGTACCCTCCATGGCAAGAGGCTGAACGGTGGTGTATCTATGCTCTCGGTTGGTGTGAACCTGATTTGGTCTTAAGAACCCAGGTGGCGAGTTGACATATGCAAGGGTTAAGTGCTACATATGTCGTGTGATTGGAGATCCCTAGCTGGGTATTAATCGATTCGGATCGCCGTTACTTCTCGGACATGAAGACTTGGTCATTGACCTACACGTAGCAATCCAGCGAACTGATGGGATAATAAAAGACGGTAGTATAGGCCAAGTGCTTGAACTAGGATAGAAAGAACTCTAGATGTAGGTAACCTTACTTATCCTGACAAGTAAAAATGGATTTTAAGGATCCACTCATAGTAAGCTTTTCTGCAAAACAGAGTCCTTGATTCTTGATAAGCCTTTCCTTGAATCCCTTTAAAACCAGCATACCCTTGAGAGTCTTTTCTTTAGTCAGGTAAGTCTTGCTGAGTAATTCCGTACTCAGGGTTTTATTCCCTATTGCTTTTCAGGTTTTAACTTTGTGCTACTGTTGATGGTGTTAAGTGCCGGTGGGCTCGACCTTCTTATAAGTCTAAGTAACCCTTTTATACTTCTTACTGAGGATGGTCACTTGAGCTAGCATATATTTCAAACTTATACTTTTGTAATCACATTGATAAAATAATGTAAAATTTTTGTAACTTGTAAAATTTGGCAATAAGATTTCCGCTGCAAAAATATTGGCGTGTGTGATTTGTACTACTTAATCTCGCGATCTTGGTTGTAAGTGGTTTATCTGATGTCCTTGGGGCAATCGGACGGATCCTGTTAAGTTATCTTGTGCACATGCATAGCCGTCTGAGGTCTTTGAGACAAGGACAGGTGCATGTGGGCCGAATAACTTGGGAGGTTCTGCCACATCACACACCAACATTTTGCAGCGGATTTTCTTTATTACAAAAGGTTAAAAGTTACAACAAATTTACATTATTTTTATCGGAGTGGTTACAAAGTGATTCAACGAAATAAACTTTGAAATGTTATAAATTATTTATAAGTTTGAAATATATGCTAGCTTAAGTGACCATCCTCAATAAGAAGTATAGAAGCGTTACTTAGATTTATAAGAAGGTCATGCCCACCGAAGCTTAACACCATCCACAGCAGCACAAATCTAGTACCTGCAAAAACATGGGTTCGAAAACCCTGAGTACAAAGTGTACTTTCGCAAGTCTTACCCATCTAAGGAAAAAGACTCTCAAGGATATGCTGCTTTTGGGAATCAAGGTAAAGCTTGTCAAGAATCAATGACTCTTTTGCAGAAAAGCATACTATGAGTGGATCCTTAAAAATTCATTTTACTTGTTAGGTTAAGTAAAGTTACCTGCAGCTAGAGTTCTTTCTATCCTAGTTCAAGCACATGGCCTAGACTAGCCGTCTTTTTATCATCCCTTCAGTTCATTGGATTGCTACGTGTAGGGCAGTGACCAAGTCTTCATGTTCGAGAATTAACGGCGATCCGAATCGATTAATACCCAGCTGGGGATCTCCAACCACACTGACATATATAGCACTTAACCCTTGCATATGTCAACTCGCTACCGGGTTTCTCAAGACCAGACCGGGTTCAAGCCAACCGAGAGCACAGATACACCATCGTCCAGCCTCTTGCCACGATGAGTACTCGCTACTCTCGCCATCTCTCCACTCCCATTGCGTGTTGGCCTTTCTGGTATTGGTCTCCATGAGGCAAAGCTTATCCATGATGAGCCATGTGTTTAGTTAAAAGGTCCTCAATCAGCAAGCCTACAACGACACAGTCCTTAATCGACTCAGACGGAGACACTACACCGAGACTTCCTTGTCATGCAAGTCACCCGCCCGGTCTTAGCTTTATTATTTAAAACCCAATGTTTAGTACCTGGTAGAGGTACATCTTTTCAGATGCTGAACTCATCACAGCCGTGATGGATCTCCATCATAAGTCTTTTCTTTGTAAAAATTCCCATCCACTATGAAGCATCACCTTTTGTTTTAAAACAAAACATTTTGTTTATCTAAAGCAAGGCTAAGCATCATAAACATCCTTTTCATAAAAGGGTATCAAGGAAGGGCAATCAATTTTCCAAGGAAGGAAATGCATCAACTGTTTAGCACACAACTCCTGTCACCTAATGCATCATATAAGGTGATAAAGATTTTAAAACACAAGGAAAGGGATAATGCACCGAGGCTTGCCTAGAAAAGCACTACGTCAGTGTTTGTTAGACGTCGATCACTTGACGACCATCCTTTGTCTTGGCACTCGTTCAGTTTATCCATCTTCAGGTTGGTCCGACCAATGACATCGTCTTGCGGAGATGTCCAATCTCTCATTATCCTTGGGTCGACTTGGGTCGGCTTCCGTATCACGTGATTACTTATCGTACCTAATTGAAATGCATGATGCACATGAATGCATATAGACAGGAATAGCACACGACTAATTATCGCTATACCGAAAAGGATTAAATATTTAATCGCAAGGCATCACAACTTTCGTACGTAAATCCTATATACCTATGACTCGCTAGCACAATAATTAGGTTCGTCCGGTTTAACCGGGCTAGCTCAAATCTCAAGAAAATAATAACCATAGACATAGCCTATAAACGCCTAAGCTAGGTAATCATCCACAGACTTAACGAAACATAGGCTTAGCCCTTTGGGACACCTAAATTTAGGATACAAATAGAAGCAACCCAACCATTCATCGATCCAACTAAAACCAATAATAATTCAGTTTACCAAGGCTAAATTCCCTGAAGTCGCAAGAATGGCGACATGACCCTGGTTTATCGATTAAATACTAAACATATCCTTAGAACTCTCAATATATCTCCTAAAACTAAATAAAACACCTCACTCGCTTAAATAATAAATAGGGTACAACTAAACCTTTATTCATGGCTACTAATCTAACTAATTAATATCCATCTACGACATATACTGATCACAAACGTAGATTATACTAACTACTAGCGCAAGACATCGACTTCATCTTACGCGCATTGAACACAATTAACATCGACTAACTTATCGATAATTGCTTAAAATACTAAACTTAACCTACGTGTCACCGAAATACTACACCCTGCAAAATAGAACTAGTTTGAACATACTCGACAACTAAACTCATCGAAGGACACTTTGCATCACTGGTATTTCTAACTTAAACTTCATATGCATACGAAGCGTCTTATTTCACGATCATAAAACCAATAGTAAAAATAGCGAATCAGCTCACCATAATCAACTTGACTTAATATTTGTAAGAACGACGGCAATCTCCGATTGAAGTCTTTGATCGAATGCCTGATGAGCGACACATCACTTTCTTCTTTTCCCAAACACCCCGATATTTCTCATTGGTCAAATTCGACGCGAACACAAGTCGGAGATGTCACGTAGGAACTAGCATTGAGGCGAGGCGATGGAATAACGACAAACACCTAGGATGGATATACAATAAGGTTGTAGACTCGACATAGAGATGAACAAAGACGAACCAGCGAGCTGAACCATGGCAAGTGATGTCTTGAAGCGGATGAGCAACGACAACTAGCGGAATCGGAACAGTGGGGTGAGGAGCACGGTCAGCAAGCAAGGATGATCGCATGTGGCACAGAAGCGAAAGCAATCGTCGACAACCGGCATGGAGACCCGACGCGACTGAGGAGGGGGTTCGACGGTAAACGCGAGCACACGCAAAGCCCGATGGACGAAGAGCGAGTGCACCACAGTGACGACGAGCATGCGCGCGAGCGCCAACACGAGCCGAGGGCAAGCACGAGCACCAGGACTAGGGAGCAGGGGCACGCGCTCAGAGAGGCACAAGAGCTAGCGATGTCGGACGGCTAGAGCAGAGTGGGTCTGAGGGCATGGCGGGACAGATAGCGTGACGTTGCCGACCACAACGAGCACGACATCCGTGGCACGGCCAAGTGGCACACAACACGCTAGAGCAGAGACGTTGAGCCGAACGAGCGCTAGGGATAAGCGATGGTGATGAGCTCGGCAAGACCCAAGGGCTGAGCGACGGCATCCGCGACTACGCACGGGGAAGCCAGGGAACTCCACGAATCAGGGGCAACCCGACGCGACGATGGTTCAGCAGATAACAGGGACCAGAACTGGACACGATAAAAGGAGCCCAGGGAGGTGCGAGAGCGTGGCAACCAGAGCCATGGCACACGCAAGTCCTGGCAGCATGCTGGTGAGCTGAAGGTAGCAACCATGACCAACCTGGCCGGAGGTCACACGCAGGGAATAACGGCGGTCGGCACTAGAGGGAAGCGGGGACGCGCTGCAGGGCAGCTCCACGGTAGGGTCATAGCATGGGAAGCCAGAACGCGCACGCGTCCAGGGAGAGAGAGAAGCGTGGGAGCGAGCAGCGGGCGAGGCCATGGATGCGATGGCCGAGCGAGCTGGAGATGGCCGACGACGCTGGGGGCTGGGTACGCTGGGAGATGGTAGGGCCAAGCTCGACGTTGGGGGCGAGCGCCAGCAGAAGAGCTCGCCGCGCAAGAGAAGCAGGGCGCGGCATAGAGGTGAGCTGGAGGGAGCGGGAACCAGGGCAGCGGTCCAAGCTGGGGGAAGCTGAGGGCGAGAAAGGTGGTGGGGATGACGCTCGGCCATGGGGAGCAGGCGCGACTGCTTGCAGGCTAGGGAAGAAGATGATCAGGAAGCTGCGTGTGGTCAGTGAAAAAATCAGAGGGATACAGTAGTGGGGAGATAAGGAACAACGAATATTTTCTTTTTTTTATTTGTTTGTTCTTTTTTTATAGAAAATCACAGATATTTTTAATTAGGATTTTTAGCAATAAATAAAGGGTCGACGTGCTATACGACTATGCCTTTCATTTTCCGAATCACAAAACGGAAAAAAATCAGAGGAGTAATAGTATAGACAGTTCTGGCTAAACCTCGTTTGGATTATTTTTGTGACTATTTTGGGCACGATATAAATGAACCAGATTAAAACGAGTCCGGCTTGGATATTTTTATACTACGGTTGATTCCCTATTGAAATCGACCTGATTAGCAATTATTCAATTTTGACTCTAGTTATCTTGGTCCGATTTAATTTTGCATCACTTCTATCGTCGAGTTCCAATTAATTTGTTCCGGATAAAATCGTAAGAGTGGGTCGAGCTTCCGAATTCATATTCTCTTTAGAGAAGTAACTCAACCGACACAAGGCTCGATACGCAGATAGCAGTTTAACACCAAGCTGCACAAAAATATCTTGGGCAGTTCAGGTCAGAGATAGATGCGATATCGAAAATCGGGATGGGCGAAGATGTTTAGGACATAAAGACCATTATTCTCACCCATAATTTGTGCTTAAGTCCATACTCACTATTAAACTGGTGATAGACACCTGGGGTGTTACAACCTTCCCTCCTTAAAAGAATCTTGTCCCGAGATTCGGAGCGAAAGACTTTTGAGAGTAGAGAAGCATGTAACTCCTGTCCATATCTACGATAGTATAAGGTAGTTCCAAGCAAAGGCGAGTATCTCAGGATGTGGTTTCTCTAGTGGATATAACATGTATCGCTGTAAGCTAATTCAGAGATGTCCATTAGTAGAGGCGATGTCTGCCAAAAGAACACATAAGGTTCCATGTGTGCAGTTTGCTTTTTCTGATGAAACTGTACTATCTGAGTCTGTTGGGTGAGCGGTAGATATGCGACTTTACCCAAACAGAACCAGATGCAACCTCTTGGGTAAAACATATTGAAAGGAATTTGTCGATAAATCGTCATTGTAAGTCCATAGCACACGAGACGGGTGTGGATGTCGAACAACATCACAGTTGACCCGTGGCTATCCAGAAAATCCAAGTCCAAGAAGAATGATAGAGACTCGAAAAATCACCAGTGAAGGGATCTATAGATGTTGACTTCACGATCAATCCACTTTTTTTAAAGAACTAAACATGGATCGACTTAATCACACATGTTAGAAAATCACATGTGAGGCGATCGAAACACGACTAGAATTGTGGTCAGGCTATTACCAGTTAGATGAGGATGGCAAAGTACCTCGGCCAACAATGTAGAGTTAAGATACATATGCTCATAATCTAATCCAATATGGCACAAGATCTGCGCATATGTTCATATCCTTCACTTGATCTTGATAAGAATTTCCTCAGGATGGACTGAACTAAAGAGAGTTTAGACAACTCGACAAAACGATCTCTAAACTCAACGTTTGTTCATTGGGCAATTACAAGTTAGTAAAACCAACTTGTTGAACTACTTTTGACATTGAACAAGTCCTCTTATTACCCCTTGGCAAACCAAGGGTTAAGAGGTCACATTTGCTAGCAGGAGATCATGCACTTGAGTGGAAATCCATTTGGTCAGGTTGTTCATCCGTTTCTTCATGTGAGATCAACTGATTTGGTTTGGGAATACATGGATTAAATAAGACAGCGAATGAACAAACTCCTGCATCTCAGCAGCAAGGAAAATCAATCTCCATTTTTTATGAAGACTTCTGAATTGGTAAGAACTTTACTTAAGGAACACATCAGAGTTATATACTCTTTTGATCCAATAGTGATGGCATAGGTTGTTTGATTGTTTCAGCAAACAACACAAAAATTGTTTCAAGGGAGGAGTCCACGGAAGATCACATCAGTGTAGTTCCACAATGGATCATGACTAGAGGCCTCGATACCAGCATGCGCCAAGCAACATAGCCTTGTGTGTACATTCACAAGGGGCTCTCAGTTTTGCCGCGGCACCATAAGTCATAATTATGACACCATAACTGAACTGGCACCAATAATGAATCCCACGTGGTAAAACTAGATTGTGCCAAGATAACACATTGATATAGTCGCATAATGGATTACAACTACAAACCGTGATACCAGCGCGTGCCGAGCAGCACGACCATGTGTGTACATTCACAGGAGTCCCTCGGTTTCATCACGGCACCATCGGCTTTAGTCATAACACCATTACTAGACATAACCAATAAGGGATGTCACACGACACAAATACACTGAGCAAGGATGGCAATATACAAAAATAGACTCCACTTGTAAGAATGGTTACAAGTAGAGAGCCAAATAGATCATGGCCCAATGAAATGAATAAGACATGGCCATAACCTAAACTTGATGAACGAGTACGATGGGAGACTATTAATTCAGCCCCAAGCATATTTCTATGCCCATTGCAGAGATTACAAGGTCAAGGAAAAGTATCTAATTAGATATGGAGGGAAAAGAATCACAAGATTAAGTTGGTACGCCTTTTGATAGATATGAGGAAACCAAAGGCAACAAATTAAGGAAAATGATCAGGCATGACTTTCCTAGGTTGGGTTGATAAAGCAACATGGCAATCCTTAAGAAGAGGCAAAATAGAATAAGGATATCAACGTACATCAACCGAATAAAAGTGAAGCTTAGGAGGAAGACAAGACCACTAAAGAGTCACAGACTAAAAGACAAGAACACGGACTCGAGATCCTAGCTTTAAGCTCATGCACATCTTGTGTTGGATAAAAAAATTATCCAAACATTTATTTGCATGAGTTTGGTCATGGAGAGATAACGGAAAATTCAAATTTGGGTCATGGTTCACTAAATAAGAACATGGACTAGTTTTGGGTTTAGGCAATTAGGGCACCAACATTCTATCAGCACATCAAGCACAAGAGCAAACACCATATAAGACCTAAACAGGTTACCTAAAGAATGGAGGGCAACTATTTCATTGAAGTTCATAATACATCATTACACCACATTATCTACAATCACCAAGTATTGGAATAAAGATGAGAGAAGCATTTTGGTGCACAAACAACCAACACGATGCGACAATCAGAATGCATGCTCATCCTATTCGTCCTCACAAATTCTGCCAAAATAATGTGGCAACAGCGTTCTATATCAGTGGCATATCTACGTCTCTCTCGGTATATTGCTAGTCATCAGCTACACATACAATTTCGATGTTAGTGTACCTACAGAAAATTCCATCACAGCCCATTTCCCAATGATGCAATTCACACATGACAGTTTACAATTTATACTCCATATATTTCTATATGGAGGCCAGCTCATCATTAAGCGCTGAGCCACGCATAGGCGCCGCTGCCACACTTTAACCATAGGGCAGCCCATTATGGTAACTCACCTTCTTACCTGAGCGTAGGTGCGTCGTTGCCAGTACATTACACTTCTCAGTATTCTCATGTCCGTATACCCATACACATCCATGGGGTACTGAATTTCCTAGAAAGTAATTACTCCACATCGCAGCCTTCATATATACATATGTGTAACATGTATATAATCAACGCCACAATTAAGCACTCCCCTAGACCGACGTTTGTTCAGTCATGCTCTCACATCTCACCTTACCTGAGCGTCGATCCATTCAAAACTGAATGGCCTCAAAAATAACATTACACATGTATGCAATATCCTCCCAGTTGTGGGTTAGTGTTTCGAACTAAGCCACATGATAGTCCTTACTTTAGGGCTTAATAGAGGATGTCTCTAGCATTATAGTTTTTTTCAAAGCTATTTTTCAAAGCCAAACAATGTGTTAAGTTGAAAATAGGTTTTCTAAAACCAAAACTTTGTTTTTAAAATACGTATGTGACCGTATAAACTTAATCTTGCTCCAATACCAGCTATGGCAGAATATCCCAAGTTATTGGGCCCACATGCACCTGCCCTTGTCTCAAAGACCTCAGACAGCTATGCATGTGCACCAGATAACTTAACAGGATCCGTCCGAGTGCCCTAAGGACCCCGGATAAACCACTTACAACCAGGATTGCAAGTTAAGTAAACACAAATCACACACCGACATTTTGCAGCAGAATCTCTTTATTACAAAAGGTTACAAGTTAAAACAAATTTACATTATCTTTATCGGAGTGGTTACAAAGTGATTCAAAGAAATAAACTTTGAAATGTTATAAATTATTTATAAGTTTGAAATATATGCTAGCTTAAGTGACCATCCTCAATAAGAAGTATAGAAGAGTTAATTAGACTTATAAGAAGGCCATGCCCACCGGCGCTTAACACCATCCACAACAGCACAAATCTAGTACCTGCAACAACATGGGTTCGAAAACCCTGAGTACGAAGTGTACTTTCGCAAGTCTTACCCGTCTAAGGAAAAAGACTCTCAAGGATATGCTGGCTTTTGGGAATCAAGGTAAAGCTTGTCAAGAATCAATGACTCTTTTGCAGAAAAGCTTACTATGAGTGGATCCTTAAAAATTCATTTTACTTGTCAGGTTAATGTAAAGTTACCTGCAGCTAGAGTTCTTTCTATCCTAGTTCAAGCACTTGGCCTAGACTAGCCATCTTTTTATCATCCCTTTAGTTCACTGGATTGCTACGTGTAGAGCAGTGACCAAGTCTTCATGTTCGAGAAGTAACGGCGATCCAAATCGATTAATACCCAGCTGGGGATCTCCAACCACACGACATATGTAGCACTTAACCCTTGCATATGTCAACTCGCCACCAGGTTTCTCAAGACCAGACCAGGGTTCACGCCAACCAAGAGCACAGATACACCACCGTCCAGCCTCTTGCCACGGAGGGTACACACTACTCTCTCCATCTCTCCACTCCCATTGCCTGTTGGCCTTTCTGGTATTGGTCTGCCCGAGGCAAAGCTTACCCATGACGAGGCATGTGGCCAGTTAAAAGGTCCTCATCAGCAAGCCTACATCGACTACGGTCCTTAATCGACTCAGACGGAGACACTACACTGAGACTTCCTTCTCGTGCAAGTCACCTGCTCGGTCTCAGCTTTATTATTTAAAACCCAAAGTTTGGTACCTGACAGAGGTACATCTTTTCAAATGCTGAACCCATCACGATCGTGATGGATCCACCATCATAAGTCTTTTTTTTGTAAAAATTCCCATCCACTGTGAAGCATCACCTTTTGTTTTAATACAAAACATTTTGTTTTTCTAAAGCAAGGCTAAGCATCATAAAAATCATTTTCATAAAAGGGTATCAAAGAAGGGTAATCAATTTTCCAAGGAAGGAAATGCATCAATTGTTTAGCACACAACTCCTATCACCTAATGCATCATATAAGGCGATAAAGATTTTAAAACACAAGGAAAGGGATAATGCACCGGGGCTTGCCTGGAATAAACACTAAGTTAGTGTTTGTTAGACGTCGATCACTTGACGACCATTCATCTTGGCACTCGTTTAGTTTATCCATCTTCAGGTTGGTCCGACTGACGACTTCATCTTGTGGATATGTCCAATCTCTCATTATCGTGCCTAATTGAAATGCATGATGCACATGAATACATATAGACATGAATAACACATGATGAATTATCGCTATACCAAAGAGGATTAAATATTTAACCGCAAGGCATCACAACTTTCGTACGTAAATCCTATATACCTATGACTCGCTAGAACAATAATCACTTCATCCGGTTTAACCGGGCTAGCTTAAATCTCAAGAAAACAATAACCATAGACACAGCCTATAAACGCCTAAGCTAGGTAATCATCCACAGACTTAATGAAACATAGGCTTAGCCCTTTCGGACACCTAAATTCAGGAAACAAATAGAAGCAACACAACCATTCATCCATCCAACTAAAACCAATAATTATTCAGTTTACCAAGGCTAAATTCCCTGAAATCACAAGAATGGCGACGTGACCCTGGTTTAGTCGATTAAATACTAAACATATCCTTAGAACTCTCAATATATCTCCTAAAACTAAATAAAACACCTCACTCGCTTAAATAATAAATAGGGTACAACTAAACCTTTATTCATGGCTACTAATCTAACTAATTAATATCCAACTACGACATATACTGATCACAAACATAAATTATACTAACTACTAGCGCAGGACATCGACTTCATCTTACACACGCTGAACACAATTAACATCGACAGACTTATCGATACTTGCTTAAAATACTAAACTTAACCTACGTGTCACCGAAATACTACACCCTGCAAACTAGAACTAGTTTGAACATACTCGACAACTAAACTCATCGAAGCACACCTCGCATCACTGGTATTTCTAACTTAAACTTCATACGCATACGAAGCGTCTTATTTCACGATCATAAAACCAACAGTAAAAATAGCGAATCAGCTCATCATAATCTACTTGACTTAATATTTGCAAGAACGACGGCAGGTCTCCGATTGAAGTCTTCGATCGAATGCCTGATGAGCGACACTATCGGAACGTCACTTTCTTCTTTTCCCAAACACCCTGATATTTCTCATTGGTCAAATCCGACGCGAACACAAGTCAGAGATGTCACGTAGGAACTGGCATCGTGGTGAGGCAACGGAATAACGACAAGCACCTAGGACGGATCTACAATAAGGTTGTAGGCCCGACACGGAGATGAACAACGATGAACCAGCGAGCTGAACCATGGCAACTGATGTCTTGACACGGAAGAGCAACGACAAGTAGCAGAATTGGAATAGCTGGGGTGACGTGCACGGTCAACAAGCAAGGATGATCGCATGTGGCAGAAGCAAAAGTAATCGTCGACAACCGGCATGGAGACCCGACGTGACTGAGGAGGGGATCGACTGGCAAACGCGAGCACGTGCGAAGCCCGATGGACGAAGAGCAAGTGCGTCGCAGTGACAACGAGCAGGCACGCGAGCGCCAACGCGAGCCGAGGGAAAGCACGAGCGCCGGGACCAGGGAGCAGGGTGTGGCGAAAACGCCCGAATTATTCCAACTTAAGTGCCTAAGTTCCACCTTAGAGGCTAGACCACACTTAAATAGGAATAAAACGTCAGTCCCTCGGATCTAGTCTGATAAGGCCACTAACAAGATCAAGTACCACATACTCACTCGAAGGTCAGGCACAGAGCAAATACAATAAAGCATAAAACAACAAGCTAAAGGAGTACTTAGGGTTATTACAACATCATCGGAGTTTTTCAAAAGTAGAATTCATTGTTCGGGATGCAGCAGAAATCAACTAACGATACATTAGGGAGGATGGGGAAGCCTGGCCCATCACTCCTCCTGCTCCTCTCCTACTGAGGTAGGGTCCCACTCAATTGTCCATCCTAGTGGCAAGGTAGACGGCCAAGTCACTCCAGCAACCATATCCTCCAGAAAACCTCTAAAAAATTATGCCACAAGCAAGGCTGAGTATACTAATACTCAGCTAGACTTACCCGGTGTGAGGAGTCTACTCCTCTACCTCTAGACATGCAGCTGTTTGGCTGAGGGGTTTGGTTTGCCAAAAGCGCTAGATGAGTCTAAAATCAAGTTTTAGCTTTTCAAGTTTTAGTGTGATTCTCTTAAGACTAGATGTGAACCTGGCTAATCATACATGGTATCAAACATTTTTAGCAATCAACATCTTTTGCCAATGAACTCATTTCCACTTATTACTCAATGCAGTACAATGGATCAAGCAGTCTCATTAGCTGCGAGAAGCAGATGATTCGATTCGAGTTTTAACCTTGCAAGGTAAACCTAAACACACGACATGGCAAGGCACTGAGTCCCCACACATATCAACCGTCCCCATCGATTCCCCGTCAACAGAGAGAGGCTCACCGCCTTGGCGTACAATGCCTCACTAACCCCGACTGCCGTCGTGCAGTGACTGCACTTGTACCCACCATAACCAGAATGGGAGACCACGTCTCAAGTTGCGTGAGGAGGGCAATCTGCTGCCAGGTTCACTAAGGTACTAGGCTTACCAATTTACCATATTTCTCGGCATGTGCTTAGTACGTTCAAATGCTTGACATAGGTATCCGCACGTTAATCCTTATTCCAATTTCTCATCTCGTAGACAACGCATCCCCATGGATCTGTGTCCATAGACCATCGTTATTCTGTTATCAAAATGGATACAACCAAATCCTGACCTCGCGCAAGTGCTAGAAAATCACTCGACTTCTATCGAGATCCCTAATTAGTAAAGCAGCTACTCGACCTAGCATACCAGTATCCATCTCAAAGGGATCCTGAGTTCATGCAACTAGGGTTTCAGACAACTCCTACACTTAAGTGCACAGTACAAGCCTACAAACATTAAGTGCAGTAAAATAGCATATATAATGGTTATGCATAAAACCGGGGCTTTCCTTCCAAAGCTGTGGCAGGCAGATCCTCGATGGCAGGTTCTGGTGCTAGCTCCTAGACTACCTCCTGAGCAACTCCTTGCTCCGAAATGAGGACGTATTCTCCGTTAGCGAGATTACAATCTATCGAATGCAATGAAGAAGATACATGTATATTAATGACATGTCAAGTTGTAAATACTACGTATGGTGAAACAATATTAAATCAGTGGGTACACCAGGGTTTTCTTTATCGGATGGTGTGTTAAGTGTTCCATACGGTTATCTTAGGGTCTTGAGTGAACTTAAAACTTAGGAGGATTTAGTTGTACAATATTAATTTCTTCCACAATTCCCCTTTTACTTTCTATTATGCTTATTATTGAGTGCTTTTGAATTACCATGGCAAATTAGAATTTTACAAAAATGTTACAAAAATTACAGTGGGTAAACATTGATCTCTGTAGTCTATTCTACAATTTTGAGGTTAGAATTAATTCAGATAACCCTTGGGCAAAAATGACAGAAGTGAGGGTAAAAGGTCACTTTGCACTACAGCCTGATTTAGGTGAGGGTTCTAGACTAAAACTTATTTTTACCAAGATTCATGTGTGATAATAGGTCTCTGTGCCAAAAATCACATTAAGTGACATAATGGTTATTTCGTTGTGATTTTCTAAAGTTTAATGTCAAAAAGGGTACTTATAACTAACTTGTTATTTGAAAAATATCAAACAACAGAACTTATATTTTTCCTAGATTCATACCAGCATATTATTAGTTATCCCAAGAATTGAGGTGGTGCCTCCTTAGGGTTATTGTTCTAAGATTTTTCTATGTTCTCACTGTGTTTAAGAAATAAAATGTGGTGCATTTCTTTTGTACTAACATAGGGTTCAACAAAATTTTCTTGTGAACTATGTTACCTAAGTAAGCTAGGAAAAATGTGGTTGCCCTCTGGTTCTTATTTTTCATCCCCCTTTTCATTTTCTTAAGGTTTGGACCAAAACAAGTTTTTGTGGTTAATCCTTCCTTAACCTAGTATACTATGGAGTTTAACATTTTTAAACAGGGTGGTTAGTAGTTAAGCATGTCTCTGGTTTTTCTTACCCTCAGTCCAAAAGTATTTCTATTTTTCCTCTATTTATTTAGTTTTGGGCAGTACACTTAATTAAATTGGAACTCTAAAAAGTCTTGCAGTACTCAGGGTGTTTGTTATTTTTCCTAAGTAGTTCATATTATTTATGACCTAGCAAAATTAGTTTGACAAAAATTGGCTGGGTAAACTCGAGTTATGAAGTTTGCAAGTTCTATATTCATTTTAAAGAATAAACTTAAAAGGTTTAAGGAAAACTAGTTTGCGCCGAGGCCCCTGGGTTTTCCCTTAACTAATCCTTTAAACCGTACCCATGCGGAACTATTCCTCTAAGTCACTGACCTCGCAAAAACCCCCTGGCTTTTCTTTCTTTCAACACGAGCTCCTTCCCCCTTGCAACAGTAACTGTGGAGAGGAAAAAGGGTGGCACGGCTTACCAGCGACGAGGGAGGTCCGGTAAAGGGCTGGGTGAGGTCCGGGAGGTCCTAGCGATCACGTCGAGGTGCGGATCGTCGACGGTGATGGCCGGGATAGGGCTGACTGCATGCGCAGGCAGTCGGGCTCATCGGTGGCGTGTGCTCCGGCCTGCTCACGACGGTAGGGCGCAATCAAATGCCACAGGGAGCTTCACGGGATGCTAAGGAGGCTGTAGGCACAAGGGATCGAGAAATGGCTTACCGTGGAGCTCGGTCTACGTGCGATGGCAGTCGGTTGAAGTCAGGCGGCGTCGATTCGGCGTCTCTGGTGAGGTATTGTTCAATCCTCGGCTCAGGGAGCTTCACTGGGGTCCGTAGAAGCTAACCCAAGGGTCGGACGGGGCGGAGGATGGCTGGTTTTGCCGGTCTACGGTGGTCGTGGCTTGTGCGGCCGCTGGCACGGGGTTCTCTAGGCAAACGCCGGCGAACTCGTGCTCGGGCTGGGTTAGGGACGCGCGGGGGTGTATGGTCGAGTGCGTGGGCGCGGGGTTGGCACGGCGCGGGGCTGCACGCGCGGGCTGAGTGCCGAGGGCGTGCTCTAGCATTGCCAGGGCGCGTCGAACACGTGGTTGTGTTCATCTACCCAAGTTCTTGCACTTGCAGAGGTCACAACCGTGTGAATCTCGCCAAAGGTCTTGTGCAAGATTTCTTCCTAGCACCTAGGGCTAGCTAGTTTGTGTAAGTTGCAATGGAAGATCTGCCCTAGCTTACAAGATATGTGGGCGCCAAGTCTTGTCTGTCTGCACTGTTCACCAGCGACAAAAATGATGCCAAACCATGTCAAATGACCTTGGTTTGTTTTCAAACTTTTTCAGGGGTGTGCCTTGGGTAATTTGGCCACTTTTTGCTATTTGGTCCAAGTGGTTTTGGTGCCAGCACAAAGGTGAACACATCTGATCTTTAGGCTAGGGTTGGTTTTGAGACTTAGAGAAATTTTTGATGGCTCTATTGTGCTCTCCACTTAGTGAACTGATTTGGGGTTTTTGTTGGGCCTTTTTGTAATATCTTCCTTAATACATTTGGTAGATTTTCTAATATACTTCATCTTTGGTAAAGGTTTCCTTTCATGATTTGGTCATTTGCCCACTCTTTCCCCTTTAATCCCATGTTTAGGGTTTAATTGTGACGGAACCTCCCAAGTCATTAGGCCCACCCACAGTTGTCCTTGTCCAACAGACTTCAGACAACCCTGTAGGTGCCCCTGAATTACTTGACAAGTTTGGTATCTGCTTTCCTTACCTTTCCCAAGAGCGTTTCACCCGTTAGGCAAACATTACAAGCATCGGAGATACGAAAATGCGGAAGCAGTTATATTAACTTACCTTTATTGGAAAGTAAGACAGAGTTATATAATTACAGACCAGAACATAATATATATGAGTGCTGAGTATTATTATTACAAACCATGGGAGGCAAAAACCCCTCTCGGTAAGTAGTAAACAAAAGTTTTATGGAGGATCCTTTCCTCCCGCAGCTTCACTCTTGGTGCTCTTCCTTCGGTACCACCTTAGAACAGAACCAACAAAAATTGGTTGCTTCCTCACCTAAAAACAACATGGGACAAAGCCCTGAGTATGGAATTACTCAGCAAGTCTTACCCGACTAAATAAAAGACTCTCAAGGGTATGCTGGCTTTTAAGGGAGTCAAGGTAAGGCTTATCAATAATCAATGACTCTGTTTGCAGAAATGCTTACTAATAGTGGATCCTTAAAAATCCAAATTGTAATTGTCAGGTTAAGTAAGATTACCTGCATCTAAAGTTCTCTCTACCCTAGTTCAAGCACTTGGCCTATACTAGCCGTCTTTTCATCATCCCTTTAGTTCACTGGATTTCTAGGTATAGGGCAGTGACCAAGTCTTCATAACCGCGAAGGTACGGCGATCCGAATCGATTATACTCATCTGAGGATCTCCGATCACATGACATATGTAGCACTTAACCCTTGCATATGTCAACTCGCCACCGAGGTTCTTAAGACCAGATCAGGTTCACGCCAACCGAGAGCACAGATACACCACCATCCAGCCTCTTGCCACGGAGGGTACACGCTACTCTCGCCTATCTCTCCACTCCCATTGCGTGGTATCTTATTCTGGTATTAGTCTACCCGAGGCAAAGCTTACCCATGACGAGGCATGTGACCAGTTAAAGGGTCCTCGGTCATCAAGCCTACATCGACTACGGTCCTTAATCGACTCAGACGGAGACACTACATCGAGACTCTCTTCTCGTGCAAGTCACCCACCCGGTCTCAGCTTAATCATTTCAAACCCAAAGTTTGGTACCTGGCAGAGGTACATCTTTTCTGATGTTGAACCCATCATGGCCATGATGGATCCACCATCAAGTTTTATTTTTGAAAACAGCCCACCCACTTTGCAACATCATTTTTGAGAAAACAAAACATTTTGTTTTTCTAAAGCAAAGCTAAGCATAAGAAAACCTTTTGTAAAATAGGGATTTAGGAAATAATCTAAGGAAGGAGATGCAGCAATAGTTTAGCACCTAACTCCTATCACCTAATGCATCAAGTAAGTGAGAAAGATTTTAAAAGGATCAAGGAAGTGGCAAATACATCGGGGCTTGCCTTGTGTTACTAGTGAATCAGGCTCGGTTCCGCAGATATCAAAATAAAAGCTGTTGCCTGCCTGATGTTCCTCAGGTGGTGGTGGTGAAGTCTTCTCTTCTTCTACTTCTTCTTCGTTTTCTAAATATAACCATACATAATAATGAATGCCCATGTAATGTTCATGAGAGTGCAAAGACAATAAAAGTTTATTATCTAAAGTCTTGAATACAATTTTCCTTCACGGATCTCCGAGAATTTAGGGTTTTCGGAGTCAATAGTGAAGTTCATTGGGTAGGGGGTAGGGTTTTGGGTTCTTAGTATCATACATGGCTCAAATCATAACAAACTCTACCTAAGGTTTCTAAATATTATTTTAAGTTTATCCTAAAAATTTAGTGAATTTTGAATTTATTATTTATTCTCTAAAAATCTAGAAGCATGGTTTTAGGCTGTTTTAAATACTCTATAATTTCCCTTTTGGACTAAAAATCATGAAACTATTTTTATTAAATTCTATAGGAATTTGGAAATCTAGCAAAATTGGTCTGGTATTTTTAAGATTTTTCTACAATTTCCTAGAATTTCTTGAGCTCTGGAAGAAAAAGAAAAATAAAACTGATGAATAGTACTGGACCTAATTCAGCCCAATAACAGCAGAAATGTGCCCGTGCGTGCGCCCGCGTGTAGCTTTTGCAAAAAATTCCCTGGTCTTTGGCATAACCCGAAGGAGTCCAAGACACTATTCAAAATAGTCTCTGACATCGTGCAAAAAGGTCCCTCAAGTTCTATTCCTTTACGAATCGAATCCCTGACGGCGGACGGCGTCGCGCAGAGCTCCAACGAGCTCGCATACCGGCCAACTTACGCAATGACTGGCGCCTTACATCGACCGAGACTGAGTTCAAGGCCTAAGGATTATTTCCCCCCAATTAATTTCTAGATTAAAGCCCTAGAGCGCCCTGCCCACGGCGAGCACAGACACTACGGGCAACCCAGCGCGTTCCCGGTGATCTATGGAGTCTTAGCTTAATTGACCGGGTTGAGAAGCATCACGGGCACACAAGGATGCTAAAACAAGAACAAGGATGGCGTGATCGGACCTGTGACGGGCTGACCGCGGCGAGCCCCCCTCACACGGTGTTCTTGACCAAATTGGGGGAAATTCCAAATTGGAGTTCTCTGGTGACTAATTGGAGGCACGAGTGGGTGTGTTGGGTTCGTGATAACATGGCGCAACAGACTTAGCCATCAATTTATAGGATCGCAGAGCGGTGGCTGGGAATTTGGATGAAGACACGCGGCGACCGGAGGAGTGGGAGGTCACTGGCGTAAGGAATTCGTGGCATCTACCGTGGCAGCCCTCACCAGCGATGGACAGAGGGTTACAGCGAGTTATGGCGACGCGGTGGATGTGCAAAGGCACGTGGCGCAAGGCCGTGAAGCGGCCGTCACCGGCGAGCTCATCCGGAGCGACCATGGCGAGCTCGATACGGTTGCCGGACTAAATTATTGGCCGGAGTTTATCCACGGCGACGATATTTACTCACCCCAATCGCTATTTGACTGATCCGAGCACGAATCAAGGCGGTGAAGGCATGAATAGCGCGTGGCTCGTCGGCGGCGAGGGGAGCTGCATCTAGATCTTGTTCACAGCACTGTACCATCAGCCTACGGGTCAGAACATCTGACAGAGCAACTTGGAGCTCGATTTTCTCCCGATTTCATGTAGCAACACAATCATTCCTCTGTACAAAAGTTGTAGCCCTATCAACCATCTTTATCTTTGTTATAGCATCCCTAACCAAATTCTTACTGGATCATGCTTAAATTCGAGCACTAACTCCATGCTATTCCACTGTCTGTCTAAATTTTAGATTCCAAGCAGTCTGACAGTCCATCTTCAGGCTCATTTATTTCAGAATTATTCATGGTATCAAGGTATGATTTCTATAGCAAAGTTATTCTCCTATGATAGATGTACAAAATTGATGTGGTGACCTAGGGCAAAATCCTTTTTGTTTGGAAGTTATGAGGCCCCAAAGATGAACCCCTTACACTAAAATTCAGACTTAACCAAAAGAGTTCAAGTGTGGCTCTTTTGCAATTAAGTCCAAATCTCAAGGTTTGGGTTGCAAATCTTCATAATTGTGAACCATATGACTTAAGACACCTTATTATCACGGTTTTTGCACTTTAGTCCAAAAGTGCACTTATTTTGCACTTAGCCCCCTAGGGTTTAGGTTTAGAGCTTTCCAAGGTCCTTTTTAGGGTTTTTGACATTTCAGGGGTTTGGATGTAACTTAGGTCCATTCTTAGTAACATTTTATGACTATTTCAATTGAGCTTTAGAGTTTTCTCTATTTGGACATTGTTTTACCCTTCTGATCCCCATTTAGGGTTAAGTACCCTATTCTAGGGTTTTATCCACAAAATGTCATATCAATACAACTTGTTTGAAAATTTTTCCTAGTGAATGCATTCTAGGTGTGACAAACATATGATATGCCAATGCTGATGATGTTATGCTCAAGTTTTAGTAACAGTAACACCAGAGGTGTTACATCCTTCCCCCCATAAAAGAATCTCGTCCCGAGATTAAAAGTCCTACGGCAAGTAATGGAAAAGGAAATGCTTCACATTTTTATTTCCTTATTCATGGTACAAGGCAGGGGTGGTTTGGGGCTCACTCCTTTATTACAACAATTGTATATACTTTACAAATTACATGAGGATAAAAAGCCTGGGAAATTCGTTTCTAAAAAGTCTCGAGTTTCCCACGTAGCCTCATCTTCTGAATGCTGGTTCCACTATATTTTGTAAAACTTGAGAGTTTTCCTTCGGTAATTCTATCCTTTTGATCCAAGACTTAAATAGGATGTTCTGAATATGTCAAGTCTGGCTCTAAGGAAACATTCGTTACATCAATGGTTCGATCGGGAACCCGAAGACATTTCTTCAGTTGAGACACGTGGAACACATTATGTATAGCAGACAAGGTTTCAGGGTAATTGAAGTCGGTACGTCACTGGTCCACATTGCTCAAGCACAGGGAAAGGACCAATGTACCGAGGTGTAAGCTTCCCTTTTACCCCAAAATGTGTTACCCCCTTCATTGGCGAAACTTTCAGGTAGACATGATCTCCAACCAGAAAGTACAAGGGCATCCGTCGTTTGTCTGTGTAACTCTTCTATCGAGCTTGAGCTTTCTTCAAATGATGAATTATTCGTTGAACTTTCGCTTCTGTCTCTTTTACCATATCTGGCCTGAAGAAACTCCTTTCACCTGGTTCAGACCAGTTTAACGGAGTGCGACACCGTCGGCCATACAAAGCTTCAAAGGGTGCCATCTTAATGCTTTCTTGATAGCTATTATTGTATGAGAATTCCGCTAATGGTAAACAATCATCCCATTTCTGTGGGAATTCCAAAGCACAAGCCCGTAGCATGTCTTCAAGTATTTGATTCACCCTCTCAGTCTGCCCACTGGTTTGAGGATGATAGGCCGAACTATGGAGCAACTTAGTATCCAAAGCCTTGTGAAGTTCTTCCCAAAATTTGGATACAAATTGAGGTCCACGATCCGACACTATAGTCTTCGGAACACCATGCAAACTGAGAATACGGGCAATGTACAGTTCTGCATATGCAATTACTAGATATTTTACTTTGACTAGAAGGAAGTGGGCGATCTTTGTGAGTCGATCAATAATAACCCAAATGGAGTCAAAGCCTTTTGCTGTTCTGGGTAATCCCACAATAAAGTCCATGCTAATATCTTCCCATTTCCATGTTGGTATTGGTAGAGATTGCAATGGACCAGCAGTCTTCATATGTATGGCTTTGACATGCCTACAAGTGTCACATTTTGCCACATAGCATGCAATCTCGATCTTCATCTTTGTCCACCAATAATGTTGTTTTAGATCCTGATACATCTTAGTGCTTCCGGGATGAATAGAATAGCGACTAAGATATGCTTCGTCCTAATATTTGTTGGTGGATTTCTTCATTCTTTGGCACAACTATGCGGTTGTTGAACCATACAATACCTTGAATTGTCTTTTCTGAAACATTTGGCTTTTCCAGCTTCTATTTTCTCACGGATTTGTTTCATACCCTCATTATCCTTTTGAGCATCCATTATCCTTTGTAAGAGGACTGACTCAAGCTTTAGTTGATTTAAGGTTCTGTATTGGATCATTTTTAGGTTTAACTTTTCCATCTCCTGGCATAGTGTACTGTCAGAGGTCTTCACAGTAAGATGGTGACAGGAAGCCTTATGGCTGAGTGCGTCTGCCACTACATTGGCCTTGCCTGGGTGATAATGAATTTCCAATTCATAGTCCTTAATAAGCTCGAGCCATCGCCTCTGCCTCATGTTCAACTCTGACTGGGTGAATATATACTTCAGGCTCTTATGATCTGTATAGATGTGACAGATATTTTCCCAGCAGATAATGATGCCAGATTTTTAGGGCATGAACCACTACAGCTAACTCCAGATCATGAGTGGGATAGTGTTCCTCATGTCGGCGTAACTGCCTTGAAGCATAAGCTATTACTCGGCCTTCTTGCATTAAAACACAGCCGAGACCACTGACTGATGCGTCACAATACACATCAAAGGGCTTCTCAATATCCGGTTGAGCCAATACCGGAGCAGTGGTTAATAATACCTTCAATTGTTCAAAGGATTCATTACACTTTAAAGACCAAATAAATTTAGTATCATTCTTCAATAAACTTATGATTGGTTTCACAAGCTTGGAAAAATCTGGTATGAATCGGCGGTAATAGCCAGCTAATCCAAGGAAACTTCGGACTCGATGTACAGTGGTTGGGGGTTTCCACTCCAAAATATCCTTGACTTTGCTAGGATCCACCGCAATCCCCTTGGCAGATAACACATGTCCCAGGAATTGGATTTCTTCCAGCCAGAATGCGCACTTACTGAACTTAGCATACAATTGGTGCTCTCTTAAGCGCGTCAACACGATCCGTAAATGTCACGCATGCTCCTCTTCATTCTTGAAATATATCAAGATATCGTCAATGAATACCACCACAAACTTAGCTAGCTCAGGCATAAATACCGAGTTCATAAGATATGTGAAATGGGTAGGAGCATTTGTTAGCCCGAAAGACATAACCAGATATTCAAACAAACCATACCGCATAGTGAATGCGGTCTTTGGTATATCTTCGGGTCGGATACGGATCTGATGATAGCCTGATCTGAGGTCAATCTTGGAGAAGACCCTCGCTCCAGTCAGTTGATCAAATAAAATGTCAATCCATGGAAGAGGGTACTTATTTTTGATAGTAACCTCATTAAGGGGTCGATAATCCACGCACATCTGTAGTGTTTGATCCTTCTTCTTAACGAAGATGGCTGGACAACCCCATGGTGACGAGCTTGGCCGGATGAATCCCTTCTCTAGTAGATCTTGTAATTGGGTCTTGAGTTCTGCCAGCTCATTTGGAGGCATTCAGTACGATCTTCTAGAAATGGGAGTCGTACCGGGCTTTAACTCAATTACAAATTCTACATCTCTTTCTGGTGGCAATCCAGGCAAATATTCTGGAAAGACGTCTGGGAACTCGCATACTACCGGAATATCTTTGATCTCCGGTATGATGGCTTCATATATTCTGCCAAATGGTTTAGCTGGAATGGCTAGGGGGATAGTCAAGAGAACCTCTTCTTGGCCATAACTCAATTTGATAGTTCTCAATTCAGTATTGAGAATAGCTTTATGTTGGGCGAACCAATTCATGCCTAGAATTACATCTATGTCTTAGCCTTTCAGAACAATCATATTAGTAGGAAAGTCCCGTTCAGCCAATGTTACGGGCACATGGTAAGCCACTTCTTTAGTGAATATTTGTCCCCCAGGCGAATGAATTTTAAACCCTTCCCTTGATTCATGGTATGGAATGCAATGTTGCTCCACAAACTTCTTGCTTATGACAGTATGCAAAGCGCCAAAATCAAAAAGAATAATTGCAGGGTGATTGGCCACTAGAAACGTACCCGTCATAACCGGTTCGCCGTCCGGTGTTGTGGCCACTTGAGTATAGTAAATTCGTCCCGTTTTCCTTGTATTTTTGCCCGTGGTATTGTTTGCCGCATTTCCCTTTCCTTGAGTGGAATTCCTTGAACTCTGCGGATTGCTTGATCGATTCTGCTTCTGAAATGGACAGTCCTTGATATAGTGTCCGAACTTTCCACAGTTGAAACAGCCAGTTGAAGAGCTTGGGAGGGCAGGGAAACAAGTGCTAGAGGCACCCGACTGATTTGTTGGAGTGGGGGCAGTGGCGGGGCGAATGAAGACCAGTTGCTTGAAAGGTTAGGAGGATGGACGTGGGGAAGAGCGATTCGGATTGAAAGGTCGGATTACCAACCTTTGCCTTTTCTCAAACCCTTGACTAGGTCTATCGCCTCCGTAACCCTTGGATTTTCTGGAACCTGCATATTTAGCCTCGACTTCTAGTGCAGTACTGACAGCCCTTCCATAGGAAAGATCAATGCAGGTGGCCATCTTTTGTTGCATTCGATCATTCAGGCTTCTCATGAAGCAATTCCTTTTCTTCAAATCTGTGCTGACTTGATCGATTGCATATTGGGATAAGTGATTAAATTTATTGAGATACTGGGTAACAGTATCCCCGCCTTGTTTCAACTTCATGAACTCCTCCTGCTTCATATGGAGCACCCCTTCAGGTATATAGTGCTCGCGGAAAGCCAACTTGAACTCATCCCAAGTTATTTGATGACCAGCCGGTTGAACGGCTACAAAATTTCCCCACCAGGTGGTGGTAGGGCCACGTAATTGTTGTGCTACGAATAGGGGATTTTGAACCTCTGAACACCGGAGGAGCCCGAACTTCTGTTCAATGACGCGGATCCATTCATCCGCTTCCAGAGGATCCTCCGCCTTGACGAACAATGGAGGGCGGGCCTCGGAGAAATCCAGATAGGATGTTTCATGGGGGCCTTGAGGATATGCCCGCCCGCCTTGTTGTTGTAATTGTTGACCTGTCATCTCCCACAGGAAGCGGGTATTGTCGGCCATGGTGTTAACCAAGGCAGCGATGGCCTCGGCTAACGTGGGAGGTACTGGAGATGGGTTTGGTGTTGTTTCCCTCCCACGGGAAGTCCCTGCTCCATCCTGTGAACGAGTCTTGGAAGGCATCTGAGGCAACAAACATTTGGAAAATATAATATGCCAAAGAAAGCCATCCATTATACATTACTGAAAAGGGTAATGATACAGACTCGAATTTTAAAATAGGATTACATTACCTATTATACATTACTACTACTTCTATACTATACTACTCTTGCTTCTTGTCACTTTTAGTAGCCTCGCTGTAGGGCGTAGGAGACCATTCATCTACCAACTTCATAGAGGGAGGAGGCCCGAACAAGTCCAGTTCACCATCGAGTGCTTCTCCCGCTACTCCAGAAGGTCCGGCTTCCATCCCGATAGGATCCGCAGGTACATTGGGGTGTAGTTGGGAATACAATACATGAACTTCTTCATGTAGAGTATTACAATAAACCTGCAAGTTATCTACGGCTGAGCTAAGCTCCTCCATGCGGGCTCGAGCTTTTGCCTCCTTAGCCCAGGCAAGCGAAAGAGAGTTAACCGCCCAATCGAGCGCTAGATCTCGTTCCACGAGCTGATCTTGCAGGTAGCGGATGTCTGCTCTTAATTCGTTTATTCTTTCACCATCCGCAACCCATATGTCGTTCCTGTGATGGAGTTCTGTTCGAAGCTGATCAACTTGGGCTTCCAGATCCCCAATTGGATCGTTGCTACCACTACTGCTATCTTCATGTCGTGGGGCAAGTTGATCACGGGGTATGCCAATCGACCCAGTAGACTTGCGCGCGGTCTTTCTTGTGCGCGGCGGCATTTCTTAAGGGGGAAAATCTTATTAGCATAGTTTTTAGCATGATGCATGCGTAATTACAGAATCAACCTTAGTCGATTCACACCTCCTATACATTGCACTCTATATCCGGTCTTTTCAAATAAGTTCTTCAGAAGGAAGCTAGATAAGGAAGAAAGAAATTTTCTTAGATAAGTCTTGGAAAAATTCTTTTTGAAGATGCCTCATAATATCTGCAGAGATGGGCTTATCTCCGATACCAGCTGTGACGGAACCTCCCAAGTCATTAGGCCCACCCACAGTTGTCCTTGTCCAACAGACTTCAGACAACCTAGTAGGTGCCCCTAAATTACTTGACAAGTTTGGTATCTGCTTTCCTTACCTTTCCCAAGAGCATTTCACCCGTCACGCAGACACTACAAGCATCGAAGATACGAAAATGCGGAAGCAGTTATATTAACTTACCTTTATTGGAAAGTGAAAGTCGCCTAGAGGGGGGCGTGAATAGGCGGAATCTGAAAATTATAAACTTAAGCACAACTACAAGTTGGGGTTAGCGTTAGAATTAAAATCGAGTCTAAAAAGAGAGGGCGAAAAACAAATCACAAGCAAATGAAGAGTGAGACACGGTGATTTGTTTTACCGAGGTTCGGTTCTTGCAAACCTACTCCCCGTTGAGGTGGTCACAAAGACCGGGTCTCTTTCAACCCTTTCCCTCTCTCAAACAGTCACCTAGACCGAGGGAGCTTCTCTTCTCAATCAATCGGGATACAAAGTCCCCACAAGGACCACCACACAATTGGTGTCTCTTGCCTTGATTACAAATGAGTATGGAACAAGAAAGAAAGAAGAAGAAAAGCGATCCAAGCGCAAGAACTCAAAAGAACACAAATGTCACTCTCTCTAGTCACTATTTGATTGGAATGAACTTTAGACTTGGGAGAGGATTTGATCTCTTTGTTTTTGTCTTGGAGTGAAGTCTAGAGCTCTTGTATTGAATGCAAATGGCTGAAACTTGGATGCATTGAAGTGTGGTGGTTGGGGGGTATTTATAGCCCCAACCACCAATATGGCCGTTGGTGGAGGCTTCTGTCGTATGGCGCACCGGACAGTCCGGTGCGCCACCGGACACTGTCCGATGCGCCAGCCACGTCACCAGGCCGTTGGGTTCCGACCGTTGGAGCTCCGACAAGTGGGGCCACCGGACAGTCTGGTGGTGCACCGGACAGGTCCTGTACACTGTCTGGTACGCCTTCTAGCGCCTGCTCTGACTTCTGCGCGCGCAGGCGCGTACTATTTGCTTTACTGTTCCTTGCAGACGAACGTTGGTGCAAAGTAGTCGTTGCTCCGCTGGCACACCGGACAGTCTGGTGTTACACCAGATAGTCCGATGAATTATAGCGGAGCCGCTTCTCTGAATTCCTGAGGCTGACAAGTTTGATTTGATCCTCCCTGGTGCACCGAACACTGTCCGGTGGTGCACCGGACACTGTCCGGTGGCACACCGGACAGTCCGGTGCGCCAAACCAGGGCAGCCTTCGGTTTAACTTTGCTCCTTTGTTTTGAACCCTTTCTTTTATCTTTGTATTGGTTTGTTGTGAACCTTTGGCACCTGTAGAACATATATTCTATAGCAAACTAGTTAGTCCAATAATTTGTGTTGGGCAATTCAACCACCAAAATTCATTTGGAAAAGGTTTGACACTATTTCCCTTTCAATCTCCCCCTTTTTGGTGATTGATGCCAACACAAACCAAAGTAAATATTAAAGTGCAGAATTGAACTAGTTTGCATAAGGTAAGTGCAAAGGTTGCTTAGAATGAAACCAATAAAATTATTTCAATAGATATGCATGGATTGTTTTCTTCTTAGTTAAAATTTTGGACCACGCTTGCACCACGAGTTTTGTTTTTGCAAATCCTTTGTAAAATTCTTTTCAAACCTTTTTGCAAATAGTCAAAGGTATATGAATAAGATTGAAAGAGGCATTTTCAAGATTTGAAATTTTCTCCCCCTGTCTCAAATGATTTTCCCTTGACTTAAACAAAACTCCCCCTCAATAAAATTCTCCTCTTAGTGTTCAAGAGGGTTTTAGAAATTTTTTGAAGATACTAGAACTTTGTCCCCCTTTTGAACACAATAAGATATCAATTTGAAAACTTCATTTTTAAAATTCGGTGGTGGTGTGGTCCTTTTGCTTTGGGCTCATACTTTCTCCCCCTTTGGCATGAATCGCCAAAAACGGATACTTGTGAGTGAAATACAAGCCCTTGAACTTTCTCCCCAATGACAAACAAAAAGATATGAGTGAAGATTATACCAAAGTGGAGAGCGATGCGGAGTACCAGCAAATACCAATGGGTTGAGTGGAAGCGCCTTCTTTGTCGAGTACTCCATTTCCCTTTCAATTCTATGACTAAGCATAATAATACACTTGAAAACACATTAGTCATAGATATAAAAGAGACATGATCAAAGGTATATAAATGAGCTATGTGTGCAACGAATCAATCAAAATTCCTAGAATCAAGAATATTTAGCTCATTCCTAAGTTTGGTAAAGGTTTTCTCATCTAAAGGCTTGGTAAAGATATCGGCCAATTGATCTTTGGTGTTTATATAGGCTATCTCGATATCGCCCCTTTGTTGGTGATCTCTCAAAAAGTGATACCGAATGGCTATGTGCTTAGTGTGGCTGTGTTCAACGGGATTATCCGCCATGCAGATTGCACTCTCATTATCACATAGGAGAGGGACTTTGCTAAATTTGTAGCCATAGTCCCTAAGGGTTTGCCTCATCCAAAGCAATTGCGCGCAACAATGGCCTGCGGCAATGTACTCGGCTTCGGCGGTAGAAAGAGCTACTGAGTTTTGTTTCTTTGAAGCCCACAGAAACTGACAAGTCCCTGATGTGCTCTTCCTATCAATCTTACACCCTGCCCAATCAGCATCGGAATATCCTAATAAATCAAAAGAGGATCCCTTGGGGTACCAAAGGCCAAACTTAGGTGTTTGAACTAAATATCTCAAGATTCTCTTCATGGCCCTAAGGTGAACTTCCTTAGGATCGGCTTGGAACCTTACACACATGCATATGGAAAGCATAACATCCGATCGAGATGCACATAAATAAAGTAGAGATCCTATCATCGACCGGTATACATTTTGATCTACGGATTTACCTCCCGTGTCGAGGTCGAGATGCCCATTGGTTCCCATGGGTGTCTTGATGGGCTTGGCATCCTTCATTCCAAACTTGGTGAGTATATCTTGAATGTACTTCGTTTGGCTAATGAAGTTGCCCTCTTGGAGTTGCTTCACTTGAAATCCTAGAAAATACTTCAACTCCCCCATCATAGACATCTCGAATTTTTGAATCATAATCCTACTAAACTCTTCACAAATAGATTTGTTAGTAGACCCAAATATGATATCATCAACATAAATTTGGCATACAAACAAATCATTCTCAATTGTCTTAGTAAAGAGAGTAGGATCGGCCTTGCCGACTTTGAAGCCATTAGTGATAAGAAAATCACTTAGGCATTCATACCATGCTCTTGGGGCTTTCTTGATCCCATAAAGTGCCTTAGAGAGTTTATATACGTGGTTAGGATACTCACTATCTTCAAAGCCAGGAGGTTGCTCAACATAGACCTCTTCCTTGATTGGTCCATTAAGGAAGGCACTCTTCACGTCCATTTGATAAATCTTAAAGCCATGGTAAGTAAGCCTTGATTGGTTCCTACAACATTTTGATTAGGACGTGGAACTAAATGCCATACCTCATTCCTGGTGAAGTTGTTGAGCTCCTCTTGCATCGCCAGCACCCAATCCGAATCTTGAAGTGCTTCCTCTACCCTGTGTGGCTCAATAGAGGAAACAAAAAAGTAATGTTCACAAAAATGAGCAACACGAGATCGAGTGGTTACCCCCTTATGAATATCACCGAGGATGGTGTTCACGGGGTGATCTCATTGGATTGCTTGGTGGACTCTTGGGTGAGGCGGTCTTGGATCTTGTTCATCTTCCTTGTCTAGATCATGGGCATCTCCCCCTTAATCATTGTCCTCCTCTTGAGGTGGCTCATCTTCTTGATCTTCTCCTTCATCATCTTGAGCCTCATCCTCATCTTGAGTTGGTGGAGATGCTTGCATGAAGGAAGATGGTTGACCTTGTGCTTGTGGAGGCTCTTCGGATTCCTTAGGACACATATCCTCAATGGACATGTTCCTTAGCGCGATGCACGGAGCCTCTTCATCATCTAGCTCATCAAGATCAACTTTCTCTACTTGAGAGCCGTTAGTCTCATCAAACACAATGTCACAAGAAACTTCAACTAGTACAGTGGACTTGTTAAAGACTCTATATGCCCTTGTGTTTGAGTCATAACCAAGTAAAAAACCTTCTACAGCCTTAGGAGCAAATTTAGATTTTCTACCTCTTTTAACAAGAATAAAGCATTTGCTACCAAAGACTCTAAAATATGAAACATTAGGCTTTTTACCGGTGAGGAGTTCATAGGATGTCTTCTTGAGGATTCGGTGTAGATATAACCGGTTGATGGCGTAGCAAGCGGTGTTGACCGCCTCGGCCCAAAACCGATCCGAAGTCTTGTACTCATCAAGCATGGTCCTTGCCACGTCCAATAGAGTTCTATTCTTCCTCTCCACTACACCATTTTGTTGTGGCGTGTAGGGAGAAGAGAACTCATGCTTGATGCCCTCCTCCTCAAGAAAGCCTTCAATTTGTGAGTTCTTGAACTCCGTCCTATTGTCGCTTCTTATCTTCTTGATCCTTAAGCCGAACTCATTTTGAGCCTGTCTCAAGAATCCCTTTAAGGTTTCTTGGGTTTGTGATTTTTCCTGCAAAAAGAACACCTAAGTGAAGCGAGAATAATCATCCACAATAACTAGATAGTACTTACTCCCGCCGATGCTTATGTAAGCTATCGGGCCGAATAGGTCCATGTGGATGAGCTCGAGTGGCCTGTCAGTCGTCATGATATTCTTGTGTGGATGATGTACACCAACTTGCTTCCCTGCTTGGCATGCGCTACAAATCCTGTCTTTCTCAAAATGAACATTGGTTAGCCCCAAAATGTGCACTCCCTTTAGAAGCTTGTGAAGATTCTTCATTCCAACGTGGGCTAGTCGGCGATGCCAGAGCCAACCCATGTTAGTCTTAGCAATTAAGCAAGTATCGAGTTCAGCTCTATTGAAATCAACTAAGTATAGCTGACCCTTTAATACTCCCTTAAAAGCTACTGAATCATCACTTCTTCTAAAGACAGTAACACCTGTATCCGTAAAAAGACAGTTGTAACCCATTTTGCATAATTGAGATACAGAAAGCAAGTTGTAATCTAATGAATCTACAAGAAAAACATTGGAGATAGAGTGGTGAGGTGATACAGCAATTTTACCCAATGCTTTGACCAAACCTTGATTTCCATCCCCAAATGTGATAGCTCTTTAGGGATCTTGGTTTTTCTTATAGGAGGAGAACATTCTTTTCTCCCCAGTCATGTGGTTTGTGCACCTGCTGTCGATGATCCAACTTGAGCCCCTGGATGCATAAACCTACAAAACAAATTTAGGCCTTGTTCTTAGGTACCCAAACGGTCTTGGGTCCTTTTACATTAGAAACAAGCATCTTGGGTACCCAAACACAAGTCTTGGAGCCCTTGTGTTTGCCCCCAACATATTTGGCAACTACCTTGCCTGATTTGTTAGTTAGCACATAAGAAGCATCAAAAGTTTTGAATGAAACATTATGATCATTTGATGCAGTAGGAGTTTTCTTCTTAGGCATTTTAACATGTGTAGAATCCCTAGAGCTAGAAGCCTCATTCTTATAAATAAAAGCATGATGAGTAACAATGAGTCTTCTTTGCATGAATTCTCCTAATTTTATCCTCAGGATAACCAGCATGGTATAAAATGTAACCTTCGTTATCCTGAGGCATGGGAGCCTTGCCCTTAACAAAGTTAGACAATCTTTTAGGAGGGACATTAAGCTTGACATTGTCTCCCTGTTGGAAGCCAATGCCATCCTTAATGCCAGGGTGTCTCCCACTATAAAGCATACTATGAGCAAATTTAAATTTTTCATTCTCTAATTCATGCTCGGCAATTTTAGCATCTAATTTAGCTATATGATCATTTTGTTGTTTAATCATAGCAAGGTGATCATGAATAGCATCAATGTTAACATCTCTACATCTAGTGCAAATAGAAACATGCTCAACGGAAGATGTAGAGGGTTTGCAATCATTTAATTCAACAATCTTAGCATGTAAAATAGCATTCTCATCTCTAAGATTAGAAATATAAGCATTGCAAACATCTAAGTCTTTAGCCTTAGCAATTAATTTTTCATTCTCAAACTTAAGGCTAGAAAGAGAGACATTCAATTTTTCAATCTTAGCAATTAGGCTAACATTATCATTTCTAAGATTGGTAATTGAATCATCACAAATATTTGACTTCTCAACCTTAGCAATCAAATTAGCATTCTCAATTCTAAGGTTGGAGATAGTGTCATGGAAAGTACATAGCTCACTAGTTGATTTTTTATTTTTCTCTACCTCCTGAGCATAAGCATTTTTAGTCTTAACATGCTTTTTGTTTTCCTTAATAAGGAAGTCCTCTTGGCTATCCAAGAGTTCATCCTTCTCATGAATAGCACTAATCAATTCATTCAATTTCTCTTTTTGTTGCATGTTAAGATTGGCAAAAAGAGTAAGCAAGTTATCCTCATCATCACTAGAATTTTCCTCATCACTAGAAGTTGCATACTTAGTGGAGGATCTTGATTTTACCTTCTTCTTCTTGCCATCCTTTACCATGAGGCACTTGTGGCCGATGTTGGAGAAGAGAAGACCTTTGTTGACGGCGATGTTGGCGGCGTCCTCGTCGTCGTAGGAGTTGGTGGAGCTCTCGTCGGAGTCCCACTCTCGGCAAACATGGGCATCACCGCCCTTCTTCTTGTAATATCTCTTCTTCTCCTTATTCTTCCCCCTCTTGTCGTTATCCCTGTCACTATCACTAGACAACGAGCATTTAGCGATAAAATGACCGGGCTTACCACACTTGTAGCATACTTTCTTGGAGCGGGGCTTGTAGTCTTTCCCCCTCCTTTGCTTGAGTATTTGGTGGAAGCTCTTGATGATGAGCGCTATCTCCTCGTTGTCGAGCTTGGAGGCGTCGATGGGGACCCTACTCGGTGTAGAGTCTTCTTTCTTCTCCTCCGCCGCCTAAAATGCGACGGGTTGTGCCTCGGGTGCGGAGGAGGTGCCTTGCTCGATGATTATCTTTGAACCTTTGATCATCAATTCAAAGCTCACAAATTTTCCTATCACTTCCTCGGGAGACATTAGTTTATATCTTGGATCACCATGAATTAATTGGACTTGACTGGGGTTAAGAAATACAAGTGATCTAAGAATAACCTTGACCATTTCATGGTCATCCCACTTGGTGCTCCCGAGGTTGCGCACTTGATTTACCAAGGTCTTTAGCCGGTTGTACATGGCTTGTGGGTCTTCTCCTTGGTTGAGCATAAAACGACCAAGCTCCCCCTCGATCGTTTCCCTCTTGGTGATCTTGGTCACCTTGTCTCCTTCGTGCGCGGTCTTGAGCACGTCCCAAATTTCTTTGGCGCTCTTCAACCCTTGCACCTTGTTATACTCCTCTCGACTTAGAGAGGCGAGGAGTATAGTGGTGGCTTAGGAGTTGAAGTGCCGGATTTGGGCAACTTCGTCTGAATCATAGTCTTCATCTCCTGGTGATGGTACCTGTACTCCCAACTCAACAACATCCCAAATACTAGTGTGGAGTGAGGTTAGGTGATGCCTCATTTTATCACTTCACATGTTATAATCTTCACCGTCAAAAATCGGTGGTTTGCCTAATGGAACGGAAAGTAAAGGAGTACGCTTAGAAATGCGAGGATAGCGTAGGGGGATCTTACTAAACTTCTTGCGCTCATGGCGCTTAGAAGTTACAGACGGCGCATAGGAGCCGGAGGTGGATGGCGATGAAGAATCAGAGCCGGAGGTGGATGGCGGTGAGTCCTCCTTCTTCTTGTTGTGGGACACTCCCGATGGAGCCTTCCCGTGGCTTGTGGCGGGCTTCTCGCCGGTCACCATCTCCTTCTTGGCATGTTCTCCCGACATCACTTCGAGCGGTTAGGCTCTAATGAAGCACCAGGCTCTGATACCAATTGAAAGTCGCCTAGAGGGGGGTGAATAGGCGGAATTTGAAAATTATAAACTTAAGCACAACTACAAGTCGGGGTTAACGTTAGAATTAAAATCGAGTCCGAAAAGAGAGGGCGAAAAACAAATCACAAGCAAATGAAGAGTGAGACGCGGTGATTTGTTTTACCGAGGTTCGGTTCTTGCAAACCTACTCCCCGTTGAGGTGGTCACAAAGACCGGGTCTCTTTCAACCCTTTCCCTCTCTCAAACGGTCACCTAGACCGAGTGAGCTTCTCATCTCAATCAATCGGGACACAAAGTCCCCACAAGGACCACCACACAATTGGTGTCTCTTGCCTTGATTACAATTGAGTATGGAACAAGAAAGAAAGAAGAAGAAAAGCGATCCAAGCGCAAGAACTCAAAAGAACACAAATGTCACTCTCTCTAGTCATTATTTGATTGGAATGAACTTTGGACTTGGGAGAGGATTTGATCTCTTTGTTTGTGTCTTGGAGTGAAGTCTAAAGCTGTTGTATTGAATGCAAATGGCTGAAACTTGGATGCATTGAAGTGTGGTGGTTGGAGGGTATTTATAGCCCCAACCACCAATATGGTCGTTGGTGGAGGCTTCTGTCGTATGGCGCACCGGACAGTCCGGTGCGCCACCGGACACTGTCCGGTGCGCCAGCCACGTCACCAGGCCGTTGGGTTCCGACTGTTGGAGCTCTGACAAGTGGGGCCACCGGACAGTCCGGTGGTGCACCAGACAGGTCCTGTTCACTGTCCGGTGCACCTTTTGGCGCCTGCTCTGACTTCTGCGCGCGCAGGCGCACACTGTTTGCTTTTACTGTTCCTTGCAGACGACCGTTGGAACGAAGTAGCCGTTGCTCCGCTGGCACATCGGACAGTCCGGTGTTATACCGGACAGTCCGGTGAATTATAGCGGAGCCGCTTCTCCAAATTCTCGAGGCTGGCAAGTTTGATTTGATCCTCCCTGGTGCACCGGACACTGTCCGGTGATGCACCGGACACTGTCGGTGGCACACCGAACAGTCCGGTGCGCCAGACCAGGGCAGCCTTCGGTTTAACTTTGCTCCTTTGTTTTGAACCCTTTCTTTTATCTTTGTATTGGTTTGTTGTGAACCTTTGGCACCTGTAGAACATATATTCTAGAGCAAACTAGTTAGTCCAATAATTTGTGTTGGGAAATTCAACCACCAAAATTCATTTGGAAAAGGTTTGACCCTATTTCCCTTTCAGAAAGTAAGACATAGTTATATAATTACAGACCAGAACATAATATATATGAGTGCTGAGTATTATTATTACAAACCATGGGAGGCAAAAACCCCTCCTGATAAGTAGTAAACAAAAGTTTTATGGAGGATCCTTTCCTCTCGCAGCTTCACTCCTAGTGCTCTTTCTTCGGTACCACCTTAGAACAGAAGCAACAAAAATTGGTTGCTTCCTCACCTAAAAACAACATGGGACAAAGCCCTGAGTATGGAATTACACAGCAAGTCTTACCTGACTAAAGAAAATACTCTCAAGGGTATGCTTGCTTTTAAGGGGGTCAAGGTAAGACTTATCAATAATCAATGACTCTGTTTGCAGAAATGCTTATTAATAGTGGGTCCTTAAAAATCCAAATTGTAATTGTCAGGTTAAGTAAGATTACCTGCATCTAAAGTTCTCTCTACCCTAGTTCACTGGATTTCTACATATAGGGCAGTGACCAAGTCTTCATAACCGCAAAGGTACGGCGATCCGAATCGATTATACTCAGCTAAGGATCTCCGATCACACGACATATGTAGCCCTTAACCCTTGCATATGTCAACTCGCCACCGGGGTTCTTAAGACCAGATTAGGTTCACGCCAAACGAGAGCACAGATACACCACCGTCCAGCCTCTTGCCACAGAGGGTACACGCTACTCTCGCCATCTCTCCACTCCCATTGTGTGGTATCTTATTCTGGTATTAGTCTGCCCGAGGCAAAGCTTACCCATGACGAGGCATGTGACCAGTTAAAGGGTCCTCGGTCATCAAGCCTACATCGACACGGTCCTTAATCGACTCAGACGGAGACACTACACCGAGACTCTCTTCTTGTGCAAGTCACCCGCCCGGTCTCAGCTTAATCATTTCAAACCCAAAGTTTGGTACCTGGCAGAGGTACATCTTTTTCGATGTTGAACCCATCATGGCCATGATGGATCCACCATCAAGTTTTATTTTCGAAAACAGCCCACCCACTTTGCAACATCATTTTTGAGAAAACAAAAATTTTTGTTTTTCTAAAGCAAAGCTAAGCATAAGAAAACCTTTTGTAAAATAGGGATTTAGGAAATAATCCAAGGAAGGAGATGCAGCAATAGTTTAGCACCCAACTCCTATCACCTAATGCATCAAGTAAGTGAGAAAGATTTTCAAAGGATCAAGGAAGTGGCAAATGCATCGGGGCTTGCCTTGTGTTACTGGTGAATCAGGCTTAGTTCCACAGATATCGAAATAAAAGCAGTTGCCTGCCTGATGTTCCTCAGGTGGTGGTTGTTGGGGAGGCCTTCGTCCATATCGCAATCTGAATTTATTATTAACAAATTAATATTGCGAGGGGCTACTGTTGGGGGCCTTCGTCCTCCGAAGGTCCTCAAAAACATGATTTGACAATGTTTTCCAAGTGGATTATGTGAACAGGTATTCTCGGATTCAGAATCATGAATACGAAGCACGGCCAGGACGAAGCCTGAACCAGACGAAGCACGAGCGCAGCCGAAGCTGTGTGCGGGGAAGCTTCGTCGCGATAGCAGAAGAGGGAACCGACTTAAAGATGAAAAGACTACGTGGGCCTCGACAGATTTCCATAAGTCATTAACAAATGTAGTGGACATGGATGTAATTTTACGTGGGCTGCGTCCCACGTCTATAAATAGATGAACAGTACTCCCGTACTGTTCACGCGGACTGAGCATTCTCTTCTGCGTCACGCTTGTACTTTCTACCTTCTCTCAGGACCGAAGGTACATTTGTAATTTGTAATCATTTCTATTTTCACATGTTAATAAAATAGAAATGATTCTATGAGGATGTCTAAATTATATTCCATGCCTTATATGAACCCTTCGTCGTTATTTGTTATATTTACGAAGGTATGTTTTTCATGACCTTCGTCCGAAACTCATTATTCCCAAAGGGGCATAATGTCTCGAAGGACGAAGGATTTTTACACCTAACACTTTTTATGTTGCCTTGTTCTTAACCCGAAGCATTTAAGAACAAGTCCCCAACATTGGCGCCCACCTCCGGTGAACTCACTTCCACTTCGAGCTTTTTTGAACACCTTCGGAAGCTATGGCGCCGAAGAAAGCTTCAGCGACCGAGGCTTCAGCACTGCAATCGCTGGACCACAACCAGGAGACCGTCTCTCTTCGGGAGGCCCGAAGTCAGAAGAGAAAGGCTGTCAGCCCGACGCTTCAGGAGGAAGAGCTAGACCAAGAAATCAGGGATATGGAGATCCTACATCAACAAGTACAAAGAAAGAAGGAGAAGATGGCCCGGCTAGCTGAGTTGCAACGGCAGATAGATGAAGCCTCTGAGGAAGTCCGCCACCTCACCCATGATGAGCAAAACAGAAGGCCTCAGCAGAAAGACCTTCATCAGGAGGGCTTCGTCAACGAAGATGACTGGTATGACAATTTCCATCAGGGAAATTTTGTTTTCGATGATGCTTCTCCTTTGTCCGCTGAGCTGCAGGCTACACCTTGGCCTCCGTCCTATAAGCCACCTCAGCTTCCCATGTTCGACGGTCACTCAGACCCGAAGCAGTTCCTGATGAGTTACGAAGCAACAGTGTCTTCGTATGGGGGCAATGCTGCAGTCATGGCGAAGTCTTTCGTCATGGCCGTCAGGAATGTTGCTCAGACCTGGTATTCCTCCCTTCGACCAGGGACAATTACCTCATGGCAGAAGCTGAAGGATATGTTGTTAACCAGCTTTCAAGGATTTCAGACGAAGCCGGTCACTGCACAAGCTTTATTTCAGTGCACTCAGGATCATGAAGAATACCTTCAGGCATATGTCAGAAGGTTCTTGCGATTGAGGGCACAGGAACCAACAGTGCCCAATGAAATTGTTATCGAAGCTATGATCAAGGGGCTTCGTCCGGACCTGCAGCCCAATACTTTGCTAGGAAGCCTCCTCAGACTCTAGAGAAGCTACTCCAGAAGATGGACGAGTACATTCGGGCTGATAACGACTTTCGCCAAAGAAGGGAGGAGGCCTTCAGATTTTCTGAGATGACCAGGGGCTTCGGGGGACGTTTCCATCCGAGGCATGTCAGGTCCATCCACAACACTCAAAATGATGATAAGGGGAGTCAGCAGAACAGGCCGCAGTGCTCCTCACAGGCTTCGGGGCAGCAGCAAACTTTCTTTCGGCCACCAGCTCCAAGAGGAAGAGGCGCCAGGGGCTTCGGCGGGAGATTCGGAGAACAACCAAGGAGAACATTTTGCTTATTCTGCGGTGAGAACAAGGGCCATACCACCAGGATGTGCCATGTTACTATCCAGAAACAAAAAGAGTTAGCAGAAGCTGCAGCGCAACAGGGACAGCCGAAGCAGGTCATGCATACTGCTTCGTACCATCAGCCTTACATCCCGGAGTATGTGGGCAACCATCCTGCAGCTTCTGTAGCTTCGGCAAGTCAACCTCAAGCTTCATGGCAACAGCCCCCGCCTCCACCTCCGCTGCAACAAGGCCAGCGGCCAGAAGGGAGTCAATATGCTCCACATCAAAGGGACTTCAGAGAACAATCCGAAGCTCGCATAGTCAACAGCACTGTGCCAGAGTCGAAGCACATTTATTGACACATATCCTACCTTTGATAGTCGTCTTTTCCATTCAGTTCTATTCTCTGTAGCAAAAAACATTGATAGTTTCCATGTAATAATTTCGTTGTTTCCCACGAGGAAAATCTATTTTCTCTACAGGCTTAAGTTGCTGAAATTTTTTGTATTGACACGGAGGACCTTCGAAGTATTAAAAATCCTTCGGAGTAACAGAAAGTCGTTCTAAGGAACGCAGAGTAAGTTCATGAAGTCACAAAAAGCCGTTCCAAAGGGAGCGCAGTGTAAGTTTTCTGCTCAGAAGTCGTTCCTAAAGGAATGCAGAGCATACAGCGAAAAGTCAACGCTGATACCGTCTAAGTAAAAGACGAAGAAGCTCCAAAGACGTTCCTAAGGGAATGCAGAGCTTATACCGTCTAAGTAAAAGACGAAGAAGCTCCAAAGACGTTCCTAAGGGAATGCAGAGCTTATACCGTCTAAGTAAAAGACGAAGAAGCTCCAAAGACGTTCCTAAGGGAATGCAGAGCTTACGAATGTATTTTGTGTGTATCTTCGGAACAGACGTCATTTGCATAACATAACATCATCACATCATTTCGCATAGCATAAGCATCATACATCATGTTGCATGCGGCAAAAGAAGGTTACACAGTATTAACCTCCGAAAGAATGATTTGAGAAAGTGCAAATTGTGCAAAGTCACGAGGGAATGCAATGATCTTCGGAAAATAGCTTCGGAGGCTGTTTTTACGAAGCACAGACAAGCTTCATCAGAACAGTATCGAAATTGTATAGCTTCGGAGAATATTTTCATGAAGCATGAACATGTTTCATCAGAATAATTTTAACGAAGAATGTTTTCTTCACGAAGCATGAAAAGAAGGGAAGGTGTTTTTTCGCCGAAGGCTCAAAAAGGTATGTGGAGTTTCATGCATCGTAAAGAATTGAATAATGAAAAGAAACTTGTATATTACATCCAAATGTACAAAATATTACATAGATCACAATTTAAATGTTTTTTCTAAATAGCATCTAGTCCTCTTTTAATACTGCTTCGGCGGCTTCATTTAGAAGTTGATCAACAACTTTGTCCATGATAGCTTCGGCCATTTCTTTAATTTCATCATCTCCTTTTGAGTGGGGGTCGGCAGTCTCTGAGGGAAGAGAACATTTCTTCATTACTATTACAAACTGTAAGCAAAGTTCGAAGCAAGAATTACAACACAATAAGAACGACTAATTAATACCTAATTGCCTTTCTGGCTCCGTACTTTTTTCGGCAGCTTCTGCCACTTTTCTAGCATCGTGGATGCCTTTTTCGCTTCTTTGGATGATCTCTTGCGCCATTCCTCGGCCGCCGTCGTTCCAGATATCAGTAAAAAATTTGCCACCAACCACGCTTGCTTCGGCCGAGGGGTCCTTGATGTCCTCGGAAGATAAGGTAGCTTCGGACTGGGCTAGAAATTTTATATGCCCGCAACCTTTCTTCTCTAAGACAGAAGCAATTCCTCTGGCGCCCGAAAAAGCGCAGATATCGCCACGACTACTCAGGATCTCCTCGAAGGCCTCTGCTTCGTGACTAATCCATTCCAGTGGACCTTCGGGATTGCCTCGAGAGAAATTCTCTTCGTTGGAGAAGGCGCCCACGCTGGCAAAGCTGGTTTTAATTTTATTCACGCATTCTATAGATTTGACATAACATTTTCCCTGCGATGCACGAAGCTCTTTAACTCTTAATTCCAATTTGTTGACCATATGATCACTCAGTTCTCGTTTTGTTTCCTCAAGGACGCGCTCCTCTCTAGCTCTAGTCAGCTGTTTCTGAAGATCTTTAATTTCACGCTTTTGGGCTTCGGCCTGGGTTTTTGAAGCAGCTTCGTCCTTCTTTACTTTGTCTATCAGCGTAAGAAGAATTTTATCCTTTTCTAGAGCTTCGTTTCTCAGTTTGATAACTTCGGAGCGCAAATTGTTGAACGCAATTTCATAGCTTTCATCTTCGGCGCTCTTTTGGGCTCTTAGTGCGTTGCTTAGGATCAGGCCCTATGCGAAAAAAGAATCCGTATAAGAAAAAAGGAATGAGTTAAAAGAAAAGAAAAAAAAAGAGGGGGTTTTTTCAAGCGTTTAACTCTCATACCTTTAGGCTGTTGTACGCAAGACTGTCTGCGAGATCTTCTTTTGTCATGGCGCTCAATCCAGATTCAAGCTTCGGGAAACCAATACTCCTGGCCATCTCTCGGCAGACAGATAGCTCTTTGTTGTCAGGCAGGCAGTATAAGAAGTCATCTTCATTCGTCCCATTGAATATTACTGCCCCCTTCGGATATTTTAGCTCCTTCGCATAATGGTTAGCTTCATGAGTTTCTTCTTCAGATAGTTTTTTCCCCGAAGCATGTCGTATGATGTAGTCGCACATGCTGGCAGGCGCTCCGGGGATGGCAGTGTCAGTTTCTTCAACTAAAACTGGATCTGGTATTTTTATTGCTTCGGCTTCCAAAGTTTGCTCCTTGAAGGGCTCTGAAGGCCTAGCTTCAGCTTCAGCCTGTCGCGCCGAAGCTTCAGTAGAAGCTTCAGCAATTTCAACACTCTTTTTCGGAGTTGTGCTTGAAGACTTAATTGTCTCCAAGACATCTAGTACGTTTACCATTCTTTTCCTTTTTGGGGTCACCGTTGGCCCCTTTCGGTTTTTTGCTGTTTCGACATTTGCTGCAGGACTCAAAACTTCTGATGATTTTTCCTTAGTCGGTTTTTTCGCTTCTTTCATCTTTTCTGTGGATGGCGCTTCGGCCATCTCTGCAATTTCCGGCAGCACGGTTGGCTGTTCAGCTTCGGCGGCCGAAGAAGTTTCTTCGGTGAACTCAGGCACCGAAGCTGGTTCAATATGGCGTGGCCGGTGTGCGAGGACCTTTACCCTCTTTCCTTTCGGTTCTGGCTCGCTAGATGCAGTTGCAGCTTCTTCTTTTGCAGAGGTTGTGTTTTTCCTTTTTTGCCCTCGAATGGGATAACAATAATCAGGGTAGAAGAACCCAACTGCATCAAACACCCGGTTGAGTCTCTTCTTTTTTCGGCCTCCGAAGGCTGCTGATAACGTAGTGTTCTCAGCCTTCGAATATGCCCCAAGCAATTCGTCACTTAATGTTTCAATGCTTTTCAACCAGTCGTCATCAGGTTCAATAAATTTATCTGCATATTTGAATGTGTACTTCAGTCTGACCAGTCCGCCTTCGTCGGACTCTTTGATAGTATCCTTCGGCATTTCCCATTTTTCTGCAAGTGGCCATACCCTGAAGGCAATGTGCTCTTGGACTAAGTCCCTTGTCCCAATAAAGGAGCAAACTACACCGAAGGCTCTTTGGCATTCTTCGGCTGCCTCATCCATTTCAACCTTCGGCCTTCGAAGTCCGAAGCGTTGCCAGATTGGGTGCATAATGATACTTTTGACATTATCTTGCGCCGTTAGATCATTTTGCACATAAAACCATTCAGTCATCCAGGCTCCGGGCCACCTCTTCCGAAAGGTCGGCACAGGGCAGCTTGACCCGGAGCGGGCGCCGAAGCTGTAGCACCCAAAATTGTTGTGATATTGTTCTTTTCCCCAGGGCTTCGTCTCGTACAATAACTCGTGTATGTTGCAGAAGCTTTTAGCGTTTGGTTCCAAACCTTGGCTTCTCACAGCCCAGACAAAAATCCCCATTCTTATAATAGCTTCGGGAGTGAGTTGATGAAGGTAGACTTGGAATGTTTTCAGTACCTCAACAACAAAGTTGCTCAGGGGGAATCGAAGCCCAGCCTTGAGAAAGCTTCGGAAAATCACAACTTCATCTTCTTCGGGGGTGGGAGAAGTCTTTTCTCCAGCGTCAGCCCTCACAATAGATAAATCTCGAAAGTACCGCCCCCTCATATTATCAATATGACTCTGCTTGATAGTGGTTTTCCCAAAAACCGTGTGGCTTGGCCGCCATGGACGATCTTCGGCCTCTTCGCCACCACTCTCCACATCATAGCTGTCGCTGTCACCAGTATCTTCAGACAAACCTTCGAGAATCTCCTTGGTGATTTTCTCTGTATTCGTCTCTGCCATCGCTATCAGGAACCCCAGATTCTTCTCCTCCTCAAGACTCAGCTTCGTCTCAGCAGGGATCTTCTTGCCTTGACAATGTTTTCCAAGTGGATTATGTGAACAGGTATTCTCGGATTCAGAATCATGAATACGAAGCACGGCCAGGACGAAGCCTGAACCAGACGAAGCACGAGCGCAGCCGAAGCTGTGTGCGGGGAAGCTTCGTCACGATAGCAGAAGAGGGAACCGACTTAAAGATGAAAAGACTACGTGGGCCTCGACAGATTTCCATAAGTCATTAACAAATGTAGTGGACATGGATGTAATTTTACGTGGGCTGCGTCCCACGTCTATAAATAGATGAACAGTACTCCCGTACTGTTCACGCGGACTGAGCATTCTCTTCTGCGTCACGCTTGTACTTTCTACCTTCTCTCAGGACCGAAGGTACATTTGTAATTTGTAATCATTTCTATTTTCTCATGTTAATAAAATAGAAATGATTCTATGAGGATGTCTAAATTATATTCCATGCCTTATATGAACCCTTCGTCGTTATTTGTTATATTTACGAAGGTATGTTTTTCATGACCTTCGTCCGAAACTCATTATTCCCAAAGGGGCATAATGTCTCGAAGGACGAAGGATTTTTACACCTAACACTTTTTATGTTGCCTTGTTCTTAACCCGAAGCATTTAAGAACAAGTCCCCAACAGTGGTGGTGAAGTCTTCTCTTCTTCTACTTCTTCTTTGTTTTCTAAATATAACCATACATAATAATGAATGCCCATGTAATGTTCATGAGAGTGCAAAGACAATAAAAGTTTATTATCTAAAGTCTTGAATACAATTTTCCTTCACGGATCTCCGAGAATTTAGGGTTTCCAAAGTCAATAGTGAAGTTCACAGGGTAGGGGGTAGGGTTTTGGGTTCTAAGTATCAAACATGGCTCAAATCATACCAAACTCTACCCAAGGTTTCTAAATATTATTTTAAGTTTATCCTAAAAATTTAGTGAATTTTGTATTTATTATTTATTCTCTAAAAATCCAGAAGCATGGTTTTAGGCTGTTTTAAATACTCTATAATTTCCCTTTTGGACTAAAAATCATGAAACTATTTTTATTAAATTCTATAGGAATTTGGAAATCTAGCAAAATTGGTATGGTATTTTTAGGACTTTTCTACAATTTTCTATAATTTCTTGAGCTCTGGCAGAAAAAGAAAAAGAAAACTGATGAATAGTACTGGACCTAATTCAGCCTAGTCAGCTCAATAACAGCAGAAACGCGCCCCCGCGCGCGCCCGCGTGTAGCTTTTGCAAGAATGTCCCTGGTCTTTGGCATAACCCGAAGGAGTCCAAGACACTATTCAAAACAGTCACTGACATCGTGCAAAAAGGTCCCTCAAGTTCTATTCCTTTACGAATCGAATCCCTGACGGCGGACGGCATCGCGCACAGCTCTGACGAGCTCGCGTATCGGCCAACTTACGCAATGACTGGCGCCTTACTTCGACCGAGACCAAATTCAAGACCTAAGGATTATTTCCCCCCAATTAATTTCTAGAGTGAAGCCCTACAGCGCCCTGCCCACGGCGACCGCAGACACTACGGGCAACCCAGCGCGTTCCCGGTGATCTATGGAGTCTTAGCTTGATTGACCGGGTTGAGATGCATCACGGGCACACAAGGATGCTAAAACAAGAACAAGGAGGGCGTGATCGGACCTGTGGCGGGCTGACCGCGGCGAGCCCCCTCACACGGTGTTCTTGACCAAATTGGGGGAAATTCCAAATTAGAGTTCTCTGGTGACTAATTGGAGGCACGAGTGGGTGCGTTGGGTTCATGATAACATGGCGCAACAGACTTAGCCATCAATTTATAGGATCGTTGAGCGGTGGCTAGGAATTTGGATGAAGACGCATGGCGATCGGAGGAGTGGGAGGTCACTAGCGCAAGGAATTCGTGGCATCTACCATGGCAGCCCTCACCGGCGATGGACAAAGGGCTACAGCGAGTTACGGCGACGCGGTGGATGTGCTAAGGCACGTGGCACAAGGCCGTGAAGTGGCCGTCACCAGCGAGCTCATCCGGAGCGACCGTGAAGAGCTCGGTACGGTGGCCAGAGTAAATTATTGGCTGGAGTTTATCCACGACGACGATATTTACTCACCCCAATCGCTATCCGACTGATCCGAGTACGAATCAAGGCGGCGAAGGAACGAATCACACGCGGCTCGTCGGCGACGAGGGGAGCAGCATCTGATCTTGTTCAGAGCACTGTACCATTAGCCTGCGGTTCAGAACATCTGACAGAGCAACTCGGAGCTCGATTTTCTCCTGATTTCATGTAGCAACACGATTATTCCTCTGTACAAAAGTTGCAGCCCTATCTACCATCTTTATCTTTGTTATAGCATCCCTAACCAAATTCTTACTGGATCATGCTTAAATTCGAGCACTAACTTCATGTTATTCCACTGTCTGTCTGAATTTCAGATTCCAAGCAGTCTGACAGTCCAACTTCAGGCTCATTTATTTCAGAATTCTTCATGGTATCAAGGTAGGATTTCTATAGCATTGTTATTCTCCTATGATAGATCTACAAAATTGATGTGGTGACCTAGGGCAAAATCCTTTTTGTTTGGAAGTTACAAGGCCCCAAAGATGAACCCCTTACGCTGAAATTCAGACTTAACCAAAAGAGTTCAAGTGTGGCTCTTTTGCAATTAATTCCAAATCTCAAGGTTTGGGTTGCAAATCTTCATAATTGTGAACCATATGACTTAAGACACCTTATTATCATGGTTTATGCACTTTAGTCCAAAAGTGCACTAATTTTGCACTTTGCCCCCTAGGGTTTAGGTTTAGGGCTTTCCAGGGTCCTTTTTAGGGTTTTTGACATTTCAGGGGTTTGGATGTAACTTAGGTCCATCCTCAGTAACATTTTTTGACTATTTCAATTGAGCTTTAGAGTTTTCTCTATTTGGACTTTGTTTTACCCTTCTGATCCCCATTTAGGGTTAAGTTCCCTATTCTAGGGTTTTATCCACAAAATGTCATATCAATACAACTTGTTTGAAAATTTTGCCTAGTGAATGCATTCTAGGTGTGACAAACATATGATATGCCAATGCTGATGATGTTATGCTCAAGTTTTAGTAATAGTAACACCAGGGGTGTTACATTAATGGCTTAAGAGGGGAATTAGGGTTTTAGAATCTTTTTAATGAGTGAGAATGGATGAAGGCTAGGGTTTCTTTCTTGTTGTGATCAATACTTAGCTTAACCATGATTCTAAAGCTTTTAGTGCCTTCACTTTCCAATTTAGCATATAGGGTAAGTAGGACACAAGTGTGATCCTTTGGCCAGGGCCTTGGGTAACACCTGGGGTGTTACAACCTTCCCCCCTTAAAGGAATCTCGTCCCGTGATTGGGTAGGTATCCTTTAGTGGGGTGCCAATAAGGTGTGTGTTGGTGTATTGTGGTTCCTTTTGATCAAGATTCTCTAGTAAACTGCTCTTCGAATGTCATTCCCTTTGCAACTTCAGAAGGAAGTCCTTCTTGATTTGGTTTGATAACTTACCCTGCTCTTATTAACTATGTTTCTCTTATATTTAGATTCAAACGGCAGGTGGGGGAGGGTGTTTTGGGTTACGTACCGATTCCTTTGGGCAGAAAATCAGGGAAGTGAGAGCACAGAAAATCCTCAGTTTCCCACGTAGCCTCTTCTCCTGAATGGTTGCTCCACTGAATCTTATACATTTGGATTGACCTTGCTCGAGTTGACCTTTCCTTTTGGTCAAATATCTTGACGGGGTGCTCTTGATATGACAAGTCCGGTTCTATCTCCAATTCAGGCTCAGGTAGCTCTTCCGTGGGTAAGAAGAGACACTTCCTTAGCTGAGATACGTGGAACACATCATGAATTGCTGACATATGAAGTGGCAACTTCAACTGGTGTGCTATAGGTCCACAAGTCTCCTTGATCTCATAGGGCCCAATATAGCGAGGAGCTAATTTGCCCTTGACCCCAAATCTCTGAACACCTTTGGTGGGTGACACTTTGAGATATACACAATCCCCCACTTCGAACTGTAGAGGCTTCCTTCTTTTATCATGGTAGCTCTTCTGCCTGGCCTGAGCAGCTTCCAAGTTCTTCTTAATGACTCTGACTTTATCCTCGGCTTCAAGCACCAGGTTAGGTCCAAATATTTCCCTTTCTCTAGCTTGTGACCAATTTAGCGATGTCCTACACCTTCTCCCATACAAGGCCTCGAAAGGTGCCATCTTTAGGCTGGACTGGTAGCTGTTATTATAAGATAATTCCACCAGAGAAAGGCACTTATCCCAATTCTTACCATAGTGTAACACACATGCTCTCAACATGTCTTCTAGAATCTGATTTACCCTTTCTATCTGACCATCTGTTTGAGAATGGTATGCTGAGCTTCTAATCACGGTTGTTCCAAGTGACTTTTGTAGCTGCTCCCAAAAACGTGCCACAAACAGTGCTCCTCTATCAGACACAATAGTCCTCAGGATTCCATGCAAACGCACTATTTGGTCAATATATATCTCTGCATATTTTTCTGCCTTGTGGGTGGTATGTACTGGCAAGAAATGAGCTGTCTTGGTTAGCCTATCCACAATGACCCAAATAGAATCATGGTGCCAAGAGGTGTTGGGCAAACCCACAATAAAATCCATGCTGAGTTCCTCCCATTTCCAAGATGGTAGGGGGAGAGGCTGTAAGGTACCTTCTACCTTCAAATGACTAGCCTTGATTCTTTGGCAATTTCTCTCTTCATTCTGGTCCACCAATACAAGGATCTGAGGTCATGATACATCTTGTTACTGCCGGGGTGCATGGAAAATTTGGAGAGATGAGCTTCGTCCAATATTTTCTTCCTGAGTTCTAGGTTTTTAGGAACAACCAATCGGTCTTCAAACCATAGAACTCCCTTGTGGTCCTGACGAAAACATTTGTACTTATCCACCTTTTGTTCGAGCATTTCCTTAATGACTTGAACCCCCTTGTCACCAATCTGTGCCAGGGTTATCTGCTCTTGTGTGGTTGGCTCCACGGAGATATAATCCAAAGTACCGGGGGAAACAACTTCCATGTTCAGCTTGCGCAACTCGTCACACAGAATGGCGATCTTAGGATTCATCGTTACACAGTTGCACTTGGCTTTTCGACTTAATGCATCTGCCACAACATTGGCCTTGCCAGGATGGTAATGCACTTCCAAATCATAGTCCTTGATCAATTCCAACCACCTTCTCTGCCTCATATTAAGATCAGCCTGGGTGAAAATATACATGAGACTCTTGTGGTCAGTATAGATATTACAATGAGCTCCCATTAGGTAATGTCTCCATATCTTGAGAGCATGAACTACTGCTGCTAACTCCAGATCATGCGTTGGGTAATTTTGCTCATGAGGCCTGAGTGCTCTGGATGCATAGGCAATAACTCTGTTGTCTTGCATCAGAACACAACCCAGTCCAGTGTCTGAAGCATCGCAATATACATCAAAAGATTTAGTGTTGTCAGGCTGTGCTAGCACGGGTGCTATTGTCAGATGCTACCTTAATGCATGAAAGGCATCCTCACATTTCTGACTCCATTCAAATTTTACTCCCTTCTTCAACAATTTCATCATTGGCTTTGAAATCCTAGAGAAATCCGGAATGAATCGCCGATAATATCCTGCCAATCCTAGAAAACTCTGAATCTGTCGTACGGTGGTAGGAGGCTTCCAATCCATCACCTCTTGCACTTTCTCAGGATCAACTGATATCCCATCCTGAGAAATGGTGTGACCCAAGAACTTAATCTCCCTTAGCCAGAAATCACATTTGGACAATTTAGCATATAAGTGATGATCCTGCAGTCGCTGAAGTACGATATGCAAATGCTCGGTATGCTCGTCTTCATTCTTCGAATAGACCAAGATATCATCAATGAAGACCACTACAAATTTGTCTAGCTCGGGCATAAATACTAAATTCATCAGATACATGAAATATGCTGGAGCATTGGTCAGCCCGAATGACATTACCAAGTACTCATAAAGTTCGTATCTAGTAGAGAAAGCCGTCTTCGGAATATCGCTGGCCCTGATCTTGATTTGATGATAGCCAGAGCGAAGGTCTATTTTGGAAAACACCATGGCTCCTACCAACTGATCGAACAACACATCAATGCGAGGCAAAGGATATTTATTTTTAATAGTTACCGCATTGAGGGGGCGGTAGTCAACACACAATCTCAGACTCTCATCCTTCTTCTTCACAAACAAGACCGCACATCCCCATGGTGAAGTACTTGGGCGAATGAACCCCTTGTCCAACAACTCTTGCAACTGGTTCTTCAATTCTACTAACTCTGTTGGAGGCATTCTATAGGGTCTCTTGGATATAGGTGCAGTTTCGAGTTGCAGCTCAATTGCAAACTCTATGTTTTTGTCGGGTGGCATCCCTGGCAATTCATCTGGGAAAACATCAGGGTACTCACAAACCACTAGAATTCTCTCTACGGGTGACTCTACCTTGGCAAGTGCACATGAATGGGTACAGCCTTGGTCAGGTAGGTACAAGGTGATTTCTCTGCAAATTGGTGAGTGTATTTCAATGGCTCTTGCTACAACATCAATCAAAACATGATGTCGGGATAACCAGTCCGTTCCTACAATGATATCCAGACTCTCCAATCCCATAATCAGGAGGGTGGTTCCAACTATGATACTACCAAATTTTATGGGCACTTATCGGTTGAGTTGATATGTGGCAACCCTGCCTCCCGGTGTTGCAATCATAACAACCCCTTTGTGTGGTGAAAAGGTAACTAACACTTGGCACTAAATTTTGCGCTGATGAAGCTATGTGATGCACCAGAATTGAAAAGAATGACTGCAGGAAAATTTAAAACAGAAAAGATACCAGTGATGACGGGTGCTCCCTCTGGAATGTTAGCCAATGTGGTGAAGTTCAGCCGACCCTGCCTCACTTGCACCCTCTGCCTCTTGCCTTGGTTCTGATTTGTAATTTGCCCCTGCCTCTGCTGGTTCTTGGGACAATTCTTGGCATAATGTCCGGTGTTGCCACAAGTGAAACACCTGTTGTCATTGCCCTGACGGTACTGCTGCTGTAGCTGGTTGTTGTTCCTCAAAACTGGAGGTTGAGAGCGGTTGGGTGCCTGCTGCTGCTGCTGTGGTCAGATCACCCGTCGTCCCTGCTACTGCTGAGGTCCTGTTGGAACTTGCTCTCAGTTGCAAGGGGATCCAACAAGGGTGAATAAAGACGTCAACAGGGTTCTCGCGCAAGATGGCAATAGCTCTGTTAATCTGCCCCCTCACGGGCACTGTGCGGGGGTATTTATAGGTGTCTGAGCGCCCAGCGCCTTGTGTTAAGGACGCATGTGCCCTCGGATACATAGATTATCCCCAGAATATTCCCATAGAGCAGGGTTACAAACTGTAATTACAGGAATGCCTTTGCAAATTAGGCCCGTAACACGCAGCGGCCACGTGGGGCCCGTTACAATGGGCCGGATCACACATGGGCCTCTGAGCTGGACGAGGCCGCTTGGTGGGATGACGACGTCGCAGGCCTTCGTCTGGCGCCGTATCGAGCGAAGGCCTGCTTTGTCTCTGTCGGACCAGCGACTGCAGCGAAGGCCTGCTCTGTCTCCGTCGGACCAGCGACTGCAGCGAAGGGTGGCGTCCTTGCCTTCGCCCCAACATTTGCCCTCCGAGGGACCAGTTCGACAAAGTCACCTGGTGCCGAAGACGTCGCTAGATGGCGGAGACGCTGCCCTCGCTCGAAGTGGTTCCACGGGGGGGTTTTTGACATGATCGTTGATTGACACCGTACTGTTGGATTGCGGGTTTCCCGAAGCGCCGTGCCCTGTCGGATTGCGGGTTTCCCAAAGAGCCGCGCCCTATCTATAAAAGGGGGCGGGGGTCGGCGCTTTTGAACTTCACTTTCCGCGCTCAGTGCAAACCCTAGCCGCCTTTTTCCACCGTCTTACTGCTCGTCTGCCCGCCTTGCTTTTGTTCGCTGGAGATCTGGCTCGAGTGAAGCAGACCGCCCGCCGCCGCCGACGGTACGTAGCGATGCCGACGTCCTCTTCTTCTGCGTCCGCTACACCGCCGGCCGACGCCTCGCCGCCGACCGTCGCTTCGCCGCCGGTCTACGCCTCGTATGAGGAGACGCAGAGTAGTTTGGTGGCGGAGGAGTTGCGCGCCGGCGATTCTGTGAATTTTGGCGTGTCGCGGATGTCGTCGGTCCGCGTGCAAGATATGCAGCGGCTGGGTTACTTTGGCGGCGGAGTCGCTCGTGTCCCGGGGACGGAGGAAGTCCCCGAGCCGGAGGGCGAGTTGGTTGTGTTCGAGGCGTTCTTCGCCGCCGGTCTCCGCCTGCCTGCACACCGATTTGTTGGCGAAGTCCTGCGGAGGTTTAACGTTCAGATACATCAGTTGACTCCGAATGTCGTGGTGGCTCTGTCGAAGTATGTCTGGGCGACGACTTCGTACGGCGGACAGCCATCAGTCGAAGTATTTGCGAAGTACTATTGCCTGCACTGGCAGAAGAGGATGATTGGAGATGAAGTTGCCCAGTTTGGGTCCTGTACGTTTACGCCGAAGACAGGCAAGACCACGATGCAGGTAGTCGAGTTGGTTCCTTGCGCTCGCAACAAATGGGGCAACTGGAATGAGTTTTGGTTTTACGTCGCTGAGGGTACCGTCGAAGACCATGAGGGGCTCCCCGTGTCCGAGATGTGTTCACATTTTTACTCAGCATACCCGTCCTTTGAGGTGGCGGAGGGGGATGCGGACGAAGGGGCCCTTCGGTGCGCCGCCGGCCTGAGCAGTGGGCGCGATTTGGTTGAAGAATTTGTGGCGTACGGGGTATGGCCCTTGGCACATGGCTAGGCGTTGGACGAAGTGTGCCCTCGCCAGATGCCTTCCCATGGTGGGAAGATGGTGTGAAGTCCTGCCTTCGCACTGAATCTGCAAAACCGCGATCCGGCCGCCTTTGTGCGTGAGGCGGAGGATGGGGCGGTGCGGCTCGTTGGTCGGTACGTGCCGAGGACAGAGGGCCAGCGTAGCTGGGATATCCGCGGGTCGAACGACCGTTTGAACAGGGTTTTTGAATTGAATCAACTGCTGTATGGCGGCTACCCCAGCCAAGACGATGTGGACCGCCGTGGGAAGAAGCCGGTGGTGGAGGCCGGAGACGACCCTGCGCCGGCGGCCGCCCCATCCTCTAAAAAGAGGAAATTAGGTACTGCTATGGGAGGACTTGGGGTTTCCGATGGTTTTGCTAGAGAGCTGATGAGGACTTGCGCGGCCCCGGGGGGAAGGATGTCTTCGCCCGAGCTCCGGGAGTCTTTGGCGCGGATGCTGAGGGTTACCGGGGGTTGGTGGCCTAGGAATGTTCCTATCCCCCGCGCGGCCGGCGAAGACTTTTTTACATCTCGCATGGTTCATGAATGGAAAGTGTTTCCTTACGGGCGGAATATTGCTGCTATTGTGTTGGCAGTGATGGACAAGGATCGCCAGGGAGCTGCACAAAAGCGTCAGGCGATTGTCAGGCTTCATGAAGCTCGGCCGAAGAGGCAGCGGGGGGCTGCGAAGGCTGCGGCCCCTGGCGGAGGCAAGCCGCCGCTGGCGGGGAAGCCGGGCGGCCCTTTATCTAGCCAAGGCGCCGGAGGCAGCGGCAGGCGCCGGCGGTTCCAAATCGACGAAGGCTGTGCTGCCGTCCAGCAGGGTGTCAGAGGTCGCGAAGGCGGCCCGAGAGTTGCCGTCGACGGGCAAGCGCGTCGCCGACTTCGCCACCGATATTAGTGTGGAAGACTATCTTGGTGGTAAGCCCTTGGCTCGTTTTTTTTAATCCGTTGATACGTTGCAGGGTCGGACGAGGGCCAGTTTGCTATTGTTGCGCCTGCCGCGGCGACCATGGCGGCTGCCGCAGTGCCGAAGGCGAAGGGCGGTGCTCTTAGTGCTGGAGGCGAGATGTCGGCACTGGCGGCCGTCAGGGATGAGGCGGGCGCTGCGTCCCGCCGGCTGAAGGAGGTGACGGAGGCACTAAGTCAGGTCCGTTGAGCTATACTCCGTTTTTTTAGGCCACGGTCTTACGTGTGTTCTGCAGGTGGCTGACTTCACCAACCGCACGGCGTCGGGGGCCCTCACGGCAGTTGTGTCTGCCGAAGTCGAGAGACTTCGGACGCAACACGCGGACGCCGTCCGTGAAAAATCGGCCGCCGACAGCAAGTGCCGCAAGTTGGCGGACAAGGTGGCCGCGCTGGAGGAGGAGAAGGCTGACCTCTGGCGCCAATTGGCGGGGGAGAGGAGGGAGACCAACGAGGCCCTCGCCAAGGCGCAGGCTGCGCAGGTGGAGGCCAATCTGGCGCGGGCGGAGGGCAATCTTGCCAGGGAGCGCGCCGAGCAGCTGCAGGAGCGGCTCATCGCCCTGGAGAGCCGCGTGGAGAGGGCCGAGGCCGCGACGCGCGCGGAGGCCGAGCGGACGCGCAAACAGCTTATGGACTCGTACCATAAGCTGGGCGCGCGGACCGGTGACTTCGAAGTGCCGGACCGAGAGTCCAGACTTCGCTGCCTGGAGTGGGTACAGGAGGAGTTGCAGGCGCTCCCTACTATCGTGGAGGGGTTCATGTCGTATGCCTCCCTGGCTCACCTGCGAGGGGGCGATGAACGCGCTCTCCCGCGAAGGGTGCCGGCACTTCGAGGTCTTCGACCAAGCTGATGAAGACTTTGAGCGAGATATCTACAAGGTTGAAGACCCCGTAGTGAAGGAATCCGCCGGAGCCATCTATGATCGGATGTGGGGTCCGCACGGTTGCGAGGTGGTCATGGAGCGGGCCGAGACGGCGAGGCTCAGGTAACGTTTGGCGTTTGTTTGGTGTTTGCTGGATGTGGGCTATGTGTGGGTTTGCTGAATTTGTGTGATGTGTGTTAGGCGGCGCGTGGCGAGAGGGTGGATGACTTCAGGGCGTTGAACAGCGCGCTGCCTGACCCGGAGCCGATCCTGGCGAAAGCCGTGTCCGGGGCCATTCTGGAGGCGACCCCAGAGCCTGCGGAAGGCGCTCCGGATGCCCCCCGCATCCGCTGCAGTCGGCGGGGACCTGCCCGCAGAGACCGCCGAAGGCATGCCTGATGCCCCCGCAGCCGCTGCGCTGAGGGCTGAAGATCCTGCGACGGTGACGGCGGAGGCGACAGCGGAGGCAACGGCGGAGGCTCCTGCAACGGCTGGGTCTTCGCAGGTGGCGTAGTGGGTGTAGATAGTTAGGGAATTTTGGATATGTTGCTGAATTTTGGTTGCTGCGCAGGTTCAAGATTTTGGGCCTGCGCACTGCAACCGCCACTACTAATTTTTTGGCGGCTTCGACCGTGGATGGTGGTAATAAATGTGATGGGTCTGCAACTGAGTTTTCTGATTTTGCTGACTCTGGGAGCTCGGTTGAGTGGACTGAGGAGTCGACGGAGGAGGACTTGGACTATTTTGCGGCCTTGGATGTGGCACCGGCGGAGGCTTCGCCGCGCGCTGCCAACACAGATGATGTGCCTGGTCCAAGCACCGGGCGCCGGCGGCGAAGGGCGGTTGCGAAATGTAGAGTGAGTGGGGCGGAGGGAGATCGGCTTCGTGTGGGTAGGGCTGGCCGGCAGGAGCTGTTGTCTTTGCCAGCCACCGTGAGTATGGGTGAGGGGGAATTGCGAAGTCTTTTTGCGGGTGAGGAGCTTAGGATAATGTTATTTAATTATAGGGAGATGGGAATTATTCCTAAGGTTGAGCCGATGTAGAGTGTAGTGCCCTCGCTTGTACATGTGTAAAGGCTTGTGTGATGAGGTTGTGTGCCCCCGCACACTTGGCTATGCTTGCGAAGGCGTTATGTACTTGGTCTGGTGTGTTTTGTTATGCTGTGCTGGTCCGGCTGCACCCTTAGGCGACTTATGCACGGATAATCTTCGCGGTAGACTTAGGTTTTTTCGCACTTGTGCTAGTCCGGCTGCACCCTTGGGCGACTTCTGCACGGATAGTCTTCGCGGTAGACTTCAGTTTTACACACTTGTTGTGCTAGTCCGGCTGCACCCTTGGGCGACTTCTGCACGGATAGTCTTCGCGGTAGACTTCGGTTTTACGTACTTGTTGTGCTAGTCCGGCTGCACCCTTGGGCGACTTCTGCACGGATAGTCTTCGCGGTAGACTTAGGATTTTCGCACTTGTTGTGCTAGTCCGGCTGCACCCTTGGGCGACTTCTGCACGGATAGTCTTCGCGGTAGACTTAGGATTTTCGCACTTGTTGTGCTAGTCCGGCTGCACCCTTGGGCGACTTCTGCACGGATTTGTCGCACGCGAGGGTGGCTAGCGCTGAGCCTCGCGGTGACCTCGTATTGGTCGAATGTCGAAGATCGTCGTCGCGGTCTTTTTTCGACGCATGTTTTTGCGGGGGATTTTTCAGACATATATTACATGGCTCCGCCTCGTTAAAAACCTCACCCCCCGGGAGGAAAAGAGTGCGGACCAGAATAAGATTGTTTTTGTGAATTACAAGGGCGAATCAGCCCTGAAGAGTCAAACAAAAAATTTGCAAAGGTTGTCGATGTTCCAGGAGTGCTCCAGGTCTTCGCCGTTTGGCGTTGTGAGCCTGTAAGCGCTGGGGGAAGCCTTCGTCTTGACTATAAAGGGGCCCTCCCACTTGGGCTCCAGCTTGCCCCTGGACTCGGTCTGAGCTGTTCGGACGAGTACGAGGTCCCCTTCGCTAAATTCCCTCGGGATGACTGCGTGGTCGCGCCATGCTTTTGTCTGGGCTTGGTATTTGTTTAGGGCTTGTAGAGCGAAGACTCGGTCTCCGTCAATGAGATCCTTTGAAGTTGGCTCGTCCACGTCGGGGACGGCTGACGGAACTGTTCGTGGGGACCCATGTTTTATTTCTTGTGTGGTCATGGCCTTCAATCCGTATAGAAGGCGGAAAGGAGTAAACCCGGTCGCTCTGCACTCAGTCGTGTTTAGTGCCCATACTGCCTCGGGTAACAAATCGGTCCATCTGCCCTTTTTTTCATCGAGGAGCATCTTTTTGACAGATGTGAAGATTTTTCCATTGGCGCGTTCCACAACTCCGTTGGACTGCGGATGATAGACTGAGGCGAAGGCAAGCTTGGTGCCAATGGAGAAGCAAAAATCCTTGAAGTCTTGGTTGTCAAACTGCTTGCCGTTGTCAACTGTTAGTTCGGACGGTACTCCGAAGCGGCAAACAATGTTTTGCCAAAAGAACTTTTGGGTAGATTTTGATGTTATTGTGGAAACAACCCTTGCCTCGATCCATTTGGTGAAGTACTCGACAGCGACGAAGGCGAACTTAAGGTTCCCCTGAGCGGTGGGCAAGGGCCCGACGATGTCCAGGCCCCAGCGTTGTGATGTAGCTGAGGTGCCCGATCTTTCGGTGAGTAGAGATAATTCCGATTTGGCGGAAGATGACCCTTGCGATCCGACTACGACGAGCAAGCCCGAGGCGCCAATGCAATCGCTGAACCAACTCCCTGTGGTTACCGACCTTGCTGATGCGAGATCGGCCTGATCACGAAGATCGTTTCCTGTGCGCAATCGAAGAACGAACAAGAAAAAGATGCGAGCAATCTAATCTATTACTCGAGGGTGGAGTTCTGAATACACGAAGACAGCGCAGATTTGCGCGTGTTCGAGAGTAGCTAAAGCTAACGTAAAACAAAACTCAAGAAATAAAGGAGGCGCAGCTCCTGGATAAATAGAGAGGGGGCGCAGCCCCTAGGGGCGGCCAACCCTAGGTCGTCCATTATGGGCCGCAGTTGGGCTGGTCGTCTATTCTTCCGGGCCTTCGTTCTTTAACAGCATGATGTAGTTCAATTCTCTTGCACGGGCCCGAGTCACTGGCCCAGGTGGAAGGGGTGGCGCCTGGACTGGGAAAGATGGTGCCTGGGCTGGAGAAGGTGCTGCTGGTGTAGATGTGTTCGTGTTGGTGTTGATGTCCTCATCATCCTCCCCTTCTTGAACTGAAGTCGTCCTCGACGGCAACTCCTCGTCTTCTCCCCCATACGGTTTCAAATCTGCAACATTAAAACTAGTGGAAACACCAAACTCCGCAGGCAGGTCAAGGGTATAACCATTATCATTAATCTTGGTTAGTATCTTAAAAGGACCAGCAGCACGAGGCATCAATTTAGAACGACGCAAAGTAGGAAAACGATCCTTTCTCAAATGCAACCAAACCATATCACCAGGTTCAAAAGTAACTAGTTTCCGGCCTTTACTACCAGTAATCTGATATTTAGCATTAGCAGCAGCAATGTTTTGTTGAGTTTGTTCATGGAGATTAATCATTTGTTCAACATGTGCAAGAGCATCTATGTGTGGGGCGTCCGCAGCATCAAGCGAAAACAAAGCAATAGGCACCCTAGGAATGTAACCATAAACAATTTGAAAAGGGCACATCTTTGTAGAAGAATGGGTTGCATGATTATAAGCAAACTCAACATGAGGCAAGCAATCCTCCCAACCTTTCAAATTTTTGTCTAAAACAGCCCTAAGCATGGTAGACAAAGTTCGATTAACTACCTCAGTTTGACCATCAGTCTGAGGGTGACAAGTGGTGCTAAACAGCAATTTAGTTCCCAATTTATTCCACAGAGATCTCCAAAAATGACTCAAAAACTTAGCATCACGATCCGAGACTATTGTATTGGGAATACCGTGCAAACGAATAATCTCTCTAAAAACAATTCAGCAACATTGCTAGCATCATCAGTCTTATGACAAGGTATGAAATGAGCCATTTTGGAGAATTGATCAACAACCACAAAAATGCTATCCCTCCCCTTCTTAGTTCTAGGCAATCCCAAAACAAAATCCATCGAAATATCAATCCAAGGGGAAGTAGGAACAGGCAAAGGCATATACAAACCATGGTTGTTCAACCGTGACTTAGCTTTCTGACAAGTAGTGCAGCGTGCAACAAGGCGCTCAACATCAGCGCGCATCCGAGGCCAAAAGAAGTGGGCAGCCAACACCTCATGTGTCTTGTAGACGCCAAAGTGCCCCATGAGACCGCCTCCATGTGCTTCTTGTAACAACAAAAGACGAACCGAGCTAGCTGGAACACACAGCTTGTTAGCGCGAAACAGGAACCCATCCTGTATGTGAAATTTGCCCCATGGTTTCCCATTAATACAATGGCCGAAAGCATCTTTAAAATCAGCATCATCAACATATTGATCTTTCACAGTGTGCAAACCAAATATTTTAAAATCTAACTGTGACAGCATATAGCGACGAGACAAAGCATCAGCAATAACATTGTCCTTCCCGTTCTTGTGTTTAATAATGTAAGGAAAGGACTCAATGAATTCTACCCATTTAGCATGACGACGGTTCAGATTTGTTTGGGTACGAATATGTTTTAAAGCCTCATGATCAGAATGGATTATAAACTCACGATGCCAAAGATAGTGCTGCCATGTATGCAAAGTGCGCACTAAAGCGTAAAGCTCCTTATCATAAGTAGAATATTTCAGACTAGCACCGCTTAATTTTTCACTAAAATAAGCAACTGGTTTTCCTTCTTGTAACAAAACAGCACCTAGCCCAATACCGCTAGCATCGCATTCAAGCTCAAACACTTTATTAAAATCAGGCAATTGCAATAGGGGAGCTTGGGTTAACTTATCTTTCAAAGTGCTGAACGCTTCCTCCTGGGAATCACTCCAAGCAAATGGAACATCTTTCTTTGTAAGCTCATGCAGAGGCGCTGCAATGGAGCTAAAATCACGAACAAATCTGCGGTAGAAACCGGCAAGTCCGAGAAAGCTCCGAATTTGTGTGACCGTCGTCGGTGTAGGCCACTCCCGAATGGCAGCAATCTTGCTGCTATCCACCTCAATGCCCTGTGGAGTAACAACATAACCAAGAAACGAGACACGTCGTGTACAAAAGATGCATTTTTCCATGTTAGCAAATAACTGGGCAGCACGCAATGCATCAAAAACAGCACTTAAATGTTCCAAATGCTCTTTCTTAGATTTGCTGTAAATAAGGATATCATCAAAATAAACAACCACAAACAATCCTATGAAGGGCCTTAGAACTTCATTCATCACTCGCATAAAAGTGCTGGGAGCATTAGTCAATCCAAACGGCATAACCAACCATTCATATAAACCAAATTTCGTTTTAAAAGCCGTTTTCCATTCATCACCCAGTTTCATTCTAATCTGGTGGTAACCACTACGCAAATCAATCTTAGTGAAAATAATGGCACCACTAAGCTCATCTAGCATATCATCAAGGCGTGGTATAGGATATCGATAACGAATAGTGATGTTATTAATAGCACGACAGTCTACACACATACGCCATGACCCATCTTTCTTGGGAACAAGTAACACAGGAACAGAGCAAGGGCTAAGAGACTCACGAATGTATCCCTTGTCAAGCAACGCCTGTACCTAGGCGCTGAATCTCCTTCGTCTCATCCGGATTTGTACGGTACGGTGCGCGGTTCGGAAGCTGTGCGCCGGGAATGAGGTCGATCTGGTGCTCAATGCCACGAAGTGGTGGGAGACCCGGTGGTAAGTCTTTGGGAAAGACATCAGCGTACTCCTGCAAAAGGTTAGCAACCATAGGGGGAATAGCCAAAGATGGTGCATCATCAAGTGAAATGAGGACACTAGAGCATATAAGTGCATAGCATGGCAAATGAGCACCGTGTAGATCATCAAAATCAGCACGTGTAGCAAGTGAAACAGGGGCCTTCAACTTGATTTCAGAAGGAACAGAGGGCGATGGATCAAGTTGTTTAGCAGTTATAGCAGGTCGGGCAAGATCATCTTTAACAAATTGTTCAGGTGTCATTGGATGTATAATTATTTTCTGACCCTTAAAAATGAAAGAATAATGATTCGAACGACCATGATGCAAGCTATCAGTATCATATTGCCAAGGTCGACCAAGTAACAAAGAGCATGCTTCCATGGGAATAACATCACAATCAACAAAATCAGAATAAGCACCCATGGAGAAAGGAACGCGCACGGAACGTGTGATTTTTATTTTACCACCATCATTAAGCCATTGAATGTGATATGGGTTTGGATGCTTACGAGTGGGTAACGATAACTTTTCGACCAGCATGGTACTCGCCAAATTGTTGCAACTGCCGCTGTTGATAATGATGCGAATTGACCGCTCCTGCACAACACCCTTTGTATGGAACATAGTGTGTCGCTGATTCTTCTCGGGCAAAGCGACCTGTGTACTGAGAACACGCTGCACAACAAGACTTTCATACCTATCAGCGTCGCCCGGGTTGACATGTACCTCCGCCTTAGCTGCATGGTCAGTGGCAAGTAGTGCATGTTCAGTTTCTTCAGAATCACTAGCGGAAGAGTACTCACCATCGTCACGAATGAGCAAAGTGCGCTTGTTTGGGCAGTCCCGAATCACATGGCCAAATCCTCTACAGCGATGACACTGAATATCCCGTGTACGACCTGTGGGTGGGGCAGTGCTGGCTGGTTTGGTCGTCTTCTTGCGTGGAGTAGTGGTGGATGTGGATGGCGCAGGGGGAACTGGTGCTGAGGTGGATGTCGAGTTTCGTCCTGCAAAAGGGTGAGAATATGGCTTCGAGCGGCGTCCCTGCACTTCACGTTCAGCTTTGCAAGCATATTCAAATAAAGTAGTCATATCATAATATTCCTTATAATCAAGTATATCTTGGATTTCGCGGTTTAAACCACCACGAAAACGTGCCATAGCAGCGTCGTTGTCCTCCAATATCCCACAACGAATCATACCTTTTTGTAACTCCTAGAAATAGTCCTCAACAGATTGAGAACCCTTGCTGAAAACGCTGCATTTTATTAAGCAAATCACGAGCATAATACGAAGGCACAAATCGATGTCGCATCGCAGCTTACAACTTATCCCAAGTGGTTGGAATGGTAGTGGGATGTTTTATTTTAAACTCACGCCACCAAATTAAAGCAAAATCAGTAAATTCACTAATAGCAGCTTTAACCTGAGAATGTGCAGCAATATCATGGCATGAAAATTTTTGTTCAACCTCTAACTCCCAATCAAGATATGCAGCAGGATCATATTTGCCATTAAAAGGTGGAATTTTAAATTTAATCTTAAAAAATAAGTCATTAGGGGGATGACGAACCACACGGCGTGCACGACCACGGCGATCTCCATCGTCCCACTCAGTGTCACCGCCGTAGTCCTGCTCCATCTTTGTGGTCAACGCATCAAGGCGTGCCAGGATGGTGTCGAGTGTGGTGCGAGTCGCCGTTTGAGCAAGGTCAAGCTGGTTGAAACGCTCGGTCGTCGAAGTGACCGTTGAATCAAGCCGTTCATGCATCGTCCTAATGTCATCAGCAAGTCCATCAACTTGTCCCCTTACTTCCACCAACTGGGCATCCACCGTGTCGTCAGCTCCTGCCATAGTTAGCGCAAACACCAAACACCAAAAGAAGAAGAAGAAAAAAACCAACGACAAAAACAGGGGTGTACTGCTCACAAGGCGCTCACACTAGTGCTGTTATCAAGTTCTTATCCGTTCTTACCAAGCCACAGTGGTGAATTGCAACCAACAGGTGGAACCGGTGAAAGATTGGATGAGCGATTGCCTGGAGAAACAGAAGCCTACTCGTCGTAGAAATATGTGGAGTTCTGGGTAGGCTGCACTCAAGTCAATGATTAGCACAATCAAACAATAATGCAAAGTTGAATTACAGTGCAGAACACGAAACTATATTGCTGGCCACAAGTGCAAAGGACGGATGGAACTAGCAGAATGGCAGTACCGTAAATATTGTACTAGCGAGGCCACTAGTAGGAATCACAAGTGATTTTGTTTTTCTTTTTTGTATGATTTTTTTGATATTTTTCTCAGCACAAGATGCAACAAAATAGGAGCTACACGAAGTTTCACCTAAAACAGAGATCAAATGTGGTCTACAGAAAATCAGGAAGTTCTCTGAAAAGCGTGCGAGAACTTTGATGATTTTTTTTCTTTATTTTCCTGAATTTTTTTGACAATTTTGTCGAAACCAAACAGACCGAAGGTACCTCAAGTTATGATTGGCCGGCCTCAGAATGGTGTCAACTAGCTCCTGTAAAAATTTCAGATTTTTTGGACACTCGAGCGAAAAGTTATGCCCGGTTTAAGGAAGGTACCTCAAGTTATGTTTTAAAACTGACCGGGATGAAACAACCGTATCTGTTCTCCTTCGTTGTTTTTTGTTTCTGTTTTTTTGACGTAACCGAAGGAGAAAAACAAGGAAACGATGTTGACTCAGGTTTGTTTGTTTTTCTGTTTTTTTTTGTAACCGAAGGAGTAAAAACAAGGAAACGATGTTGACTCGGTTTGTTTTCTTTTTCTGTTTTTTTTGTAACCGAAGGAGAAAAACAAGGAAACGGCCGTTGACTCGGTTTGTTTTTCCTATTTTTTTTTTACGTAACCGAAGGAGAAAAACAAGGAAACGATGTTGACTCGGTTTGTGGCGTGATCAAACAGGAGATGGTGGCGGCGCTAGGGTTTGAATGGTGGAAGAACACAATGCAACCAGCAACAAATGACGCGAAAGCACACAAATTCAACAATGCAGATTATTGAAAGAAAGTGCGAGGCTCAAAAGGGTGCTGGGATAAGGTCTAACCTGAATTTTTATGTGGTTTTGTGGACTGTAGGAAAAAAACACTCGATAAACTCACCCATCAACCTGGAAATCTGATACCAATTGATGTAGCTGAGGTGCCCGATCTTTCGGCGAGTAGAGATAATTCCGATTTGGCGAAAGATGACCCTTGCGATCCGACTACGATGAGCAAGCCCGAGGCGCCAATGCAATCGATGAACCAACTCCCTGTGGTTACCGACCTTGCTGATGCGAGATCGGCCTGATCACGAAGATCGTTTCCTGTGCGCAATCGAAGAACGAACAAGAAAAAGATACGAGCAATCTAATATATTACTCGAGGGTGGAGTTCTGAATACACGAAGACAGCGCAGATTTGCGCGTGTTCGAGAGTAGCTAAAGCTAACGTAAAACAAAACTCGAAAAATAAAGGAGGCGCAGCTCCTGGATAAATAGAGAGGGGGCGCAGCCCCTAGGGGCGGCCAACCCTAGGTCGTCCATTATGGGCCGCAGTTGGGCTGGTCGTCTATTCTTCCGGGCCTTCGTTCTTTAACAGCATGATGTAGTTCAATTCTCTTGCACGGCCCCGAGTCACTGGCCCAGGTGAAAGGGGTGGCGCCTGGACTAGGGAAGATGGTGCCTGGGCTGGAGAAGGTGCTGCTGGTGTAGATGTGCTCGTGTTGGTGTTGATGTCCTCATCACTTCGGTGCAAAGTGGTTTTTCCAGGAAAACCTCTTTATTAATCTGATTTAAATTCAAACAGAACTTGAATAAATCATATCTTCTGTTTTATTCACCCAAATCGAGTCAAACCAATTTTGCCAGATCTTAAATATTGTAAACTACTTAAGAAAAATATAAAACCCCTCTGTGTTACAGAAAACTTGAGAGTTTTGAATTAAAAGATTCACTGGCCAAAAGCTAAAAGAAATAAGGAAAAATAGTTGCACTATTTAAGTGAAGTTAAGAAAATTTAGAGAAGTACTTGATCACCTACTAACCTTTTTAAAAATGATAAACCCCTCTGTACACCCATCTAAGGTAGAGTTTGCCATTTATTTTACATTGTGCTTAAAGTTGAAGAAAATAGGAAAGGTAAGTTAAATAGAGAACCAGGGAACACCCATATTTTTGTTAGCCTACCTATTCCATATAGTTCACTAGAAAAATCTATTATACTCTGGTTTAGTACAAAATAATTGGGATACCTTTTATTTTAAGAAAACAAGAAAAACTTAGAAAAACCCTAGAAAAATAACCCCAAGGAGAAAACACCCCAAACCCTGGGATAACTAAAGTTTTGTTATTATGAACATAGGAAAAATACAAAAACTGTTGTTTGATATGTTTCAAATAACAAGTTAGTTCTAGGCACCTAATTGGCATAAAACTTTAGAAATTCACAACTAAATATCCAGTATGCCTTTTTCTGTGATTTTTAACACAAAGGCCTAATATCACCTATGTGTCTGGACAAAAATAAAATTTGGTACAAAAACCTCAATTAAATCATAGCTATAGTGTAAAGTGCCCTTTTTAAACTTACTTTTGTTAATTTTGCACAAGTAATATCTGAATTAATTTTCACCTCAATTTTATAGGACAACCTACAATGACCAATAGTAACCTACTGTAATTTTTAGAGAATTTTTGGAAAGAGTTAAACCACTGTTGTTGTTCAAACCCACCCTAGAATTCATAAATAGAAAGTGAAAAAGGGAAATTAATAATGGAGAGTAATGTCATTTTAACCCAACCAGCAAAATCCCTCATTTGTCTACTAAAACATCTAGGGGAAATCCAAGCTCAATTCACTATGCTTGTCCCTGGGCAAAACCCAAACCTAAAATAGATAAGCATAAACCACCAAGAGCCAAGTAAGACCAAGAAACCCTAAGTTACTAAACTATCTTAGTTTTCTTTTACTTAGCATAATGTTTACCAAATCCTGCATAACCATGGCATGCATATTCTTATTCATTGCATTCGATAGATTGCAACCTCGCTAACGGAGAGTACGTCCTCGTACCGGAGCAAGGAGCTGCTCAGGAGGTAGCCCTGGATCCAGCACCAGAGCCTACACTAGAGGATCTGCCTGCCCCAGCTTTGGAAGGCAAGCGCCGGTTTTATGCATAACCTGTTATTTATACTAGTTTACTACACTTAATGATTCTAGGATTGAATGTGCATTTAAGTGTAGCAGTTGTTTGAAACCCTAGTTGCATGATCTCAGGAACCCTATTGAGATGAATACTAGTATGCTAGGCCGAGTATACTAGTATCCATCTCAAAAGGATTCCTAAGATCATGCAACTAGGGTTTCAAACAACTCCTACACTTAAGTGCACAATCAATCCTACAATCATTAAGTATAGTAAAATAGCATAAATAACAGGTTATGCATAAAACCGGGGCTTGCCTTCCGAAGCTGTGGCAGGCAGATCCTCTGGTGTAGGCTCTGGTGCTGGATCCGGGCTACCTCCTGAGCAGCTCCTTGCTCTGGCACGAGGACGTACTCTCCGTCAGCGAGGTTGCAATCTATCGAATGCAATGAATATGTGTGTCATGATTATGCAGGATTTAACAACTTCATGCTAAAGGAAGGAAAACTAAGTTAGTTCGTAACTTAGAGTTTCTTGGTCATACGTGGCTTTTAGTAGTTTATGCTTATCATTCTAAGTTTAGGTTTTGTTAAGGATAAGCATAGTGGATTTGTAATTCCCCTTATATACTTCAGTGGACAATTTACAAAGGGTTTTAGGGTCACACTAATTTCCATCATTTCCTTTTCCCCTTCTTTATTTTCTATTTATGAATTTTAGTGTGGGTTTGAACTACAACAGTGATTTCAAAATTTTCAAAAATCTGGTAAAAAATTACAGTGGCTTGTCATTGGTCAATATAGTCTGTTCTAGGAGCTTGAGGTTCAAAATAAAAAGGTTATGCTTTAGACAAAAATAACAAAAGTTGTGTAAATGGGCCACTTTACACTACAACTCTTAACTAGGGGTAGGTTCTGCCCCAAGGGTTATTTTTGTTGGCATCTAACAGTAATAATAAGCTTCTGTGCCAAAAATCACAGAAGGTTAATTGGTGGTTATTTAGTTGTGATTTTCTAAAGTTTTATGCCAAAAAGGTGCTTATAACTAATTTGTTATATGAAAAATATCAAACAACAGACTTTAAATTTCTCTTATGTTCTTATTAACAACTCATTAGTTATCCCAAAGGTTTGGGGTGTTTTTGCCTTGGGGTTATTTTTCTAGGGTTTTTCTAAGTTTGCCTTGTTTTCTTAAAATAAAAGGTATCCTATTTATTTTATACTAAATAAGGGTATAATCAATTTTTCTAGTAAACTATACTGAATAGGTATACCAACAAAAATATGGGGGCTCCCTGGTCCTTTATTTAAATCACCTTTCCTATTTTCTTTAATCTTAAGCATAATGTAAAAGAAATGGTAAAATCTACCCTAATGGAGTGTACAGAGGGGTTTAGCATTTTTAAATGGGTCAATAGGTGGTCATGTACTTCTCCAAATTTTCTTAACCTTAGTTAAATAGTGCAACTATTTTTCTTCCTATTATTCATCTTTTGGCCAAATCAGTATTTAATTCAGAACCCTAAAGTTTTCTATATCACAAAGGGGTTTTATATTTTTCTTCAGTAGTTTATATTATTTAAGATCTAACAAAATTGGTTTGACTCAATTTGGATAAGTACAACCAAAAATATGAATTATTCAAGTTCTGTTTAAATTTTAAATCAGATTTATTAAAAGGTTTCATGGAAAACCACTTTGCACCGAAGTCCTCGAGTTTTTTCCAAACTAACCCTCTCAGTTATACCCCTGCGCTACTATTTCTCTGAGTCACTGACAGTTCAAAAATCCCCCCGACCTTTCTTTCTCCTTCCCCGAGGTCCCTCCCCCAATGCAAATAGTACCCGCGGGAAAGAAAAGGGCGGCGCGGCTTACCGGCGGTGAGAGATGTCCGGCGAGGGGCGAGGTTAGCTTCAGGAGGCTCTGGCGTTCACAACGGTGTACGACTCGACAACGGGAATGGTCGGAATCGCTCGGTCCACGTACAGAGGCGGGTGCTCTCGTCGGCGGCAGGTGTGCCGGCCAAACCACGGCGGCCTGGTTCAATCCAATGGCACGGTGAGCTTCGCGGGGTGACGTAGAGGCCGTGTGCACAAGGAATCAAAGAATGGCGCAGAGGATTACCCGGTCTACGCTCGCCGGCGGTCGGGTGAAGTCCGGAGACCGTGGACTGGCCTCTCCGGTGAAGCAAACTCCGATTCCTCGCTCGGGGAGCTTCACCGAGGTGTGCTCAGTCTTCTCCGAGGGTCGGACGGGGTTGGGAAAGGCTTGGTTGGCCGGTCTACGGTGGCAGGGAGGTCGGGCGGCCGCGGACACGCCGTGTACGGGCAAACGCCGGTGGGTTTGGGCTCCGGTGAGGTCGAGAGTGCGCGGATGAGTACGGTCGATGCCTGAGGGTGATTTATAGGCGCGAGCGCGAGGAGGAGACAAAGGCACGGCCTGGCGTGGCGCGGGGCGTGCGGGGTCGGGCGGGGGCGTGCAATGGCGCGCAGAGCGCGTCGAACACGTGGAGGTGTTCTTCTGCCCATTTTCAAAAGCTTGCTGAGATCAAATACGTGTGAATCTTGGCAAAAATCCGGCGCAGACCTCTTCCTGGCACCTATGGCTATCTCTTGTATGTGAGTTCCAAGGGAAGATAAGCCCTAGGTCAGAAGATATGCGGACGCCAAATCTGGCTTGTCTCCCTGTCCGCTGCGCGACAAAAGTGATGCCAAGACATGTCAAACTTCAAGGGCTCGATCTCAACTTTTTCCAGGGGGTGCCTTAGGTGGTATGCCACATTTTTGGTATAGAACATAGGTGGTTTTGGTGCCATCTTCAAGGTGAACACGGTGGATCTTTAGATTAGGTGTAGATTTTGACTTAGGGAGAATTAGAGAGCTCTAGCTCTTTCTCTACTTAAAAAATGGATTTGGGGTTTCTCAAGGGGTTCTTTTGCAATGTTTCCTCTTTATATTTGTTGATTAATATGTTACTTAACTTTTGCCAAAGGTTAGGTCATGGTTTGCCCATTTGCTTAATCTCTCCCCCCTTCAACCATGGTTTTAGGAGATAGGGGTTCAAGAGAGGTCCAGGGTTTACTCCCTTCTTGCCCAAGGTGGTAAGTGCACAAAAGCTTGAGTAATGCTTTTAGGTCATTAACATTCTTGGTTAATACATGGTCTCCAAGATTTTCATGCTCTTCTCCTTAAGTTCCCTCCACATGTGATGACAGTCATTAGTGCATAGAGGTGCCATAGCCATGGTAACACTTGGGGTGTTACAGCCCTCCCCCCTTAAAGGAATCTCGTCCCGAGATTTTAGGTAGAGTCCTCAGGAGGGTTCCATGAAGGTGTGCTGGTGTGTGGTTTCTGCTTTCTTTTAAGTTTTCTTTAGTTACTGTTCTTCAAATGTCATCCTCTTTGCAACTTCAGAAGGAAGTCCTTTCTAAGTTAAAACCACAACTTATACTACCCTTATCATCTAGATCTTTCTTATATTTGGATTCAAAGGGCAGGTGGGGGTGGGGTTTTGGGTTACGTACCGGCTCCTTTGGGCAGAAAGTCGGGGAAGCGAGAGCGTAGGAAATCCTCAGTCTCCCATGTAGCTTCTTCCACGGAATGGTGACTCCACTGAACTTTATACATTTTGATCGATCTTGCCCGCGTTGATCTCTCTTTTTGATCCAATACCTTGACAGGGTACTCTTGATAGGACAATTCTGGCTCTATCTCAATTTTTGGTTCAGGTAGCACTTCAGTGGGTAAGCGGACACATTTCCGCAGCTGAGATACATGGAACACATCATGAATAGCTGACATGTTGGGTGGCAACTTCAATTGATATGCTACAGGTCCACAAGTCTCCTTGATCTCGTAGGGTCCAATGTAGCGAGGAGCTAACTTGCCCTTGAGCCCAAATCTCTGGACACCTTTAGTGGGTGACACCCTAAGATAAACATGGTCTCCCGCTTCAAACTGTAGGGGCTTCCTTCTCTTGTCATGATAGCTCTTTTGCCTGGCCTGAGCAGCTTCTAAGTTCTTTTTTGATGACTCTGACCTTTTCCTCTGCTTCCAGTACCAAATCTAGCCCAAATATTTCCCTCTCTCCTGCTTGAGACCAATTCAGCGGGGTTCTACATCTTCTCCCGTATAAGGCCTCAAAAGGTGCCATCTTCAGGCTAGACTGGTAACTGTTATTATAAGAAAACTCTGCCAACGAAAGACACTTGTCCCAATCCTTTCCATAATGTAGCACACATGCCCTCAACATGTCTTCCAAAATCTGATTTACCCTTTCAGTCTGGCCATCTGTTTGAGGATGGTATGCTGAGCTTCGTATTACATGGGTCCCAAGTGATTCCTGCAATTGTTCCCAAAATCATGCCACAAATGGTGCTCCTCTGTCTTAGACTATAGTCCTTGGTACACCATGCAAACGAACTATCTAGTCAATGTAGATTTCCGCATACTTCTCCATCCTATGGGTGGTGTGTACTTGCAAGAAATGAGCTGACTTGGTCAATCTGTCCGCAATGACCCAAATGGAATCATGGTACCGGGAGGTATTGGGCAATCCCACGATAAAGTCCATGCAAATGTCCTCCCATTTCCAAGATGGTATGGGAAGGGGTTGCAAAGGGCCTACTGCCTTCAAATGACTGGCTTTAATCCTTTGGCAGGTGTCACACTCGGATATGTACTTGGCAATTTCCCTCTTCATTCTGGTCCACCAGTATAAGGATCTGAGATCGTGGTACATTTTGTTACTACCGGGGTGCATGGAGAATTTAGAAAGGTGAGCTTCATCCAATATCTTCTTTCTGAGCTCTGGGTCCTTGGGAACAACCAATCGATCTCCAAACCATAGAATTCCCTTGCTATCCTGACGGAAGCACTTGTATTTCTCTGCCTTCTGCTTGATCATGTCTTTGATAACCTGAACACCCTTATCTCCAATCTGTGCCTGGACTATTTGCTCTTGCAGGGTGGGCTCCACCAAAATATAGTTCAAATCACCTGAAGAAATAACTTCCAGACTCAGCTTGCACAATTCATCACACAGGGTGGTAACTCTCGCATCCATGCTCATACAATTGCACTGGGCCATCCTGCTCAAGGCATCTGCCACAACATTGGCCTTGCCGGGATGGTAATGCACTTCCAAATCATAGTCCTTGATTAATTCTAACCATCTCCTCTGCCTCATGTTCAGATCTGCCTGAGTGAAAATGTATTTGAGGCTCTTGGGATCAGTGTAAATGTTACAGTGAGCTCCCATCAAGTAGTGTCTCCATATTTTGAGAGCATGAACCACGGCTGCTAACTCCAGATCATGTGTAGGGTAGTTCTGCTCATGGGGTCATTAGTGCTCGGGAGGCATAAGCAATTACTCTGTTGTCTTGCATTAATACACATCCCAATCCTGTACCAGAAGCATCACAATAGACTTCGAAGGGCTTGGTGTTATCAGGTTGAGCCAGCACTGGGGCTGTTGTCAAATGCTGCCTCAGTGTATGAAAAGCATCTTCGCACTTCTGGCTCCAATCATATTTGGCTCCCTTCTTCAATAACTCAGTCATTGGCTTGGCAATTCTGGAGAAATCCGGAATAAATCGTCGATAATACCCTGCCAATCCCAAAAAGCTCCGGATCTGCCGTACTGTAGTAGGAGGTTTCCAATCCATTACTTCTTGTACCTTCTGAGGATCAACTGAGATCCCATCCTGAGAAATTGTGTGACCCAAGAATTTAATTTCCTTTAGCCAGAACTCACATTTAGACAACTTAGCATAAAGACAGTGATCGCGCTGTCGCTGGAGCACGATGTGCAGATGCTCAATATGTTCGTCTTCATTCTTGGAATAGACCAAAATATCATCAATGAAAACGACCACGAACTTGTCCAGCTCTGGCATGAATACTGAGTTCATCAGGTACATGAAATAAGCTGGGGCATTGTTCAACCCAAAAGACATTACCAAAAACTCGTAAAGCCCATATCTGGTTGAGAAGGCCGTCTTGGGAATATCATTGGCACGAATCTTGATCTGATGATAACCTGAGCGAAGATCTATCTTGGAAAACACTTTGGCTTCCACCAATTGATCAAACAAGACATCAATACGGGGTAGTGGGTATTTGTTCTTGATGGTCACCGCATTAAGAGGGCGGTAATCGACACACATTCTCAAACTCTCATCCTTTTTCTTCACAAATAAAGCAGGACATCCCCAAGGTGAAGTACTTGGGCGAATGAATCCCTTGTCCAACAACTCCTGCAGTTTCTTTTTCAGCTCTGCTAATTCTGCGGGAGGCATCCTATAGGGTCTTTTAGAAATAGGAGCAGTCCCGGGTTGCAATTCAATTGCAAACTCAATGTCTCTGTCAGGTGGCATTCCTGGCAATTCATCTGGAAAAACATCTGGGTAGTCACAGACCACTGGGATCTTTTCCACTGGGGATTCTATCATAACGAAGGCACAAGAACGGGTACAACCCTGGTCGGGCAAATATAATGTGGTTTCACCACACGTCGGTGAGTGCACTTCAATGGCCCTAGCTGCAATGTCAATCACTGCCTGATGTTTGGTCAACCAATCAGTTCCCAATATGATATCCACACTATCCAAACCCAAAATAAGAAGGTTGGTTTTAATTATCAGACTACCAAACTTTATAGGCACATTCTTGCTGATTTGATTGGTGGCAATCCTGCCTCCGGGTGTTGAAATTGTGATACCCCCGTTGGTGTGATGAAAAGGCAATTGACACTTGGCACTAAATTTGGCACTAATAAAACTATGCGATGCGCCAGAATCAAAAAGAATAATAGCAGGACAATTCAAAACTGTAAAGATACCAGTCATGATGGGTGCTCCCTCTGGAATATCAGCCATGGTGGTAAAGTTCAGCTTGCCCTGCCTCACTTGCACCTTCTGCCTCTTGCTTTGGTTCTGATTAACATTCTACCCCTGCCTCTGCTGGTTCCTGGGGCAATTCTTGGCATAATGCCCGGTGTTACCGCATGTGAAACACCTGTTGTCATTTGCCAGGCGATACTGCTGCTGCTGTTGATTGTTCCTCTAAGCTGGAAACTAGGTACGGTTGGGTGCCTGCTGCTGCTGCTGTGGTCGGATCACCCATCGCCCTTGCTGCTGCTGAGGTCCCCTATTTTGAGTGTCGGACACAATCCTGAAGCGTTGTGGCTGAGCTGAGGATCCTGCCACAGGGGTCTTCCTCTTCTTTTGTGCCTGACGAGCTGTGATACAGTCCTCCTGGGAAATGGCCATGTTGACCAACTCATTGTAGCTGTTTGCCCTGACGGTGTTGAGACGGTCACGGAGCTTAGTGCTGAGCCCCCTTCTGAACCTGTCCCTCTTCTTCTCGTCCGTATCCGCATGATACCCGGCATACTGGCACAAATCATTAAAAGCCTGAGCATACTGCAACAATGTCCTGTTGCCCTGAGTAAGTGCTAGAAACTCGTTGAGCTTACGGTCCATAATGCCAGCTTGGGATATGGTGTCCCCTGAAAGCTACCTTGAACTCTCTCCAATCCACTTCATGGTCAACTGGTTGCATAGCAAGATAGTGGTCCCACCATGTCTGCGCGGGTCCGTGAAGCTGCTGGGTGGCGAACCTGACCTTAGTCACTTCGGAACAAACTCCATTGAGTAGTGGGAATTTAGATTCCACTACCCTCAGCCATACATCAGCATCAAGTGGGTCCTCTGCCCTGGTGAACAACGGCGGCTGAGTACTGAGGAACTCCTGGTAAGTGGCTACTGTGGGGTGACGCTGATGATCTCCACCACCATAGTGCTGAGGTGGTGGCTGGCGCTGAGCTAGCTGCCTCAAGATCTCATTCTGCTAAGCCATTAGCTCCTGCAGAGTGGGAGGCGGTGGCGGTGGTGGAGGAATGCGCTCATTCTGTCCACGACGCGCTCTCCCAGCCATCTGAAAAATCACATATGTCTCAATAACACATCTTCAAGTTTAAGGTTTAATTGCGGCGAAAGAGTCAAAAGGCGAATTGATAGATTCCGACATAGACATAAAAGATTTAAAAAAAAGGCATAAACTTTTCTTCCCAATTTAAAACTGAGAGCATCCATCAACCATGCTTCCAAAAGAGTTTATCATGATTACATCAATGGCCCAAAAGACTCAACTCTATCTAGCCTAGTACCTCAAGGGTGCAAAAGCTAAGCTAGCCTCGAGGAGTCGCACCATTACCGACTTCTAGCTCTACCCCTGATACCTAGTGAGCGAACGAGGCAACACTCGACTCGGGGGAAGGTGGCCTCCCTGAGCCAGCAGTGTCCACACTGGAAGCAGGCTCCTCCCCTCCCTCAATGTCGATGTCCTCGTTAGCCTCCACATCCTGGATCTCCTGGTGATGCATATCCAGGTGCTCATTAGCCTCGGCAAGCTGCTGCTGGGTGTTGATAAGCTGATCCTCGAGAACCTCGATGGTGTTCTCCCTTGTCCCCACTAATTCCTCCAGCTCTTGGATCTCATCTGACAACTGCTCCACTTGTAAGTCCTTTTCCACCATCTCTTGGGACAAGTCAACCACAAGCTCCTCTTTGTTGTCCAGGGTGATCTTAGTTGCCTCCAACAATGCCATCAGATGGGACATTGCCTCACCACGCATCACTTGCAGACGATACAGGGCATTCATGCATCGTACAGTCAAGTGAGCAGTCTGGCCTGGGTAGAGAGCCCAGATGTCCTTGGCATGCTCCACCCGATCCTTCCACATTGGGTCGTCCTCCTTCTCAGCAGGGAACAAGCCAATGGGGTGGGTGGATAGCTCCAAGGGATGGAATCTGTAGAAAGTGGTCAACCCGTGCAGAGCAATCGCCTCAATCGTGTCCTCGGCCCGGTATCCAAAGGACTCAGAGTCCAGCGAACGCTAGCCTGGCTGTAGGGGATGAGGCTCCAAGGTCATCCTCACCCTATAGCGGGGCACTCGGTGCTTCTCGAACTGCTGCACCGCGTACTGAGGAGGTGTCGTGTATCCGGCCCCCTGAAGTACCTCCCACAAAATGCGGGGAAAGCCCTCTCGTGCAAGCCCGTCAGTGTGGGACAGTGCATTCCCGTCGTTTGAGGATCCGTGGGAAGTCATCTGTGTACGGTTAAGCGTAAGTAAAAGAAAAAGAACTATAAAAAAAAGAAAAAGGAAAACACAACTCAGCCTCTCTCTAATTATGACAATGGTACTGGGGTACTTAGTTGGTCATCATTTTGTATTTAGGTCTTTACTCAATTATCTATTTGTTTAATTAAGAATGCATGCATGCTTGTCCTGAACGACCTCACATCAAGGTAAAGGGAATAGGGAACGACTCCCACCCCTTATAGTAGCCTATAGGGCTTAATCACTTAGCCACCTAACTACCCCTCTATCATCCTAAGGCTTCACGTCCTAGGTCTATCCTGATCGTCCTACGATCTATCCAACATTGTTTCTATCAAGTTTTACTTCGAAAAAGGATGGTATTTATATTTTATTGATTCCTCTGTGGTGGTACAAGCTCCGATACCAGCTGTGGCGGAACTGCCCGAATTATTCCGACTTAAGTGCCTAAGTCCCGCCATTAGAGGCTAGACCACACTTAAATGGGAATAACCCGTCAATCCCTCGGATCTAGTCCGACGAGGCCACTGACAGGATCAAGTACCACAATCTCACTCGAAGGTGAGTCATAGAGCAAATACAATAAAGCATAAAACCATACATTAAGGAGTATTAAATTATTACATCACCATCGGAGTTTTGTAAAAGCAGTCATCATGTTCGAAGTGCAGCGGAATAAAACTAACGATAGATAAATGGAGGGATGGAGAAGCCTGTCCCATCACTCCTCATGCTCCTCCTCGGCCGAGGCGGGGTCCCACTCGACAGTCCAACCCGGTGGCAAGGCGGACGGCCAAGTCACTCCAGCAACCATGTCCTCTAGAGAACCTATAAAATTATGCCACAAGCAAGGCTGAGTATACTAATACTCAGCTAGACTTACCTGGTGTGAGGAGTCTACTCCTCTACCTCTAGACATGCAGCTGTTTGGCTGTGGGGTTTGGTTGCCAAAAGCACTAGCTGAGTTTCTAAATCAAGTTTTAACTTTGTCAAGTTTATGTGTGACTCTCTTAAGGCTAAATGTGTACTATTTAGTCATACATGGTATCAAACATATTTAGCAATCAACAACTTGTGTCAACTCATCATATTTCCACTTGTTACTCAATGTAGCAGCATGGATCAAGCAGTCTCATTAGCTGTGAGAAGCAGACGAATCGAATCGAGTTTTTATCCTTGCAAGGTAAACCTAAACACACGACGTGGCGAGGCACTCCGTCCCCACACACATCAACCATCCCCATCGATTCCCCGTCAGCGGATCAGGGCTCACTGCCTTGGCGTACAATGCCTCACTGACCCCGACTGCCGTCGTGCAGTGACCGCACTTGTACCCACCATAACCAGAATCTGAGACCTCGTCTCAGGTCGCGTGAGGGGATATGTCCACTGCCAGGTTCACTCAGGTACTAGGCTTACCGATTTACCATATTTCTCGGCATGTGCTTAGTACGTTCAAACGCTTGACACACGGTACCACACCTTAATCCTTATTCCAATTTTTATCCTGTGGACAACCAATCCCCATGGATTGTTGTCCACCAACCAGTATCATTATGATAAGAAAGTGGATACAACCAATTTTCCTGACCTCGCGCGAGTGCTAGAAAAATCACTCGACTTCTACCGAGATCCTAATTAGTAAAGCAGCTACTCGACCTAGCATACTAGTATCCATCTCAAAAGTATTCCTGAGATCATGCAACTAGGGTTTCAAACAACTCCTACACTTAAGTGCACAATCAATCCTACAATCATTAAGTATAGTAAAATAGCATAAATAACAGGTTATGCATAAAACCGGGGCTCGCCTTCCGAAGCTGTGGCAGGCAGATCCTCTGGTGCAGGCTCGGTGCTGGATCCGGGGCTACCTCCTGAGCAGCTCCTTGCTCCGGCACGAGGACATACTCTCCGTCAGCGAGATTGCAATCTATCGAATGCAATGAATATGTGTGTCATGATTATGCAGGATTTAACAACTTTATGCTAAAGGAAGGAAAACTAAGTTAGTTCGTAACTTAGGGTTTCTTGGTCATACGTGGCTTTTAGTAGTTTATGCTTATCATTCTAAGTTTAGGTTTTGTTAAGGATAAGCATAGTGGATTTGTAATTCCCCTTATATACTTCAGTGGACAATTTACAAAGGGTTTTAGGGTCACACTAATTTCCATCATTTCCTTTTCCCCTTCTTTATTCTCTATTTATGAATTTTAGTGTGGGTTCGAACTACAACAGTGATTTCAAAATTTTCAAAAATCTGGTAAAAAACTACAGTGGCTTGTCATTGGTCAATATAGTCTGTTCTAGGAGTTTGAGGTTAAAAATAAAAAGGTTATGCTTTAGACAAAAATAACAAAAGTTGTGTAAATGGGCCACTTTATACTACAACTCTTAACTAGGGGTAGGTTCTACCCTAAGTGTTATTTTTGTTGGCATCTAACAGTAATAATAAGCTTCTGTGCCAAAAATCACAGAAGGTTATTTGGTGGTTATTTAGTTGTGATTTTCTAAAGTTTTATGCCAAAAAAGTGCTTATAACTAACTTGTTATTTGAAAAATATCAAACAACAGACTTTAAATTTTTCTTATGTTCTTATTAACAACTCATTAGTTATCCCAAGGTTTGGGGTGTTTTTGCCTTGGGGTTATTTTTCTAGGGTTTTTGTAAGTTTGCCTTGTTTTCTTAAAATAAAAGGTATCCTATTTATTTTATACTAAATTAGGGTATAATCAATTTTTCTAGTAAACTATACTGAATAGGTATACCAACAAAAATATGGGGGCTCCCTAGTTCTTTATTTAAATCACCTTTCCTATTTTCTTTAATCTTAAGCATAATGTAAAAGAAATGGTAAAATCTACCCTAATGGAGTGTACAGAGGGGTTTAGCATTTTTAAATGGGTCAATAGGTGGTCATGTACTTCTCCAAATTTTCTTAACCTTAGTTAAATAGTGCAACTATTTTTCTTCCTATTATTCATCTTTTGGCCAAATCAGTATTTAATTCAGAACCCTAAAGTTTTCTGTAGCACAAAGGGGTTTTATTTTTTTCTTCAGTAGTTTATATTATTTAAGATCTAACAAAATTGGTTTGACTCAATTTGGATAAGTACAACCAAAAATATGAATTATTCAAGTTCTGTTTAAATTTTAAATCAGATTTATTAAAAGGTTTCCTGGAAAACCACTTTGCACCGAAGTCCTCGGGTTATTTCCAAACTAACCCTCTCAGTTATACCCCTGCGCTACTATTTCTCTGAGTCACTGACAGTTCAAAAATCCCCCCGACCTTTCTTTCTCCTTCCCCGAGGTCCCTCCCCCAATGTAAACAGTACCCGCGGGAAAGAAAAGGGCGGCGTGGCTTACCGGCGGCGAGAGAGGTCCGGCGAGGGGCGGGGTTAGCTTCAGGAGGCTCTGGCAGTCACAACGGTGTATGGCTCGACGGCGGGGATGGCCGGAATCGCTCGGTCCACGTACGCAGGCGGGTGCTCTCGTCGGCAGCGGGTGTGCCAGCCAAACCAAGGCGGCCTGGTTCAATCCAATGGCACGGTGAGCTTCACGGGGTGACGTAGAGGCCGTGTGCACAAGGAATCGAAGAATGGCGCAGAGGATTACCCGGTCTACGCTCGCCGGCGGTCGGGTGAAGTTCGGCGACCGTGGACTGGCCTCTACGGCGAAGCAAACTCCGATTCCTCGCTCGGGGAGCTTCACCGAGGTGTGCTCAGTCTTCTCCGAGGGTCGGACGGGGTTGGGAAAGGCTTGGTTGGCCGGTCTACGGTGGCAGGGAGGTCAGGCGGCCGCGGACACGCCGAGTACGGGCAAACGCCGGTGGGTTTGGGCTCCGGTGAGGTCGAGAGTGCGCGGATGAGTACGGTCGATGCCTGAGGGTGATTTATAGGCGCGGGAGCGAGGAGGAGACACAGGCACGGCCTGGCATGGCGCGGGGCGCGCGGGGTCGGGCGCGGGCGTGCTCTTGCGCGCGCAGAGCGCGTCGAACACGTGGAGGTGTTCTTCTGCCCATGTTCAAAAGCTTGCTGAGATCGAATACGTGCGAATCTTGGCAAAAATCCGGCGCAGACCTCTTCCTGGCACCTATGGCTATCTCTTGTATCTGAGTTCCAAGGGAAGATAAGCCCTAGGTCAGAAGATATGCGGACGCCAAATCTGGCTTGTCTCCCTGTCCGCTGCGCGACAAAAGTGATGCCAAGACATGTCAAACGTCAAGGGCTCGGTCTCAACTTTTTCCAGGGGGTGCCTTAGGTGGTATGCCACATTTTTGGTATAGAACTTAGGTGGTTTTGGTGCCATCTTCAAGGTGAACACGGTGGATCTTTAGATTAGGTGTAGATTTTGACTTAGGGAGAATTAGAGAGCTCTAGCTCTTTCTCTACTTAAAGAATGGATTTGGGGTTTCTCAAGGGGTTCTTTTGCAATGTTTCCTCTCTATATTTGTTGATTAATATGTTACTTAACTTTTGCCAAAGGTTAGGTCATGGTTTGCCCATTTGCTTAATCTCTCCCCCCTTCAACCACGGTTTTAGGAGATAGGGGTTCAAGAGAGGTCCAGTGTTTACTCCCTTCTTGCCCAAGGTGGTAAGTGCACAAAAGCTTGAGTAATGCTTTTAGGTCATTAACATTCTTGGTTAATACATGGTCTCCAAGATTTTCATGCTCTTCTCCTTAAGTTCCCTCCACATGTGATGACAGTCATTAGTGCATAGAGGTGCCATAGCCATGGTAACACTTGGGATGTTACAGCTGCCTGCGGAATTTGGTGTTTCCACTAGTTTTAATGTTGCAGATTTGAAACCATATATGGCCAAGGATGAGGAGTTGCCGTCGAGGACAACTTCACTTCAAGAAGGGGAGGATGATGAGGACATCACTATGAGTACGACTACACCAGCAGCAGCTCCACATCAAGCGCCACTTCCTTCATTAGCTGGGCCAATCACTCGAGCCCGAGCCAGAGATCTTAACTTCGTCATGCTACTGAAGAATGAGGGCCTAGAAGAATAGACGACCAGCCCAACTGTGGCCCATAGTGGATGACCTAGGGTTGGCCGCCCTAGGGGCTGCGCCCCCTCTCTATTTATCCAGGAGTTGCGCCTCCTGTGTTCTTCGAGTTTTGTTTTACGTTAGCTTTAGCTACTCTCGAACATGCGCAAATCAGCGCTGTCTTCGTGTATTCAGAACTCCACCCTCGAGTAATAGATTAGATTGCTCGCCTCTTTTTCTTGTTCGTTCTTCGATTGCGCACAGGAAACGATCTTCGTGATCAGGCCGATCTCGAATCAGCAAGGTCAGTAACCACAGGGAGTTGGTTCAGCGATTGCATTGGCGCCTCGGGCTTGCTCGTCGTAGTTAGATCGCAAGGGTCATCTTCCGCCAAATCGGAATTATCTCTACTCAACGAAAAATCGGGCACCTCAGCTATATCACGAACCCCATGGCCAGCTTTTCCTTCACGTATGTCTCTCCTGCAAGTGCCGAACACCAGCTACACCCAGCCAAATCCCCATCGCCAACTCCCATGGTCGCCCTCTCCTCCCTGGATTTTGCCCTAGCCATGGACGCGACCTCCACTTCCTCTGGACGCGCACGCGCACCTCCTCCTGTTCGCTCTCGGCCTCTGGTTCTTCCCAACCGTGTCGAGGTGCCCAGCTCCCTCACCAGATTTGCCATCCTCCAGTTTCACCAGAGAGCTACCAGCACCGATCGACCTCCCCTGCTCCGTGGTGACCGTTCCACCTCTCCCTTGTGCTCGCTGGTCTGGCCATCTCGCTGTGCATCCCATCATCGGGTCGTCGTCTTTTACCTCCATCCAAACTGTCATGGCATTTGCTCCCTACCCCAACTAGGTCTGACCATGGAACTCGCCCCTGGCTCTAACCTCCCTCCCATGGCTACCTGCTTGCCACAGTAGCTACGCTCCCGGGCGACCCGTGCCCCTGCCCCTGTTCCATGGCCGCCACACTGATCTTCCCTGCTCGTGCCACGATTATCTCCTAGCTCTCTGCCGCGCTCGTTCCATGGCCACCGTGCCGTGGATTTTCCTGTGCGCGCGTGTCTCCCTGCGCACGCACCACCGTCATGTTCTCTGGTGTCTACGCACCATGAAGTTCCTCCAGCGCCATGGCTTCCCAGTCCTTCCAGCCACGCGCGTGAATTTTCTCTGCTCGGCCTTAATCCCCATCGCGTAGTCGATCTCGCCGGTTATTGTCGTTCGTCGTTGCGTTGTGTGTGCAGCCCTATATACGTCACCCTCTTGTATTGTCGTCGAGCCCGTCGAACCCCTTTCTTCCCTGCTCGACCTCGTCGAACCCCGAATCCCAGATGTTAGGCAAAAATAAGCGAAGTCCGTGTGCATCGCTTATCAAGTGCTCGGTCAAAGACTTCAATCGAGGGTCGTCGTCGTTCCGTGCGTCATCAAAAAATCCCAAGAGTTGGGCGAAGACGAAGCTAACAGCGTGATATTCACCAAGTGCTCAACAAAAAGCTCGAACAAGTCGTCGATTTCGTGGGTTTAAGTCGGATTTAATGGACGGTAAGTGGATTCGTTATTCCAGTCGACTAGATATGATATTTATTAGACTGCCTGAGTCGTTTAGGATGATTTGATCGGTAGTTATACATCTTGCTGATCCCTTGCTTTATAGTAGTTATTACGTTCTATGTAGTTTGCTTGGGTTATTAGTTTTGAGTAATTTAATATTAGTACGGTATTTAGCATGTAATCGACGAAAAACCAGGATTCGTATTCGTTAATCAATGTAGTGAATCTGAGCTAAATTTATTACTGGCGTGCAAGTTGTTAGCCGAATTGTTAGATAGATTAAATAAATATGTGTGATGCGAAATAAAATTAAATTAGTTCTTGGTAAGCAAAGTGATATAATTTATAAAGCGAGGGTTAAGTTTAGCATTTAATTAATTAGCTGATGAGTTGTGTAGGCTAATTGTGTTTAATGTGTATAGTTTGTTGTTCGTGATGTTTGCGTTAGATTCAGTTAATCTAGGGAAGCGTAATCGTTGTACTTAATCATACATCGATAACTAGTGTTTCCGTATGAAACGGTACAACACCTCGCCGCTAGATGCTTAATTCGCTATCGCATAGCACTATTTAGGTTTGTAATATTCCTGTCTATATGCATTCATGTGCATAATGCATTTCATTCAGGTACTTGAATTAACCACGTGATGCGGAGAACCAGAACTGAATCGACCACAAGATGGTGCTGATGAACGGAACTGAAGGTGGATAGATGAAACAAGTATCAGAACAAAAGATGGTCGTCAATCGGACGTTGTCTAACAAACACTAACGTAGTGTTCATTCCAGGCAAGCCCTGGTGCATGCAACCCCTTCCTTGTGTTTTTAAATAACTTTTACACACTTTAAGTCTAGCGAAATGTGCATTAGGTTTATAGGAGTTGCTTGGAACCCTTTGATGCATTGCCTACCTTGAAATCCATCCCTTTATAGATACTTCTGATGAAGTATCAAAATATGATTAACAAAAATGCTTAGCCTTGCCTAGAGGTAAATCTTGCGGATAGAGGTTGTCCTTTGCGTTAATGCCTAGCTCAGGGGTTATCTCGAGGAAGGATGGCTTCTGCCTGCAAGAATATTTTCATTGGGAGCCGTGGTGGGATCTTACTGCAAAGTTCCCTTTAATGCTCTTTTCATCCTAAGGAAGACAAACAATCCTAAGGGTGGAAGTACTTAAATCGGGACTTGGGCTAGGAACAAGTGATGTTCTACCCAGGTTGATTAAGGATTATACTGAATGTAGGCTTGCTGATCGAGGACCCTTTAACTGGTCACATGCCTCGTCATGGGTAAGCTTTGCCTCGGGCAGACTAATACTAGAATAAGATAACACGCAATGGGAGTGGAGAGATGGTGAGAGTAGCGTGTACCCTCCATGGCAAGAGGCTGGACGGTGGTGTATCTGTGCTCTCGGTTGGCGTGAACCTGATCTGGTCTTAAGAACCTCGGTGGTGAGTTGACATATGCAAGGGTTAAGTGCTACATATGTCGTATGATCGGAGATCACCAGCAGGGTACTAATCGATTCAGATCGCCGTTACTTCTCGGACATGAAGACTTGATAAATGCCCTGCAATCAAAGTCATGGATGGAATCATAATGAGCAAAAATCATGTTGTTTGATTAATGTGATGATGAAAATAGACTAGATGCAAACAAGGTCTATTAATACTTAATCTAGCCTTAAAATGTTGAAAGTAAGGACTCATTTTAGTAAGCTTTTCTGCAAACTAGTAAAGTTGATTCTTGCCAAAAGCCTTTCCTTGATTCCCAAATCCAGCATATCCTTGAGAGTCTTTTCTTTAGTCGGGTAAGTCTTGCTGAGTAATTCTATACTCAGGGTTTTATTCCCTGTTGTTTTTCAGGTTATAGTTTTGTGCTGCTGATGATGGTGTTAAGTGTCTGTGGGCTCGACCTTCTTATAAGTCTAAGTAACTCTTCTATACTTCTTATTGAGGATGGTCACTTGAGCTAGCATATATTTCAAAACTACAAATAATTTATAACAGTTCAAAGTTATTTCTTTGAATCACTTTTGTAATCACTTCTGATCGTGTGCAAAGTAAAATTTTTGTAACTTGTAAAATTTGGTAATAACATTTCTGCTACAAACGGTTGGTGTGTGTGATTTGTGTTACTTAATCTTGCGATCTTGGTTGTAATTGGTTTATCCGGGGTCCTTGGGACACTCGAACGGATCCTATTAAGTTATCTGGTGCACATGCATAGCCGTGTGAGGTCTTTGAGACAAGGACAGGTGCATGTGGGCCCAATAACAGTTCAAAGTTATTTCGCCATTCCCCTCCCCCAAAACAGCAAGACCACAACAGCCCCTGATTCCCTCCGTGTCGCTTGCATGCCACCCGCTCGATGTATTGCGCAGCCACATTGTCGCTGCTCGTTGTCCGTCAATGCGCAGCCCCTCTGTTTTCCCCGTTGGTGCAGCAGCCCCGACGCCTCCGCGCGCTGCCGGCTCGCTATTTCGTGAAGCCCAGTGGACAGCACGCCGTCGACGCTCACCGGTGGTTTGCTGTTCTTGTGCAGCCCCAATGTCGTCGTCGTTCACCCCCGGTGAGACCGCGACGATTTATGTTTGATTCTGCATCGGGTTATTTTCCTATGATTAAATGTGTATGTGCTGTTTTGTTTTGTGGAGGAGAGGAACCCTGCGTTTTGTGAGAAGGCAAGTCGCCCAACACTCGTCGACGTGCGAAGCGATGCACCAATCGGAATCGCCATCGTCCTTACAAACACCAATTGGGTTTGTTTATGGTGAGCCGATGCATGTAGCTCTCAATCGACTCGATTAATTATTTTGAATGGATGTGTGTAAAATGTTTCGGTTATGCGCATTGGTAGGATCACGTTTGCGATTGGAGAACAAGAGTTTATTCGATGTATGCGAAATGTAGTTAGTCTAATTAGGTTTTGGTCGATGACGTGCATGTGTGATTATGTGTGTGAAAATACATTTGTATGAAGGGAAGCGTGTAGAGAGGAAAATGAAGTAGAAAAGAACTCCGATGTTTTTATATCTTGGTAGGAAAAATATGTGATGTGTTGTTTGATGTGTGCGATTTGTAGTTTGTACAATTATATTTTAGTCAATGTGGTGTACATTGGTGTTGGAGTGTGTGTTGGTATAAAAATATTTTGGTTATATGCCATAGCAAGGTTGCCTTCACGTTTTGGTAAGCAAACATGTTGTGTTGTTTAATGTGATGAGTAGATTGGAAATACGTGGGATGCAAGGATTTAATTAGTGCACGTAGGTGTGTGAGTGTCGTGGTGTGATATAGTAGTTGTGGCGTGAGATATTTGTTTGAGGTGTGCGGGTATATGCCGTGATATGGTTATACTCGCGACGAGAAAAGATGTACACATTGGGTAACACGATGCTTAGGTCGCTGTTGTATAATCGAATAAAGGATGTATTATTGAGCTGGAATCAAAATGTGGGGTACTACTGGTACGCTAGGCAGGCGGTGTTCCAAATAAATAAATCAGTGGAGGTGGTAGTCGTCGTGCGTGATTTATGGTTAGTGAGTAGTTGAATTACGAGTTATGCGAGAATCATGTTAGAAACTAGTATGTGGCGTGTAACTATGCTCGTGATGTGAATAACATATCAGTAGGTATTGTTGGTGTCATTAGCAAGTGTGATGATTTTGGTTGTGCAATAAATTTTGAAGGGCGAAGAACATGTCTAGTGTGTCAATCAGGTTAACCGATAGGTTCCGTAAATATGCTTGTGATGCTTTTATGTGCATGATAAGCTCGACGCCTTGTCATCGTAGTCTCAGGAAATTTTCTGAAATACGCTAGTGCTGCACTGGTGAGTTGAATAAACTTGAGATGTATTACAATAGCTGTGTGTCGTGCCGGTTATCCAAAAATGGCGAAAGGTGGTGTGTGATGGTAATTGGGAAATAGTCACGTCATTAGCCAATTCATGTTAGGTAGGAGTTGATTGTGTTAAGTGATTATTATATATGTTGTGTCTCGAATTGTGATAATAATAGGCAAGCCGACGTGTATGCTGTCTAGCGGGCTGTGTCGTTGTTCTAGCTAGCCAACTCGTTAGATGACTTTAGTTAAGCTTGTAGTCACGGTAAATTTGCTTGTTGTATTCTAAATGCGTATGATTATGGTCGCGGATGAAAAGTATTAGTGCTCATGTGATGTCTAATTTAAAACGCAAATGGTTGGGTGATTATTGTGGAGAATGCGTCGTTGATTGGTTGTAGTAGTTTTAGTGCACTAAATGACTTGAATAAAATTTGCAAGTCAACTTGTTGGTTCTAATTTGATTGTCTTAACTCAATTAAATAGTAAAGCGTTAGAGTAATTCAAGTCACTCGAACGCGGCGATTCTTGAATTCTATAGGAGCTGAAATTTATTGATTGCTGTTTTGGACTGCACGCACTGTTTTAGTTGTGTTGTATGTTTGATGAACTAAATTGTATTTTCTGTAGATATGTGCTATAGAAAAGTGGTAGATAACTTTATTGTCTTGCTGGTGTTAAAATTTGACAGGCATAAGTCTGACCGTTTAGGAGCTATGCTTTTTCCAAATTCAGTAACTGAATTTGTCCAAATTCTGTACAGATTTCAGAAACTGCATGGTTTGCTCAATTTAATGTTGCAATCTGTTCATGGTCGTTATAAGCAAGTTGTAGATGCTTTTCTGATCTTGCTTGTGTTAAAATTTCATATCCATAGGCCTGGTAGTTTAAGAGTTATGAATTTTACAAACTGGTTGCTGTGTTCTGTCCTATGTTCGAACAGATTTCGAAAACTGTAATGTTTGATTTGATTAAACCTGGAATCACTTCTTGGTGATTATAAAAGTTATGTAGTGCTTTTGCCAAGCTTTCCAAAAAGTCTTGGATCACTATTTTTGGTGACCTGAAGATTAAGTTATGGATGTTTAAAGTCTGAAGACTGAATCTGTCCAGTTCTGGACAGCAAAGCCTTCTAGTGTCTTTTGTCCTTAGCTAAATATTGAATCACCTTGAGATGTTTATAAATTATATGTAGACAATTTTATTATCTTTCCAGAAAGTTTAAGATCACTTTGTTTGGATGTCTGAATCTTCAGTTGTGAATTTTTGAAGTTGCAAGTCTGAATCTGTCCAAATCTGGACAGAGCTGCTGTGATTGCACTTTTTGACCTTGCTAAATGTTGAATCAGTGTTGGAACTTGCTCTCAGTTGCAAGGGGATCCAACAAGGGTGAACAATGACGTCAACAGGGTTTTCGCGCGAGATGGCAATAGCTCTGTTAATCTGCCCTCTCACGGGCACTGTGCGGGGGTATTTATAGGTGTCTGAGCGCCCATCGCCTTGTGTTAAGGACGCATGTGCCCTCAGATACCCAGGTTATCCCCAGAATATTCCCATAAAGCGGGGTTACAGACTGTAATTACAGGAATGCTTTTTTAAATTAGGCCCGTAACACGCAGCGGCCACGCGGGGCCCGTTACAATGGGCCGGATCACACGTGGGCCTCTGAGCTGGACGAGGCCGCACGGTGGGATGCCGACGTCGCAGGCCTTCGTCTGGCGCCGTATCAAGCGAAGGGTGTCCCTGCCCGTTTTGTCTCCGTCGGACCAGCGACTGCAGCGAAGGCCTCGAGCGAAGGGTGGCGTCATTGCCTTCGCCCCAACATTTGCCCTCCGAGGGACCAGTTCGACAAAGTCACCTGGTGCCGAAGACGTCGCTAGATGGCGGAGACGCTGCCCTCGCTCGAAGTGGTTCCGCGGGGGTTTTTGACATGACCGTTGATTGACACCGTACTGTTGGATTGCGGGTTTCCCGAAGCGCCGCGCCCTGTTGGATTGCGGGTTTCCCGAAGAGCCGCGCCCTGTCTATAAAAGGGGGCGAGGGTCGGCGCTTTTTGAACTTCACTTTCCGCGCTCCGTTCAAACCATAGCCGCCTTTTCCACCGTCTTGCTGCTCGTCTGCCCACCTTGCTTTTGTTCGCCGGAGATCTGGCTCGAGTGAAGCAGACCGCCCGCCGCCGCCGACGGTACGTAGTGATGCCGACCTCCTCTTCTTCTGCTGCCGCTACACCGCCGGCCGACGCCTCGCCGCCGGCCTACGCCTCGTCTGAGGAGACGCTGAGTAGTTTGGTGGCGGAGGAGTTGCGCGCCGGCGATTCTGTGGATTTTGGCGTGTCACGGATGTCGTCGGTCTGCGTGCAAGATATGAAGCGGCTGGGTTACTTTGGCGGCGGAGTTGATCGTGTCCCGGGGACGGAGGTAGTCCCCGAGCCGGAGGGCGAGTTGGTTGTGTTCGAGGCGTTCTTCGCCGCTGGTCTCCGCCTGCCTGCGCACCGATTTGTTGGCGAAGTCCTACGCAGGTTTAACGTTCAGATACATCAGCTGACTCCGAATGTCGTGGTGGCTCTGTCGAAGTATGTCTGGGCGACGACTTCGTACGGCGGACAGCCATCAGTCGAAGTCTTTGCGAAGTACTATTGCCTGCATTGGCAGAAGAGGATGATTGGAGATGAAGTTGCCCAGTCTGTGTCCTGTACGTTTACGCCGAAGACCGGCAAGACCACGATGCAGGTAGTCGAGTTGGTTCCTTGCGCCCGCAACAAGTGGGGCAACTGGAATGAGTTTTGGTTTTACGTCGCTGAGAGTACCGTCGAAGACCATGAGGGGCTCCCCGTGTCCGAGATGTGCTCACATTTTTACTCAGCGTACTCGTCCTTTGAGGTGGCGGAGGGGGATGCGGACGAAGGGGCCCTTCGGTGCGCCGCCGGCCTGAGCAGTGGGCGCGATTTGGTTGAAGAATTTGTGGCGTACGGGGTATGGCCCTTGGCGCATGGCTGGGCGTTGGGCGAAGTGTGCCCTCGCCAGATGCCTTCCCATGGTGGGAAGATGGTGCGAAGTCCTGCCTTCGCGCTGAATCTGCAAAGCCGTGATCCGGCCGCCTTTGTGCGTGAGGCGGAGGATGGGGCGGTGCGGCTCGTTGGTCGATACGTGCTGAGGACAGAGGGCCAGCGTAGCTGGGATATCCGCGGGTCGAATGACCGTTTGAACAGGGTTTTTGAATTGAATCAACTGCCGTATGGCAGCTACCTTGGCCAAGACGATGTGGACCACCGTGGGAAGAAGCCGGTGGTGGAGACTGGAGATGACCCTGCGCCGGCGGCCGCCCCATACTCTAAAAAGAGGAAATTAGGTACTGCTATGGGAGGACTTGGGGTTTCCGATGGTTTTGCTAGAGAGTTGATGAGGACTTGCGCGGCCCCGGGGGGAAGGATGTCTTTGCCCGAGCTCCGGGAGTCTTCGGCGCGGATGCTGAGGGTTACCAGGGGTTGGTGGCCTAGGAATGTTCCTATCCCCCGCGCGGCCGGCGAAGACTTTTTTACATCTCGCATGGTTCGTGAATGGAAAGTGTTTCCTTACGGGCGGAATATTGCTGCTATTGTGTCGGCAGTGATGGACAAGGATCGCCAGGGGGCTGCACAAAACGCCAGGCGGTTGTCAGGCTTCATGAAGCCAGGCCGAAGAGGCAGCGGGGGGTTGCGAAGGCTGCGGCCCCTGGCGGAGGCAAGCCGCCGCTGGCGACGAAGTCGGGCGGCCCTGTACTTAGCAAGGCGCCTGAGGCAGCGGCAGGCGCCGGTGGTTCCAAATCGACGAAGGCTGTGCCGCCGTCCAGCAGGGTGTCGAAGGTCGCGAAGGCGGCCCGAGAGTTGCCGTCGTCGGGCAAGCGCGTCGCCGACTTCGCCACCGATATTAGTGTGGACGACTATCTTGGTGGTAAGCCGTTGGCTCGTTTTTTTTAATTCGTTGATACGTCGCAGGGTCGGACGAAGGCCAGCTTGCTATTGTTGCGCCTGCCGCGGCCACCATGGCGGCTGCCGCAGTGCCGAAGGCGAGGGGCGGTGCTCTTAGTGCCGGAGGCGAGATGTCGGCACTCGTGGCTGTCAGGGATGAGGCGGGCGCTGCGTCCCGCCGGCTGAAGGAGGTGACGAAGGCACAAAGTCAGGTCCGTTGAGCTAGACTCCGTTGTTTTTTTTGGGGCCGCGGTCTTACGTGTGTTCTGCAGGTGGCTGACTTCGCCAACCGCACAGCGTCGGGGGCCCTCACGGCAGTTGTGTCTGCCAAAGTCGAGAGACTTCGGGCGCAACATGCGGACGCCGTCCGTGAAAAATCGGCCACCGACAGTAAGTGCCGCAAGCTGGCGGACAAGGTGGCCGCGCTGGAGGGGGAGAAGGCTGACCTCCGGCACCAATTGGCGGGGGAGAGGAGGGAGACCAACGAGGCCCTCGCCAAGGCGCAGGCCGCGCAGGTGGAGGCCAATCTGGCGCGGGCGGAGGGCAATCTTGCCAGGGAGCGCGCCGAGCAGCTGCAGGAGCGGCTCATCGCCCTGGAGAGCCGCGTGGAGAGGGCCAAGGCCGCGACGCGCGCGGAGGCCGAGCGGACGCGCAAACAGCTTATGGATTCGTACCATGAGCTGGGCGCGCAGACCGATGACTTCGAAGTGCCGGACCGAGAGGCCGGACTTCGCTTCCTGGAGTGGGTACAGGAGGAGTTGCAGGCGCTCCCCACTATCGTGGAGGGGTTCATGTCGTATGCCTCCCTGGTCACCTGTGAGGGTCGATGAACGCGCTCTCCCACGAAGGGTGCCGGCACTTCGAGGTCTTCGACCAAGCTGATGAAGACTTTGAGCGAGATATCTACAAGGTTGAGGACCCCGTAGTGAAGGAATCTGCCGGAGCCATCTATGACTGGATGTGGGGTCCGCACGGTCGCGAGGTGGTCAGGGAGCGGGCCGAGACGGCGAGGGCTCAGGTAACGTTTGGCGTTTGTTTGGCGTTTGCTGGATGTGGGCTATGTGTGGGTTTGCTGAATTTGTGTGCTGTGTCTTAGGCGGAGCGTGGCGAGAGGGTGGATGACTTCGGGGCGTTGAACAGCGTGCTGCCTGACCCGGAGCCGATCCTGGCGGAAGCCGTGTCCGGGGCCGCCCTGGAGGCGCCCCCAGAGCCTGCGGAAGGCGCTCCGGATGCCCCCGCATCTGCTGCGGCCGGCGGAGACCTGCCCCCAGAGACCACCGAAGGCGCGCCTGATGCCCCCGCAGCCGTTGCGCCGAGGGCTGAAGATCCTGCGACGGTGGCGGCGGAGGCGACAGCGGAGGCAACGGCGGAGGCTCCCGCAACAGCTGGGTCTTCGCAGGTGGCGAGTGGGTGTGGATAGTTAGGGAATTTTGGATATGTTGCTGAATTTTGGTTGCTGCGCAGGTTCAAGATTTTGGGCCTGCGCACGCAACCGCCACTACTAATTTTTTGGCGGCTTCGACCGTGGATGGTGGTAATAAATGTGATGGGTCTGCAACTGAGTTTTCTGATTTTGCTGACTCTGGGAGCTCGGTTGAGTGGACTGAGGAGTCGACGGAGGAGGACTTGGACTATTTTGCGGCCTTGGATGTGGCAGCGGCGGAAGCTTCGCCGCACGCTGCGGATACAGAAGATGTGCCTGGTCCGAGTACCGAGCGCCGGCGGCGAAGGGCGGTTGCGAAGCGTAGAGTGAGTGGGGCGGAGGGAGATCGGCTTCGTGTGAGTAGGGCTGGCCGGCAGGGACTGTTGTCGTTGCCAGCCGCTGTGAGTACAGGTGAGGGGGAATTGCGAAGTCTTTTTGCGGGTGAGGAGCTTAGGATAATGTTATTTAATTATAGGGAGATGGGAATTATTCCTAAGGTTGAGCCGATATAGAGTGTGGTGCCCTCGCTTGTACATGTGTAAAGGCTTGTGTGATGAGGTTGTGTGCCCCCGCACACTTGGCTATGCTTGCGAAGGCGTTATGTACTTGGTCTGGTGTGTTTTGTTATGCTGTGCTGGTCCGGCTGCACCCTTAGGTGACTTATGCACGGATAGTCTTCGCGGTAGACTGAGGTTTTTCGCACTTGTTGTGCTAGTCCGGCTGCACCCTTAGGCGACTTCTGCATGGATAGTCTTCGCGGTAGACTTAGGTTTTTGGCACTTGTTGTGCTAGTCCGGCTGCACCCTTAGGCAACTTCTGCACGGATAGTCTTCGCGGTAGACTTAGGTTTTTCGCACTTGTTGTGCTAGTCCGGCTGCACCCTTAGGCGACTTCTGCACGGATAGTCTTCGCTGTAGACTTCGGTTTTTCGCACTTGTTGTGCTAGTCCGGCTGCACCCTTAGGCGACTTCTGCACGGATAGTCTTCGCGGTAGACTTCGGTTTTTCGCACTTGTTGTGCTGGTCCGGCTGCACCCTTAGGCGACTTCTGCACGGATTTGTCGCACGTGAGGGTGGTTAGCGCTGAGCCTCGCGGTGACCTCGTATTGGTCGAATGTCGAAGACCGTCGTCGCGGTCTTTTTTCGACGCATGTTTTTGCGGGGGATTTTTCAGACATATATTACATGGCTCCGCCTCGTTAAAAACCTCACCCCCGGGAGGAAAAGAGTGCGGACCAGAATAAGATTGTTTTTGCGAATTACAAGGGCGAATCAGCCCTGATGAGTCAGACAAAAAATTTGCGGAGGTTGTCGATGTTCCAGGAGTGCTCCAGGTCTTCGCCGTTTGGTGCTGTGAGCCTGTAAGCGCTGGGGGAAGATTTCGTCTTGACTATAAAGGGGCCCTCCCACTTGGGCTCCAGCTTGCCCCTGGACTCTGTCCGAGTTGTTTGGACGAGTACGAGGTCCCCTTCGCTAAATTCCCTCGGGATGACTGCGTGGTCACGCCATGCTTTTGTCTGGGCTTGGTATTTGTTTAGGGCCTGTAGAGCGAAGACTCGGTCTCCGTCAATGAGATCCTTTGAAGTTGGCTCGTCCACGTCGGGGACGGCTGACGGAACTGTTCGCGGGGACCCATGTTTTATTCCTTGTGGGGTCATGGCCTCCGATCCGTATAGAAGGTGGAAAGGAGTAAACCCGGTTGCCCTGCACTCAGTCGTGTTTAGTGCCCAGACCGCCTCGGGTAACAAATCGGTCCATCTGCCCTTTTTTCGTCGAGGAGCATCTTTTTGACAGCTGTGAAGATTTTTCCATTGGCGCGTTCCACAACTCCGTTGGACTGCGGATGATAGACTGAGGCGAAGGCAAGCTTGGTGCCAATGGAGAAGCAAAAATCCTTGAAGTCTTGGCTGTCAAACTGCTTGTCGTTGTCAACTGTTAGCTCGGACGGTACTCCGAAGTGGCAAACAATGTTTTGCCAAAAGAACCTTTGGGCAGTTTTTGATGTTATTATGGAAACAGCGCTTGCCTCGATCCATTTGGTGAAGTACTCGACAGCGACGAAGGCGAACTTAAGGTTCCCCTGAGCGGTGGGCAGGGGCCTGACAATGTCCAGGCCCTAGCGCTGGAGAGGCCATGTGTGGGCGATCAGCTTTGTATACTGCGAGGGGCTGCCTGACCGAGGAGAAAACTTCTGGTAGGCTTCACAGGACCCTGTGACCCGATTTGCGGCGCAGATCATTGTGGGCCAGTAAAAGCCTTGGCGGATCACCTTAGCAGCTAGGGCCCTTGGCCCTGCGTGTGAGCCGCACATGCCACTGTGGACTTCGCGTAGGATCTGGATGCCTTCGATTTCGGTGACGCACTTAAGCATTGGCTGACTGACCCCTTTTTTGTAGAGTTGGCCTTCAATCAGTGCGAAGTCTCGGCTTCGATGTCTGAGGCGCTTGGCCTCACTGATGTCGACTGGATGATAGTACCCCTGTAGGAACAGGGTTATTGGTGCCCGCCAGTCTTCGGTCATGATAAGGTTGACTATGCGGTGGCCCTCGCTGTCATTGGTTATTTGGAGCCCTTCGGGGCTCCAGACGGCTGGCGTGCCGATGACATGAAAGAACACGTCGGAGGGCAAGGATTCGCCCCTGGCGGCAGCCTTGGCCAATGCGTCGGCCTCTTCATTCTTGGCCCGATCCACATGCTGCAAGGTGAATCCCTTGAATTGTCTCTCGAGACTTCGGATGGCCGCGAGGTGATGAGGACATCAACACCAACACGAGCACATCTACACCAGCAGCACCTTCTCCAGCCCAGGCACCATCTTCCCCAGTCCAGGCGCCACCCCTTCCACCTGGGCCAGTGACTCGGGCCCGTGCAAGAGAATTGAACTACATCATGTTGTTAAAGAACGAAGGCCCAGAAGAATAGACGACCAGCCCAATTGCGGCCCATAATGGACGACCTAGGGTTGGCCGCCCCTAGGGGCTGTGCCCCCTCTCTATTTATACAGGAGCTGCGCCTCCTTTATTTTCCGAGTTTTGTTTTAGATCTAGCTTTAGCTACTCTCGAGCACGCGCAAATCTGCGCTGTCTTCGTGTATTCAGAACTCCACCCTCGAGTAATAGATTAGATTGCTCGCATCTTTTTCTTGTTCGTTCTTCGATTGCGCACAGGAAACGATCTTCGTGATCAGGCCGATCTCGCATCAGCAAGGTCGGTAACCACAGGGAGTTGGTTCAGCGATTGCATTGGCGCCTCGGGCTTGCTCGTCGTAGTCGGATCGCAAGGGTCATCTTCCACCAAATCGGAATTATCTCTACTCGGCGAAAGATCGGGCACCTCAGCTACATCAATTGGTATCAGATTTCCAGGTTGATCGGTGAGTTTATCGAGTGTTTTTTTTCCTACAGTCCACAAAACCACATAAAAATTCAGGTTAGACCTTATCCCAGCACCCTTTTGAGCCTCGCACTTTCTTTCAATAATCTGCATTGTTGAATTTGTGTGCTTTCGCGTCATTTGTTGCTGGTTGCATTGTGTTCTTCCACCATTCAAATCCTAGCGCCGCCACCATCTCCCCTTTGATCACGCCACAAACCGAGTCAACATTGTTTCCTTGTTTTTCTCCTTCGGTTACGTAAAAAAAACAGAAAAAACAAACCGAGTCAACGGCCGTTTCCTTGTTTTTCTCCTTCGGTTACGAAAAAAAAACAGAAAAAAAAACGAGTCAACATCGTTTCCTTGTTTTTCTCCTTCGGTTACGTAAAAAAAACAGAAACAAAAAAAACAACGAAGGAGATAGGATACGGTTGTTTCATCCCGGTCGTTTGAAAACATAACTTGAGCTACCTTCCTTAAACCGGGCATAACTTTTCACTCGGGTGTCCGAAAAATCTGAAATTTTTACAGGAGCTAGTTGACACCATTCTGAGGCCGGCCAAACTCACCTTCGGTCTGTTTGGGTTCGACAAAATTGTCAAAAAAATTCAGGAAAATAAAGAAAAAAATCCGTCAAAGTTCTCGCACGCTTTTCAGAGAACTTCCTGATTTTCTGTAGACCACATTTGAACTCTGTTTTAGGTGAAACTTCGTGTAGCTCCTATTTTGTTGCTTCTTGTGCTGAGAAAAATATCAAAAAAATCATACAAAAAAGAAAAACAAAATCACTTGTGATTCCTACTAGTGGCCTCGCTAGTACAATATTTACGGTATTGCCATTCTGCTAGTTCCATCCGTCCTTTGCACTTGTGGCCAGCAATATAGTTTCGTGTTTTGCACTATAATTCAACTTTGCATTATTGTTTGGTCGTGCTAATCCTTGACTTGAGTGCAGCCTACCCAGAACTCCACATATTTCTACGACGAGTAGGTTTCTGTTTCTCCAGGCAATCGCTCATCCAATCTTTCACCGGTTCCACCTGTTGGTTGCAGTTCACCACTGTGGCTTGGTAAGAACGGATAAGAATTTGATAACAGCACTAGTGTAAGCGCCTTGTGAGCAGTACACCCCAGTTTTTGTCGTTTTTTTTTGGTGTTTTGGTGTTTGCGCTAACTATGGCAGGAGCACATGACACGGTGGATGCCCAGTTGCTGGAAGTAAAGGGACAAGTTGATGGACTTGCTGATGACATTAGGACGATGCATGCTTGATTCAACGGTCACTTCGACGACCGAGCGTTTCAACCAGCTTGACCTTGCTCAAACGGCGACTCGCACCACACTCGACACCATCCTGGCACGCCTTGATGCGTTGACCACAAAGATGGAGCAGGACTACGGCGGTGACACTGAGTGGGACGATGGAGATCGCCGTGGTCGTGCACGCCGTGTGGTTCGTCATCCCCCTAATGACTTATTTTCTAAGATTAAATTTAAAATTCCACCTTTTAATGGCAAATATGATCCTGCTGCATATCTTGATTGGCAGTTAGAGGTTGAACAAAAATTTTCATGCCATGATATTGCTGCACATTCTCAGGTTAAAGCTGCTATTAGTGAATTTACTGATTTTGCTTTAATTTGGTGGCGTGAGTTTAAAATAAAACATCCACTACCGTTCCAACCACTTGGGATCAGTTGAAAGCTGCGATGCGACATCGATTTGTGCCTTCGTATTATGCTCGTGATTTGCTTAATAAAATGCAGCGTTTTCAGCAAGGTTCTCAATCTGTTGAGGACTATTTCCAGGAGTTACAAAAAGGTATGATTCGTTGTGGGATATTGGAGGACAACGACGCTGCTATGGCACGTTTTCGTGGTGGTTTAAACCGCGAAATCCAAGATATACTTGATTATAAGGAATATTATGATATGACTACTTTATTTGAATATGCTTGCAAAGCTGAACGTGAAGTGCAGGGACGCCGCTCGAAGCCATATTCTAACCCTTTTGCAGGACGAAGCTCGACATCCACCTCAGCACCAGTTCCCCCTGCGCCATCCACGTCCACCACTACTCCACGCGAGAAGACGACCAAACCAGCCAGCACTGCCCCACCCACAGGTCGTACACGGGATATTCAGTGTCATCGCTGTAGAGGATTTGGCCATGTGATTCGGGACTGCCCAAACAAGCGCACTTTACTCATTCGTGACGATGGTGAGTACTCTTCCGCTAGTGATTCTGAAGAAATTGAACATGCACTACTTGCCACTGACCATGCAGCTAAGGCGGAGGTACATGTCAACCCGGGCGACGCTGATAGGTATGAAAGTCTTGTTGTGCAGCGTGTTCTCAGTACACAGGTCGCTTTGCCCGAGAAGAATCAGCGACACACTCTGTTCCATACAAAGGGTGTTGTGCAGGAGCGGTCAATTCGCATCATTATCGACAGCGGCAGTTGCAACAATTTGGCGAGTACCATGCTGGTCGAAAAGTTGTCGTTACCCACTCGTAAGCATCCAAACCCATATCACATTCAATGGCTTAATGATGGTGGTAAAATAAAAATCACGCGTTCCGTGCGAGTTCCTTTCTCCATGGGTGCTTATTCTGATTTTGTTGATTGTGATGTTATTCCCATGGAAGCATGCTCTTTGTTACTTGGTCGACCTTGGCAATATGATACTGATAGCTTGCATCATGGTCGTTCGAATCATTATTCTTTCATTTTTAAGGGTCAGAAAATAATTATACATCCAATGACACCTGAACAAATTGTTAAAGATGATCTTGCCCGAGCTGCTATAACTGCTAAACAACTTGATCCATCGCCCTCTGTTCCTTCTGAAATTAAGTTGAAGGCTCCTGTTTTACTTGCTACACGTGCTGATTTTGATGATCTACACGGTGCTCATTTGCCATGCTATGCACTTGTATGCTCTAGTGTCCTCATTTCACTTGATGATGCACCATCTTTGGCTATTCCCCCTATGGTTGCTAACCTTTTGCAGGAGTACGCTGATGTCTTTCCCAAAGACTTACCACCGGGTCTCCCACCGCTTCGTGGCATTGAGCACCAGATCGACCTCATTCCCGGTGCACAGCTTCCGAACCGCGCACCATACCGTACAAATCCGGATGAGACGAAGGAGATTCAGCGCCAGGTACAGGCGTTGCTTGACAAAGGATACATTCGTGAGTCTCTTAGCCCTTGCTCTGTTCCTGTGTTACTTGTTCCCAAGAAGGATGGGTCATGGCGTATGTGTGTAGACTGTCGTGCTATTAATAACATCACTATTCGTTATCTCTATCCTATACCACGCCTTGACGATATGCTAGATGAGCTTAGTGGTGCCATTATTTTCACTAAGATTGATTTGCGTAGTGGTTACCACCAGATTAGAATGAAACTGGGTGATGAATGGAAAACAGCCTTCAAAACGAAATTTGGTTTATATGAATGGTTGGTTATGCCGTTTGGATTGACTAATGCTCCCAGCACTTTTATGCGAGTGATGAATGAAGTTCTGAGGCCCTTCATAGGATTATTTGTGGTTGTTTATTTCGATGATATCCTTATTTACAGCAAATCTAAGAAAGAGCATTTGGAACATTTAAGTGCTGTTTTTGATGCATTGCGTGCCGCCCAGTTATTCGCTAACATGGAAAAATGCATCTTTTGCACACGACGTGTCTCGTTTCTTGGTTATGTTGTTACTCCACAGGGCATTGAGGTGGATAGCAGCAAGATTGCTGCCATTCGGGAGTGGCCTACACCGACGACGGTCACACAAATTCGGAGCTTTCTTGGACTTGCCGGTTTCTACCGTAGATTTGTTCGTGATTTTAGCTCCATTGCAGCGCCTCTACATGAGCTTACAAAGAAAGATGTGCCATTTGCTTGGAGTGATTCGCAGGAGGAAGCGTTCAGCACTTTGAAAGATAAGTTAACCCAAGCTCCCCTATTGCAATTGCCTGATATTAATAAAGTATTTGAGCTTGAATGCGATGCTAGCGGTATTGGGCTAGGTGCTGTTTTATTACAAGAAGGAAAACCAGTTGCTTATTTTAGTGAAAAATTAAGCGGTGCTAGTCTGAAATATTCTACTTATGATAAGGAGCTTTACGCGTTAGTGCGCACTTTACATACATGGCAGCACTATCTTTGGCATCGTGAGTTCATAATTCATTCTGATCATGAGGCTTTAAAACATATTCGTACCCAAACAAATCTGAACCGTCGTCATGCTAAATGGGTAGAATTCATTGAGTCTTTTCCTTACATTATTAAACACAAGAACGGGAAGGACAATGTTATTGCTGATGCTTTGTCTCGTCGCTATACCATGCTGTCACAGTTAGATTTTAAAATCTTTGGTTTGCACACTGTAAAAGATCAATATGTTGACGATGCTGATTTTAAAGATGCTTTCAGCCATTGTATTAATGGGAAACCATGGGGCAAATTTCAGATACAGGATGGGTTCCTGTTTCGCGCTAACAAGCTGTGTGTTCCAGCTAGCTCGGTTCGTCTTTTGTTGTTACAGGAAGCACATGGAGGCGGTCTCATGGGGCACTTTGGCGTCTACAAGACACATGAGGTGTTGGCTGCCCACTTCTTTTGGCCTCGGATGCGCGCTGATGTTGAGCGCCTTGTTGCACGCTGCACTACTTGTCAGAAAGCTAAGTCACGGTTGAACAACCATGGTTTGTATATGCCTTTGCCTGTTCCTACTTCCCCTTGGATTGATATTTCGATGGATTTTGTTTTGGGATTGCCTAGAACTAAGAAGGGGAGGGATAGCATTTTTGTGGTTGTTGATCGATTCTCCAAAATGGCTCATTTCATACCTTGTCATAAGACTGATGATGCTAGCAATGTTGCTGAATTGTTTTTTAGAGAGATTATTCGTTTGCACGGTATTCCCAATACAATAGTCTCGGATCGTGATGCCAAGTTTCTGAGTCATTTTTGGAGATCTCTGTGGAATAAATTAGGAACTAAATTGCTGTTTAGCACCACTTGTCACCCTCAGACTGATGGTCAAACTGAAGTAGTTAATCGAACTTTGTCTACCATGCTTAGGGCTGTTTTAGACAAAAATTTGAAACGTTGGGAGGATTGCTTACCTCATGTTGAGTTTGCTTATAATCATGCAACACATTCTTCTACAAAGATGTGCCCTTTTCAAATTGTTTATGGTTACATTCCTAGGGCGCCTATTGCTTTGTTTTCGCTTGATGCTACGGACGCCCCACACATAGATGCTCTTGCACATGTTGAACAAATGATTAATCTCCATGAACAAACTCAACAAAACATTGCTGCTGCTAATGCTAAATATCAGATTACTGGTAGTAAAGGCCGGAAACTAGTTACTTTTGAACCTGGTGATATGGTTTGGTTGCATTTGAGAAAGGAACGTTTTCCTACTTTGCGCCGTTCTAAATTGATGCCTTGTGCTGCTGGTCCTTTTAAGGTACTAACCAAGATTAATGATAATGCTTATATCCTTGACCTGCCTGCGGAGTTTGGTGTTTCCACTAGTTTTAATGTTGCAGATTTAAAACCGTATGCGGGAGAAGATGAGGAGTTGCCGTCGAGGACGACTTCAGTTCAAGAAGGGGAGGATGATGAGGACATCAACACCAACACGAGCACATCTACACTAGCAGCACCTTCTCCAGCCCAGGCACCATCTTCCCCAGTCCAGGCGCCACCCCTTCCACCTGGGCCAGTGACTCGGGCCCGTGCAAGAGAATTGAACTACATCATGTTGTTAAAGAACAATGGCCCAGAAGAATAGACGACCAGCCCAATTGCGGCCCATAATGGACGACCTAGGGTTGGCCGCCCCTAGGGGCTGCGCCCCCTCTCTATTTATACAGGAGCTGCGCCTCCTTTATTTTCCGAGTTTTGTTTTAGATCTAGCTTTAGCTACTCTCGAGCACGCGCAAATCTGCGCTGTCTTCGTGTATTCAGAACTCCACCCTCGAGTAATAGATTAGATTGCTCGCATCTTTTTCTTGTTCGTTCTTCGATTGCGCACAGGAAACGATCTTCGTGATCAGGCCGATCTCGCATCAGCAAGGTCGGTAACCACAGGGAGTTGGTTCAGCGATTGCATTGGCGCCTCGGGCTTGCTCGTCGTAGTCGGATCGCAAGGGTCATCTTCCACCAAATCGGAATTATCTCTACTCGCCGAAAGATCGGGCACCTCAGCTACATCACGAGGTACTGCATGAGCGTGGGGTCCTTTGCTGCATAGTCTTTCTCGACTTGGCCGGCAACTACCTTGGAGTCTGTTTTGATGATGCAGGTGGTGACTCCGAGGGACCTTAGCTTGCGGAGGCCGAGGATGACTGCTTCGTATTCTGCTATATTATTTGTGCATCTGTCGGATTCCAGAGCGAAGCTGAGGCGTGCTGCATATCTGTGCTTGACCCCGACTGGTGAGGTGATGACTGCAGCGGCGCCTGCCCCCGCATGGCACCATGCGCTGTCGCAATGGATCGTCCAAACCTTCTCTACGGACGGGTCTGGCTGTGTTGTTGGCCCAGTCTAGTCGACGACGAAGTCTGCCAGGACTTGTGACTTGATGGCTGTCCTGGGCTCGAAGCTGATGTGGTAGCCAGAGAGTTCGGCCGCCCACTTGGCAATCCTCACCGATGCCTCCGGGTTTCTAAACAATTCGCCGAGTCCCCTGTCTGAGGTGACTTAGACCTTGAATGCTTCGAAGTAATGGCGCAATTTGCGCGAAGACATGATGACTGCGTAGGCAATCTTCTCCAGCTCTGTCATGTTGCACTTGGACGGTGTCAGCACTTCGGAGACATAGTAAACGGGGCACTGCCTGACCACGCCCTCAACTGTCTGCTCCTGCACTAGTGCCGCGCTGACCGCATGCGGCGAAGCCACGACGTAGAGCAATAGGGGGAGCGAGGAGTCGGGGCTTGTAAGGATGGCCAACTCTGTCAGGTGCTGTTTTAATGAGGCGGAGGCCGCCGCCTGCTCTGGTCCCCAGGCGAAGTCTTTTGCACCACGGAGTGTTTTGAGGAAGGGGAGACTTCGCTCGGCGGACCTGGAGATGAATCTGTTGAGAGCGGCCAATCTGCCTGTCAGGCGCTAGACGTCTCTAGCGGACTGCAGAGGCGTCATGTTTATGATGGCCTGAATCTTGGTTGGGTTGGCCTCGATACCGCGGTGTGATACCAGGTAGCCTAATATTTTGCCTTGGCGAACGCCGAAAACGCACTTTTCCGGGTTTAGGCGGAGTTGTGCGTCTCGCATGTTCGCGAATGTCTCGGCGAGGTCGGCGAGATGGTCCTCCTTGCTCTTGCTGGCGACGACGATGTCGTCCACATATGTGAATATATTTCTGCCAACTTGCCCTTCGAGCACTGTTTTGGTAAGCCTGGAGAAGGTGGACCCGGCGTTCTTGAGTCCCTCCGGCATTCTGATGAAGCAATATGTGCCGAAGGGTGTTATAAAGCTGGTGCTAGCCTTGTCTTCCTCCTTCATGTATATCTGGTGGTAACCGGAGAAGCAGTCGAGGAGGGACATGACTTCGCATCTGGCCACGCTATCGACTATTTTGTCGATCTGCGGCAACGGGAAATTGTCCTTTGGGCAGGCTTTATTGAGACTGGTGAAGTCGATGCACATTCGCCACTTCTTGCTCTTTTTCTGCACCATCATGACATTAGAGAGCCATGTGGGGTAAGCCACCGGCTCGATGAATTTGGCTTCCAGGAGGCGGTGCACTTCTGCCTTGGCGGCCTCTGTCTTCTCGTCGGACATCTTGCGAAGCCACTGTTTTTTCGGCCTTACCGAAGGGTCGATTCCCAAGCTGTGCTCAATTATGGAACGGCTGACCCTGACCAGATCGAGGGCTGACCAGGCGAAGACATCCTTGTTCTGGGATAGGCAGCAGAGGAGCTTCTCCTCTTCATGCGAAGTGAGGTCTTCGCGGATAGTGACTGTCTGCTTGGGCGTGGCCTGGTCGAGGGGGACAGTCTTGGTCCCGTTGTTGCTCTGCAGTTGTGCCTTGTCGTGCTGCTTATTGGTTGGGCTGGCGGGCGCGGGGACCTCGCGCTGGGCCGTGAGGCAGTGCACGTTTCTCTGACCGGGCACGAAGTCCCGCTCTATGTTGCGCGCAGTCTGTTGATTGCCGTGGACCGTAATGACACCTAACGGACCTGGTATCTTCATACATAGGTACAGTCCGTGAATGGCTGCTTCGAACTTATTGATGGAGCCCCGGCCCATGATGGCATTGTATGGATATACCATATCCACGATATCAAAGGTTACTTGCTCGCTTCGGGCATTGGGTGCTACACCGAAGGAGAGAGGCAGCTCTATTTTGCCGACCGGAAAGGTGCCCTTGCCGCCGAAGCCATACAACGGGTTGTCCGAAGGCTTGAGCAGGCTGTGGCTTATGCCCATGCGATCGAAGGCGTGTAGGAAGATGATGTCCGCCTAACTGCCATTGTCAACGAGGACTTTGTGTAGGTCCCATCCTGCCATGCTGCAATTGATAACCATGGCGTCGCAGTGGGGGGCGCTGCGCAGGTCGACGTCTCGTGCGTCGAAGGTTAGCGGTATGTGGGACCACTTTGTCTGCACGACTAGGCCGGTGATGGCGACGTGGTTGATGCTGCGGTAGTGGTACCGCTTCTGCCGCTTTGTGTCGAAGTCGGTGCTGGACCCCCCAGTTATCATGTGAATGACTCCGCGATATGGCTGATCGGCGAAGTCTTCCTGCTTTGGCGCATGGGGGATGTTTTGATGTTGCTGGTGTGGTGGTGGGGGTGGGGGAGGTACGATTTGTACCTCCTGATGGTGTTGGTAAGCGTGGTGCGGTGGATGCGGGGCGGGGGCGTGGATATATGGTGGAGGGGGTTGCTGGTAAGTGTGTGCGACAACTCTGGGGTTGTCGGCTGGTTGCGCCCGTGCCATCCTGTCTCTGGTGGCCTTCGTTTCTAGGCAGTCTTTGGTTGGTGGGCGCAGTCTTCGCCGTGGAAGAGGCAGTAGAATCGGCGCGGCGGCTGCGCACGCCCCCGACCCCTACCGCGAGTTCCATTTCCGCGGCCCTGGGGGGATACTCCTGGCGACGAGGGGCGTCAGCAGCGGGGTGCTGGTTGGCGATGTTATGCACTTGCTGTTGATTGCGGCCGTCTCGACCGGAGTCCGGCTGCGGAGTCCTTGTCCACGTGCGGCTGGACTGTGGAGCATCTTTTGGCTTCCTTTGGGACTCAACCTTGCGCTGGTGGAGCTCTTCGGATTTGGCGTACTTTTCAAACAGCTGATATAATTCCTGGAAGTTCTTAGGCGGATCTCTGATGCAGTGGCTGTAAAGGACACCGGCGCGAAGGCCACTGATAGTGTAGTGGATGGTGATCTGGTCATCGACTGAGGGCAGCTGTGACTTGAGTGTTAAAAATTTGCGGTAATACTCCCGCAGAGTCTCCTTTTCCAGCTGCTTGCAGAGCGAGAGTTCGGCCAAGGCGTCGGTGTCTGGGCGGTACCCTTGGAAGTTGAGCAGGAACTTGTCCCGGAGGCTTCTCCAGGAATCAATGGACAGCGGAGGCAACCTGGTGAACCAGGTGAGAGCTGGGCCCTCTAGGGCGATGATGAAAGACTTCGCCATTGTGGCGTCGTCCCCTCCGGAAGATGCGACGGCGACCTGATAACTCATTATGTATTGTGTCGGGTCGGTGCTGCCGTTGTACTTGGGATAGGTCCCTGCCCGGAAGTTAGCTGGCCAAGGCGTCACTTGCAGGTGTGGCGCCAGGGGACTTCGCTCATCGAGATAGTTGACCCCTTGGAATGGCGTGGCGTGCGGGAAGGTGTGGTCGCGCTGGGGGAAACGCGGGTCTTCCGGTTGCGCGCGGTGTTGCAGGGGTGGCCCATGCTGCAGGCCGAGGTGGCCTTCGCGCGTGTCTTCCAGTTGTGCGCGCTGCTGGAGGGGTGGCCCATGCTGTAGGCCAAGGTGGCCTTCGCGCTGCATCAGCGCGATCTCCCGCTCGAGGTCCTGGGCCTTTTGCTCTTCGTCGCGTATCATTTGCCGCACTTTGGCTAGTGCGGACACGCGCTGGCGCTTGGCCTCCAGTATCTCTTTCTGCCTCTGGAGATTGCGGTTCTTGAGGCGCAGGGCGCGCAGCTGTAGCTGTTCTTTCGCCGAGACGCCGAGGACTTCACCGTCCTCGGGGAGGTCCGTGCCCTCCAGTGGGGCGAAGCCTGAGGGTGGCTGCGATTGTCCTTCAGGGCCGCAGGTGTGGAGAGTGTCGTCTTCGCAGGTGCGGGGAATGTCTTCTTCAGTGGCCTCTTGGTGGGTGGATTGGGTGAGGGCGAGGGCCTTGCCCTTTATTGCGGCAAGCAGTGCTGCCTTCGCAGCCTCGTCAGCCTTCGGGTTAGCTCTCTTGGGTGCCATCACGGGTGGTTTTCTCGTAGCACGAACGGTGGGCGCCAAATGTTGGAACTTGCTCTCAGTTGCAAGGGGATCCAACAAGGGTGAACAATGACGTCAAAAGGGTTCTCGCGCGAGATGGCAATAGCTCTGTTAATCTGCCCTCTCACGGGCACTGTGCGGGGGTATTTATAGGTGTCTAAGCGCCCAGCGCCTTGTGTTAAGGACGCATGTGCCCTCAGATACCCAGGTTATCCCCAAAATATTCCCATAAAGCGGGGTTACAGACTGTAATTACAGGAATGCCTTGGTAAATTAGGCACGTAACACGCAGCGGCCACGCGGGGCCCGTTACAATGGGCCAGATCACACGTGGGCCTCTGAGCTGGACGAGGCCGCACGGTGGGATGACGACGTCGCAGGCCTTCGTCTAGCGCCGTATCAAGCGAAGGGTGTCCCTGCCCGTTTTGTCTCCGTCGGACCAGCGACTGCAGCGAAGGCCTCGAGCGAAGGGTGGCGTCTTTGCCTTTGCCCCAACAATCAGGTTGAGTTGAAAATACCAAAGTTGTAGTTCACTGTTTAAGCCTTCCAGGAAGTCCTAGTTTTCTATTTTTGGATTAATATTTGAAAAGTGATGATCAAAACAAGTGATTGCTGTAGTGCTGTCCAAAAATTCTGCTTGTGCTTATTTGATTGTTAGTTCACCCTTTTGGCAAAAAATGGTTGGTTAGCACTAAATTAATATAGACTTGCCATGACTAAGCTTAATAATGCATGTGTGTCATGTTTTAGATGTTTCCTTTTCTAGTTGATTGTGATGTTGTATTTGTGTTGCGTAAAATGTTGTCGTCTTTTAATGGTGTTAATGACGAACGCCGATAACGTACGACTAGCTAGCGTTGCGTATAGTCGTTGTAGTGTCTTACTAATTAATGTTCAGTTCGCTACCGTGTATTTGAATGTCTTGTGATACATTTCATCATATTCATACATATGCATCTTGCATCTCATTTAGGACCGAGAGATGATGTTCGAGGAAGTGATGTGGTGCCAACCACAAGATGCAGTTGGTGGACGATCTGAAGAGATGATGGACTTATCCAGTGGATGCTCGCCAAGCGAGTACCCCAAAGCAAACACTATCTAAGTGTTAAATTAAAGGCAAGCCCCGATTTTATGCATAACCGTTTATATATGCTATTTTACTACACTTAATGTTTGTAGGCTTGTATTGTGCACTTAAGTGTAGGAGTTGTCTGAAACCCTAGTTGCATGAACTCAGGATTCCTTTGAAATGGATACTAGTATGCTAGGTCGAGTAGCTGCTTTGCTAATTAGGGATCTCGGTAGAAGTCGAGTGATTTTTCTAGCACTCGCGCGAGGTCAGGAATTGGTTGTATCCATTTTCATATCGTAATGATGTTGGTCTGTGGACAACGATCCATGGGGATTGGTTGTCTACGAGACGAAAAATGGGAATAAGGATTAACGTGTGGTACCGTGTGTCAAGCGTTTGAACGTACTAAGCACATGCCGAGAAATATGGTAAATCGGTAAGCCTAGTACCTGACTGAACCTGGCAGCAGATTGCCCTCCTCACGCGACCTGAGACGTGATCTCCCATTCCGGTTATGGTGGGTACAAGTGCGGTCACTGCACGACGGCAGTCGGGGTCAGTGAGGCATTGTACGCCAAGGCGGTGAGCCCCTCTCTGCTGACGGGGAATCGATGGGGACGGTTGGTGTGTGTGGGGACGGAGTGCATCGCCACGTCGTGTGTTTAGGTTTACCTTGCAAGGTTTACAAACTCGATTCGAATCGTCTGCTTCTCGCATTTAATTAGACTGCTTGATCCATGCTGCTACATTGAGTAATAAGTGGAAATGAGTTGATTGGCAAAAAGATGTTGATTGGTAAAAATGTTTGATACCATGTATGATTAGCTAGGTACACATCTAGTCTAAAGGATTCTACTAAAACTTGAAAAGCTAAAACTTGTTTTTAGACTCAGCTAGTGCTTTTGGCAAACCAAACCCCTCAGCCAAACAGCTGCATGTCTAGAGGTAGAGGAGTAGACTCCTCACACCGGGTAAGTCTAGCTGAGTATTAGTATACTCAGCCTTGCTTGTGGCATAATTTTTGCAGGTACTCTTTAGGATGATTAGTTGATGGTGGGACTTGGCCTCCATCCCTACCACCGAGATAGATGGTCGAGTGGGTTATTGCTTCCGCAGGAGAGGACCAGGAGGGGTAGTGTGGCCAGGCTTCGCCATGTTACTCGGTTCTTCTCCATTAGTTATTTCCACTGCATTAAAAATTTATGGTTATTATTTTTGAAACTCCGTTAATGTAATTACTAATAATACTTATTAAATTTGTGGTATTATATTTTATTGTATTTCTCTGTGCCTCACCTTCGTGTGAGCTAGTGGTATTCGATCGTGGTAAGTGGCTTTATCGGACTAGATCCAAGGGACTGACGGGTTATTCCTGTTTAAGTGTGTTGCTACCTGTAAGGATGCGACTTGGGCACTTAAGCTGGAATAATTCAGGCGGTTCCGCCACAGCTGGTATCGGAGCAAATACCATTACCGAGAAGTCAATAAGTCATGATTACTAACCTTTTCTAAAGTAAAACTTGCTTAGAAAACATTGTTGGATAGATCGTCAGGACGATAAGTTAGACCTAGGACGTGAAGCCTTAGGAAATAGATGGGTAGCTAGGTGGCTAGTTATTTAGGCCATAAAGGCTACTACTATTATTAATAAGGATGCTGTCGAAGCACCCGAAAAATTAGTTAGGTCTGAGAAGACGATTAGAATGAGCATGCATCATGATTGTCGCATTATAATTGTCTCTTGTGCATCAACATGCTTCTCTCACCTTTATTCCAATAATAAGAACTTGTGAATAATGTGATGTATTACCACCTTGTGAACTCTAAGAAATGCCTTACCTCGTGTCAGATTGGTAAGTCTTGTTAGGTCGTGCTATGTGTTTCTCTTGTCTTGCTAGGTAGGTGGTATTGTAATTGTTCAACCCTCTTTGCCAAAAATAAAATTGTTGCCTGTTTTGCTCATGAAAAGAACCCCCTCCAAACAACCTTGAGTTTAGCAAGTGAAACTTCATAAAAAAATTCATGCTTGAGCTGGTATTTTTGTTAACCCTTGTGTGTTTTGGGCTTGAAGTTACACCTGCACAGCTTATAGACCCCCACAGCTTGACCGCTAGACCAACCCAAGTCTACTTATGCACTTGTGTCAAAAAATATATTTGTTGTTGGTGTCTAGTTGCGCAAACCCTATCAAGGCCATGTTTCTTTCCATAAATCCTTGCTCCTAAAACTTCATAGCATTTCTGTTAATCATCCTAGTTGATCCTGTTTGCCTACCTCTCTATTCACCTGGATCTGGTAATCTTTTTCCCTTGTGAATCATGTTGTGGCTTTATCATCCGAATCTCTGGGTCCTTCATCAATTCTGCCCTATTATCTGGTTATCTCCTATAACCTGTTCTCAACTATTGGATGTTGATTTGCTTAAAATCTCTCATTTCTGGTCATTCTCATACCCCCTTCTCCGAGGGTCATGACGCTTTTTTATCAACTTATCTCTAAATAGCATATCCATTTGGTTCAATGTATTTGATTGTTGTCCTTGGTTCTCTCATGTCTCTAAAAGCTCAACAATCTATTTTAATCTCAAGGTCGGTTCATCCTCATATCAAATCTCGTGCTAATATCTAATCTGATAATCTCCATGTTGATCATAAAATGGTTCTCTGAGTTAAATAAAAATTCTTATCTAATGCTCTTTTGCCAACAATCTTTGCTTCAACTTAGTCACATTTTCTGAGCCATACTCTCATGGGCTCCATCTATCTGTGCTATGTGGATTCCTCATTGGTTGCGTTTGGTAATGGTATTATGGCTAACAACTGATGGTGCCGCGACGAAACCGAGAGCCTACTATGGTGCACACATGGTTGAGCTGCTCGGCACGCGCTGGTATCGTGGTTAATAGTTGTGATCCATTACGAGACTATACTGATGTGCTATCTTTTGTGAACATTCTCTCAGAGTGGTCGCTACATTTTGTCTCAACATGTCGTGATATTCTAACCAAATCTATCTTTAGTATCTTGTCAAATCACATCTCATAAATTTGCATCTATCTCCAGCCTGGGAGTTACATGCTTCTCCACCCTTAAAGATCCTCATTCGAATCTCGGGACGAGATTCTTTTAAGGGGGGAAGGCTGTGACACCCCAGGTGTCAGTTTCGTGTTATATCGGGAAATTTGTCCTAATCTCGGACGCTCAGTGAAAATTTCTATCTTCTTATCACATTTATCTCCTTTCATCAAGTTAATCGTAAATACTTCACCGAATTCGGAGCTATTCGATCTTGACGAATGCCAAATTTGGAGCCTGTTAAAACTTTTATTTCTCAGAACAAATGCAAACTCAAAAATCATTCTCGACTTATAAATCTCATCTGAAGCTCATTTAATCAAACTCTCGACGGCTGCTAATTGATTTGAGCCCGAGTCTAATTCCTCGAACCTTGATCTATGTTCGACTACTTTATTCGGATCCGTACTCTCAAACGGAATGCTCAATATTTCGTCCTCTAACCAATTTTATCTGACTCGGCCAAATATCTCATGTCCGAACCGAACTCAAAACCCCGTATCAACAGCGACTTTAAAATATCACGATTCGCCTTCTCCGACTAAAAATCCAAAGCCGATCAAATCTCATGACGATTTATTTTCGAATCATGCGTAGTGAATTATTTCCAAGCTAATTCAAATCAGACTCTCGACCGAGTTAATCGCTCACCCGTCCGTTCGTCCGAACTCTTGCTCACTCTGTTTTGCGTACCGACGAAATCCGCGGGAGCATTTTTATTCCGAGAATAATTAGCATTCCGATAATCCGTGTTTAATCAAAATGCCATAAAATAAAATGGAAATAAATTATCGCGGCCCAGTTTAGTGTTTGGGCCAGCCCAACCCAGCCCAATAGGCCCACTAAGGAAACCCTAACCCTAGCACGTGTCTATAAATAGGAGCCCTCTCTCCTTGCACTTGGCTATTTTGCACACCCACCCCTCAAAAATGTTTCAGCCGCCAGTAGCCTTTCTTCCTCCCACGCGCAGCAGGCGCCCTTCTTCCTTCCTGGCTTCCCTTGCGCAGTGGCAGAGGCTTCCATGGACGTCGCCCTCCCCATGCCCCTGAGCGCGCAGGGCAGAGCAATCGCTGCCTCCCTGGATCCATGGCGCCCAGCAGGAGCTTTTCCTCCATGGCCGCCAGCACCTCTCCATGGCATCGTCCCCAACCTTCTAGCCATGGTACAGGTCTCATCCTCGGCTCCCTCACCTTCCACATGCAGCAGCGAACCTCCTCCTTTAGCTCGTCCTCCCCCTGCTCCCCAACCAGCAAGAAGCCAGTGGCCTCCCCTTCCCTGCTCTTGCCATGGCCGAGCCCCCTCTGTTGCAGACCGAACTCCATCTCCGGCCAGCAGTCATGGCGCCCTGCACAGCGTTCCCTCACCCCTATTTTCCCCCTTGGTCGTGCGCAGGAGCTCCTTGGGCCGACCTCGGCGAGCTCCATGGCTGGCGCCCAGCAGCAGCCCTGCGCAGCGCCGCTGCTCCATCCCCTCCCTAGCGCCACCCTTTTCTTCTACCTCTGGCCGGTCTTTTCTGCGCAGCAAGATGCACGCTGCAGCAACACCGTTCTTCGCCTTGCGTCGTCGTCGAGTTTCGCCATTCCCCTCCCCCAAAACAGCAAGACCACAACAGCCCCCGATTCCCTCCGTGTCGCTTGCATGCCACCCGCTCGATGTATTGCGCAGCCACATTGTCGCTGCTCGTTGTCCGTCAATGCGCAGCCCCTCTGTTTTCCCCGTTGGCGCAGCAGCCCCGACGCCTCCGTGCGCTGCCGGCTCGCTATTTCGTGAAGCGCAGTGGACAGCACGCCGTCGACGCTCACCGGTGGTTTGCTGTTCTTGTGCAGCCCCAATGTCGTCGTCGTTCACCCCCGGTGAGACCGCGACGATTTATGTTCGATTCCGCATCGGGTTATTTTCCTATGAGTAAATGTGTATGTGCTGTTTTGTTTTGTGGAGGAGAGGAACCTTGCGTTTTGCGAGAAGGCAAGTCGCCCAACACTCGTCGACGTGCGAAGCGATGCACCAATCGGAATCGCCATCGTCCTTACAAACGCGGATTGGGTTTGTTTATGGTGAGCCAATGCATGTCGCTCTCAATCGACTCGATTAATTATTTTGAATGGATGTGTGTAAAATGTTTCGGTTATGCGCATTGGTAGGATCGCGTTTGCGATTGGAGAACAAGAGTTTATTCGATGTATGCGAAATGTAGTTAGTCTAATTAGGTTTTGGTCGATGACGTGCATGTGTGATTATGTGTGTGAAAATACATTTGTATGAAGGGAAGCGTGTAGAGAGGAAAATGAAGTAGAAAAGAACTCCGATGTTTTTATATCTTGGTAGGAAAAATATGCGATGTGTTGTTTGATGTGTGCGATTTGTAGTTTGTACAATTATATTTTAGTCAATGTGGTGTACATTGGTGTTGGAGTGTGTGTGGGTATAAAAATATTTTGGTTATGTGTCGTAGCAAGGTTGCCTTCATGTTTTGGTAAGCAAACATGTTGTGTTGTTTAATGTGATGAGTAGATTGGAAATACGTGGGATGCGAGGATTTAATTAGTGCACGTAGGTGTGTGAGTGCCGTGGTGTGATATAGTAGTGGTGGTGTGAGATATTTGTTTGAGGTGTGCGGGTATATGCCGTGATATGGTTATACTCGCGACGAGAAAAGATGTACACATTGGGTAACACGATGCTTAGGTCGCTGTTGTATAATCGAATAAAGGATGTATTATTGAGCTGGAATCAAAATGTGGGGTACTACTGGTACGCTAGGCAGGCGGTGTTCCAAATAAATAAATCAGTGGAGGTGGTAGTCGTCGTGCGTGATTTATGGTTAGTGAGTAGTTGAATTACGAGTTATGCGAGAATCATGTTAGAAACTAGTACGCGGCGTGTAACTGTGCTCGTGATGTGAATAACATATCAGTAGGTATTGTTGGTGTCATTAGCAAGTGTGATGATTTTGGTTGTGCGATAAATTTTGAAGGGCGAAGAACATGTCTAGTGTGTCAATCAGGTTAACCGATAGGTTCCGTAAATATGCTTGTGATGCTTTTATGTGCATGATAAGCTCGACGCCTTGTCGTCGTAGTCTCAGGAAATTTTCTGAAATACGCTAGTGCTCCACTGGTGAGTTGAATAAACTTGAGATGTATTACAATAGCTGTGTGTCATGCTGGTTATCCAAAAATGGTGAAAGGTGGTGTGTGATGGTAATTGGAAATAGTCACGTCATTAGCCAACTCATGTTAGGTAGGACTTGATTGTGTTAAGTGATTGTTATTGTTGGAACTTGCTCACTGGCGCAAGTTGATCCAACGGGGGGGGTGTAATAGCGCAAACAGGGTTTCAGCACGTGATGGCAAAAGCTCTGTTAATCTAGCCTTTCAAGGGCACTGTGCGGGGGTATTTATAGGTGTCCGGGTGCCCGGCTTCCTGTGTTAAGGACGCATGTGCCCTCAGACACCTAGATTATCCCTGAAATATTCCCATAAAGCGGGGTTACAGACCGTAATTACAGGGAGGCCTTTACAAATTAGGCCCGTAACTCGCGACGGCCACGCAGGGCCTGTTACAATGGGCCGGATCACACGTGGGCCTCCGTTCTGGACGAGGTCGCAGGATGAGACGACCTCGTCACAGGTCTTCGTCCGGCCGCGTGTGAGGCGAAGGGTATGTCTGCCGCTGTCTTGCCACCGTTGGTGCAGCGAGTACGGCGAAGGCTTCGAGCGAAGGGTGGCGTCTTCGTCTTCGCCCCGACATTTGCCCTCCGAGGGACCAGTTCGACTAAGTCACCTGCTGCCGAAGACGTCGCTAGATGGCGGAGACGCTGCCCTCGCTCGAAGTGGTTCCGCGGGGGTTTTTGACATGACCGTTGATTGACGCCGTACTGTTGGATTGTGGGTTTCCCGAAGCACCACGCCCTGTGTATAAAAGGGGACGGGGGGCGCGTTTTGAACTTTGTCTTTCCGCGCTCCGCGAAAACCCTAACTGCCTTCTCAAATCTCTTGCTGCTCGTCTGCCCTCCTTGCTCTTGTTCGCCGGAGATCTGGCCCGTGTGAAGCAGACCGCCCGCCGCCGCCGCCGGTACGTAGCGATGCTGACCTCTTCTTCTTCTGCTGCCGCTATGCCGCCGGCCGATGCGTCGTCTGAGGAGACGCTGAGCACTATGGCGGTGGAGGAGTTGCGCGCCGGCGACACGGTGAATTTCGGTGTGTCGCGGATGTCCTCGGTCCGCGTGCAAGATATGCAGCGGCTTGGTTACTTTGGCGGCGGAGTCGCTCGTGTCCCGGGGACGGAGGAGGTCCCTGAGCCACAAGGCGAGTTGGTTGTTTTTGAGGCATTCTTCGCCGCTGGTCTTCGCTTGCCTGCGCACCGATTCGTGGGAGAAGTCCTACGCAGATTTAACGTCCAGATCCACCAGCTGACTCTGAATGCCGTGGTGGCTCTGTCAAAATATGTCTGAGCGACGACTTCGTACGGCGGACAGCCATCGGTCGAAGTCTTCGCGAAGTACTATTGCCTGCACTGGCAGAAAAGGATGATCGGAAATAAGGTTGCACAGTTTGGATCATGTACATTTACGCTGAAGACCGGCAAGACCTCGATGGAGGTAGTTGAGTTGGTTCCTTGCGCCCGCAATAAATGGGGCAACTGGCATGAGTTTTGGTTCTACGTTGCGGAGGGCACAGTCAAGGACCATCCGGGGCTCCCCGTGGCTGAGATGTGCTCGTATTATTACTCAGCGTACCCGCAGTTTGAAGTGGCGGAGGAGGATGCAGACGAAGGGCCCTTCGGTGCACGGCCGGCCTGAGCAGCGGGCGCGATTTTGTTGAGGAGTTTGTGGCGTATGGGGTGTTGCCTTTGGCGCATGGCTGGGCGCTGGGCGAAGTATGCCCTCGCCAGATGCCTTCCCATGGTGGGATGCTGGTTCGAAGTCACGCCTTCACACTGGATCTGCGTGGTCGCAATCCGGCCGCCGTTGTGCGTGAGGCGGAGGATGGGGCGGTGCGGATTGTTGGTCGGTACGTGCCGAAGACAGAAGGCCAGCGTAGCTGGGATATACACGGGTCTAATGACCGCTTGAACAGGGTCTTCGAATTGAACCGCCTGCCGTATGGCGGTTATCCCGGGCAAGACGATGTCGATCGTCGTGGGAAGAAACCGGTGGCAGAGACTGGAGACGACCCCGCGCCGGCGGCCGCCCCATCCTCTAAGAAGAGGAAACTAGGTATTGCTGCGGGAAGACTGGGGGTTTCCGATGGTTTTGCTAGGGAATTGATGAGGACGTGCGCGACCCCGGGGGGAAGGATGTCTTCGCCCGAGCTCCGGGAGTCTTCGGCGCGGATGCTGAGGGTTACCGGGGGTCGGTGGCCTAAGAATGTTCCTATCCCCCGCGCGGCCGGTGAAGATTTTTTACATCTCGCATGGTTCGTGATTGGAAGGTGTTTCCTTCTAGGCGGAATATTGCAGCTGTTTTGTCAGCAGAAATGGACAAGGATCGCAAGGGAGCTGCGCAGAAATGCCAGGCGGTCGTCAGGCCGCCTGAGGCTAGGCCGAAGAGGTTGCGGGGGGCTGCGAAGGCTGCTGCCCCCGGCGGAAGCCAGCCGACACAGGCGGCGAAGTCGGCCGGCCCTGGGTCCAGCAGGGTGCCGGATGCTGCGAAGGCGGCCGCCGCCGGCGGTACTAAGTCTGTCCCGACGGGAGCCGAGAAGGCTCGAGAGTTGCCTCCGCCGGGCAAGCGCGTTCCCGACTTCGCCACGGATATTAGCGTGGATGATTATCTTGTTGGTAAGTCGTCAGCTCGAGTTTTTTTTGATATATTGATACGTCGCAGGGTCGGGCGAAGGCCAGCTTGTTGTTGTTCCGCCCGCCGTGGCGACCGTGGTGGCTGTCGTGGAGCCTAGGGCGAAGGGTGGTGCTCTTAGTGCCGGTGGTGAGTTTCCGGCGCTCACTGCCGTCAGGGACGAGGCGGGTGCAGTGTCCCGCCGGCTGAAGGAGGTGTTAAGTTAGGTAAATTGAGCTAGACTTCGGCTTTTACCAGCTTTGCTGGGGCTGTGGTCTTATGGGTGTCTTGCAGGCGGCTGACTTCGCAGACCACGCGGCGTCGGGGGCCCTTATGGCAGTTGTGTCTGCCGAGGTCGAGAGACTTCGGGCGCAACATGCTGACGCCGTCCGGGACAAGTCGGCCGCCGATAGCAAGTGCCGCAAGCTAGCGGATAAGGTGGCCGCGCTAGAGGGTGAGAGGGCTGACCTCCGGCGCCAGCTGGCGGAGGAGAGGAAGGAGGCTAATGAGGCCCTCGCCAAGGCGCAGTCTGCGCAGGCGGAGGCCAATTTGGCACGGGCGGAGTGCAGACTTGCCAGGCAGCGTGCCGAGGAATTGGAGGAGTGGTTCAACGCCCTGCAGACCCGTGTGGAGAGGGCCGAGGCTTCGATGCGTTCGGAGGCCGAGCGGACGCGCAAACAGCTTGTGGACTCGTACCACGAGCTGGGCGCGCGGACCGTTGACTTCGAAGTGCCGGACCAAGAGCCCGGCCTTCGCTGCCTGGAGTGACTGCAGGAGGAGTTGCTGGCGCTCCCCACCATTGTGGAGGGGTTTATGTCCTATGCCTCCCTGGTCACCTACGAAGGGGCGATGAACGCGCTGTCCCGCGAGGGGTGCCGGCACTATGAGGTCTTCGACCAAGCTGATGAGGATTTCGAGCGTGATATCTACAAGGTTGAGGACCCTGTAGTGAAGGAATCCGCGGGAGCCCTCTTCGACCGGATGTGGGGTCCTCACGGCCAGGAGGTGGTCAGGGAGCGGTCTGAGACAGCGAGGGGTCAGGTAATGTTTGACTTTTGTTTGGTGTTGTTGTGGGTTATATGTGGGTTTGCTGAATCTGTGTGCTGTATCTTAGGCAGCGCGTAACGAGAAGGTGGACGACTTTGGGGCTTTAAACAGCGCGCAGCCTGACTCGGAGTCGAACCCGGTGGCGGCTGTGTCCGAGGTCGCCCCGGCGCCGGCCCCAGAGACCGCCGGAGGTGCCCTTGATGCCCCCGCAGCCACCGCGGCCGGCGGTGGCTCATCGCCAACTGCTGCGCCGAGGGCTGAGGATCCTGCGAAGGTGGCGGCGGAGGCGGCAGTGGAGGATCCTACGACGGCTGGGCCTTCGCAGGTGGCATAGCGGGTGTGGGTAGTTAGGGAATTTTGTATATGTTGCTGAACCTTGGTTGCTGCGCAGGTTCAAGATTTTGGGCCTGCGCACGCAGCCGCTACTGCTAATTTTTTGGCGGCTTCGACCGTGGATGATGGGAATGAATCAGATGAATCTGCGTCCAAGCTTTCTTGTTTTGATGATTCTGGGAGTTCGGTTGGGTGGACTGAAGAATCGTCGGATGAGGACTTGGATTATTTTGCGGCCTTGGATGTGGCAGCGGTGGAGGCTTCGCCGCGTGATGTGGATGCTGAGGTTGTGCCTGGTCCAAGCACGTGCGTAGGCGGCGAAGGGCGGTTGCGAAGCGTAGAGTGAGTGAGGCGGACAGCAGTCGGCTTCGTGTGAACAGGGCTGGCAGGCAGGAACTGTTGTCCTTGCCGGCCGTCGTGAGTGCAGGTGAGGGGGAGCTGCAAAGTCTTTTTGCGGGTGAGGAGCTCAGGATAATGCTATTTAACTATAGGGAGATGGAAATTATTCCGAAGGTTGAACCGATGTAAAAGTGTGATGCCCTCGCTTGTTCATATGTAATGGCTTGTATGATGAGGTTGTGTGTCTTCGCACATTCGGCTATGTTTACCAAGGCATTACGCACTTGGTCTGGTGTATTTGTTAGGTTGGTCTGGTGCGCATGTAGTCGGTCTTTGCGCGGACAGTTTGGCGTAGTCTTTTCCACGCTTGTTGAGCTAGTCCGGCTGCACCCTTAGGCGACTTCTACACGGATAATTTTCGCGGACGACTCTGATTTCTCGCACTTGTTGTGCTAATCCGGCTGCACCCTTAGGCGACTTCTGCGCGGATAGTTTTCGCGGAAGACTTCGATTTTTCGCACTTGTTGTGCTGGTCCGGCTGCACCCTTAGGCGACTTCTGCGCGGATAGTCTTCGCGGAAGACTTCGATTTTTCGCACTTGTTGTGCTAGTCCGGCTGCACCCTTAGGCGACTTCTACGCGGATAGTCTTCGCGGAAGACTTCGATTTTTCGCACTTGTTGTGTAGTCCAGCTGCACCCTTAGGCGACTTCTGCGCGGATAGTCTTCGCGGAAGACTTCGATTTTTCGCACTTGTTGTGCTAGTCCGGCTGCACCCTTAGGCGACTTCTGCGCGGAGTTGTCGCACGCGAGGGTGGCTGACGCTGGGCCTCGCGGTGACTATGTATTGGTCGAATGTCGAAGACCGTCGGCGTGGTCTTTTTTCGACGTAGATTTTGCGGGGGATTTTTCACTTGTATATTACATGACTCCGCCTCATTAAAAACCTCACCCCCCAGGAGGAAAAGAGTGCGGGCCAGAATAAAAATTGTATTTGCGAATTACAAGGGCGAGCTGGCCCTGATGAGTCAAACAAAAAATTTGCGGAGATTATCGATGTTCCAGGAATGCTCCAAGTCTTCGCCGTTTGGCGTTGCGAGCCTGTATGCGCTGGGGGAGGCCTTCGTCTTGACAATGAAAGGGCCCTCCCACTTGGGCTCCAGCTTGCCCCTGGACTCTGTTCGGGCTGTTCGGACGAGTACGAGGTGCCCTTCGCTGAATTCCCTTGGGATGACTGCCTGGTCGCGCCATGCCTTTGTCTGGGCTTGGTATTTGTCCAGAGCTTGTAGGGCGAAGACACGGTCTCCGTCGATGAGGTCCTTCGAAGTTGGCTCGTCTACGTCGGGGACGGCCGACGCGGATGTCCGAGGCGACCCATGCTTTATTTCTTGTGGAGTCATGGCCTCCGATCCGTATAATAGGCGGAAGGGGGTGAACCCAGTCGCCCTGCACTCAGTTGTATTCAGTGCCCAGACCACTTCGGGTAACAGGTCAGGCCACTTGCCTTTTTTGTCGTCGAGGAGCATTTTCTTGACGGCTGTGAAAATTTTGCCGTTGGCGCGCTCCACAACTCTGTTGGACTGGGGGTGGTACACGGAGGCGAAGGCGAGCTTGGTGCCAATGGAGAAGTAGAAGTCTTTGAAATCTTGGTTGTCAAACTGCTTGCCATTGTCGACCGTGAGTTTGGATGGTACTCTGAAGCGGCAAACAATATTTTGCCAGAAGAATTTCTGGACTGTCTTCGATGTGATGGTGGATACTGCCCTCGCTTCAATCCATTTGGTGAAGTATTCAACGGCGACAAAGGTGAACTTGAGGTTCCCCTGAGCCGTGGGCAGGGGCCCGACAATGTCTAGGCCCCATCAGCGCTGAAGGGGCCACGTGTGGGCGATCAGCTTCGTGAACTGCGAAGGGTGCCCCGAGCGTGGGGAAAATTTCTGACAGGCTTCGCAGGATCTGATGACCCGATTTGCGGCGCAAATAATGGCGGGCCAGTAGAAACCTTAGCGAATCACCTTTGCCGCTAGGGCCCTAGGCCCTGCGTGGGAGCCTCAGGTCCCCTTATGGACTTCGCGCAGGATTTGGACGCCTTCGGTCTCGGTGACGCACTTAAGCATCGGTTGACTGACCCCCTTCTTGTAAAGTTGGCCCTCGATCAGGGCGAAGTCCCGGCTTCGGTGGTTGAGGCACTTGGCCTCATTGCTATCGATTGGGTGATAGTACCCCTGCAGGTACAGGGTTATTGGGGCCCGCCAATCTTCGGTCATGATGAGGTTGATTATGCGGTGGCCCTCGCTGTCGTTGGTTATTTGGAGCCCTTCAGGGCTGCGGACGGCTGGAGTGCCGATGACGTGGTAGAACACGTCGGAGGGTAGGGCTTCGCCCCTAGCGGCTACCTTGGCCTTGGCCCGGTCCACATGCTGCAAGGTGAATCCCTTGAATTGTCTCTCGAGACTTCGGATGGCCGCGAGGTATTGCATAAGTGCGGGGTCCTTTGCTGCATAGTCTTTCTCGACTTGGCCGGCGACCACCTTGGAGTATGTTCTGACAATGCAGGTGGTGATGCCGAGGGCTCTTAGCTTGCGGAGGCCGAGGATGACAGCTTTGTATTCTTCTATGTTGTTTGTGCATTTGTCAGAGTCCAGAGCAAAGCTTAAGCATGTCGCGTATCTGTGCTTGACCCCGGTGGGTGAGGTGATGACTGCAGCGGCGCCTGCCCCCGCGTGGCACCATGCGCCGTCGCAGTGGATTGTTCAAACCTTCTCTGCGGACGGGTCCGGCTGTGTTGTTGGCCCGGTCCAGTCAACGATGAAGTCTGCTAGAACTTGTGACTTGATCGCTGTCCTGGGCTCGAAAGTGATGTGGTAGCCGGAGAGTTGGGCCGCCCATTTGGCGATCCGTACCGATGCCTCCGGGTTTCTGAATAATTCACCGAGTCCCCTATCTGAGGTGACGCGGACCTTGAATGCTTCAAAGTAGTGACACAATTTGCGCGAAGACATAACAACTGCATAGGCAATCTTTTCGAGTTCCGTCACGTTACATTTTGAAGGTGTGAGCACTTCGGAAACGTAATAAACTGGGCACTATCTGGTGACGCCCTCTACTGTCTGCTCCTGGACCAGTGCTGCGCTGACCGCGTGCGGGGAGGCCGCAACGTAAAGCAACAGGGGTAGCGAAGAGTCGGGGCTTGTAAGAACCGCCAATTCCAACAGGTACTGTTTCAGTGAGGCGAAGGCCACCGCCTGCTCTAGTCCCCAAGCGAAGTCTTTTGCGCCGCGGAGTGTTTTGAGGAAGGGAAGACTTCGCTCAGCGGATTTGGAGATGAATCTGTTGAGGGCGGCCAATCTGCCCGTCAGACGCTGGACGTCTCTGGCTGACTGCGGGGGCGTCATATTGATGATGGCATGGATTTTGGTTGGGTTGGCCTCGATGCCGCGGTGTGATACCAGGTAGCCCAATATTTTTCCCTAGCGAACGCCGAAGACGCACTTTTCGGGGTTCAGGCGAAGTCGTGCGTCCCGCATGTTCGCGAATGTTTCGGCGAGGTCAGCGAGATGGTCCTCCTTGCTCCGGCTGGCGACGACGATGTCATCCACATATGTGAATATATTTTTGCCGACTTGCCCTTCAAGCACTGTTTTGGTAAGCCGGGAGAAGGTGGACCCGGCGTTCTTGAGTCCCTCTGGCATTCTGATAAAGCAATATGTGCCGAAGGGTGTTATGAAGCTGGTGCTGGCCTTGTCTTCTTCCTTCATATAGATTTGATGGTAACCGGAGAAGCAGCCGAGGAGTGACATGACCTCGCACCCGGCCGCGCTATCGACTATTTTGTCAATCCGAGGCAACGGGAAGTTGTCTTTTGGGTAGGCCTTGTTGAGACTGGTGAAGTCGATGCACATTCGCCACTTGCCGCTCTTTTTCTGCACCATAACAACGTTGGAGAGCCACGTGGTGTAAGCCACTGGCTCGATAAATTTGGCTTCCAGGAGGCGATGCACCTCGGCCTTGGTGGCTTCTGTCTTCTCGTCGGACATTTTGCAGAGCCGTTGTTTTTTCGGTCTCACCGAAGGGTCGATTCCCAGGCTGTGCTCAATTATGGATCAGCTGACCCCGACCAAGTCGAGGGCAGACCAGGCGAAGACGTCTTTGTTCTTGGACAAGCAGCATAGGAGTTTATCCTCGTCATGTGAAGTGAGGTCTTCGCTGATGGTGACTGTCTGCTTGGGCGTGGCCTGGTCGAGGGGAACAGTCTTGGTTCCGTCGTTGCTCTGCAGTTGTGCCTTGTCGTGTTCTTTTTCGGTTGGGCTGGCGGCCGCAGGGACCTCGCGCTGGGCCTTGAGGCAGTGAACATTTCATTGCCCGGGGACGAAGTACCGCTCTATATTGCGCGCAGTCTGCTGATTGCCGTAGACCGTGATGGCGCCTAACGGACCTGGTATCTTCATGCACAGGTACAATCCATGAATGGCCGCCTCAAACTTGTTGATGGAGCCCCAGCCCATGATGGCGTTGTACGGATACACCATATCGACGATGTCAAAGGTGATTTGCTCACTTCTGGCATTGGGTGCTACACCGAAGGAGAGAGGCAACTCTATCTTGCCGATGGGGAAGGTGCCCTTGCCGCCGAAGCCATACAACGGGTTGTCCGAAGGCTTGAGGAGGCTGTGGCTTATGCCCATGCGGTCGAAGGCATGGAGGAAAATGATGTCTGCTTGACTGCCATTGTCTACTAGGACCTTGTGCAGGTCCCAGCCTGCCACGCTGCAGTTGATAACCATAGCGTCGATGTGGGGGGCGCTGCGCAGGTCGACGTCTTGGGCGTCGAAGGTTAGCGGTACATGGGACCACTTCGTCTGCACGACTGGACCAGTGATGGCGATGTGGTTGATGCTGCGGTAGTGGTCCCGCTTCTGCCGCTTTGTGCCGAAGTCGGTGCTGGACCCCCCAGTGATCATATGAAAGACTCCGCGATACGGCTGGTCGGCGAAGTCTTCTTGCTTTGGGGCGTGGGGGTTGTTGATGTTTTGTTGTTGCTGGTGTGGAGGTGGGGGTGGGGGAGGTACGATTTGTACTTCCTAGTGGTGTTGGTATGCGTGGTGCGGTGGTTGCAGGGCGGGGGCATGGATGTATGGTGGAGGGTGTTGCTGATAAGTGTGCGCGACAACTCTAGGGTTGTCGGCCGGTTGCGCCCGTGCCATCCTGTCTCTGGTGGCCTTCATTTCTGGGCAGTATTTGGTTTGGTGGGCGCAGTCTTCGCCGTGGAAAAGACAGTAGAATCGGCGCGGCGGCTGCGTGCGTCCCCGGCCCCTACCGCGAGTTCCATTTCTGCGGCCCTGGGGGGGGATATTCCTGGCGGCGAGGGGCATCACCAGCGGGGTGCTGGTTGGCAATGTTGTGCACCTGCTGCTGATTGCGGTCGTCTCGACCCGAGTATGGCTGCGGAGTTCTCGTCCACGTGCAGCTGGACTGTGGAGCATCTTTGGGTTTCCTCTGAGACTCAACTTTGCGCTGGTGGAGCTCTTCGGATTTGGCGTATTTTTCAAATAGCTGATATAACTCCTGGAGGTTCTTGGGCGAATCTCTGATGCAGTGGCTGTAAAGGACGCCGGCGCGAAGGCCACTGATGGCGTAGTGGATGGCAATCTGGTCATCGACCGAGGGCAGCTGTGACTTGAGTGTTAGAAACTTGCGGTAATACTCCCGCAGAGTCTCTTTCTCCAGCTGCTTGCAGAGTGAGAGTTCGGCCAAGGCGTCGGTGTCCAGGCGGTACCCTTGGAAATTGAGCAGGAACTTGTCCCGGAGGCTTCTCTAGGAGTCGATGGACAGCGGTGGCAATCGGGTGAACCAGGTGAGAGCCGGGCCCTCGAGGGCGATGATGAAAGACTTGGCCATCGTAGCGTCGTCCCCACCGGAAGATGCAACGGCGACCTGATAACTCATGATGTACTGTGCTGGGTCAGTGCTGCCGTTGTACTTGGGATAGGTCCCTGCCTGGAAGTTGGCAGGCCAAGGGGTTACTTGCAGGTGTGGCGCCAGGGGGCTTCGCTCGTCGAGGTAGTTGACCCCTTGGAATGGCGCAGCGTGTGGGATGGCGCGGTCGTGGTAGGGAAGATGCTGGTCTTCGACTTGTGCGTGCTGTTGCAGGGGTGGCCCTTGTTGCAGGCCGAAGTGGCCTTCGCGCTGCATTAGCGCGATCTCTTGCTCGAGCTCCTGGGCCTTCTGCTCTTCGTCTCGTATCATTTGCCGCACCTTGGCTTGTGCAGACACACGTTGGCGCTTGGCCTCAAGTATCTCCTTTTGCTTCTGGAGATTGCGGTTCTTGATGCGCAGGGCGCGCAGCTGTAGCTGATCTTCTGCAGAGACGCCGATGACTTCACCGTCCTCGGTTAAGTCCGTGCCCTCTGGTGGAGCGAAGTCTCGGGGAGGTTGCGGCTGTCCTTCAGGGCTGCAGGTGCGGTGAGCGTCGCCTTCGTTGGTGCGGTGAGCGTCGTCTTCAGTAGCCTCTTGGTGGGTGGAGTGGGTGAGTGCGAGGGCCTTGCCCTTTTTTGCGGCCAGCAGTGCTGCCTTCGCAGCCTCGTCAGCCTTCGAGCTGGCTTTCTTGGGTGCCATCGCGGGTGGTTGTTTTGTAGCACGAACGGTGGGCGCCAAATGTTGGAACTTGCCCACTGGCGCAAGTTGATCCAACGGGGGGGGGTGTAATAGCGCAAACAGGGTTTCAGCACGTGATGGCAAAAGCTCTGTTAATCTAGCCTTTCAAGGGCACTGTGCAGGGGTATTTATAGGTGTCCGGGTGCCCGGCGTCCTGTGTTAAGGACGCATGTGCCCTCAGACACCTAGAGTATCCCTAGAATATTCTCATAATGCGGGGTTACAGACCGTAATTACAGGGAGGCCTTTACAAATTAGGCCTGTAAAGCGCTACGGCCACGCAGGGCCTGTTACAATGGGCCGGATCACACGTGGGCCTCCGTTCTGGACGAGGTCGCAGGATGAGACGACCTCGTCACAGGTCTTCGTCCGGCCGCGTGTGAGGCGAAGGGTATGTCTGCCGCTGTCTTGCCACCGTTGGAGCAGCGAGTACGGCGAAGGCTTCGAGCGAAGGGTGGCGTCTTCGTCTTCGCCCCAACAGTTATATATGTTGTGTCTCGAATTATGATAATAATAGGCAAGCCGACGTGTATGCTGTCTAGCGGGCTGTGTCGTTGTTCTAGCTAGCCGACTCGTTAGATGACTTTAGTTAAGCTTGTAGTCACGGTAAATTTGCTTGTTCTATTCTAAATACGTTTGGTTACGGTCGTGGATGAAAAGTATTAGTGCTCATGTTATGTCTAATTTAAAACGCAAATGGTTGGGTGATTATTGTGGAGAATGCGTCGTTGATTGGTTGTAGTAGTTTTAGTGCACTAAATGACTTGAATAAAATTTGCAAGTCGACTTGTTGGTTCTAATTTGATTATCTTAACTCAATTAAATAGTAAAGCGTTAGAGTAATTCAAGTCGCTCGAACGCGGCGATTCTTGAATTCTATAGGAGCTGAAATTTATTGATTGCTGTTTTCGACTGCACGCACTGTTTTAGTTGTGTTGTATGTTTGATGAACTAAATTGTATTTTCTGTAGATATGTGCTATAGAAAAGTGGTAGATAACTTTATTATCTTGCTGGTGTTAAAATTTGATAGGCATAAGTCTGACCGTTTAGGAGCTATGCTTTTTCCAAATTCAGTAACTGAATTTGTCCAAATTCTGTACAGATTTCAGAAACTGCATGGTTTGCTCAATTTAATATTGCAATCTGTTCATGGTCGTTATAAGAAAGTTGTAGATGCTTTTGTGACCTTGCTTGTGTTAAAATTTCATATCCATAGGCCTGGTAGTTTAAGAGTTATGAATTTTACAAACTGGTTGCTGTGTTCTGTTCTATGTTCGAACAGATTTCGAAAACTGTAATGTTTGATTTGATTAAACCTAGAATCACTTCTTGGTGATTATAAAAGTTATGTAGTTCTTTTACCAAGCTTTCCAAAAATTCTTGGATCACTATTTTTGGTGACCTGAAGATTAAGTTATGGATGTTTAAAGTCTGAAGACTGAATCTGTCCAGTTCTGGACAGCAAAGCCTTCTAGTGTCTTTTGTCCTTAGCTAAATATTGAATCACCTTGAGATGTTTATAAATGATATGTATACAATTTTATTATCTTTCCAGAAAGTTTAAGATCACTTTGTTTGGATGTCTGAATCTTCAGTTGTGAATTTTTGAAGTTCCAAGTCTGAATCTGTCCAAATCTGGACAGCGCGGCTGTGATTGCACTTTTTGACCTTGCTAAGTGTTGAATCAGGTTGAGTTGAAAATACCAAAGTTGTAGTTCACTGTTTAAGCCTTCCAGGAAGTCCTAGTTTGCTATTTTTGGATTAATATTTGAAAAGTTATGATCAAAACAAGTGATTGCTGTAGTGCTGTCCAAAAATTCTGCTTGTGCTTATTTGATTGTTAGTTCACCCTTTTGGCAAAAAATGGTTCGTTAGCACTAAATTAATATAGACTTGCCATGACTAAGCTTAATAATGCATGTGTGTCATGTTTTAGATGTTTCCTTTTCTAGTTGATTGTGATGTTGTATTTGTGTTGCGTAAAATGTTGTCGTCTTTTAATGGTGTTAATGACGAACGCCGATAACGTACGACTAGCTAGCGTTGCGTATAGTCGTTGTAGTGTCTTACTAATTAATGTTTAGTTCGCTACCGTGTATTTGAATGTCTTGTGATACATTTCATCATATTCATACATATGCATCTTGCATCTCATTTAGGACCGAGAGATAATTATCGAGGAAGTGATGTCGTGCCAACCACAAGATGCAGTTGGTGGACGATCTGAAAAGATGATGGACTTATCGAGTGGATGCTCGCCAAGCGAGTACCCCCCAGCAAACACTATCTAAGTGTTAAATTAAAGGCAAGCCCCGGTTTTATGCATAACGGTTTATATATGCTATTTTACTACACTTAATTTTTGTAGGCTTGTATTGTGCACTTAACTGTAGGAGTTGTCTGAAACCCTAGTTGCATGAACTCAGGATTCCTTTGAAATGGATACTAGTATGCTAGGTCGAGTAGCTGCTTTGCTAATTAGGGATCTCGGTAGAAGTCGAGTGATTTTTCTAGCACTCGCGCGAGGTCAGGAATTGGTTGTATCCATTTTCATATCGTAATGATGTTGGTCTATGGACAACGATCCATGGGGATTGGTTGTCTACGAGACGAAAAATGGGAATAAGGATTAAGGTGTGGTACCGTGTGTCAAGCGTTTGAACGTACTAAGCACATGCCGAGAAATATGGTAAATCGGTAAGCCTAGTACCTAACTGAACCTGGCAGCAGATTGCCCTCCTCACGCGACCTGAGACGTGATCTCCCATTCCGGTTATGGTGGGTACAAGTGCGGTCACTGCACGACGGCAGTCGGGGTCAGTGAGGCATTGTACGCCAAGGCGGTGAGCCCCTCTTTGCTGACGGGGAATCGATGGGGATGGTTGGTGTGTGTGGGGACGGAGTGCCTCGCCACGACGTGTGTTTAGGTTTACCTTGCAAGGTTTAAAAACTCGATTCGAATCGTCTGCTTCTCGTAGCTAATTAGACTGCTTGATCCATGCTGCTACATTGAGTAATAAGTGGAAATGAGTTGATTGGCAAAAAGATGTTGATTGGTAAAAATGTTTGATACCATGTATGATTAGCTAGGTACACATCTAGTCTAAAGGATTCTACTAAAACTTGAAAAGCTAAAACTTGTTTTTAGACTCAGCTAGTGCTTTTGGCAAACCAAACCCCTCAGCCAAACATCTGCATGTCTAGAGGTAGAGGAGTAGACTCCTCACACCGGGTAAGTCTAGCTGAGTATTAGTATACTCAGCCTTGCTTGTGGCATAATTTTTGCAGGTACTCTTTAGGATGATTGGTTGATGGTGTGACTTGGCCTCCATTCCTACCACCGGGATAGACGGTCGAGTGGGTTATTGCTTCCGCAGGAGAGGACCAGGAGGGGTAGTGTGGCTAGGCTTCGCCATGTTACTCGGTTCTTCTCCGTTAGTTATTTCCACTGCATTAAAAATTTATGGTTATTATTTTTGAAACTCCGATAATGTAGTTACTAATTATACTTATTAAATTTGTGGTATTATGTTTTATTGTATTTCTCTGTGCCTCATCTTCGTGTGAGCTAGTGGTATTCGATCCTGGTAAGTGGCTTTATCGGACTAGATCCGAGGGACTGACGGGTTATTCCTGTTTAAGTGTGTTGCTACCCGTAAGGGTGCGACTTGGGCACTTAAGCTGGAATAATTCAGGCGGTTCCGCCACACTCACATCCCTCTAGGTCATCGTCTCCCAGTCAACTATGGTTGCTGTATCGTTGCCTTCGTATGATGTAATTATCTAACTATTTTGTACAGAACTTCTATAGTAAAGATGTGACATTCGTTTTTGTACCATGAGTCATCATATGTGTGAGAATTGATCCTAGCACACTTGGTGATTATTTTCATGCCCGGGTTTCGGGCCCCTAGAACCCGGGTGGGACATATATCCGACCGTTAATCGAATAAAGATTGAAATCTACATGCGGTCATTATTACAATTAATGACGGAACATTTAACAACCATCGACGACCACATTTTTGTGGTCGTTGTTTACTTTTGACGACCACATTTTGGCTATTAACGACCACATATCCTATTGTTGATACTCATTTCTCTTGTAGTGATAGCCCTCGAGTTGTGGCCCATAGCTTTGGCTTCCTCTTTTAGCTTTGTTGCATTCTCCTCGCTCAGGTCACCACCAGCAAGATCTCTAACGAAAAATCAACTTATTCACCCATTTCCTCGACATAAGAGCTAGTAGGTCCAACTATGTCTGCTTCAAGAGCAACTCTTTGCTCTTCGACCCCCTTTTCTGATCCCAAAGTTTCACCACCTTCGGTGCCTTTTGCTTCATCGTCTTCTTCCTCTGGTGACGAAGATCCAAAAATTGCCTCAACAAGAGATTCGATCTGTGGGCTCTTCGCTCCCACTAGGGATCCCTCTACCATCGTAGGTGCCAAAGCATTACCCCCTTTGCTCGTGCCCTTTGTAGTTAACAACAAGCTGGTCATCCTAGGGATGAAGTAGAAGCACTTCCTTATAAGGCTGAAGTGCCCGATCATTCGGCGAGTGGAGATAATTCTGATCTGGCAGAAGATGACCCTCACAATCCGACTACGACGAGCAAGCTCGAGGCACCAATGCAATTGCTGAACCAACTCCCTGTGGTTACCGACCTTGCTGGTGCAAGATCAGCCTAATCACGAAGATTGTTTCCTGCACGCAATCAAAGAGCGAACAAGAAAAGATGCGAGCAATCTAATCTATTACTCAAGGGTGGAGTTCTGAATACACGAAGACAACACTAATCTGTGTGTCTTCGGAAATAGCTAAGGCTAATGTAAAACAAAACTCAAGGAACAAAACAAGGTGCAGCTCCTGGTAAATAGAGAGAGGGGCGCAGCCCCTGGTGGCAGCCAAGGTGGAAAAACGAAACCCTAGGGGCGGCGCATCCTAGGTCCTCCACCTCGGGCCGCAGTTGGGCCGGTCGTCTATTCTTCTGGTCCCTCATTATTCAGTAGCATGACGAAGTTAAGATCTCTTGCACAGGCCCGAGTGATTGGCCCAGCTAATGAAGGAAGTGGCGCCTGAGGTGGAGTTAACCCAACTGAGGAGGGAAGTGGCACCTAAGGTGGAGGTGCTGCCGGTGTAGTCGTACTCGTGTTGCAGTTGATGTCCTCATCACTTCCTTTCCATTGTTCTTGTGCAGTTGTCATCTTCACTTCGATCTTAGCAATTTTAGTTTTTTTCCTCTTCAAGGGAGTGGCCCTGTCCGAAGGTGATTCTTCGTCGCTATCAATTTCAGCATCCTTTGTTTCTTCATCACCAGACTCATTTTGCTCTTCTTTCTTAGAGGCCTTCTTGTTAGGTAACTTCATACTTCTCGTCCATTTTTTCTCCAACTTTGGTGATGGGGACCAATTTGGAATAGTTTGGATATTCGAATCCAAGAGTATCCATGACTCTATTCAATCTTTGCTTCCCCTAGGTCCTAAAAGCAGAAGTCATAGCTTTGATTTCCTTAACAAGATAATTCCCAATGATCTCATTGCATTTTGTTTCTAACACTTCCTTCTATTCAATAGGTGTTGGGGGCCTTCTTCCTCCGAAGGTCCTCAAAAACATTACTGACCATATGTTTTTCGTATGACATGGATTACTACAGTGGGCTTCGGCTTCGGGATGATGGTTTTCTCTTATAACAAGGTGAAGATGTAGCCCGAAGGTGATAAGAATGGACAACGAAGCTATGGCCGAAGAGCTTCGGTTTTGATGTGATGACGAAGACCAAGTATGATGATGACTGAAAAGGGACAAAGACTACTCAGTCCTTAATGTTTTGTGTTATGATAATAGATGAATGTCAGGGACATGAATGTAATTTTATCTGGGCTGTGTCCCGTACTGTTCACACTGGATTGTATTCACTCTCTCGCATCCACACCTTCGAGCAAGCCGAAGGTATCAATGTAATGTTAATCTTGTCGATATTCATACATGCTTTATGGAATACAAATTTGAATGAATTAGTAAGATGCAGTTACTATCTTCATCTTTATGCATTCTTATTTGCATGTTAAATGATGAAGGTACGTCCTTCGTCTGATGAGCATTATGCCCAAGTGGAGATAATGCTTCGGAAGACGAAGATCCTTAATCTTTAACAATTGTGTTGCCTTGTTCTTGATTCACAGCGTTTGAGAACAAGTGACCAACATTGGCGCCTACCTCCGGTGAACTCAAATGGCCACCTTTGGCAAGCATTCAGCCTCACCATGCCGCCAAAGAAGACAATAGCGCTAGGGGCTGCTCTGTAACCACTGGACACAAATCAGGAGACACTCTCCCTATGAGAAGCTAGGAGCCAAAAGAGAAAGGCTACCAGCCCAACACCTCAGGAGGAGGAGTTGGATTAGGAGATAAGGGATTTAGAAGCCATTCACCAGCAAGTACAAAGGAAGAAGGAAAAAATGCTTCAGCTAGCCAACCTTCAGAGGAAGATTGACAAAGCAGCTAAGGAAATGCGTCATCTCACTCAGGATGACCAAGACCGAAGGCCCCAACACAGGGAGCTTCGTCAAGAGAGCCCAATCAATGAAGATGAATGGTACGACGATTTTCACCATGGTAACTTTGCTTTCGATGATGCTTCTCCTTTGGCAGCAGAGTTGCAGGCTACCCCATAGCCACCATCTTACAAGCCACCTCACCTCCCCATGTATGATGGGCATTCAGATCCAAAGCAGTTCTTGATGAGCTATGAGGCAACAATATCCTCGTATGGGGGCAATACTATCATCATGGTGAAGTCCTTCATCATGGCAGTTAGAAGTGTGGCTCAGACATGGTATTCTTCTCTTCGGCCAGGGAGAATTACGTCGTGGCACTTCCAGGGCTTCCAGACGAAGCCAGTCACTACCCAAGCTCTGTTCCAATGCATACAGGACCATGAGGTGTACCTGCAAGCGTACGTCTGAAGGTTCTTGTGACTGAGAGCTCAAGCGCCTACAATGCCTAATGAGATTGTCATTGAGGCCATGATCAAGGGGCTCCGACTAGAACCCACAGCATAATATTTTACAAGAAAGCCACTACAAACATTGGAGAAGGTTCTCCAGAAGATGGATGAATACATCCGAGCTGACAATGATTTCTGCCAAAGAAGGAAGGAAGCATATAGGTATTCTGAGGTGACTAGGGGCTTCAGAGGAAGACTCCACCCCAGGCACGTCAGAACAATCCACAATCCTAATACAAATGATGATAGTACCAACCATACTTAGAGCAGCCATCACAGCTCGTAGTCTTCGGGAATACAATAAACTTCCTATAGGCCACCTGCCCCGAGAGGCAGAGGGGGAGAAGCTTCGGGGGAAGGTGTGGTAATCAGCCTAAGAAACTATTCTGCCTATTCTGTGGCGAATATAAGGGACATACCACCAGGACATGCCAAGTAACGATCCAGAAGCAGAAGGAAATCGCTGAAGCTAAAGCACGACGGAACCCGCCGAAGTAGGTCCTGCATACTGCTTCGTGCTATTCTCTGTATGTCCCAAAGTATGTGGGCAATCAGCAGCCTACGATTTCTACTGCTTCGGTGAGCCATTCCCATGCTTCCTGGGCTTAGTTGCCACCACCGCCACCACTGGCGCTTGCCTTGGGTCATGATCAACAGCCAGAAGGGCACCTTCGGGCTCAGCAACAACGTGACCTTCGGGAGGAATCCGAAGCTTGCACAGTTAACGGTACTTTGCCCGAGTCAAGGCATATCTACTGAAGGTGGCATAATGTTTCAGCCAAAAGAGAGCTCCAATTCAACGTATTTTTACTCTTTTTGCTTTTATATTTTCTTCTAAAAAGACAACACACGAAGGTTTAACCTTTAGCCTGTGGTTACACCATCGAGTGTGACAAGAATGAGTCAAGAAGCTCCTAAGTCGTTCCTAAGGGAGCGCAGAGTAAGTTTCAAAGCTTCAAAGTCGTTCCTAAGGGAGTGCATAATAAGTTTCAAAGCTCCAAAGTCGTTCCTAAGGGAATGCAGAGCTTAAATGCCACCTAAATCAGAGGTGAAGAAGCTCCAAAGTTGTTCCTAAGGGAATGCAGAGCTTAAATGCCACCTAAATCAGAGGTGAAGAAGCTCCAAAGTCGTTCCTAAGGGGATGCAGAGCTTAGCTCCAAAGTCGTTCCTAAGGGAATGCAGAGCTGAAAACCACCTAAGTAAAAGGTGAAGAGACTCCAAAGTCATTCCTAAGGGGATGCAGAGTCTGGGTGCGTATTTGAGTGGGTGTTTATCTTTGGCATAAACATCATTTTGCATCATAACATCACATCATATCGCATAGCATCGCATCATACATCATTTTGCATCAGCGAAAAGCCATGGAGAAGGAAAGTTCCTCCTTCGAAAATATATGTCGGATCATGAAAGAAGGTGTTGTAGCACAAGGTATACCTTCGGCAAATATACTTTTATACATGAAGGGAATCATCGACAGCAGTATTACTATGCAACAACCGTGGCAAAGTACTCAGTATTGAATCGATAGAAGGGGAATCTTTTTCTTCGTGAAGCATGAAAAGAAGGGAAGGTGTTTTTTCGCCAGCGGCTCAAAAACGGTATGTATGAAAGTTTCATGCTTCACAAAGAAATACATTACATTAATACAAAGTGTTTACACATGTATCTCACAAGACTACGTTCAAGGACAGTTTACTAGCAAAAATACAAAGTTCTAGTCTTCCTTCAGGATTTTCTCAACGGCTTCGTTTAGAAGCTTGTTGACATCTTCGTCAACATCCTCATTGGCAATCCTAATGTACTCAAGCAACTCCTTCAGGGACGGGTTAGCCTCCAGATTATATGGCTTCGGTGGGGGAGATAATTCAGTTGCACCAAAAAATATGTTTATTAGTTCTGAAGCTAAAACAGTTCACAAAGATAAATCACAGCAGATGTACCTATAAGTCTGGCGCGCTCTGCAGCTTCTTCGACTCCTTTGGCTTCTTCTTGAGCGTCGTGAGATTCTTTTTCATTTATCCTAATAGCTTCATCAGCTATCTCATGTCTGCCCTTCATCTACCTCGGAGTAAAATTTCCCGCTTAACGAAGAAGCTTTGGCTGAAGGATTTCTAATGTCGTCGGCTGAGAGGGCAAATTCTGGCTGAGCAACAGCCTTCGCATGATCACAACGACCTTTTCTAGAATTGATAGAACCCCGTGGGCACCAGCAAAAGCATATAAATCTCCTCAATCGCTAAGGATTTCGTCAAAAGCTTCGGCATCCCCGCTGATCCACTAGATAACCCCGTTAGGGTCACTGCGGATGAACTTCTGCTCAGAAGAGTATGCTCCAACCTTTGCAAAGCTGTTCATTAGATTCTTGGTGCATTCTAGGGATATTCCATAGCATCTCTCTTTGGAGGCATGGAGCTCTTTGGCATTCTTTTGTGCTCTTAATTTTTCAATTTCGCTTATCTCGTGCTTCACCGTTGCAGCTTCAAATTTTTCTGTTGTTTCCACAACCTTCTTCTTTAAATCCTCAACTTCGATCTTGTGAGCTTTGGCCTGGGCGACAAGATTAGCATCGCTAGATTTCAATTTATCAACTAAGGAGAGTAATATTTTATATTTTCAAACGCTTCGTTTCTCAACATGATAACTTCCGAACGAAGATTCCCAAGAGCTATTTGACAGCTCTCATCTTCTGCTACTTTTTGGGCCTTTAAGGCCTTGCTTAGAATTAAGCCCTGCAAAACAAAGAGTGAGCATGTTGCGTTTGCAAAGAAAACCATATGAAAAACATAGCATATTCAAGATAAGTTAAACTATACACACCTTAAGACTGTTGTAAGCAAGACTGTCTGCAAGTTGATCCTTCGTCATTGCAGATAGGCCGAGTTTGAGCTTCGAGTATCCTATGTTATCCATTATTTCTCGGTAGATGTGTATTTCTTTACTGTCTGGAAGACAATAAAGGAAGTTGTCTTCGTCATTCCCGCCATACACCAAGGATCCTCGGGGATATTTCAGATCCTTGGCATAATGCTGCACATTAGCAATCTGTTCTTTTGATAGTTGCTTTCCCGAAGCATGTCGAACGATATAGTCCAAGTCACTCTGGGAAGGTTCTTTGGGAGCAGGTGCCGAAGGTCCTTCTAGAAGAATCTCTTCCGCAAGATTCTTTAGCTCAGCTTCCGAAGAACTTGCTTCAGCGTGGGCGGATGCCGTGACAGAAGTCATCTTCGCATCATCTTCGGTTTTACTCCCGGAAGCTCCGGCAGAAGAACGAGGTGGCATTTTTACAGATTCTAAAACAGCTTCTAGAACACTTGCCATCCTCCTTTTCCTTGGAGTCCCTATTGAACCTGATAGCTTCGGTAGTATTGTTACTTCCATCTTCGGCTGCTCTGAAACTCTTTCTATCACTTCTTCTGGCTCCGACCCTTTGGCTGAGTCTGTAATAACCCCAAAAGCAGCGGCAGGAGCAGCTTCTATGATCAGAGGAGTTGTTTCCACCTTTTCACTCAACTTCGGCACATCGGCCATCTCAATGCGCCTGGGTCGGCGTGTCAAAACTTTAATCTTTTTTGACCTCGACACACCAGTAGATGCCAAGGTACTGTTTTCCTTTTCCTCCCTTGCTTCCGCGTGGGAAAGCAGTAATCTAGGTATATGAACCCGATAACATCAAACACCCTATTCAATCTCTTCTTATCGCGGGCGCCGAAGGCAGCTGTCATAGCTTCGTCTTCTGCCTTCGAAAACGCCCCAAGCATCTCATCGCTTGTTGCTTCTACGACATCCAACCAGTCATCATTTGGCTCGTTAAGCTGATTCTTTAATCGAAATGTGTACTTCAGATAAACCAGGCCACCCTGGCTGGAGCCAGCGGCGGCCTCCTTCGGCATTTCCCAATCACTCGTAAGAAGTCATATTTTTTACGCAATATGCTCTTGAACTAAGTCTCTTGAGCCAATGTAGGTGCACACTGTGTTGAAAGCCGCCTGGCATGATTGCACATCATTCCTAAGCGCAGTGGCTGGCCTCCTAATGCCGAAGCGAGACCATATAGGGCATTGAATAATCCCTCTCACATTCTCCCTCTCACTTAGGTCATTCTTTACGTAAAACCATTCCTACATCCAGGAGCCCGGCCACCTCTTCTGAAACGTTAGCACTGGGTAGCTTGCCTCAGATTGAAGCACGAAGCTATACTAACTAAAGTTGTTGTGATACTGCTCCTTTCCGGTAGCCTTCGTCTCATAGGACAACTCATGAATATTGCAAAAGCATCTTGCATCTGGTTCCAGTCCTTGGCTCCTCATGGCCCATATGAAGACCCCCACTTTAATAAGAGCTTCGGGGGTAATCTGATGAAGGTATATCTCAAATGTTTTCAAAACTTCAACTAACATCTTATGAAGCGGGAATCGAAGCTTCATGAAGCTCCTTAAGACTACCACTTCATCGCTTCCTAGTAGGGGGACAGTATCCTCTCCCCCAGCCCTCACTATAGATACATCATGAAAGTATTTCCCCTTTATCGATTCAATTTTGCCTTGCTTGATAGTAGATTTTCCAAAAAACAACATGGTTAGGCCTCCACGGCCGATCCTCGACCCCTTCATTCTCGCTCTCTACATCGAAACTCTCACTATCGCTGGAGTTTTCAGATATTCCAGCCAACATCTCATTGGTGATCTTCTCCATGTTGGTTTTTTCCATAGCTTCGTAAAATTCGGCCAGCATCGGGTCAATGATCTTCTTCTCATCAGCCATTTAGACAATGGTTGCTAGAATGCCGAAGCTCAAAATCCAATTAAACTCGACGAAGCAAGGAAGGTGAAAATGGCAAACACAATGCAAGCAACTAAAATAGCACGAAAAATACTCATAACACAGGCTTCTATTTATATACTCAGAGCCCCACGGATTGGTGGGTCCTACAGGTCAGTGTAATTCGCTATTCTAGCGAAGGGAAGGTGTTTTTCGGACCTTCGACTAAAGGCCTTCGTTCACGTTGCAGTCTAAATTTGTTACGAAGAAACAAATCAATACTGTGAGGGGCTACTATTGGGGGCCTTCTTCCTCCGAAGGTCCTAAAAAACGTGACTGACCATATGTTTTCAATATGACATGGACTAATATAGGGGGCTTCGGCTTCGAGATGAAGGTTTTCTCTTATAACAAGGTGAAGATGTAGCCCGAAGGTGATAAGAATGGATGATGAAGCTGTAGCCGAAGAGCTTTGGTTTTGATGTGATGACGAAGACCAAGTGTGATGATGACTGAAAAGGGACAAAGACTACTCAGTCCTTAATGTTTTGTGTTATGATAATAGATGAATGTCAGGGACATGAATGTAATTTTATCTGGGTTGCGTCCCGTGCCTATAAATAGATGAACAGTAGCAACGTACTGTTCACGCTGGATTGTATTCACTCTCTTGCATCCACACCTTCAAGCAAGCTGAAGGTATCAATGTAATGTTAATCCTATCGATATTCATACATGCTTTATGGAATACAAATATGAATGAATTAGTAAAATGCAGTTATTGTCTTCATCCTTATGCATTCTTATTTGCATGTTAAATGCTAAAGGTATGTCCTTCTTGACCTTCGTCTGATGAGCATTATGCCCAAGTGGAGATAATGCTTCGGAAGACGAAGGTCCTTAATCTTTAACAATTGTGTTGCCTTATTCTTGATTCACAGCGTTTGAGAACAAGTGACCAACAATAGGAAAGCTAATTCACTCAATTCAATCCTTGCGAACCGGCTAACACACTAGCATAAAAAAGAACTCATGTATAATCATGCTTTTCAATCAACCTTTATCATGGCACCTTCCCTCAGGCAAGATCTAACTAGATCCTGAGTTATTCCCGATCTACACTCGAGAATGAATACACTTCCTTTGATGCTTGCAATATAAGAGATTCAAAAGTTCTATTCATTCTATTCTTTCAAGAGATGAGAACCTTAGCTTGCTTCAAACCAGGACCGTGACTCTTCTCTCTTCTGCCATCAAATCCACCACTTGTGTAAGAAATTGTTGGCCACTTGTTCTCAAATACTATGAATTAAGAATAAGGCAACACAAATGTTAATGGTTAAAGACCTTCATCCTTTGAAGCATTATCTCCCTTAGGATATAATGATCTTCAGATGAAGGTTACGGAGGACATACCTTCATCACTTCAATATGTAAGAATATAAACAGACACATATGAAATACAAAAAGAGTATGAATAATTAACTTGGATCATTAGATTGTTCATATTTTCACTATATAATCATAAACAAACATCAATGATGTATAAATCACATTTGTACCTTCGGCTTGGCAGAAGGTAAAAATCCGAGAATGACGCGTCAGTGATTACAAGTCAGCGTGAACAGTACGGTGTTACTGTTCATCTATTTATAGGCACAGGACGTAGCCTGGACAAAATTACATTCATGTCCCTGACATTTACTATTAGCCAAAAGGCAAGCTATCGAGGACTGAGCGGTCTTTTTCTTTTAAGTCAGTTTCGTCCTTCATCATCAGCCACAGCTTCGGAGTTGATCTAACCTTCTTCTAGATTACGCTTTTTCATACCATGCACACCTTCGTCTTAAACCTGAAGCTTCCTGTGACAGTATACTATACTTGAAAACATGTTAGTCGTGTTTTTGAGGACCTTCGGAAGATGAAGGCCCCTAACAGTAGCCCCTCACAGTATTAATTTGTTGTTTAACAAATTTAGACTGCGATGTGAATGAAGGCCTTTAGCCGAAGGTCCAAAAAACACCTTCCCTTCGCTAGAATAGCGAAATCAATGACAAATGGGGCCCGCCAAGTTGCAATGTACTAGACATATAAATAGAAACCCACAACAACAACATCTGTTGCGCCATTTCAATTGCTTGTGTTGTTTTCTCAAGTTTTAAATTTCTTGATGTCAGATTTTACTCGTTTTGTGAGCTTCGGCATTTGTTCGATTTCCCCCCAAATGGCTAACGAGAAGAAGGTTGCTGATCCTGCCCTGGCTGGTTTTTACGAGGCCATGGAAAAAACAAACACAGAGAAGATTACAAACGAGATACTAGCTGATTTGTCTGAAGATTCTCACGATAGTGGGAGCTTTGATATGGAAAGTGAAGACGAAGATGCGGAAAATCGGCCCTGGCGACCAAGTCACACCATCTTCGGAAAATCATCCATTAAGCAGAGTCAAATTGATGGTATGAAAGGGAGATATTTCTGAGATATTTCAATTGTGAGAGCTGGAGGAGATAGTGCTGCACCTGCTCCTGAAGAGGATGAGGTGGTTGTTTATAGGAGTTTTATGAAGGCCGGGCTTCGGCTCCCATTAAGCAAATTCCTGGTTGAAGTGCTGAGACCTTCGAAATTTTTCTTCATCAAATTACCCTCGAAGCCATTATTAGAATGGGGGTTTTTATTTGGTTCGTGAGAAGCCAGGGGCTAGAGCCAAGCGCGAAATGCTTCTGCAACATGCACGAGCTGTTATACGAGATGAAGGCTACTGGCAAGGAGCAGTATCACAACAATTTTGGTTGTTACGGCTTCACGCCCTACGCCGATGTAAGTTACCTGGTCCCAACATTCCGAAAAAGGTGGCCCGGGGCCTAGATGGAGGAATGGTTCTACGTTAAGAATAATTTAATTGAGATAGAAGATATAAAAGGAATTATTCAACGTCCCATTTGGTCTCGCTTCGGCATCAGGAGGTCAGCCACCGCTCTTGGGAACGATATAGAGGCATGCCAGAGAAGCTTCAACACTGTGTGTACTTTTATTGGCACTAGAGACCTGGTTCAAGAACACATCGCCTACAGAGTATGGCCGCTTGTGAATGAATGGGAGATGCCGAAGGAAGCTGCTGCTGGGTCTAGCCAGGGTGGCTTGGTCTATTTAAAATATACTTTTAGATATAGAGGCGAATTTGATGAGCCAAGTGATGAATGGTTAAGCAGTATTGAGGCAACAAGTGACGAATTGCTTGGGGCCTACACAAGGGCCGAAGATGATGCCATGGCATTGGCCTTCGAAGGCCGATGCAAGAAAAGATTGAATAGAGTTTTTGACGTCATTGGTTTCGTATACCCTGATTATTGCTATCCCTCGCGAAAGCAGGGAAAGAAAAGGAAAACTGCCGCTTCGGCCATTTCTGCTATGCCGAAGGGCAAAAAGATCAATGTCTTAACACACTGGCCAAGATATATTGAAACAGCCACAGTGCCAAGGCTTAGCGAAGGGACATCTTCCACTGCTAAGGCAGAATAGATTGAATTGCCAAAGATGCCTTCAGCTGAGCTAGTCGAAACGCCAAAAAATGGTGCCGAGACCAAAGAATCGACGGCCAAAAAGCTGGAGCTAGAAAAATCAATAGTGCTGCCAGAAATCTTAGTCCACCGGCAGAAGCGGAATTGCCGAAGGTTGCAAAGGCTCCCTCAACAACTCCCAAGAGGAGGAGAATGGCTAGCATGCTAGACGCTGTCATGGAGACGACAAGGGCATTAACTCCTACTCCTATGAAGAAGGTTGCCAAAACTGTTACGGCTCATGCTGAAATTGAAGCTGGGTCCTTAGTGCCTACAGAGGCAAAGCCTGCCACAACTGAGCAGAGAGCTGAGCAAGAATTTCCAGATAGCATGGCTCTGGAGAAGGATGTGGCCGAAAAAGCTAAATCTCCTACTCCTGAAGCACCGTCCGAAGATCCTGACTTTATTATTCGACATGCTTCGGGAAAAAGACTATTTGAAGAAGAAATTGCAGAAGCCAAACACTATGCCCGGGAACTGAAATACCCGAAGGGGGCCTTGGTGTACAATGGCACAGACGAAGATGACTTCCTATACTGTCTTCCGGACGACAAGGAAATATCCGTCTGCCGGGAGATGGCCAAAAATATGGGATTTCCGAAGCTTGAAGTTGGCTTTTCTGCCATGTCGAAGGATGACTTCGCGGATAGCCTTGCATACAACAGTATGAAGGTACAGAAGTTATAAATTCTATGAACTTAGAAATAAAGTCTTTTACTCTCATGCTAATCCTTTATCCTCTCTTCTTTTTTGCAGGGCTTAATTCTTAGCAACACTTTGAGGGCGCAGAAGAATGCTGAAGATGAAAGCTGCGTGATAGCTCTCGGCAACCTTCGATCAGAAGTTATCAACTGAGAAATGAAGCCTCGGAGAATGATAAAATTCTACTTTCATTGGTAGACAAAGTGAAGAAAGATGAAGCGAATTTTAACGCTCAATCCGAAGCTCATAAAGCCGAAGTTGAAGACCTTTGGAAAAAACTTGCCGAAGCTAATGAAAATTTTGAACTTGCAAAGGTGAAGCAAGAAATAAGTGAATGGTCAAACACTAGGCTGGAGAAAAATGTTACGGAGCTTTGCATTCCAAGGAGAGTTGTTTTGAGAAATCCTTGGAATGTGTGAGAAAATTAAAAACCATCTTTGCCAAGGTGGGTGCATATTCTTCTGAAGAGAATTTCATTCGAGGTGATCCCGAGGGTGTTATTGATTGGATAAGTAGAGAAGCCGAAGCTTTTGAAGAGATTCTCAGTGATTGCGGGGACATTTGTGCCTTTGCCGGCGCTCGAGGGGTTGCAGCAATTCTGAAGAAGGCTGGTTGTGACCATGTTAAAGCTGCAGCCCAGACCGAAGCCGCCTTCTCCACAGACGACATGAGAAACCCTTCGGTCGAAGCTACTCTAGTGGGCAGAAAATTTTACTCTAATGTTTGGGTGAACGGTGGCCGAGAATTGGCCAACGAAATCATAAAGAAAAATGAAAAAGAAACCCATGATGCCCGAGAAGAAGCTAAGCGAGCCGAAGAAGCTGTCGAGCGCGCAAGGCGTATAGGTATTGTTTTTGAATTTTAGCTTTGGTGTTTATTTTCTGGCTTTGAACTAATAATTTTTCTATTACAGCTGAACTCTCACCGCTGCCTAAGCCATACAACCCCCTGGCCGATCCCGTCATGAAAGAAGCGCTGGATGTAATGAGTGTTGCTAACGCCATCGTCGACAAAGTCGTCGATAGGCTACTGAATGAAGCCATCGAGAAGATCTTTAAGGAAGATTAGGCTTTTATTGTAATGATACGATGTAACATTTGGTTTATGAAACAAATAATCAGACATGTAAATTTTTGTAATATATTTCTTTGCAATGCATGAAATTTACGCACATACCATTTTTGAGCCTTCGGTGAAAAAACACCTTCCCTTGTTTTCATGCTTCGTAAAGAAAGAAGCCCCTTTTTATGGCGAATCTGTTGTGATAAAATTGTATTGGCCGAAGGTTTGCTTCGTGCCTTAGCACATTTTCATTCAACAAATTATTGCCAAAGATCTGCTTCGTACCCAATCTTTTTGCTGTTGATGTGATATGATGTATGATGTAATGCTATGCGGAATGGTGCGATGATATGATGCAATATGATGGTTATGCCGAACACACACACACGGCCACACTGGAACACACAAGAATCTGCATCCCCTTAGGGACGTCTTTGGAGTCTTTAAGCTCTGCATCCCCTTAGGAACGACTTTGGAGCTTCTTCACCTTATATTTCGGTGGTATTTAAGATCTACATCCCCTTAGGAACAACTTTGGAGCTTCTTCACCTTCTATATCGGTGGTATTTAAGCTCTGCATCCCCTTAGCAATGACTTTGGAGCTTCTTCACCTTCTATTTCGGTGGTATTTTGGCTCTGCATTCCATTAGGAACGAATTTTGAGCTTCGGAACTTACTCTGTGCTCCCTTAGGAACGACTTTTGAGCTTCGAAACTTACTATGCGCTCCCTTAGGAACAGTTTTATGCTTCGGAAGTTACTCTGCGCTCCGTTAGGGACGACTTTGAGCTTCGGAAGTCTGTTAGGAAGACGCATTTTACGCATTGATGCAGGCAAAATTATTACATGAAATCAAAATTCATTCATTCGTGGCTTGTTTTTCATGCAAAAAATAAAATGGTAGGAAAGATAAAGATACACCAAGAGTAGGATATTCTTTAGTAGATATGCTTGGATTCAGGCACATTGCTATTAACTGTGCGAGCTTTGGACTCCTCCCGGAAGTCGCGCTGCTGTTGAGTGTGCTGGTGCCCTTCTGGCTGTTGACTTCGGGTCAAAGTAGGTGGTAGCAGTGGTGGTGGTGAGAGCTGAGCCTAGGAAGCTTGAGAATGGCTCGCCGAAGCAACAGAGGTCGTAGGCTGTTGATTACCTACATATTCTGGGACATAGGGAGTGTTGGGGACTTGTTCTTAAATGCTATGAATTAAGAACAAGGCAACACAGAAAAGGTTAATGGTTAATGCCCTTCGTCCTTCGAAGCATTATTTCCCTCAGGATATAATGATCTTTAGACGAAGGTCATGAAGGACGAAACTTCATCATCACAGTTTATATTAATGAAAGAGGAAGCATATGAGACATGAGAAATAACATAAATGATCATATGACATCATTAACATTTCTTCATTATATCATTATGAATGAACATGAACAGTACGGGAGTATTGTTCATCTATTTATAGGCACAGGGCGCAGCCTTTGTAAAATTACATTTATGTCCTTCACATTTACTACTGTATTATGAACAACTCATCAAGCACTGGATGGCCTTTTCCCCTTTAAGTCGGTTCCTTTTTCTGCTGTTGAGTCGAAGCTATTCCGCCCGTAGCTTCGGAGCAGCATCATCCTTCGTTCTGACCAAGCTTGTGTATGACTTTGATCTATATCCGAAGGTACCTGTTTACATGTCACACTTGGAAAACATTGTTAAATCACGTTTTTGAGGACCTTCAGAGGACGAAGGCCCCCAACAGTAGCCCCTCGCGGTATTAATTCGTTTAAGATAACGAATTCAGACTACGACCTGAACGAAGGCCTTAAGCCGAAGGTCCAAAAAAACACCTTCCCTTTGCTAGAATAGCAACAGTCAATGACAGACGGGACCCTCCAACTCGGGGCGCGTCGAGCATATAAATAAGAACTCACCCTGACCACATTTGGTATGCTATTTGCCGCTTGCTTTATTTGCTCAATTTTATAGCTCTTGCTCACCAACGTTTGCCTAGTTTTTCGAGTTCTTTAAGCTTCGTCTTGAAGAGCACGTTTTTGTCATTTTCGAAGAGAAGATGTCTCAAGACAAGAAAGTTGTTGCTGAGACAAAGCTAACCGAAGAGGAGAAGCTCTTTGAACAGAAGAAGGCTGTGGATCCTTATATAGCTGGGTTTCTAGAATCAATGGCAAAATCAAATACAGAGAAGATTACAAAAGAAATACTGGAGGGCTTGTCTGAGGATACAGTGACAGTGACAGCTATGATGCAGAGAGTGGGGGTGAAGATTCCGAAGATCGGCCGTGGAGGCCAAGCCATACAATTTTCGGAAAGTCGACCATCAAGCAAAGTCACCTTAAGAGCATGAGGGAAAGGTACTTTCTGGATTTATCTATTGTGAGGGCTAGCGAAAACAATACCACTCCTGCACCTGAGAAGGATGAAGTTGTGATCTTTCAAAGCTTTTTTAAAGCTGGGCTTCGGTTACCACTGATTAGGTTTGTGGTGGAAGTGTTGAAAACCTTCCAAATTTTCCTTCATCAACTGACCCCCGAAGCCATATTGAGGATGGGAGTCTTCGTCTGGGCAGTGAGAAGCCAAGGGATAAAGCCGAGCGCAAAATGTTTCTGCAGCATGCATGAACTTATGTATGAGACGAAGTCTACGGGAAAGGAACAGTATCACAACAACTTCGGTTGTTACGGATTTACCGCCCGCCCCAACGCAAGCCATCCAGTACCAACATTTAGGAAAAGATGGTCAGGAAATTGGATGGAGGAATGGTTCTATGTGAAGAACGACTTAACAGAGAGAGAGGATGTTAAGGAGGTCATTATGTGTCCCATATGGTCCCGCTTCGGCCTTCGAAGGCCGAAGGTTAAAATTGATGAAGCCGCCGAAGCATGTCAGAAGGCATTCGGTACTGTCTGCTTCTTTATTAGTACAAGAGATTTGGTTCAAGAGCACATAGCATATAAAGTATGGCCAATTATAGAGGGCTGGGAAATGCCGAAGGAAACCATCACCGAATCTAGTGAAGGTGAACTAGTCCGGCTGAAGTACACATTCAGATACGGAGATAAATTCGATGAACCAAACGATGACTGGCTAAAATGCATCGAAGTTACCAGTGATGAACTGCTTGGATCATATTCCAAGGCTGAAGACAATGCACTATCCACAGCCTTCGGAGGTCGGGGAAAAAAGAGATTGAATAGAGTTTTTGATGCCATTGGTTTTGTCTACCCCGACTACCACTATCCACTGTGAGGTCAGGGAAAGAAGAGGAAAACTGCTGCTTCGGTCACTCCAGTCGAGGCTGCTCCGAAGGGCAAAAAGTTGAAGGTCCTTACCCACCGACCACGCTATATTGAACCGGCCGTGCTACCTGAGTTTGGCGGGGAGACTTCTTCAGCTGCTGAATCAAGAGAGCCCATTCCTGCTACGCAAAAGGCTGGGGAGCCGGCCACAATGCCGAAGGAAGCTTTAGATGATCTGGCTGAGTCGAAGACTGAAAAAGATAAGGCTGAAAAGCCAAATATTGAAGAAACAAAAGCGCTAGAAATATTAAGCCCTTCATCGGAAGTACCAGTACCAAAGGCACAAAAAAGTTCTGGCGCAACTCCCAAAAGGAGAAGAATGGCAAATGTACTAGATGTGTTAGAATCAGTAAAGGCTTTAAGCTCTACGCCTTCAGGGAAAATCGCCGAGGTTTCGAAACTGCAAACCGAATCTGAAACAAAACTGGCTGAAATCAAAGCTGCAGTAGGCCAAGCTAGTGCCGAAGTTGGGCCTTCAGAGCTTGCCGAGAAAAAACCTTCGGGAACTGAAGAAAAGGCAACAGAAGAAAAAACCTCAGAGTAGACTTTGCCTGAAAAGGTTGCTACTCCAGCTCCCGAATCTTTGGAAGAGAGCATTGATTACATCATCCGCCATGCTTCAGGAAAGACACTTACTTCGGAAGAAAAACGAGAAGTCCAGCACTATGCCCAAAGACTGAAATACCCAAAAGGGGAACTGGTGTTTAATGGCAGCGGAGAAGAAGATTTTTTATACTGTCTCCCGGATAACAAAGAGATATCCGTCAGCCAGGAGATAGGAAGAAGCTTCGGTTTTCCGAAGCTAGAAGACGGCCTCTCCGTACTATCAAAGGATGAACTAGCTGACAGTTTAGCATATAATAGTGTAAAGGTATGAAAATCAATTCTTGTATTTGAAAACGAATTATTTTATTTATTTATACTTAATTCTGTACTCCTCTTGCAGGGCTTGATTCTTAGCAATGCCCTCAGGGCACAGAAAAATATCGAAGATGAAGGGTATAGAATTGGTCTGGACAACCTTTGCTCAGAGGTCATTGAGCTAAGAAACGAAGGCCTTGAAAAAGATAATATATTAATTTCATTGATAAACAAAATAAAAGAAGACGAAGCTAATTCCAAAGTTCAAGCTGAGGCCCAGAAGAGTGAAATTGAAGATCTTCGAAAACAATTGGTTGAGGCCAAATTAAAATGCGCTGTCGCTGAAGCTGATCGAGATGCCAGTGAGTACTGGAAAAATTATTTTGAAAGGACAGTTGCAGAGCTTCGCGCATCAAAGGAAAGATGTTTTGAAAAATCTGTGGAGTGCGTGAAAAAGATGAAGACTAGCTTTGCCAACGTGGGCGCCTACTCTAGCGAAGACAATTTCATACGAGGTGACCCTGAGGGCATTATTGAGTGGATCAGTTGTGAAGCCGAAGCTTTTGAGGAAATCCTAAGTGATCGTGGGGACGTCGCCTTTTCTGGCACGAGAGGAGTTGCCGCTGTCCTGGAGAAGGCGGGTTGCGAACATGTTAAAACCTTGGCCCAGGCCGAAAGTGTCTTCTCTGTTGACGATACAAAAGACCCCTCAGCCAAAGCAAGTCTAATAGGCAGAAAATTTTTCACTGATATCTGGGAAAATGGCGGCCAAAAGATGGCTCATGAAATAATGAAGAAGAGCGAAAAAAATATTCATGACTCTCGGGAAGCAACGAAAGAAGCTGAGAAAGCTGCGAAACTCGAAAGACGGATAGGTATTTCTTAATAGCTTTTAGCTTTGTCGTTTATTTTCGTGACTTCGAGCTAATTTATGCTTTGTACCGCAGCTAAACTACCTCCTCCTCCAGAGCCGTTCGACCCATTGGCTGACCCAGAAACGAGGAAAGTAATAGAAGTCATTAATGTGGCTGAAGCCATTGTCGACGAAGTTGTTACCAAACTGCTTAACGAAGTCGCAGAGAAAGTTCTGAAGGGAGAATAGGAGTTTTTGTAAAAATATTTTCTAGGGTGTTAATGTAACATTTGCTGAACCAAGTTTATAATATTTTAAGTTTATATTTCTCAATGTAATATGTAAGTTATTTGTAGATCAACTCTTTGCGATGCATGAAATTTTATGTACATACTGTTTTTGAGCCGTTGGCGAAAAAACACCTTCTCTTCTTTTCATGCTTCGCAAAGAAGAATTTTTATCCTTCGTAAGACCATCCACACTTCGTAAAAACGTCGATGCTTCGTAATCAATAGATCCCTTCTTCCATATCAGGATTGATGAAGCCGTAATTCTTAGCTTGCTTTTGCCTTAGCACCTTTTCATTTTTGTAAGGCAATCTCCGAAGATTGGCTTTGTTTTTAATTGATTTCATTGGTGTGGTATGATGTATGATGAGATGCTATGCGATATGATGTGATGATATGATGCAAAGAATGATGCTAATGCCGAAGACACATAATCCCACTGAAACACAATCTTTGCGTCCCCTTAGGAACGATCAAAATCTCTTTGCCGTCTATTTTTCGGCTTCACCGCTTATTTTTCGGTGTAAGTTCTGCATCCCTTTAGGAACGTCTTTTGAACTTCTTCGCCTTCTATTTCGGCAGTATTCGCGTTGACTTTTCGTGCTTCGCCTTATATTTCGGCGGTATTTGGCTCTGCATTCCCTTTGGAACGACTTTTGAGCAGAAAACTTACACTGCGCTCCCTTGGGAACGACTTTTTGTAGCTTCGGCGAACTTACGATGCGTTCCTTTGGAACGACTTTCTATAGCTTCGGTAAAAGTCACAATGCAAATTTTAGCTCTGCATTCCCTTAGGAACGACTTTTGAGCTTCGGCAATTTGGGGCTTCGTAAATCTGTGAAAAGATATATTTCTCAAGAACGAAGTTATTTGAAAATGACAAGAAGACTAGATTTACGTTGATTGTTTTTTATTAAAAAAAGGAAAATGACAAGGAATATAAAAGTGCTTCATGAGGTAGGATATGTCTCAATAGATGTGTTTTGATTCTGGCACAATACTGTTGACTGTGCGAGCTTCGGACTCCTCCCTGAGGTCTCGCTGCTGATGGGTCTGATGGCTCCCTTCTGGCTGCTGACCTCGTGAATAGGCAGGTTGCAGTGGCGGCAGAGGTGGAAGCTGTGGCCAAGAAGCCTATGGCTGACTAGCTGAAGCAACAGAGGCTGCAGAATGGTTGCCCACATATTCTAGTATGTAGGGTGAGTGACACGAAGTAGTATGCAGAACCTGCTTCGGTTGGCTTTGCCGAGCTTCGGCTTCTGCGATCTCCTTCTGCTTTTGGATAGTAATCTGGCACATTCTTGTAGTATGGCCCTTGTCTTCTCCACAGAATAAGCAGTAGATCTTTCTGGGCTGGTCCCCATATCTTCCTCTGAAGCCCCTGGCACCTCTGCCTCTTGGAGCTGGCGGCCGGAAAGAGCTTTGTTGTTGCCCCGAAGATTGTGAAGTATACTACGGCCTCTGCGGCTGACTTCCTCTGTCATCACTCTGAGTGGAGTTGTGAATTGACCTGACATGCCTCGGGTGGATTCTTCCTTCGAAGCCCCTGGTCATCTCAGAGAACCTGTAAGCCTCCTCCCTTCTTTGGCGGAAGTCATTGTCAGCTCGGATATATTCATCCATCTTTTGAAGCAGCTTCTCCAGAGTCTATGGAGGCTTTCTAGCAAAATAATGAGCAGTAGGTCCTGGACAAAGCCCCTTAATCATGGCCTCAATGACAATTTCATTGGGCACTGTAAGCGCTTGTGCTCTTAGTCGCAAGAACCTTCGGACATATGCCTGAAGATACTCCTCATGGTCTTGCGTGCATTGGAACAGGGCCTGAGCTGTGACTGGCTTCGTCTAAAAATCTTGGAAACTTGTCAATAGCATATCCTTGAGCTTCTGCCACGAAGTAATAGTCCCTAGCCGAAGAGAAGAATACCATGTTTGAGCCACATTCCGAACTGCCATGACGAAGGACTTGGCCATGACAGCTGCATTGCCTCCATATGAAGATATGGTTGCCTCATAACTCATCAAAAACTGCTTCGGATCTGAATGCCTGTCATACATAGGGAGCTGAGGTGGCTTGTATGATGGAGGCCATGGGATAGCTTGCAGTTCTGTTGCCAAGGGAGAAGAAGCATCAAAGGTAAAGGTATCATGATTAAAATCATCATACCCTCCATCCTCGTTGAATAAGCCTTCTTGATGAAACTCCCTGTGTTGGGGCCTTCGATCTTGTTCGTCTTGAACAAGATGGCGTACTTTTTCAGTAGCTTCGTCGATTTGCCTTTGAAGATCAGCCAATCTGGCCATCTTCTCCTTCTTCCTTTGTACTTGCTGATGAATTATCTCCATGTTTCTGATTTCTTGGTCCAACTCTTCCTCCTAGAATGTTGGACTAGTGGCCTTCCTCTTCTGGCTTCGAGCCTCTCGGAGAGAAAGGTTCTCCTGATTTGGGTCCAGTGGTTGTAGTGCAGCAGCCCCTGTCGCTGAAGCTTTCTTCGGCGGCATGATGAGGGTCAGTGCTTGCCGAAGGTGGTCGAAAAAGGGGTCACCGGAGGTGGGCGCCAATGTTGGGGACTTGTTCTCAAATGCTATGAATTAAGAACAAGGCAACACAGAAAAGGTTAATGGTTAATGCCCTTCGTCCTTTGAAGCATTATTTCCCTCAGGATATAATGATCTTCAGACGAAGGTCATGAAGGACGCACCTTCATCATCACAGTTTATATTAATGAAAGAGGAAGCATATGAGACATGAGAAATAACATAAATGATCATATGACATCATTAACCTTTCTTCATTATATCATTATGAATGAACATGAACAATATTGAGTTACATTTATACCTTCGTCCTGACAGAAGGCAAAAGTCCAAGCGTGACACACGAGCAAATGCGAGTCCACGTGAACAGTACGAGAGTACTGTTTATCTATTTATAGGCATAGGGCGTAGCCTGTGTAAAATTACATTTATGTCCTTCACATTTACTACTGTATTATAGACAACTCATCGAGGACTGGATGGCCTTTTCCCCTTTAAGTCGGTTCCTTTTTCCGCTGTTGAGTCGAAGCTATTCCGCCTGTAGCTTCAGAGCAGCATCATCCTTCATTCTAACCAAGCTTGTGTATGACTTTGATCTATATCCAAAGGTACCTGTTTACATGCCACACATGGAAAACATTGTTAAATCACGTTTTTGAGGACCTTCGGAGGACGAAAGCCCCCAACAGGGAGAATAGCATCAGGCAGTATGTAGGACTTGCTTCGGCTGATTCTGACGTGCCTCAGCTTCGGCAATCTCCTTTTGCTTCTGAATTGTGACTTGACATGTTCTTGTGGTGTGGCCCTTGTCTTCATTGCAGAATAAGCAGTATAGTCTTCTGGGCTGATCTCAGTATCTTCCTCCGAAGCCTCTGTCGCCTCTGCCCCTTGGGGCTAGTGGCCTGAAGGAGCTTTGCTGTGGCCCTGAAGACTGGGACCTGTGTTGCTGCCTTTGAGGTTGACTTCCTCTATCATCACTTGGGTTGGAATTATGGATCGATCTGACATGCCTGGGGTGGATTCTTCCTCTGAAGCCCCCAGTCATCTCTGAAAACCTGTATGCTTCTTCCCTTTTTTGGCGGAAATCATTATTAGCCCGGATATACTCATCCATCTTCTGAAGAAGCTTCTCCAGGGTTTGTGGGGGTTTCCTGGCAAAATACTGAGCCGTAGGTCCTGGCCGAAGCCCCTTGATCAAGGCCTCAATGACAATTTCCTTGGGCACTGTAGGCGCTTGTGCTCTTAGATGCAGGAGCCTTCGGACATACGCCTGAAGATACTCCTCATGGTCTTGCGTGCACTAAAACAAAGCCTGGGCAGTGACTGGCTTCGTCTAAAAGCCTTGGAAACTAGTTATTAGCATGTCCTTGAGCTTCTGTCATGAAGTGATTGTCCCTAGCCGGAGAGACGAGTACCAAGTCTGTGCTACACTTTTGACTGCCATGACGAAGGATTTTGCCATGACTGCAGTATTGCCCCCATATGAAGATATGGTTGTCTCGTAGCTCATTAGGAACTTCTTCGGGTCTGAGTGCCCATCATACATTGGAAGCTGAGGTGGCTTGTATGATGGGGGCCATGGGATAGCCTGCAACTCTGCTACTAGAGGAGAAGCATCATCAAAAGCAAAATTGCCATGATGGAAATCATCATACCATTCATCATCGTTGTATGGATTGTCTTGACGAAGCTCTCTGTGTTGAGGCCTTCGGTCTTGGTCATCTTGGGTGAGATGACGCATTTCTTCAGCGGCCTCATCAATCTTCTTCTGAAGATCCACGAGATGAAGCATCTTTTCTTTCTTCTTATCAACCTGTTGATGGATGGCTTCGAGGTCCCTGATTTCTTGGTCCAACTCCTCCTCCTGAGGTGTCGGACTGGTAGCCTTCCTTTTCTGGCTCCTAGCTTCACGTAATGTTTCTTGATTAACGTCCAGTGGCTGCAATGCAGCCCCTGGCCCTGATGACTTCTTCGGCGTCATGACAAAGGTCAAAGCTTGCTGAAGGTGGTCAAGTGAGTTCACCGGAGGTGGGCGCCAATGTTGGCCACTTGTTCTCAAATACTATGAATTAAGAACAAGGCAACACAAATGTTAATGGTTAAAGACCTTTGTCCTTCGAAGCATTATCTCCCTTAGGATATAATGATCTTTAGACGAAAGTTACGAAGGACATAGCTTCGTCACTTCAATATGTAAGGATATAAACAGACACATATGAAATACAAAAAGAGTATGAATAATCAACTTGGATCATTAGATTGTTCATATTTTCACTATATAATCATAAACAAACATCAATGATGTATAAATCACATTTGTACCTTCGGCTTGGCAGAAGGTAAAAATCCGAGAATAACGCGTCAGTGATTACAAGTCAGCGTGAACAGTACGGTGTTATTGTTCATCTGTTTATAGGCACAGGACGCAGCCTAGACAAAATTACATTCGTGTCTCTGACATTTACTATTAGCCAAAAGGCAAGCTATCGAGGACTGAGCTGTCTTTTCCTTTTAAGTCGGTTTCGTCCTTCATCATCAGCCACAGCTTCGGAGTTGATCTAACCTTCTTCCAGATTACGCTTTTTCATACCACGCATGCCTTCGTCTTAAACCCGAAGCTTCCTGTGACAGTATACTATACTGGAAAACATGTTAGTCGTGTTTTTGAGGACCTTTGGAAGATGAAGGCCCCCAACAGAAATCATGTTGGAACTCAATGTTGTCAAAGGAACAATGGATTTGATTTTCTATCACAGGAGATCCCAATAGAAATGCTTCAACCACCCTGACGAAGGAGCTCAGAACAAAGTTTATTCCTTGAATTCAAAAGCTAAAGTCATGAGCTCGTCCTCTTTAGAATTTGCCACCTTTTGGGGATTCAAAAGGTACTTTTTGCTATTAAGTACAAATCTCACTTTTTAACTTGCAAATCCTTAGTTGTGAGAAGCACATAGTTTGGGGTGTTATATTACCTTTGTTTTTGCACTTTAGTCCAAAAGTGTACAAAATCTGCACTTAGCCCCCTAGGATTTCAGTTTAGGGTTTTCCAGGGATCTTTTCTGGGTTTTTAGTACTCTATGGTTTTGATGCCACTTAAGCCCTTCCAAGGGAATATCTTAGGGGCATTCCTCATATCTTTTGAGGTTTTCACATATTTGGGCTACCCTTATATCCATAAGCCTAGAGTTGGGGTTAAGTACTTTAAACTAGGGTTAACCACACATCAACTCTTATCAGTACAACATATTTGAAATTTTTGCCTAGTGAATGCACTCTAAGTGTAACAAACACATGATATGCTAATGCTCATGATGCTATGCTCAGGTTTTAGTAACAGTAACACCAGGGGTGTTACATTCTTCCCCCCATAAAAGAATCTCGTCTCAAGATTTAAAGTCCTAGGGCAAGTAGTGGAAAAGGAAATGCTTCATATTTTTATTTCCTTATTTCTTGTACAAGGCAGGGGGTGGTATGGGGTCTACTCCTCTTTTACAACAGTTGTACATATCTCACAGATTACATGAAGCTAAAAAGCCTGGGAAATTCTTTTCTAAAAAGTCTTGGGTTTCCCATGTAGCTTCATCTTCAGTGTGTTGGTTCCATTGTATCTTATAAAATTTGAGAAATCTTCTTCGGGTGATCCTGTCCTTTTGATCCAGGACTCGAATGGGATGTTCTGAATATGTTAAGTCTGGTTCCAGGGTAACATCTATCACATCAATAGTTCGATCTGGAACCCGAAGGCATTTCTTCAATTGGGATACATGGAATGCATTGTGCACTGTAGACAATGTTTTGGGTAGTTGGAGTCGGTATGCCACTGGCCCACATTGTTCAAGAATCGGGAACGGACCAATGTACCAAGGTGCAAGCTTTCCTTTTACACCGAAACGGGTCACACCCTTCATTGATGATACTTTTAGGTACACATAATCTTGGACTTGAAAGTATAATGATTGGCGTCGTTTGTCTGCATAACTCTTTTGTCGAGCTTGTGCCTCTTTTAAGTTACGTATGATTCGTTGAATCTTTTCTTCCATCTCTTTTACCGTATCAGGCCTAAAAAACCACCTTTCTCCTGGTTCAGACCAATTCAAGGGGGTACGACACCGTCGTCCATACAATGCTTCAAATGGTGCCATCTTGATACTTTCTTGATAACTATTGTTATATGAAAACTTGACCAATGGTAAACATTCATCCCATTTCTATGGGAATTCTAGAACGCATGCTCGTAACATGTCTTCAATTATTTGATTCACTCTCTCAGTCTACCCACTGGTTTGAGGATGATAGACCGAACTGTGAAGCAACATAGTACCCAGGGACTTATGCAGTGCTTCCCAAAACTTGGATACAAATTGCGGTCTACGATCCGACACTATGCTCTTCGGAACTCCGTGCAGAATAAGAATACGAGCAATATATAACTGAGCATAGACAGCAACTGGGTGATCTGTCTTGACGGGCAGAAAATGGGCTATCTTGGTAAGGCGGTCAATTATAACCCAAAGAGAATCAAAACCTTTGGCTGTCCTGGGTAATCCCACAATGAATTCCATGCTAATGTCTTCCCATTTCCAAGTTGGGATAGGCAAAGATTGCAATGGACCAGCAGTTTTCATATGTATGGCTTTGACACGTCTGCAAGTGTCACACTTCGCCACATAGCGTGCAATTTCAATCTTCAACTTTGTCCACCAATAATGCTGCTTTAAATCTTGATACATCTTAGTGCTTCCGGGATGAATGGAATATCGACTAAGATGAGCTTCATCCAAAATTTGTTGGCGGACATCATCATCTTTAGGCACAACTATGCGGTTATTAAACCATACTATGCCTTGATCATCCTTTCTGAAACAGTTTGCTTTACCGGCTTTTATTTTCTCATGAATATGTTTCATACCCTTATCATTTCTTTATGCATCAATAATCTTTTGCAGAAGAACCGACTCAAGCTTCAATTGGTTTAAGGTTCCATGTTGAATCATTCCCGGGTTTAATTTCTCCATTTCTTGACATAATGTGGTGTTTAGAGTCCTTACTGTAAGACAGTGGCAGGAAGCCTTGTGACTTAGTGCATCTACCACCATGTTGGCCTTGCCTGGGTGATAGTGAATTTCTATAATCCTTAATCAGCTCAAGACATCTCCTCTGCCTCATATTTAGTTCTGACTGGGTAAAAATATACTTCAAACTTTTATGATCTGTATATATATGGCAGATATTTCCTAGCAGATAATGACGCCATATTTTAAGGGCATGAACCATAGCAGCTAATTCTAAGTCATGAGTTGGATAATGTTCCTCTTGCCGGCGCAACTGTCTTGAAGCATATGCTATAACTCGGCCTTCTTGCATTAAGACACATCCTAGACCACTGCCTGATGCGTCTCAGTACACATCAAAAGGCTTCTCAATGTCTGGTTGAGCCAATACCGGAGCAGTGGTCAATAATACCTTTAGATGCTCGAATGCTTCATTGCATCTTGACGACCAGTTAAATTTTACTTCATTCTTCAATAGACTTGTGATTGGCTTTACAAGCTTGGAGAAATCCAGGATAAATCTGTGGTAATAGCCAGCGAGTTCAAGGAAACTTCGGACTTGATGTACAGTGGTTGGTGGTTTCCACTCTAGAATATCCTTAACCTTGCTGGGATCAACTGCAATCCCATTTGCAGACAATACATGTCCCAAAAATTGGATTTCCTCCAGCCAAAACGTGCATTTGCTGAATTTAGCATATAATTGGTGCTCCCTTAAGTGCGTTAATACGATCCGTAAATGCTGAGCATGCTACTCTTTATTCTTGGAATATATCAAGATATCATCAATGAAGATCACCACAAATTTGTCCAACTCGGGCATAAACACTGAGTTCATTAGATATGTGAAGTGGGCAGGAGCATTCGTTAATCTGAAAGACATAACCAAATATTCGAATAATCCATACCGCGTTGTGAATGCGGTCTTGGGTATATCTTTGGGTCGAATACAGATCTGATGATAACCCGATCTGAGGTCAATTTTGGAAAATACCCGAGCTCCGGTAAGCTGATCGAATAAGATATCAATCCGGGGAAGAGGATACTTGTTCTTGATTGTGACCTCATTAAGGGGTCTGTAGTCCACACACATCCGAAGCGTTTGATCTTTCTTCTTAACAAAGATTGCGGGACATCCCCAAGGTGATGAACTGGGATGAATCCCTTCTCCAGTAGATCTTGTAATTGAGTCTTGAGCTCTACCAACTCATTTGGAGGCATTCGGTATGACCTTCTAGAAATAGGAGCCATACCAGGCTTCAGTTTAATCACAAATTCTACATCTCTTTCTGGAGGTAATCCAGGCAGATCTTCCGGAAAGACATTCGGGAATTCACATACTACCAGAATATCCTGGATTTCTGGTATGATTGCTTCATAGTCTCTGCCAAATGGTTTAGCTGGAATAGCTACAGGGATGGACAAGAGAACCTCTTCATGGCCATAGCTCAACCTGATGGTTCTTAAATCAGTGTTGAGGGTAGCTTTGTGCTGGGCTAACCAATTCATGCCTAGAATTACATCTCTATCTTGGCCTTTCAGAATAATCATATTGGTGGGAAAATCCTGTTCAGCCAATGTTACTGCCACATTGAAGGTCACTTCTTTAGTAAATATTTGTCCCCCAGGCGAATAAATAATAAACCCTTTGATTCAATGCAAGGAATGCAATATTTTTCCACAAATTTATTGCTTATGAATGTATGTGAAGCACCAGAATCAAAGAGAATGACTGCTGGGTGATTGGCCACAAGAAACGTACCCATCATAACCGGCTCTCCTTCCAGACTTATTCTGTTGCCTTGCCTTGATTAGAACTCCCATAATTCTGTTGATTGTTGGACTTATTCTGCTTTGGATATGGGCAGTCTTTGATGAAATGACCAGACTTCCCACAGTTCAAGCAGCCAGTTGAGAAACTAGGGAGTGCAGGGAAACAAGCACTAGGGGCACTCGGCTGACTTGTAGAAGTGGGGGCAGTGGCAGGGCGAATGAAAACAGGCTGTTTGAATGGGTTGGAGGGTGGGCGAGATGAAGAACGATTCTGGTTAATAGGTCGGATTACCAACCTGGTTCGCTTTTTAGGTCCCTGATTGGACCTATCACCTCCAAATCCCTTCGATTTTCCCTGGCATATATTCTTAGCTTCTACGGCTAATGCCGTACTGACGGCTCTGCTGTACGTGAGATCTAGGTAGGTGGCCATTTTTCTTTGAAGCCGGTCGTTGAGGCCTCTCATGAAGCAATTCTTCTTTTTTAGGTCAGTATTTACTTGGTCAATTGCATATTGGGATAAATGATTAAACTTGTTGAGATACCGCATGACAGTATCTCGTCCTTGCTTGAGTCGCATGAATTCCTCCTGTTTCATGTGTAGCACTCCTTCTGGAATATAGTGCTCACGAAACGCTAACTTAAATTCATCCCATGTGACCTAATGTCCGGCTGGTTGAATGGCCACAAAATTTCCCCACCATGTATTAGCAGGGCCTCTCAGTTGTTGGGCAGCGAATAATGACTTCTATGTTTTCGTGCAACGAATCAAGCCGAACTTCTGCTCTATTACCCTAATCCACTCATCAGTTTCAAGAGGGTCTTCAGCTTTAACAAAGAGTGGGGGACGCGTTTCAGAGAAGTCCAAGTATGAGGTTTCACGCGGTCCCTAGGGAGGAGCTCTTCCGCCATGCTGCTGGAATCGATTTCCCACCATCTCACGTAAGAAGCGGGTATTGTCGGCAGTCGCGTTGACCAAGGTAGCAATAGCCTCGGCCAATATTGGTGGTACTGGTGGTGGATTGGGCGTGTCTTCCTGACCACGGGAAGTACCCGCGCCATCATGCGCACGAGTCCTTGATGGCATCTAAGGCAAAGAAATATTTGGGAAAAATATAACATGCTGATACACACCATCATTTTACAATGCCAAGATGTAATGATACAGACTCAAATATACAACATGACTTTATTACCTATTTTACATTAGTAAACTATATTACTCTAGTATTTATCGTCTTTGGTTGATTCACTGTCTATTGTAGGGGACCGCTCGTCAGCCAGATTCATAGAAGGAGGGGGCTTAAAAAGGTCCAATTCCCCACCAAATCCTTCACCTACTTTTCCTGAAGGTCCGGCTCCCATTGCAACAGGGTCGGCAGGCACGTCCGGGTGCAGTCGCGAATACAGTACATGGACTTCCACATGTAAAGTATTGCAATACACCTGCAAGTTGTCGATGGCCGCACTAAGCTCATCCACATGGGCTCGAGCTTTGGCTTCTCGGTCCCAAGCAATCGAACGTGAATTGACAGCCCAATCGATTGCCAAATCCCGTTCAGCAAGCTCGTCTTGCAGATGTCTAACGTCAGCTCTCAACTCATTCATACATTTACCATCTTCTACCCACACCCTGTTTCGGTGATGTAGCTCTGTCCAAAGCTGCTCCATTTGGGCTTCTAGGTCTCCGATAGGGTCGTTACTGCCGCTGCTGCTCCCTTCATGTCTTGGAGCCAACTGATGCCGAGGTACGCCAATAGGTCCAGTGGACTTACACGCGGTTTTCCTCATACGCAGCGGCATATCTCCATAAGGGGGGAAAACTTTATTAATATAGTTTTTAAACATGATGCATGCATAATTACGGAATCAACTTCCGTTGACTCCCAACCTCCTATATATTGCACTCTATTACCTGGTCTTACAAGATGAGTACTTTTGAAGGTAGTAAGATAAGAATGAAAGAAATTTTTCTTAGATAAGCCTTTCAAAATTCTTTTTGAAATGCCACATAATATCTGAAGAGATGGGCTTCGCTCCAATACCAGCTGTGACAGAACCTCCCAAGCCATTAGGCCCACCTACAGTTGTCCTTGTCCAGCGAACCTCGGACAACCCTATAGATGCTTCTAATCACTCGACAAGTTCAGTATCTGTAACCTTTGCCTTTCCCAAGAACATTTCATCCATCACGAAGATATTACAACACATCAGAGGAACGAATAAGCGGAAGCGAATTTACAATAACTTAATGTACATTCATTAAAATATAGAAAGAGTGTTATCATTACATTACCAGGATATAAGAGTGCTTAATTAATATTATTACAACCCTGGGAGGCAAAAACCCCTCCCGCATAAAAGTATACTGTTTTTAAAAGGAGGATAACATCCTCCCGAGGCTTCACTCTTGAGATTCTTCTTTTGGCACCACCTTAGAGCAAAAGCAACAAAAGTTTGCTGCTTCCCCACCTACAACAACATGGGTTCGAAAACCCTGAGTACAAAGTGTACTTTCACAAGTCTTACCCGTCACAATAAAAGACTCTTAAGGATATGCTGGCTTGATGGAAATCAAGGTAAGGCTGTTCAATTATCAAAGACTCTGTTTGCAGAAATGCTTACTAATAGTGGATCCTTAAAAATCCAGTTTTATTAGCAAGTTAAGTCATTATATGAATCTAGAGTTCTCTCTACCCTAGTTCAAGCACTTGGCCTATACTAGCCATCTTTTATCATCCCTTTAAGTTCACTGGAATGCTACGTGTAAGTCAGTGACCAAGTCTTCATGTCCGAGAAGTAACGACGATCTGAATCGATTAATACTCAGCTGAGGATCTCCAATCACACGACATATGTAGCACTTAAACCTTGCATATGTCAACTCGCCACCGGGGTTCTTAAGACCAAATCAGGTTCACGCCAACCGAGAGCACAGATACACCATCGTCCATCCTCTTGCCACGGAGGGTACACGCTACTCTCGCCATCTCTCCACTCCCATTGCGTGTTGTCCTATTTTGGTATTAGTCTGCCCGAAGCAAAGCTTACCCATGATGAGGCATGTGACTAGTTAAAGGGTCCTCGGTCAGCAGGCCTACATCGACACGGTCCTTAATTGACTCAGACGGAGACACTACACCAAGACTCTCTTCTCGTGCAAGTCACCCGCCCGGTCTCAGCTTTATCTTTTCAAACCCAAAGTTTGGTACCTGACAGAGGTACATCTTTTCCGATGTTGAACCCATCAAGGCCTTGATGGATCCACCATCAAGTTTTATTTTTGAAAACATCTCGTTCCACTTGAAGCATCATCTTTTGTCACAACAAAACATTTTATTTTTCTAGAGCAACACTAAGCATCAAAAACTTTTCATAAAACAGGTGATCAAGGAAAAGTAATCAATCCTCCAAGGAAGGAAATGCATCAATTGTTTAGCACACAACTCCTATTACCTAATGCATCAAGCAAGTGAGAAAGATTTTAAAATAGCAAGGAGGTGGCAAATGCACTGGGGCTTGCCTTGAGTTGTAGGAGAGTCGGGCTCTACTCCACAAATATCAAAATAAAAGCAGTTCCCGGTAGGTGGGTCTTTAGGTGGTGGTGGTGTAGCTCCTTCTCCCTCAACCACTACTTCTTCCTCGTTCTCTCTATATATAACCATATATATAACCATGAATGCTCATGTAATGCTTATGAAAATGCTATAATAGAAAAGGTTTATCAAGTTGTATCTTGAATACAATTTTCCTTCATGGTACTCTAGGAAACTAGGGTTTTTGGAGTCAGATCTTTATTTCAGAGGGTAGACATTACCTAGATGACTAGGGTTTTAGGTTTAGGGATCAAACAATATCTAAAGCAAGCCAAACTTCACCCAAGGTTTCTAATTATCATTTTAAGCTTATCCAAAAAGTTTGGTGATTTTTCGAGTCTTCAAATAATTCCTAAAATTCCAAGAAACTAGGTTTTGGCTATTTTAAATACTTCATAATTCCTGGTTTGGACTAAAAATCTTGAAACCATTTTTATTAAATACTATAGAAATTTAGGAGTCCAACAAAATTGGTCTCACATTTTTAGCATTTTTCTAGAATTTTCTATGGATTACTGAAGCCTGGTAGAAAAAGAAAAAGGAAAAAGATCAACAGTACTGGGCTCAATCTGGCCCGAGTTGCCCCACGACAGGCGAAATGCCCCCACGCGCACGACCGTGCTGGACAGTTTGCACAGAGACCCCTAGTGATTGACACAACTTGAAAAGGGGTCGCGACACTATTTATATGTTTCACTAACATTTGCGGAAAACCCCTTCTACTTCTATTTCTTCGCTGTGCCAAGTCCACGACGGTGGACGGCGACAGACCGAGCTCCGGCGAGCTTGTACTGGCCGAAATAGGCAACGGCGAGGGCTCTAGTTTGGCTGACACTTAATTTAACCCCTAACAATCATTTCCCCTCAATCAATTGCAAGGTTCTAACCCCCAATCTCTCTGCTCACGGTGACCGCGCAATCCGGGGACAATTTAAAGTGTTCACATCGATCTACTCCGGTTCCGTGCAATTGGTTGGGCCGATGAGCTTCAAGGGCACACAGGAATGCTAGAACAAGAGTGAGGAGAACATGATCGGACCTGTGGAGCGCTGACCGCGACGAGCTCACACGCACGGTGTTCTTGACCGATTTGGGGGAAATCCCTAATTGGTGACCTCTGGTGGATGATTTGAGGCACTAGTTGGTGGATTGGGTGCATGACTACCTAGCGGAGCCAATGGTATGCTCAATTTATAGGGCCCAAGGGCAGCAGCCTGTGAATTTGAGATGGCACGGTGGCGGCCAGAGAGAGAGGAGGGCATTGTCGCAAGGAATTGGTGGCTTTCACCGTGGCGAGCTCACCGGCGATCAACGGACATGCGTAATACAAGTTACTGCGACGTGGTAAGGCACCTAGGCACGTGGCGCGTGGTTGATAGGCGGCCAACTCCAGCGATCTTACCAGAACTGGTCGTGAGTCAGGCGGACACGGCGGCCAGGGTTGAACAGTGGCCTAAGTTCATCCTCAAGGCGACATTTACCACCCCGAGCAACTATCAGTACTCTGTTGAGCACGAATCACAATGCCAGGCATGAATCCGAGTGCATGGTCGCCGGCGGCGAGGGGTGATGCATCTGCCAATCTTTTTCAATACAGTACCATGGGAACTCAATTTAGGCGCCTGATAGAGCAAGTTTCAGGGTCTTGATCTCAAATTTCTATGTGGCAACTCGTCAATCCCTCTGTAACAAAGTTCTTGTCCTATAATCCAGCTTCAATTTTGTTATAGTGACCATACCCAATCCATCACTGGATCTTACTCTAATTCAATCCCAAAGTCCATCTGTCTTCACTCTTAGTCAATATTCAGTCTCTGAACTGTCTGACAGCCACACTTCAAACTGATTTAGTTCCTATTTTAGTACAACACCAAGGCTTAATCACTTAAGCAAAGTTGTACTCCTATAATAGCTCTATAATCTTGATGTATTAAGCCAGAACAGAATCTTCATGAATTAAAAGATATGAAGCTCCAAAGTTGCTTCCATTGCACTGAATTCTGACTTAAGCATATGGGGATTCAAAAGGAACTTTTTGCAATTAAGTCCAAATCTCACATTTTAAATTGCAAATCCTTAGATGTGAGAAGCACATAGTTTGGGGTGTTATATTACCTTTGTTTTTGCACTTTAGTCCAAAAGTGTACAAAATCTGCACTTAGCCCCCTAGGGTTTCAGTTTAGGGTTTTCTAGGGATCTTTTCAGTGTTTTTAGTACTCTAAGGTTTTGATGCCACTTAAGTCCTTCCAAGGGAATATCTTAGGGGCATTCCTCATATCTTTTGAGGTTTTCACATATTTGGGCTACCCTTATATCCATAAGCCCAAAGTTGGGGTTAAGTACTTTACACTAGGGTGAACCCCACATCAAGTCTTATCAGTACAACATATTTGAAATTTTTGCCTAGTGAATGCACTCTAAGTGTAACAAACACATGATATGTCAATGCTCATGATGTTATGCTCAGGTTTTAGTAATAGTAACACCATGGGTGTTACAGTGCCTCTTGGTAATAATTGTGTTATTACTAAAATTTGGCTCTACTGATAGTAATAAAACTTGACCGACTAAAAGCAACTGCTTAACCTTAACTTCACATACAGCTAGTCCACTTTAGCCAAACGGGACATTTGCTGAGTACGTTGAAGTGTACTCACCCTTGCTTTACAAACCATCCCACCCCAGGTTGTCCCCATTGTACTCAGTGCTCAGGAGGTGAAGCTGGCAACATGGAGGACTTTGAGCAGTTCTAGGACTACGACGAGTTCTAGTTTACTTTAGTGGCAAACCCCCAGTCAGCTGCCTGTTTCGTTACTCTAGACTTTGATGTTATTGTTGAACACTGTTGGGGGTATGCTTCGTAGCAGAAGATCCTAAAAGAGGAAAACACCTTCGGCAAGATCCTTTCAAGAACAGCGCTGAAGTTATCACCGATAGAGCTTCGGCACAGTGACGAGTCTCAAGATGAAGGGGGCGAACCGACTTAAAGATCAAATGACCCAAAGACCCATGATGTTTTGTGTCAGTATTGTAATTGATTATAAAGGGGATAAATGTAATTTCACATAGGCTGTGTCCTGTGCCTATAAATAGATGAACAGTACCCCTATACTGTTCACGCAATCTTGTAATTGTTGACGCATCACACTGGAATTATTGTTTTCCGTCGAGAAGGTATAAACATACTCAAATGTCATGTTTTAATATTCAGATCCATATAATGAAATATAGGAATAATGTTATCTGCTTCTAACATATATTTTACACGTTATGCTTCATTTTACATTGTTCTATAAACCTGGTCACGAAGGTATGACCTTCATGATATTTAATCTGCGACCTTCATCCGAAGTTCATTAATTCCTTAGGGAGATAATGCTTCAGTGGACGAAGGGAATTAACATTTAACATTTTTATGTTGCCTTGTTCTTAATTCATAGCATTTGAGAACAAGTCCCCAACATTGGCGCCCACCTCCGGCGAACTCACTTCCATTTTCTGAGCTAATGGCTTCGTTCAACAACCAAGCTGGAGCTGCTTCGGCTACGAAGCTGGTGCTCCCGATAACAGGCGGATCATGTTCAGAACAGGCCAACAAGAAGCAGAAGAAGGAGGCACACAGAAGGGTACAGCATGTCGGGGTGCAGGGACCCTTCATCAAGTCAAGATGGTCGCACATCCCAATTACCTTCTCCCAAGAGGACCTTCAGCTCAAGGATTATCCTCACAATGATGCTATGGTTATTTCTTGTGTTATCAAAGGTTTTCTGGTCCACAATGTTCTGGTTGATACAGGCAGTGCAGCGGATATTATATTTGCTAAGGCCTTCAGACAAATGCATGAGCCAGAAGATAAGATTCATGATGCTACACACCCTCTTTGTGGCTTCGGAGGAAGACAGATTGTAGCACTAGGCAAGATCACGATGTCAGTGACCTTCAGATTTGTTAACAACACCAGAACTGAGCAAGTTGTGTTTGATATTGTCGATATGGATTATCCCTACAATGCAATCATTGGTCATGGAACACTCAATGCTTTCGAAGCAATTCTTCATCCAACATATCTTTGCATGAAGATACCTTCGGATCAAGGACCTATTGCTATTCATGGGAGTCAGGAAGCTGCCAGAAAGGCTGACGGGAACTGGACAGATTCAAAGGCAATCCATAGTATAGATGGAGCCGAAGCTTGTGAGCAGTACAAGTACAGAAGGGAGAAGGCTGCTTCGGTCGATCAGCTGAAGCCCATGCTTTTATGTGAAGATATTGCAGAACATAAGGTGCTACTGGGATCTCAATTGTCTGAAGAACAAGAGAAAACCCTGATAAGGTTTTTGTTCAACAACAAAGATGTCTTTGCATGGTCAGCCAATGATCTCTGTGGTGTTAACAGGGATGTCATCGAACACTCGCTCAATGTTGATCCATCCTTTAGACCTAGAAAGCAGAGGCTTCGGAAAATGTCTGATGACAAAGCTGAAGGTGCTCGGAATGAAGTGAAAAGACTTCTTAGCGCTGGAGTCATCAGAGATGTGAAATACCCAGAATGGCTAGCCAACACTGTTATGGTAAAGAAGGCCAATGGTAAATGGAGGATGTGTATTGATTTTACTGATCTCAACAAGGCTTGTCCGAAGGATGAGTTTCCATTACCAAGGATCAATTCTCTAGTAGACGCAGCAGCTTCGTCAGAGCTTATGAGTCTGCTAGATTGTTATTCAGGCTATCATCAAATTTGGATGAAGAAAGAGGATGAGCCGAAAACCAGCTTCATAACCCTTAGTGGAACATATTGTTATCTTCGGATGCCTGAGGGGCTCAAGAATGCTGGAGGAAGCTTCAGTAGAATGATAGCAAAGGTTCTCCATTCTCAGATAGGTAGAAATGTGCTAACCTATGTTGATGATATTATAGTAAAAAGCACGAAGCAAGAAAATCAAATCGCTGATTTGCAGGAGACATTCGCTAATTTTAGACAAGTGGGTCTGAAGCTGAATCCAGAGAAGTGTGTTTTCGGAGTGAAGAAGGGGAAATTCCTTGGTTGTCTGGTTTCAACAAAAGGAATCGAAGCTAATCCAAATAAAATCGAAGCTATTCTTCGGATGGAGCCGCCAAGCACAAAGAAGGGGGCTCAACGGCTGACAGGAAGACTGGCATCTCTGAATCGATTCATATCTAGATCAGCAGAGAGAAATCTACCATTCTTTGAAGTGCTGAAGTCAGCCGAAGTCTTTCGATGGGGATCAGCTCAGCAGAAGGCCTTCAAAGAGCTGAAGCAGTATCTGATAGATCTAATGACCCTAACTCCACCAATGCCAGGGGCTCCTCCGTTGTTGTATGTGGCAGCTTCGCACTCGGCAGTGAGTGTGGCACTTGTCCAAGAAAAGCTTGAAGGACAAACCAAAAAGCAAGCCCCAATATACTTCGTCTCCGAAATCCTCAGTCTATCAAAAAAGAACTATACAGAATTGGAAAAGGTGTTATATGCTGTCTTAATGGCCTCCAGGAAGCTACGACATTACTTTCAAGCATATCATATAATTGTTCCTTCGTCACAACCTTTGAAGGATATCATGAGGAACAGAGAAGCTACTGGAAGAATTGGAAATTGGGCTGCGGAACTCAATGAGTTCAGCATTGATTATGTGCATAGATCCTCAATAAAGTCCGAGGCATTAGCAGACTTCATCGCTGATTGGACGCCAGGGGCTCAGGGAGAAGAAACAACTAAAGATGTCGAAGCTTGGACAGTATTCTACGACGGTTCTTGGGGAACCTTCGGTGCAGGAGCGGCTGCTGTGTTAGTTGCACCTTCCAAAGTTAGAACTTGCTACGCAGTAAAGCTTGATTTTAACTGCACAAATAATATTGTTGAGTACGAAGCTTTGCTTTTGGGGCTTCAGAAGTTAAAGGCAATGGGGATTAGAAGGGCGGTTCTCAAAACCGATTACCAAGTTATTTCTGGTCATGTTGACAAGAGTTGTAAAGCAAGAGACCCGAAGCTTGAGAAATACTTGGACATGGTCCGAAGCATTGAAGCTTCCTTCGAAGGGTTTTCTGTCAAGAATATTCCTTGAGGAGAAAATGAACATGCTGATTTGCTAGCCAAGTTAGCAGCACAGGGGCTGCCCTTACCTTCAGAAGTATTTTTTGAAACAATAAAAGCACCTTCGGTGGAACTTCTTGAAAGAGCAGTGCTCAATATATCTCCTGTTCATAGTGAAGATTGGAGAACTGAGATTATGTCCTTCCTCCAAGGCAATTTCCTTTCGGATGACGAAGCTTATAATAAGAGAATAGAGGCAAGAGCCCGACCATATGTCATAATAGAAGGGGAGCTATACAAGCATGGAGTTTGTTCTCCATTGCTCAAATGTTTATCTAGAGTTGAAGGTATAGAATTGATGAAGGAAATACACGTAGGCCTGTGTGGATCTCACATTGGATCTAGGCCCTTGATGGGAAAAGTTTTTCGTCAAGGATTTTATTGGCCGAAGGCAGCTTCGGATGCAGCAGAATTAGTTCAAAAATGCGAAGGCTGTCAGAAATGCGCAAGAGATCAAAAGCAGCCTTTATCTATAACTCAGTTAATACAACCAACTTGGTCATTGCAAAGGTGGGGCCTTGATTTGTTAGGCCCGTTACCACCAGCACAAGGAAATTTAAAATATGTTGTGGTGGCAGTAGAATATTTTTCTAAGTGGATTGAGGCGAAGCCTTTAGCCACAATAACTTTGGTTACCATTCAGAAATTTTTCTGGCAGAATATTGTTTGTCGCTTTGGAGTGCCGAAGGCCATTACTGTGGATAATGGAACACAGTTTGATGCCGAAACTTTTAAAGAGTTTTGTGGACAAATTGGCACGAGGATCCATTTTTCATCGGTTAGGCATCCAGAGTCAAATGGACTTGTCGAAAGAGCTAACGGCATCATAATGATGGGAATAATGAAACCAATCTTCAATCAGCCTAGAGGAAAATGGCCAGATGAATTAATTAAAGTGGTGTGGAGCCACAATACAACAGCATCAAGGTCAACAGGCTTTACACCATTCAAGTTATTATTTGGCGACGAAGCAATAACTCCAGAAGAAGCAAAAGAGGGATCAATAAGAATAGTGGCTTTGGCAGAGGACGAAGCTGATTACTCTATGGAGAAAGATGCTATAGAAGAAATCAGGCTTCATGCTGTGAAAAACATCAATAAATATCAAGCCGAAACAATAAAATGGCGTGATAGAAAAGTTCGGCTAAAGAACATTAAGCCAGGACATTTGGTGCTTCGGAGAGTGGTCAACCCAGATACAGTAGGCAAGCTACAGCTGAAATGGGAGGGACCTTTTCTGGTAGTATCTTCGTCAAGACTCGGTTCTTATAGATTGAAGGATATGGACGGCAACGACATTCCTAGATCATGGAATGCGGATGAGCTTCGAAGATATTATGTCTAGCTTGATGTAATTTTTTCTGTTCTTTCTTATGGCACCCTTTTCCTTTCCAAAGGGGGAGAAAGTTTTTTAATGGGGCCATAACATGTAATTTCTCCTTTTCTTATTTCAGCTCTATAAGAGCAATATCCCCCAAAGATGTAAATGTAAAAGCTGAGCACGCACCATCGTGTGCAAAGAAAAAAGAAAAGAAAATAGGGAGAAGCTCAAAAGACGTCCCTAAGGGGATGCAGAGCACGACGAAGCTACAAAAAAGTCATTCCTATCGGAGCGCAGCGTAAGTTTTCTGCTCAAAAGTCGTTCCTAAGGGAATGCAGAGCTTACAGTGAAAAATAAACGCTGATTCCGCCGAAGTAAAAGGCGAAGAAGCTCCTAAGGGAGGCTTACAGCAAAAAATAAACACTGATTCCGCCGAAGTAAAAGGCGAAGAAGCTCCTAAGGGAGGCTTACAGCGAAAAGTCAGCGCTAATACACCGAAAAGTAAACGGTGAAGCCGAAAAATAAACGGCAAAGAGACTGTGTCTATTCCTAAGGGAACGGAGACTATGGTTATGGCTTCGGATATGTGTTTGGACATTCATTTGCACGATACATTACATCATAGCATTTGCATTCATAAACATTCATTTAGACATATGTAGGATCATTATCATCATAACACAAGCAATCGCTTCGTCTCTAAAGATTATGCTTCGGCAAAAGAGAAAAAAGCAGCAGGTTTTTGCTTCGCTGCGTACGAAAAGAAGGGAAGGTGTTTTTTCGCCTTCGGCTCAAAAATAATAATTTCGTCCACATCAAAGCACTCCATACATTGACAGAAAGGTAAGAATATATTACAAGGTATGGACATAGTTCACAGAATACAATTTAATTACAAAAGTTATTACAGAAAGTTTTTAGAATCTCTTCTACAGTCATTCATCTAAGCTTCGTCAATATTCATTGAGCTTCAGCTTCAGCATTGTTCTTACTCTTCAAGCTTCAAGCTTCAGCTTCGGCGTCATCTTCTTACTCTTCAAGCTTCAAGTTTTAGTTTCGGCTTCATCATCCTACACGAATTAAAAGTATTATAAGCAAAATTCAATTTCGAAGGAAGAGGTAAGCACGAAGGTATGATTTTGTTACCGGCTTAAGATGACTCCGAGCTTCGTCACCAGCTTTCTCTCGCCCACCCTTTGTCCATACCACCTTTATAAATTTGTTCCCAATGCTTCGGGCGAGGCTGGGAATATCATCCAGAACTGCTGGTGATAGGCTGAAATTGGGTCTGTTGATAATTTTTCCGTGCTCACACCCAGATTTCAGGAACGCAGCAGCGGTGCCTCGAGAAGCTACCAGGGCACAGAAGTCACCGTGTCCAGCAATAATATCATCGAGGTCATCAATCTCACCTTCGATGTGTTCGAAGGCTCCTGGTAGATCTTCAGCTGAAGGAGTAAATTTTTCACTGCTGGCCCCGACCGAATGAAATACCTTCTTCAGTCGTTGAATACATTGATTGCTAAATTCCAAACATTTGCTTTGAAGGCCTATCAATGATTTTTTCAAATCTAAACCCTTCTGGACTTCGGCCTCAAGTTTTTCATTAAGCTTCAGCCTTTCCTGTTCGAAACTTTCTGACTGGCAGAGAAGCTTCGTGTTCAGTTCTGTTATTTTAGCTTCGGCTTCTGCTAATAAGCCTTCAGTTGTCTGGAGTTTGAAATCTTTCTTCTCAAAAGCAGCTGATTGTTCTTTTATTTTGTTTTCTAAGTTTTCAATTATAACCTCGTGCTTTTTATCTTCCAGATCCTGTTGCATCTTCAAAGCTTTGCTCAGTAGCATACTCTATACACGAACAACTTTCGTTAGGAAACATTTTTGTTATGAAAAATAAAAAGTTAGACAGAAATTGTTTACCTTAAAATTGGAATAAAACAAACTACCGACGATGTGCTATCGTCAGTAGCGGCTAATATCGGTTTCGAGCTTCGGGAAACCGATACTCTTTGATAGAGTACCGATAACCTTCGCTCCGGCCTGATCCCGAATGCAGCCTAGCTTCTCATCATCAACACCCTCGAAGAGAATCGCCCCCGGTCGATAGCCGTAAGATATGGCATACTCTTTTAGTTCTTCTTTTTTGGCTTTCGTCAGTTCTTGCCCAATCAAGTTTTGAAAATTGAAAATTTCGTCTTCCGATGTTTCTTCCGCAATTTCTTTCTTTTTCTCAGGTTCAGGGGCCAAAGCTTCTTCGGTGGCCCCAGCAGCTTCTTCTGCGGCCAGGTCTACCAGAATTTTATCTATATCAGCAACCATGCTTTCTAAATTAATATCTTCGGCTCCAGTAGCTTCGGCATCTGTGGCCTCCGAAGGTACAACTTCAGTAGCTATCGAACTTTTAGTAGCTGGCACCTTTGGAGCTGAAGCTCCTGGTGGTGTCTTTTCAATGACCTCTGTCACCGTGATGATTCTTTGCTTCTTTGCTTTAACTGTTTCCCTCTATTTCACGGGCTCCTTTTCCTTCTGAAAAAGCTTCGTCAGTTGTGGCCCCAGTGGACTTAGCTTGACAGGAAAAGATTCAGTCATTACCTTTAAAATTTCCTCTACTTCGGTAGTAGAGGGTGTTGCAGGAGTTCCTTCTTCTTCGTCAATTGCTTTTTGCTTCGGAGACGAAGCTTTTCTCTTCTTCGAAACACCTATTTTCGGCTCAGACTCTGGATTTTTCTTTTTCGGTTGTTCTTCATCGTCTTTGTTCAGAACATCAGCTACTCTTTTTCTCTTTTGGCCTTCAGCACCCTTATTTAGCCGCTCGTAGTCAGGATATTCAAAATCCAGGGCATCCATTACGTGGTTTAGCCTTCGCTTCGGACGGGTGCCAAAGGCCGCAGTCATCAATTAGTCTTCTTTCTTAGAATAATTTCCGAGTATTTCATTAGACATTACTTCGATTTTGTCCAGCCACTCTTGGCAAGGCACCTTGAAAAGTTTCTTGAATTTGAAATGGTAGGGCAACCGAACAAGTTCCCCTTTCTTCTTCTTCCTCTCTAGCTTCGGCATTTCCCACTCCTTCAAAGTCGGAATTACTCTGAAGGCCAGAAATTCCTGCACCAAGTCCCTAGTGCCAATATGATCTGCAATCACTCTAAATTCAGCTAGAGCAATTTGACTTGGACTCCCTGGTAACATGTTGCACGGGGGTCAGGTCTCTCCGAAGATCAATTCTAGTGGACTTTGGACCAACTTATCTTCATATTCGTCCACTCTGACATAGAACCACTCAGATTTCCATCCAGCTAGCCATTTGCTTCGGTAACTAATCACTAGAAACTTTGTAGTCTTGCGGTAAGCAAAGTTGTAGCAGCCAAAATTTTCATGAAGACCATCTCCTCTAGCTTTGGTCTGATAATGCAGTTCGTGCACTCGGCAGAAACCTTCAGCGAATGGTTCCACCCCCTGGCTTCGGAGAGCCCAGATATAAACATTTAGCCTAACGATAGCGTTAGGGGTTAGCTGATTGTAACACCCCAGGCTTTAAGGGATAAAGCCGGGTGCATCTCATACATGCGCCAAAGAAGACAACATATATAATCACAGAGTGTATAGAGATAAATGTCACAATAATCAGATTACTTATTACATAGCGGAAGTCTTACAAAATAAAAGATAAATATAGCAGGATCTAAAATCTATCATTGGCGCCAGAAAGTCGACTGGGAGACGCCACCTAGATTGAATCAAACTCATCGATATGCGGCTCCTCTTGAACCACCTGTTCTTCTCCTGTGGGGGGTGTGAGACAGCAAGGGTGAGCTCACACATGTTCATCGCTCCACAAGTTGTGGGGAATAATGTGGCATGAACTCACCAAAGGTGGGAGTTCATGTGGTGTGTAAGGCTGATCAACAAATAAAGGTTGAAGATGAGCATTGCTTTTATAAGTTGGTCAAAATTTTATTAGCAGTTACTAAGTGTAAGTAAATACCAAACCATAATAAATAACAGAACAAAATTAATAAATAAATCCCATGCAATGCAAATGACAAATTGAATTTAAGTTCCATAGTTTAATCATGTGAGGGTCTGAGCCGCTCATGACCGTGAGCACGGCTAGTATACTAGTTTTACACTCTGCAGAGGTTGCGCATCTTTACCCACAAGCCGTGTTACCCATCTACCAAGGGGTCATGAATCCCATACACCTCTACCAAAGAAGCGAGGCTGGGTAACACTACGAGGCCTTTACAAAGTTCTACTAGCTTCAGAAAACCCGCTACAGTTTATAGGAAGCTCCAGTGCAGGAATCCCTCACCTGACCGCCATCGCAGCAAAATCAACCCAAGGATCCTCCCTACACTGACCACTCCCCTACTGTCGTTGCCCCTTTCGGGTAAGATAGTCATCCACTAGCTTTCCTAGTTAATCAGCCAAGGGCGTCCCATTAAACCCTTGTGGTAGCACTATTTTCTCGGGTGGTCGCTCCATGTTCCAATTAACATAACGATCTTATCATGAACATAAATAACATAATAGAATAATTGGAACATGGATGTAATAAAATATTAATCCCAAAACCATATAGAGCAATAGCATAACTACCCAAGTGATTTAGGGATAAACAAGGGAAAATGATAAACAGACTAGGGTGACCTATTGGGTCCCATCAAAATTAAACCTATGCATTGAATAGTGATAATAAAGAAACATTATTGGGTAACAAAAGTGGATCAAGGGCACAACTTGCTTGGCACTTGAGATTTCAGTTACCACAGTGATTCTTCAGATCCTCGAAACCTCACGCTAGTCGTAGCAATACAAACAAACAGTGTATAGGCAAAATTAACATCACACCAAACATAAGCACAAACTGGGTAATAATAATATACGCGTTGCTACGAGATCGCAAGATCGAGAACCACTAAAATCGGGGTTACGGTTGAGGAGTTATGATTTTATAGAGGATCTGTGTGGTTGAACATTAAATCATATTATAAATTGATTATTATGAGAAAATATACTCTAAATAATCCTTTCAACTTTAATCTAGATTACACTTGACTAGAGATCATGTTTAGTCACCTTATAATCATAAACAGATTAATCTTTGATTAAAAGGGCAAATCTACTAACATAGATTAAACAAATATCTAACTATAAAATTATGCAATATAGTATAATTAATAATGTCTCTGTATACTAAATATTTATACGAAGCTAACGCAACTGGAACGAGTCAAATTGGAGTTAAAACGGAGGAGTAATCAATTTCCTAAGATTTTATGTATTTGGTATAGGGTTAATTAGGAAATAAATTTTTAAAATGTCTTTCATGTCAAATCAGAGATACTATGTGATAAACAATAATATTATCGAATTATAGAAATTAGAATGAAATAATTTGGAGCTAGAATGAATTTTCTATGAATTAAATGAGTTCCTGGAATTATTTTAACACTAAAAATCATTTTCCCAACGAATTTATCGGTTTTAATAAGCGTCGGGCCTGCGCTCTAAATAAACAGAAGCAGAGGGTCATACTCGCAAGATTCCATAGACTCAGGTAACAGTCGAACAAGGACGGCGGGTTGGTTTCTATATAGAGCAGGGGCTCTTATAAAAGGCGGCCAACCGAAGGGGTATCGTGGGACGTCGGCCGCCAGATCAGACTCCAATGGCTGGGATTAAAAAACTATCCATTGAACACCCTTGTTTAACCAGACCCGCCCGATTTTCAATCCACGGTGGAGATTTGATGGAATTCCCACACATTCCTAGCCACTCGATCTAGATCCCATGGACCAGATTAGTCGCGCGAAGATCTATTTCCCCGAACCACCATCAGCCGTTAGATAAGGATCCAACGCCCCCCACACTTCTTCCCCCGCCGCCCTGCGCAGCAGCCGCACAGAACCACCCCGCAGGACGGAGGCCCACCGGAGCGGTGGCCACGCCCCGCCATGGCGCCCGAACTCCGAAACTAGCTACTCCTACTCGCACTAGGCGAGGTAGTGACCGGAAACAGGTTGTTCCGATGCCAAAACGTTGCGGTGAGGACTCTACCCACGGTGCGAGCGGAACCCACGGCGGAGCACCAACTCCGGCATGAAATCGTGGTTTCCCCGGTCGGCAATCCCATCTAGCGAAGCACCGTGTGCCATCCACGCCTCTAATCGAAGCTCCCATACCCACTGGTGGAATCTCGAGCGGTAGCGGGGGCGAGTTCCACGGCGGCGGACAAGTTCCAAGCGGCGGAGCCATTGCCGAGCGATACGCTCTACCAAGCACTGCCCCAAACCTCGATTCATTGGGTCAACACGTGGAGGAGGACATGGCGAATGCAATCCGAGGTCTATTGGTAGGCGAGAGGCAAAGGGCAGAGCTGACCACGCAGGTAGGCGGGTCCAAGGCGGTGTAGAGCTCCGGTGAGTAAATTCGATCTACGGTTTGGGTAATCGCGAGCCCAACTCGACGGAAAACAAATACGGGAAGAAGGGAAGCACTGAGCACCCGAATCTTACCGGCGGTCGTTGCGCAGATTGTCTGGCCCCGGTGAATGGCGGACCGGCGGGCACCTTCACCACGGCTAACAGCACTAGGCGCGGCTGCAACGCCCAATTCACGACAGCACCACGGCGGACCACGGAACGCAGGAAGGCGATTTCGGTGTGGGTTTGCAATGGGATGAGGCTCTCCCTCTCTCTCACTTCCGCGACACACCAGCGGCACAAAGGAAAACAGGGCAATGAGAATGCTAGGCGAGCCTAAATAGCCCGGTTCTCACGGATCGCGGAAGAAGCGGTTTCATCCGCAACCACCGGGCGCGAGGTGGAGTCAGCGCACAGCGATTACCACCACCCGAGATGGGCGCGAGCTCCGCGTTAGCCGCCCCAGCGGTGTTCTCGGGAGGAAGACGCCTGGCAAATGGGCCTGCCAGGCCAGCGTCACAGCGCCTGGCTTGTATGTGCACGCGAAGTGAAGTGGCTAGGGCTGTCTTAGCGGTCCACACACCAGCGGGGTGAGATCCATGCGCGGTTGCCACCCTGGGCCCGTGTGTCGACGCGCAGGTGATGAGCTGAGGCTGGGCCACGCAGGGCTGGTGGTGAATATGGGCCACGAAGTGGATTCGGCCCAAACTCGAGGTAAGTCTTCTTTTCTTTTCTTTTTATTTTCTGATTTCTATTTTAAATTCAAATCCAACACAAGTTTGAATTCCAAGATTTTACTTTTAGATGCACAAATAAACTCCAACATGAATGCAAGAGTATAATTTTAGTTATTTATTTATTATCCTTTCTTTTAGCAAAATGCTCTCAACATACGAGTCATAAATAAGAATTACTCTTAGGAAAATCTATAATGTGTAACATTCATTAAAAGGTGATTTTAACTCAAAAGAGAATATTTTATATATTTCGTAAAGGGGATAATAAATTGTAACTCTTTTATTATATATATCTTAACTCAAATTGCTTTAAATTTTACTATTTATTTTAGAAAAGGTGAATTCCAAAGTATAATTATCCATTAGGGACATTTCCCTTTGATTTCCTCTACTAATCCCCAAAATAAGATTTTGGGTGCTACAAATCCTACCCCCCTTAACAGAAATCTCGTCCTCGAGATTTGTAAGGAAAGGGTGTATACTCATATTGTCTCAACACATATGCACAAACAAAAATCTCAGCATAATGCATAATTTATTAGCAACACATGGGTCAATTAGACCTTATTATTCCTCCTAAAATAGTATCATACCAACCACTAACTAAAGTAACATTTAGATCTTATAAATAGTAGTAATTTATATATATGTTTATGTAGCTTGGTGGAGCTGGTGGTGGTGGAGGTAGTGGTTGTTGTTGTCGTTGTCTCTCCACCCGTGATTGCCTTATTTCTTGACGTATCTCTAGACGGACCTGACGTATTTCCTCACGTTCTTGTCTTATCTGATTTTGCATTTCGGTCACCATGTCTGTCAATTGTTGTATTACCAGCCTTTGGGCAGCAACCACTTGATCGATTTCAACATATGGAGGATTTGGAGGATTCATTTCTGCTTGCTGTCGTCTGATAATCTTTCCTTCCTAGTATTTACCATCGAAGTTAGAATCATATGGTAATATAATTTTGCAAGGAAAATTATTTGGCAGGCAGACGTATAGGCCAATAACTGGTTACGATCTGAAGATTTTTTTAGCAGGGCTTAATCTGTGTTTTGTGTCCGGATTGGGGTAACTAGCCGTATAAGGTGGATATCCAAAGGTAGGATAGAATTTATCAAGATGAGATAGATATGGGTGAGATAGGCCATATGATGTAGATTAGAGTTTGTTTAATGTTAGGTAGAAATAGACAGGTTATGCAATTCATCATGACACTATTGGTTGGGTTAGCTCTTCTGCTCGTGGTTGAGTTGGTTTAATGCACTAATTTTAGGTTTAAGTGCATGAGGGGAGAACAAAGTAGGATCTAGTTTATTTCACTGGTGCTCGCTTGTTAAATGACTCTCATTGGAATCTATAATCCTATTTAAGAATATCATTTAGTTAAGCGTACTAAGCTGACCCTATCTTTATGAAATTCCCGTATATATATATTTTTTATACACCTGGAATTTTTTTTGTGCCATTAGCAGGTGTGGTATAGAAACAAGGGTACCTCAGGTTTTAGCATAGAATGAGTGTATTGTGGCATAATCGAGCTTCCTTTGAGGGTCTGAATTAGGGACCATTAGTTGTGGTGTTAGATGCCATTATCTGAGTTAAGATAACAATGTGGGTACATGGAGTAGGTAGATTGAATAGAGTTTTACTTTTGCATTTGGGATAAACGGGTTGGACAATCTATAACATAGGCGAGGTCGTGGTTTCTCGGATGAATTGGTCTAAGACACCAATTTAGCTTTAAAACTCATTTATCGAAGTATGGTGTAGTTAATACTCGAGGTAGATCAGAATTTTTCGTTTAAATTAAAATAGAGGAGTTATGCAACCATCGGATGGTTAAGGTAGTTGCATAAGGCCGAGTTGATCGGTTATTCTTAATTAGTGCCGATTGAATTACGTTAGAAAAGGTGGATAGGGTCTAATCCATGTTACAAGTATTAACTAACCTGTTTGAGTGGGTCACATTGGGTTAGTTCAGATTAGATGGGAACTAGATTAGTTTAGCATAACTATATTTGACTAAACAAGACCTAATTAATTTTTTTGATCAGTTTAGGTGGAATGGGGTCTAGGCATGACCAGATTAATCTAGATAAGATCTAATTATTTTATTTTAGAATGGATTATGTCGGTCACCATTATGAGATAAGCAAAGTGGTGGAGATAAGTATGCTTATTAGGACAAGATGAGTCTCTAAGAATAAAATAGAATCTTTTGAGACTGGTTATATCTATTGGGATAAGATGAGAATCCTTTCAAGAAGAGATGAGTCTAATAAAGTAAAAGAGTATCTTTTAAGATAAGAGAATCTATTAAGATAAGAAAGAATCTTTCAAGATAAGATTGATCTATTAAATTAGATACACTTTAATGGAGGATAATCTAGTCTCATGAATTTTATACTTATACCTATACGTATATGTAGATGTAATTGTGGACATTACTCCACGACTTATCACACTCAATCAAAGATCCAAATCAGACAAATATCATAAGAACAAACACTCAAGCGTATAGATACCTATAAAAATAATTTTGTTTTTGTTCCTAAGAGTAGGTCTCTTATTCCTAAAGTCACTTTAGGCACAGGATTTCAAAAGTGTGAAATCCACATTTGTCTTTAAAAGGAAAAGGTAAGAATAATCAGAGTAAAGTGGAAATAGTTGAGAAAAGATTAAGATAAGTTTAAAAAAGAATCAGAGTAGCAAAGGTACGGTTAATCACAGTAGAAGGTGAGACAGGATCAAGATAAGTATAGAAAGAATTAGAGTAAGGTAAGTAGATAATGGTTATATCCATTTCTATCTAGGTTTCGTCCTACAGTCAACATTCCTCTGATACCACTTCTGTAACACCCCAGGCTTTAAGGGACAAGGCCGGGTGCATCTCATACATGCACCAAAGAAGACAACATATATAATCACAGAGTGTATAGAGATAAATGTCACAATAATCAGAGTACTTATTACATAGCGGAAGTCTTACAAAATAAAAGATAAATATAGCAGGATCTAAAATCTATCATTGGCGCCAGAAAGTCGACTGGGAGACGCCACCTAGATCGAATCAAACTCATCAATATGCGGTCCTCTTGAACCACCTGTTCTTCTCCTGTGGGGGGGGTGTGAGACAGCAAGGGTGAGCTCACACATGTTCATCGCTCAACAAGTTGTGGGGAATAATGTGGCATGAACTCACCAAAGGTGGGAGTTCATGTGGTGTGTAAGGCTGATCAACAAATAAAGGTTGAAGCTGAGCATTGCTTTTATAAGTTGGTCAAAATTTTATTAGCAGTTACTAAGTGTAAGTAAATACCAAACCATAATAAATAACAGAACAAAATTAATAAATAAATCGCATGCAATGCAAATGACAAATTGAATTTAAGTTCCATAGTTTAATCATGTGAGGGTCCAAGCCGCTCATGACCGTGAGCACGGCTAGTATACTAGTTTTACACTCTGCAGAGGTTGCGCATCTTTACCCACAAGCCATGTTACCCATCTGCCAAGGGGTCATGAATCCCATACACCTCTACCAAGGAAGCGAGGCAGGGTAACACTACGAGACCTTTACAAAGTTCCACTAGCTTCAGAAAACCTGCTACAGTTTCTAGGAAGCTCCAGTGCAGGAATCCCTCGCCTGACCGCCATCGCAGCAAAATCAACCCAAGGACCTCCCTACACTGACCACTCCCCTACTGCCCTTGCCCCTTTCGGGTAAGATAGTCATCCACTAGCTTTCCTAGTTAATCAGCCAAGGGCGTCCCATTAAACCCTTGTGGTAGCACTGTTTTCCCGGGTGGTCGCTCCATGTTCCAATTAACATAATGATCTTATCATGAACATAAATAACATAATAGAATAATTGGAACATGGATGTAATAAAATATTAATCCTAAAACCATATAGAGCAATAGCATAACTACCCAAGTGATTTAGGGATAAACAACGGAAAATGATTAACAGACTAGGGTGACCTATTGAGTCCCATCAAAATTAAACCTATGCATTGAATAGTGATAATAAAGAAACATTATTGGGTAACAAAAGTGGATCAAGGGCACAACTTGCCTGGCACTTGAGATTCCAGTTACCACGGTGATTCTTCAGATCCTCGAAACCTCACGCTAGTCATAGCAATACAAACAAACAGTGTATAGGCAAAATTAACATCACACCAAACATAAGCACAAACTGGGTAATAATAATATACGCGTTGCTACGAGATCTCGGGATCGAGAACCACTAAAATCGGGGTTACGGTTGAGGAGTTATGATTTTATAGAGGATCTGTGTGGTTGAACATTAAATCATATTATAAATTGATTATTATTAGAAAATATACTCTAAATAATCCTTTCAACTTTAATCTAGATTACACTTGACTAGAGATCATGTTTAGTCACCTTATAATCATAAACAGATTAATCTTTGATTAAAAGGGTAAATCTACTAACATAGATTAAACAAATATCTAGCTATAAAATTATGCAATATAGTATAATTAATACTGTCACTGTATACTAAATATTTATACGAAGCTAACGCAACTGGAACGAGTCAAATTGGAGTTAAAACAGAGGAGTTATGAATTTCCTAAGATTTTATGTATTTGGTATAGGGTTAATTAGGAAATAAATTTTTAAAATGTCTTTCATGTCAAATCAGAGATACTATGTGATAAACAATAATATTATCGAATTATAGAAATTAGAACGAATTAATTTGGAGCTAGAATGAATTTTCTATGAATTAAATGAGTTCCTGGAATTATTTTAACACTAAAAATCATTTTCCCAACGAATTTCTCGGTTTTAATAAGCGTCGGGCCTGCGCTCTAAATAAACAGAAGCACAGGGTCATACTCGCAAGATTCCATAGACTCAGGTAACAGTCGAACAAGGACGGCGGGTTGGTTTCTATATAGAGCAGGGGCTCTTATGAAAGGCGGCCAACCGAAGGGGTATCGTGGGACGTCGGCCGCCAGATCAGACTCCAATGGCTGGGATTAAAAAACTATCCATTGAACACCCATGTTTAACCAGACCCGCCCGATTTTCAATCCACGGTGGAGATTTGACGGAATTCCCACGCATTCCTAGCCACTCGATCTAGATCCCATGGACAAGATTAGTCGCGCGAAGAGCTATTTGCCCGAACCACCATCAGCCGTTAGATAAGGATCCAACGCCCCCCACACTTCTTCCCCCGCCGCCCTGGACAGCAGCCGCACAGAACCGCCCCGCAAGACGGAGGCCCACCGAAGCGGTGGCCACGCCCCGCCATGGCGCTCGAACTCCGAAACTAGCTACTCCTACTCGCACCAGGCGAGGTAGTGACCGGAAACAGGTTGTTCCGATGCCAAAACGTTGCGGTGAGGACTCTACCCATGGTGCGAGCGGAACCCACGGTGGAGCACCAACTCTGGCATGAAATCGCGGTTTCCCGGGTCGGCAATCCCATCTAGCGAAGCACCGTGTGCCATTCACGCCTCTAATCGAAGCTCCCATACCCACTGGTGGAATCTCGAGCGGTAGCGCGGGCGAGTTCCACGGCGGCGGACAAGTTCCATGCGGCGGAGCCATTGCCGAGCGATACGCTCTACCAAGCACTGCCCCAAACCTCGATTCATTGGGTCAACACGTGGAGGAGGACATGGCGAATGCAATCCGAGGTCTATTGGTAGGCGGGAGGCAAAGGGTAGAGCTGACCACGCAGGTATGCGGGTCCGAGGTGGTGTAGAGCTCCGGTGAGTAAATTCGATCTACGGTTTGGGTAATCGCGAGCCCGACTCGACGGAAAACAAACACGGGAAGAAGGGAAGCACTAAGCACCTGAATCTTACCGGCGGTCGTTGCGCAAATTGTCTGGCCCCGGTGAACGGCGGACTGGCAGGACCTTCACCACGGCTAACAGCACTAGGCGCGGCTGCAACGCCCAATTCACGACAGCACCACGGCGGACCACGGAATGCAGGAAGGCGATTTCGGTGTGGGTTTGCAATGGGGTGAGGCTCTCCCTCTCTCTCACTTCCGCGACACACCGGAGGCGCAAAGGAAAACAGGGCAATGAGAATGCTAGGCGAGCCTAAATAGCCCGGTTCTCATGGATCGCGGAAGAAGTGGTTTCATCCGCAACCACCGGGCGCGAGGCGGAGTCAGCGCATAGCGATTGCCACCACCCGAGATGGGCGCGAGCTCCGCGTTAGCCGCCCCAGCGGTGTTCTCGGGAGGAAGACGCCTGGCAAATGGGCCCACCAGGCTAGCGTCACAGCGCTCGGCTTGTATGCGCACGCGAAGTGAAGTGGTTGGGGCTGACTTAGCGGTCCACACGCCAGCGGGGTGAGATCCATGCGCGGCTGCCACCCCGGGTCCGTGTGTCGACGCGCAGGTGACGAGCTGAGGCTGGGCCACACGTGGCTGGTGGTGAATATGGGCCACGAAGTGGATTCGGCCCAAACTCGAGGTAAGTCTTCTTTTCATTTCCTTTTTATTTTCTGATTTCTATTTTAAATTCAAATCCAACACAAGTTTGAATTCCAAGATTTTACTTTTAGATGCACAAATAAACTCCAACATGCAAGAGTATAATTTTAGTTATTTATTTATTATCCTTTCTTTTAGCAAAATGCTCTCAACATACGAGTCATAAATAAGAAATACTCTTAGGAAAATCTATAATGTGTAACATTCATTAAAAGGTGATTTTAACTCAAAAGAGAATATTTTATATATTTCTTAAAGGGGATAATAAATTGTAACTCTTTTATTATATATATCTTAACTCAAATTGCTTTAAATTTTACTATTTATTTTAGAAAAGGTGAATTCCAAAGTATAATTATCCATTAGGGACATTTCCCTTTGATTTCCTCTACTAATCCTCAAAATAAGATTTTGGGTGCTACACTCATGAAGGTAGATCCCAAATTTCTTCAGCACTTCAGCAATCATCTTGTTCAAAGGGAATCTTAAACCATCTTTAAAAAGGCTTTTGAAAACCACTACTTCATTCTTTCCCGGCTTCGGGATAGTTTCTTTTCCACCAAAACGAATCAACTCCTTCTTCGCTTCACTAAGATAGCCCAACTTCACCATCTTAGGAAAATCAGCTTCAAAGATGGTGGACTTTCCGAAGTCCAGGTGGCTAGGTTTGCTCGGCACTGCACTTCTATAATCATCTTCGGAATCAGTTTCTTCAGCATCAAGTTGTCCTGCTTCGGCGACAGGAATATCCTTCGATGTTACCAGCCCAGACCGCCTCATTGCTTCGGAAATTGGAACAGTTTCAGTAGCTTCGGTCTCATCTCCCTCATGGTCAATCCTGGCAGTAGAACGCAATCTCGCCATCTGATTATGAATTTTTTGAAATTTTTTGAAGTTGTTGACTTTCTCGATTTCTCCAAAATTCTTTCTCTTGTGACAAAGCAGAATCGGAAGCGGTGCTTCGCTTGAGCACAATGATCAAGCTTCGGCTATGGTTAAATTTTTGACAGCACAACAGTACAATAGCAATGAATGTTGTGGTAACTTCACACCTACCCGTCTGTTTATATAGCGCCGCAGGTGGGAAGGTAAATCGCCAAGGTCTTCCGCACCGGAAAAATAGCCACCCACACTCATTGACCGGTGGGCCACAAGGTCCGCGAAGGTGAATCGATAGGGCGCGCGTAACTGCTGCAAGATGGGGCCACCTCGCGCGCGGATTATTTTAATCGTTTCTCGTCAACGAGCTCAGGGAAGGTGTTTTTTTCGGATCTTTGGCATCCCGAAGCCTAGAAGACTTTTTCACGGATCAAGCTCGTTACGAAAAACAATCTAGCACCGCGAAGGGGTTACTGTTGGGGGTATGCTTCGTAGCCGAAGATCCTAAAAGAGGAAAACACCTTCGGCAAGATCCTTTCAAGAACAGCGCTGAAGTTATCACCGATAGAGCTTCGGCACAGTGATGAGTCTCAAGAGAAGGGGGCGAACCGACTTAAAGATCAAATGACTCAAAGACCCATGATGTTTTGTGTCAGTATTGTAATTGATTATAAAGGGGATAAATGTAATTTCACATAGGCTGTGTCCTGTGCCTATAAATAGATGAACAGTACTCCTATACTGTTCACGCAATCTTGTAATTGTTGACGCATCACACTGGAATTATTATTTTCCGTCGAGGAGAAGGTATAAACGTACTCAAATGTCATGTTTTAATATCCAGATCCATATAATGAAATATAGGAATAATGTTATCTGCTTCTAACATATATTTTACACGTTATGCTTCATTTTACATTGTTCTATAAACCTGGTCATGAAGGTATGACCTTCGTGATATTTAATCTGCGACCTTCGTCCGAAGTTCATTAAATCCTTGGGAAGATAATGCTTCAGCGGACGAAGGGCATTAACATTTAACATTTTTATGTTGCCTTGTTCTTAATTCATAGCATTTGAGAACAAGTCCCCAACAAACACTATAGATATGATTAGACTCTGTGGATGTCTCAGACATCTTGATGTACTTAAGTACCTTTCCGTTATTTAATTCAAGCATTGTGTGATGATGTCCAACTATGTAATCGGTGTGTACGTGAGTTCTGATCTTAGCACGTACATGGTTTGCATTTGGTTTACCTTCCAAAACCGGGTGTGACATAAGTGGTATCAAAGCCTTGCTGACTGTAGGACCGCTAACCTAGACTAGAATGGTCGACCTAAGGACTACAGACCCCTACTCTTACCTTGACCTTAGTGTCCTTTCAAAAGTTGGTCATCTTGACCAACTCTATGTTATTTACTTATCTCAAAAAGTTTTGTCTCACTTTTTTTCTGTTTACTTTCTGGTCTCATAGTTCCACTCTTACTCTTGTGCTTATGATGTCTTTTGTAGATGGCCCGTATCAGGTGCACTGCACGTAAGTCTGTGATCCTCTTTTTGCCTTCTCACTTGGCAGAGCGTCCACTGCATCGCACGGTGTCAGGTCAGTCCAGTCACCTAGAGAGACTGCATCATCGCCTACACGAGGAGCAGGAGCGCCGATGCTAGGAGCAGGAGCAGCAGGACTCTTCCCCCTCGTCTCAGCGGGAGGTGGAGTCTGAGAGGCCGCCTTCCCCTACACCTCAGCCAGAGATGCCCCCGCACCATCACAGGGCATCCCGGCTGCTGGAGGAGACCCTGACGGAGACGGAGACGACGACGCCGGTGGCAGTTCGAGCCACAGCACGGAGCACTCGGAGGAGCCGGAGCCGGAGTGATGTAGCTGAGGTGCCCGATCTTTCGGCGAGTAGAGATAATTCCGATTTGGCGGAAGATGACCCTTGCGATCTGACTACGACGAGCAAGCCCGAGGCGCCAATGCAATCGCTGAACCAACTCCCTGTGGTTACCGACCTTGCTGATGCGAGATCGGCCTGATCACGAAGATCGTTTCCTGTGCGCAATCGAAGAACGAACAAGAAAAAGATGCGAGCAATCTAATCTATTACTCGAGGGTGGAGTTCTGAATACACGAAGACAGCGCAGATTTGCGCGTGCTCGAGAGTAGCTAAAGCTAGATCTAAAACAAAACTCGGAAAATAAAGGAGGTGCAGCTCCTGTATAAATAGAGAGGGGGCGCAGCCCCTAGGGGCGGCCAACCCTAGGTCGTCCATTATGGGCCGCAATTGGGCTGGTCGTCTATTCTTTCGGGCCTTCGTTCTTTAACAACATGATGTAGTTCAATTCTCTTGCACGGGCCCGAGTCACTGGCCCAGGTGGAAGGGGTGGCGCCTGGACTGGGGAAGATGGTGCCTGGGCTGGAGAAGGTGCTGCTGGTGTAGATGTGCTCGTGTTGGTGTGGATGTCCTCATCATCCTCCCCTTCTTGAACTGAAGTCGTCCTCGACGGCAACTCCTCATCTTCTCCCGCATATGGTTTCAAATCTGCAACATTAAAACTAGTGGAAACACCAAACTCCGCAGGCAGGTCAAGGATATAAGCATTATCATTAATCTTGGTTAGTATCTTAAAAGGACCAGCAGCACGAGGCATCAATTTAGAACGGCGCAAAGTAGGAAAACGATCCTTTCTCAAATGCAACCAAACCATATCACCAGGTTCAAAAGTAACTAGTTTCCGTCCTTTACTACCAGTAATCTTATATTTAGCATTAGCAGCAGCAATGTTTTGTTGAGTTTGTTCATGGAGATTAATCATTTGTTCAACATGTGCAAGAGCATCTATGTGTGGGGCGTCCGTAGCATCAAGCGAAAACAAAGCAATAGGCGCCCTAGGAATGTAACCATAAACAATTTGAAAAGGGCACATCTTTGTAGAAGAATGGGTTGCATGATTAGAAGCAAACTCAACATGAGGCAAGCAATCCTCCCAACGTTTCAAATTTTTGTCTAAAACAGCCCTAAGCATGGTAGACAAAGTTCGATTAACTACCTCAGTTTGACCATCAGTCTGAGGGTGACAAGTGGTGCTAAACAGCAATTTAGTTCCCAATTTATTCCACAGAGATCTCCAAAAATGACTCAGAAACTTAGCATCACGATCCGAGACTATTGTATTGGGAATACCGTGCAAACGAATAATCTCTCTAAAAAACAATTCAGCAACATTGCTAGCATCATCAGTCTTATGACAAGGTATGAAATGAGCCATTTTGGAGAATCGATCAACAACCACAAAAATGCTATCCCTCCCCTTCTTAGTTCTAGGCAATCCCAAAACAAAATCCATCGAAATATCAATCCAAGGGGAAGTAGGAACAGGCAAAGGCATATACAAACCATGGTTGTTCAACCGTGACTTAGCTTTCTGACAAGTAGTGCAGCGTGCAACAAGGCGCTCAACATCAGCGCGCATCCAAGGCCAAAAGAAGTGGGCAGCCAACACCTCATGTGTCTTGTAGACGCCAAAGTGCCCCATGAGACCGCCTCCATGTGCTTCCTGTAACAACAAAAGACGAACCGAGCTAGCTGGAACACACAGCTTGTTAGCGCGAAACAGGAACCCATCCTGTATGTGAAATTTGCCCCATGGTTTCCCATTAATACAATGGCCGAAAGCATCTTTAAAATCAGCATCGTCAACATATTGATCTTTTACAGTGTGCAAACCAAAGATTTTAAAATCTAACTGTGACAGCATGGTATAGCGACGAGACAAAGCATCAGCAATAACATTGTCCTTCCCGTTCTTGTGTTTAATAATGTAAGGAAAAGACTCAATGAATTCTACCCATTTAGCATGACGACGGTTCAGATTTGTTTGGGTACGAATATGTTTTAAAGCCTCATGATCAGAATGGATTATAAACTCACGATGCCAAAGATAGTGCTGCCATGTATGCAAAGTGCGCACTAAAGCGTAAAGCTCCTTATCATAAGTAGAATATTTCAGACTAGCACCGCTTAATTTTTCACTAAAATAAGCAACTGGTTTTCCTTCTTGTAACAAAACAGCACCTAGCCCAATACCGCTAGCATCGCATTCAAGCTCAAACACTTTATTAAAATCAGGCAATTGCAATAGGGGAGCTTGGGTTAACTTATCTTTCAAAGTGCTGAACGCTTCCTCCTGGGAATCACTCCAAGCAAATGGAACATCTTTCTTTGTAAGCTCATGTAGAGGCGCTGCAATGGAGCTAAAATCACGAACAAATCTGCGGTAGAAACCGGCAAGTCCAAGAAAGCTCCGAATTTGTGTGACTGTCGTCGGTGTAGGCCACTCCCGAATGGCAGCAATCTTGCTGCTATCCACCTCAATGCCCTGTGGAGTAACAACATAACCAAGAAACGAGACACGTCGTGTACAAAAGATGCATTTTTCGATGTTAGCAAATAACTGGGCAGCACGCAATGCATCAAAAACAGCACTTAAATGTTCCAAATGCTCTTTCTTAGATTTGCTGTAAATAAGAATATCATCAAAATAAACAACCACAAACAATCCTATGAAGGGCCTTAGAACTTCATTCATCACTCGCATAAAAGTGCTGGGAGCATTAGTCAATCCAAACGGCATAACCAACCATTCATATAAACCAAATTTCGTTTTAAAAGCCGTTTTCCATTCATCACCCAGTTTCATTCTAATCTGGTGGTAACCACTACGCAAATCAATCTTAGTGAAAATAATGGCACCACTAAGCTCATCTAGCATATCATCAAGGCGTGGTATAGGATATCGATAACGAATAGTGATGTTATTAATAGCACGACAGTCTACACACATACGCCATGACCCATCTTTCTTGGGAATAAGTAACACAGGAACAGAGCAAGGGCTAAGAGACTCACGAATGTATCCCTTGTCAAGCAACGCCTGTACCTGGCGCTGAATCTCCTTCGTCTCATCCGGATTTGTACGGTACGGTGCGCGGTTCGGAAGCTGTGCGCCGGGAATGAGGTCGATCTGGTGCTCAATGCCACGAAGTGGTGGGAGACCCGGTGGTAAGTCTTTGGGAAAGACATCAGCGTACTCCTGCAAAAGGTTAGCAACCATAGGGGGAATAGCCAAAGATGGTGCATCATCAAGTGAAATGAGGACACTAGAGCATATAAGTGCATAGCATGGCAAATGAGCACCGTGTAGATCATCAAAATCAGCACGTGTAGCAAGTAAAACAGGAGCCTTCAACTTGATTTCAGAAGGAACAGAGGGCGATGGATCAAGTTGTTTAGCAGTTATAGCAGCTCGGGCAAGATCATCTTTAACAATTTGTTCAGGTGTCATTGGATGTATAATTATTTTCTGACCCTTAAAAATGAAAGAATAATGATTCGAACGACCATGATGCAAGCTATCAGTATCATATTGCCAAGGTCGACCAAGTAACAAAGAGCATGCTTCCATGGGAATAACATCACAATCAACAAAATCAGAATAAGCACCCATGGAGAAAGGAACGCGCACGGAACGTGTGATTTTTATTTTACCACCATCATTAAGCCATTGAATGTGATATGGGTTTGGATGCTTACGAGTGGGTAACGATAACTTTTCGACCAGCATGGTACTCGCCAAATTGTTGCAACTGCCGCTGTCGATAATGATGCGAATTGACCGCTCCTGCACAACACCCTTTGTATGGAACAGAGTGTGTCGCTGATTCTTCTCGGGCAAAGCGACCTGTGTACTAAGAACACGCTGCACAACAAGACTTTCATACCTATCAGCGTCGTCCGGGTTGACATGTACCTCCGCCTTAGCTGCATGGTCAGTGGCAAGTAGTGCATGTTCAATTTCTTCAGAATCACTAGCGGAAGAGTACTCACCATCGTCACGAATGAGCAAAGTGCGCTTGTTTGGGCAGTCCCGAATCACATGGCCAAATCCTCTACAGCGATGACACTGAATATCCCGTGTACGACCTGTGGGTGGGGCAGTGCTGGCTGGTTTGGTCGTCTTCTCGCGTGGAGTAGTGGTGGACGTGGATGGCGCAGGGGGAACTGGTGCTGAGGTGGATGTCGAGCTTCGTCCTGCAAAAGGGTTAGAATATGGCTTCGAGCGGCGTCCCTGCACTTCACGTTCAGCTTTGCAAGCATATTCAAATAAAGTAGTCATATCATAATATTCCTTATAATCAAGTATATCTTGTATTTCGCGGTTTAAACCACCACGAAAACGTGCCATAGCAGCGTCGTTGTCCTCTAATATGCCACAACGAATCATACCTTTTTGTAACTCCTGGAAATAGTCCTCAACAGATTGAGAACCTTGCTGAAAACGCTGCATTTTATTAAGCAAATCACGAGCATAATACGAAGGCACAAATCGATGTCGCATCGCAGCTTTCAACTGATCCCAAGTGGTTGGAATAGTAGTGGGATGTTTTATTTTAAACTCACGCCACCAAATTAAAGCAAAATCAGTAAATTCACTAATAGCAGCTTTAACCTGAGAATGTGCAGCAATATCATGGCATGAAAATTTTTGTTCAACCTCTAACTCCCAATCAAGATATGCAGCAGGATCATATTTGCCATTAAAAGGTGGAATTTTAAATTTAATCTTAGAAAATAAGTCATTAGGGGGATGACGAACCACACGGCGTGCACGACCACGGCGATCTCCATCTTCCCACTCAGTGTCACCGCCGTAGTCCTGCTCCATCTTTGTGGTCAACGCATCAAGGCGTGCCAGGATGGTGTCGAGTGTGGTGCGAGTCGCCGTTTGAGCAAGGTCAAGCTGGTTGAAACGCTCGGTCGTCGAAGTGACCGTTGAATCAAGCCGTTCATGCATCGTCCTAATGTCATCAGCAAGTCCATCAACTTGTCCCCTTACTTCCAGCAACTGGGCATCCACCGTGTCGTGTGCTCCTGCCATAGTTAGCGCAAACACCAAAACACCAAAAGAAGGAGAAAAAAAACAACGACAAAAACAGGGGTGTACTGCTCACAAGGCGCTCACACTAGTGCTGTTATCAAATTCTTATCCGTTCTTACCAAGCCACAGTGGTGAACTGCAATCAACAGGTGGAACCGGTGAAAGATTGGATGAGCGATTGCCTGGAGAAACAGAAGCCTGCTCGTCGTAGAAATATGTGGAGTTCTGGGTAGGCTGCACTCAAGTCAATGATTAGCACAATCAAACAATAATGCAAAGTTGAATTATAGTGCAGAACACAAAACTATATTGCTGGCCACAAGTGCAAAGGACGGATGGAACTAGCAGAATGGCAGCACCGTAAATATTGTACTAGTGAGGCCACTAGTAGGAATCACAAGAGATTTTGTTTTTCTTTTTTGTATGATTTTTTTGATATTTTTCTCAGCACAAGAAGCAACAAAATAGGAGTTACACGAAGTTTCACCTAAAACAGAGTTCAGATGTGGTCTACAGAAAATGAGGAAGTTCTCTGAAAAGCGTGCGAGAACTTTGATGAATTTTTTTCTTTATCTTCCTGAATTTTTTTGACAATTTTGTCGAAACCCAAACAGACCATAGGTCAGTTTGGCCGGCCTCAGAATCGTGTCAACTAGCTCCTGTAAAAATTTCAGATTTTTTGGACACCCGAGCGAAAAGTTATGCCCGGTTTAAGGAAGGTACCTCAAGTTATGTATTCAAACGACCGGGATGAAACAACCGTATCCTTTCTCCTTCGTTGTTTTTTGTTTCTGTTTTTTTTTTGACGTAACCGAAGGAGAAAAACAAGGAAACGATGTTGACTCGGTTTGTTTTTTTTCTGTTTTTTTTTTCGTAACCGAAGGAGAAAAACAAGGAAACGGCCGTTGACTCGGTTTGTTTTTTTCTGTTTTTTTTTTACGTAACCGAAGGAGAAAAACAAGGAAACGATGTTGACTCGGTTTGTGGCAGTGATCAAAGGGGATATGGTGGCGGCGCTAGGGTTTGAATGGTGAAAGAACACAATGCAACCAGCAACAAATGACGCGAAAGCACACAAATTCAACAATGCAGATTATTGAAAGAAAGTGCGAGGCTCAAAAGGGTATTGGGATAGGGTCTAACCTGAATTTTTATGTGGTTTTGTGGACTGTAGGAAAAAAAACACTCGATAAACCTGGAAATCTGATACCAATTGATGTAGCTGAGGTGCCCGATCTTTCGGCGAGTAGAGATAATTCCGATTTGGCGGAAGATGACCCTTGCGATCCGACTACGACGAGCAAGCCCGAGGCGCCAATGCAATCGTTGAACCAACTCCCTGTGGTTACCGACCTTGCTGATGTGAGATCGGCCTGATCACGAAGATCGTTTCCTGTGCGCAATCGAAGAACGAACAAGAAAAAGATGCGAGCAATCTAATCTATTACTCGAGGGTGGAGTTCTGAATACACGAAGACAGCGCAGATTTGCGCGTGCTCGAGAGTAGCTAAAGCTAGATCTAAAACAAAACTCGGAAAATAAAGGAGGCGCAGCTCCTGTATAAATAGAGAGGGGGCGCAGCCCCTAGGGGCGGCCAACCCTAGGTCGTCCATTGTGGGCCGCAATTGGGCTGGTCGTCTATTCTTCCGGGCCTTCGTTCTTTAACAACATGATGTAGTTCAATTCTCTTGCACGGGCCCGAGTCACTGGCCCAGGTGGAAGGGGTGGCGCCTGGACTGGGGAAGATGGTGCCTGGGCTGGAGAAGGTGCTGCTGGTGTAGATGTGCTCGTGTTGGTGTGGATGTCCTCATCACGGAGGGATGGATCGCTTGACCCATCACTCGTGACGTTGCTCGCGGGTGTCACTTCCACGACGCTCTCGATACCCTGTTGCGTCGAGCCATTGACCGACGCACTTGGTCCATCAAGTACCATTGTGTAGTCTACCAGCATCGTTGCGGGTTATACCCGATGATGAGGACATCACTATGAGTACGACTACACCAACAGCACCTCCACATCAAGCGCCACTTCCTTCATTAGCTAGGCCAATTACTCAGGCCCGTGCCAGAGATCTTAACTTCGTCATGCTACTGAAGAATGAGGGCCCAGAAGAATAGACAACCAGCCCAACTGCAGCCCATAGTGGATGACCTAGGGTTGGCCACCCCTAGGGGTTGCGCCCCCTCTCTATTTATCCAGGAGCTGTGCCTCCTTTGTTTTTCGAGTTTTGTTTTACGTTAGCTTTAGCTACTCTCGAACACGCGCAAATCAGCGCTGTCTTTGTGTATTCAGAACTCCACCCTCGAGTAATAGATTAGATTGCTCGCATCTTTTACTTGTTCGCTCTTCGATTGCGCACTAGGAAACAATCTTCGTGATCAGGCTGATCTCGCATCAGCAAGGTCGGTAACCACAGGGAGTTGGTTCAGCGATTGCATTGGCGCCTCGGGCTTGCTCGCCGTAGTCGGATCGCAAGGGTCATCTTCCGCCAAATCGAAATTATCTCCACTCGCCGAAAGATCGGGCACCTCAGCTATATCACCCGGACCAGTGGAAGGCTACTTGCTTGGTGCGTCATCCGAACGATGATCTTCGGGGTGTAGAGGCCTTCTCAGAGCATTATTCTATCACTAAAAGGGACACTGCCGAGGCAGCCATGCAGGATGCAGCACGACGGACACTTTCTCAGTATTGCTTGTTGTTCAGCGGGGTAGCTGACGGCCTTGACCTGAAGTACTACCCTCGCCGTTCGACCGGTAGTGCTGGAGGTGTGATTGTCTCGCTAGTTGGTGAGTGCAATCCTAGGCTGAGCACCATGGTCAACCTAGCCGCTATACTCAACACAGAGCTGGACCACGCCCTTGACGAGTTGGGCAAGGTTCAGGCTGGAGGTTGCGGAATTGTGTGCTGAATGCGCGGCACGCCACTATCTTGATGGTGGTTCTCCTGCCCCTGTAGGGATTCAGCACCCTTAGCGTTCACCGCCCCGTGGTCGCTTCGACTATGGTACCCTAGACTATAGGACCCGCATAGATTTAGATCCATAGATCGATGGAGTTAGAGTCTGTAATAATGCTTAATTCGGTGTCTTAGTCTAGTCAGTCTTAGTTAGAGTTAGTTTGTTTATCTTTTGTTGGATGCTTGTCTTGATGAACATGTAATGAAGTTGGATCTTTGTAATGATTGTCACCAAGGTGTGGGTATCCCCTACAACTTGGTGTAATTATTAATAAAGTCAGTTATTTAGTTGGGTAATCCATTTATTTCCACTCTTATTTATCTGAGAAGTTGTCAGAGAAGATGATCAATTTTTTAGTGCTATGAAGATTTCTGTATATCTTTTCTTATGCTGAAAGACTGCAGAGTCAGATCTGATATGTGTATGGTTTCTACAGATGTATGAGAACAGGCGCAGAGGTGCGAGGTGTGCTCAGCCAGAACAGCAGGCACCCAGGAGGAGGCAGCCCCGCAGTAGCATTTGCCACCGCCACCCTCGATGACCATTGAGCAAATGTTCTTGATGCAAACCCAAGCAGTTCAGGGAAGTGGTCAGACTTTAGCAGCGATGCAGCAGGTGTAGCAGCAGCCACCCCCACCACAGCCTCCAGTGCAAGTCCAGATACCACAAGTGCCCAAAGACAAGCGGGTAGAGTTCATGAGGGGCCATCCCCCTGTTTTTGCCCACTCTGCTGATCCCATGGACGCGGAAGATTGGCTGTGTACCATGGAGCGTGAGTTGCACACTGCCCAGTGCAACGACCGGGAGAAGGTGTTGTATGGTCCCCGATAGATGAGGGGAGCGACACAGTCTTGGTGGGAGTCTTATCTCGCCACCCATGCCAATCCTGAAGCCATTACCTAGGAGGAGTTCAGGGACTACTTCCGTCGCTACCATGTGCCCGAGGGACTGATGATAGTGAGGAAGGAGGAGTTTCTCGCCCTCAAGCAAGGTCCCCTATCCATCAGTGAGTATAGGGATAAGTTTTTGCAACTATCACGTTATGCCCCAGAAGATGTCAACACGGATGCTAAGAGGCAGTACCGCTTTCTGAGAAGATTGGTTGATCCCCTCCACTACCAGCTTATGAACCACACATCCCCACTTTCCAGCATTTGATTGATAGGGCAATCATGACAGAAAGGAAGCATCGGGAGATGGAGGGTAGGAAGCGCAAGATTGGTGGGCCTCAGGCGGGGAGTAGCAGTCATCTCCGCTACTCAGGAAACTCACCCCAGCAATTCAAGCAAGGTCACCAACACCAGCATCAACATCAACACTAGCACCAGTACCAGAGGCAGTTTCCTCAGCAGCAACAGCAGCAGTACCGTCAGAACACCCAGTTTGGAAGAAATTAGTACCAGCGTCAGAACAACCAGGCAACTCGCCTCCCTGCCCCAGCAACCAACCAGAATGGCCAAGCAGCCCTAGCACAAGTAGGAGGTCGTGCATGCTTCTATTGTGCAGAACAAAATCACTAGGCAAAGAACTGTCCAAAGAAAGCAGCCCAGCAACCACCAGCAGTCAATGCCCCCGCAAGACAAGGAACACCACAACAAGCACTAGGAGTCCATGGTAAGGCCTCCAACCGTGGAAAGGTGAACCACCTGGAGGCCGAAGCAATCCAAGATGCTTAGGACATGGTAGTAGGTATGTTTCCAGTCGAATCCTACCTAGCAAAAGTACCATTTGATACTGGTGCCACGCATTCTTTTGTTTCTGCATCTTGGGTAGAATCACATAACATCCCCATAGAACCAATGATCCCGCCTTTAAGAGTTAATTTAGTTCGTGAAAAAGTTCAGTCCGATAGGATTTGTCCGAATCTAAGGATTGAAATAAGGGGGATAGATTTACCCGCTAGCCTAGTAGTAATGGAAACTAAAGGGTTAGATGTCATCCTAGAGATGAATTGGCTACATAGAAATCAAGCCACTGTCAGTTGTGAGAAGAGAACAGTCAAGTTGGTGTCCCCATCCGAAAAGGAAGTAGTAACCAAGTTGTGCTTACCTGAACTAGAAGAAGGAGCCTGTCACCATTTATCAGTAGATGACAAAGAGCCCAATCCAATTGAGGCAATTAGGATTGTGTCAGAATTCCCCGATGTATTCCCTAAGGAGTTACCAAGCATGCCACCTAAAAGGAAAGTTGAGTTTGCCATAGAGCTTATCCCAGGCACCGCCCCTATTTCCAAGAGAGCTTATCGAGTGTCCGGACCAGAGTTGATGGAACTCAAGAAGCAAATTGACGAGTTGTTAGAGAAAGGTTACATCAGACCAAGTACCTCACCTTGGGCAGCCCCAGTACTATTTGTGGAGAAGAAGGATGGCACGAAGAGGATGTGCATTGATTATAGAGCCTTGAATGAAGTCACTATCAAGAACAAGTACCCTCTGCCTTGAATTGAAGACTTATTTGATCAGTTGAGAGGAGCCAGTGTGTTCTGAAAGATAGATCTAAGGTCAGGTTACCATCAGCTCATAATTCGACCCTCAGACATACCGAAGACAGCATTCATCACTAAGTATGGACTATATGAGTTCATGGTTATGTCATTTGGATTGACGAATGCGCTAGCTTACTTCATGTATCTGATGAACAGTGTGTTCATGGACTACCTCAACAAATTTGTAGTGGTGTTCATTGATGATATTCTCGTATATTCCCAGAATGAGCATGAGCATGAAGAGCATTGGAGGAAAGTACTTCAGAGGCTATGAGATTGTCAGTTGTATGCCAAGCTTAGCAAGTGCGAGTTCTGGATCAGCGAAGTCTTGTTCTTGGGTCACATTATAAACCGAGAGGGATTGGTTGTAGATCTGAAGAAGGTAACAGCTATCTTGGACTGGAAAGCGCCAAAAGATGACCGAGGATTCAAGAGTTTCATTGGAATGGGTTGTTACTATCGGCGTTTCATTGAAGGTTTCTCCAAGATTGCCATACCAATGACAGCCTTGCTAGCTGAAAGGGAATTAGGCTTACACCTAGTTCCTAAATAATTTTGGTGGTTGAATTGCCCAACACAAATATTGGACTAACTAGTTTGCTCTAGTGAATAAGTTATACAGGTGCAAAAGGTTCACACTTAGCCAATAAAAAGATCAAGTTTTGGATTCAACAAAGGAGCGAAGAGGCAACCGAAGGCACCTCTGGCTGGAGGCACCGGACTGTCCGGTGTACACCGGACAGTGTCCGGTGCGCCCAGAGGAATCCAACTCGAACTCTTCGCCTTCGGGAATTCTCGGAAGCCGGCGCGCTATAATTCACCGGACTGTCCGGTGTACACCGGACAGTGTCCGGTACTCCATGGAAGCGCGGCCTCCGGAACTCGCCAGCCTCGGGTTCGCGCGGCAGCCGCTCCGCTAAAATTCACCGGACTGTCCGGTGTGCACCGGACTGTCCGGTGTACTAGCGGGGCAACGGCTATTTCGGCGCCAACGGCTACCTGCGGTGCATTTAATGCGCGCGCAGCGCGCGTAGACGTCAGGCGCGCCCATACCGGCGCACCGGACAATGAACAGTTGTTGTCCGGTGTGCACCGGACACCCAGGCGGGCCCAGAAGTCAGAAACTCCAACGGTCTGAATCCAACGGCATTGATGACGTGGCAGGGGCACCGGACTGTCCGGTGTGCACCGGACTGTCCGGTGCGCCATGGAACAGAAGCCTCCAGCCAACGGTCAGGTTTGGTGGTTGGGGCTATAAATACCCCAACCACCCCACCATTCATTGCATCCAAGTTTTTTCCAACTTCCAACTACTTACAAGAGCTAGGCATTCAATTCTAGACACACCAAAGTGATCAAATCCTCTCCAATTCCACTCAAGCCTTTAGTGACTAGCGAGAGAGATTTGCCGTGTTCTTTTGAGCTCTTGCGCTTGGATCGCTTTCTTTCTTTCTCACTTGTTCTTGTGTTCAAAACTCAATTGTAACCAAGGCAAGAGGCACCAATTGTGTGGTGGCCCTTGCGGGGAAGTTTTGTTCCCGTTTGATTGAGAAGAAGAAAAGCTCACTCGGTCCGCGGGACCGTTTGGGAGAGGGAAGGGTTGAAAGAGACCCGGCCTTTGTGGCCTCCTCAACGGGGAGTAGGTTTGCGAGAACCGAACCTCGGTAAAACAAATCCACGTGTCACAATCTTCATTTGCTTGCGATTTGTTTTGCACCCTCTCTCGCGGACTCGTTTATATTTCTAACGCTAACCCGGCTTGTAGTTGTGATTATTTTTGAGATTTTCAGTTTCGCCCTATTCACCCCCCCTCTAGGCGACTTTCAATTGGTATCAGAGCCCGGTGCTTCATTAGAGCCTAACCGCTCGAAGTGATGTCGGGAGATCACACCAAGAGGGAGATGGAGACCGGCGACAACAAGCCCACTACAAGCCAAGGGAGCACTTCATCGGAAGAGTCCCGCACCAAGAGAAGGGAGAAGAAGAAGAACTCCTCCAAGCGGAAGGAGAAAAGATCTTCCTCTTCTCACCACAAGGAGAAGAAGGAAAAATCTTCTTCTCACAAGCCGCATCGGAGTGGAGACAAGCACAAGAAGATGAGGAAGGTGGTCTACTACGAGACCGACACTTCATCAACATCCACTTCCGACTCCGATGCACCGTCCGTAACTTCTAAGCGCCAAGAGCGCAAGAAGTTTAGTAAGATCCCCTTAAACTATCCCCGTACATCTAGACATACTCCTTTACTTTCCGTTCCATTAGGCAAACCGCCGACTTTTGATGGCGAAGATTATGCTAGGTGGAGTGATTTAATGAAATTTCATCTAACCTCACTCCACAAAAGTATATGGAATGTTGTTGAGTTTGGAGTACAGGTACCATCAATAGGGGATGAGGATTATGACACGGATGAAGTGGCCCAAATCGAGCACTTCAACTCCCAAGCCGCAACCATTCTCCTTGCCTCTCTTAGCAAGGAGGAATACAACAAAGTGCAAGGGTTGAAGAACGCAAAAGAGATTTGGGACCTACTCAAGACGGCGCACGAGGGTGATGAACTCACCAAGATCACCAAGCGGGAAACGATCGAGGGGGAGCTCGGTCGCTTTCGTCTTCGCCAAGGGGAGGAGCCACAAGACATGTACAATCGGCTCAAGACCTTGGTGAACCAAGTGCGCAACCTCGGGAGCAAAAAATGGGATGACCACGAGGTGGTTAAGGTTATTTTAAGAGCACTTATTTTCCTTAACCCCACTCAAGTTCAATTAATTCGTGGTAATCCTAGATATCCACTAATGACCCCCGAGGAAGTTATCGGGAATTTTTTGAGCTTTGAATGCATGATTAAGGGCTCAAAGAAGATCAACGAGCTTGACGAATCTTCCACATCCGAGGCGCAACCGGTGGCCTTCAAGGCCACGGAGGAGAAGAAGGAGGAGTCTACACCAAGTAGACAACCAATTGACGCCTCCAAGCTCGACAATGAGGAGATGGCCCTAATCATCAAAAGCTTTCGGTAAATCCTCAAGCAACGGAAGGGGAAGGACTACAAACCCCGTTCCAAGAAGGTTTGCTACAAGTGTGGTAAGCCCGGTCACTTTATAGCTAAATGTCCATTATCAAGTGATAGTGACAGGGGCGACGACAAAAAGGGAAGAAGAAAGGAGAAGAAACGGTACTACAAGAAGAAGGGCGGCGATGCCCATGTTTGTCGGGAGTGGGACTCCGACGAAAGCTCAAGCGACTCCTCCGACGACGAGGACGCCGCCAACATCGCCGTCACCAAGGGCCTCCTCTTCCCCAACGTCGGCCACAAGTGTCTCATGGCCAAGGACGGCAAAAAGAAGGTGAAATCAAGGTCCTCCACTAAATATGAAACATCTAGTGATGAAGATGATGATAAAAATGAGGAGGGTAACTTGCGCATTCTTTTTGCTAACCTCAACATGCAACAAAAAGAAAAATTAAATGAATTGATTAGTGCTATACATGAGAAGGATGATCTCTTGGATTCTCAAGAGGACTTCCTTATTAAAGAAAATAAGAAGCATGTTAAGGTTAAAAATGCTTATGCTCTAGAAATGGAAAAATGTGAAAAATTGTCTAGTGAGCTAAGTACTTGCCATGAGACTATAGACAACCTTAGAAATGAAAATGCTAATTTGTTAGCTAAGGTTGATTCTCATATTTGCAATGTTTCAATTCCAAATCCTAGAAATGATAGTGATGATTTGCTTACTAGGATTAAAGAATTGAACATCTCTCTTGCTAGTCTTAGATTAGAAAATGAAAATTTGATTGCTAAGACTAAAGATTTTGATGTTTGCAATGCTACTATTTCCGACCTTAGAACTAAAAATGATTTATTACATGCTAAGGTTATTGAACTAAAATCTTGCAAACCCTCTACATCTAATGTTGAACATGTTTCTATTTGTACTAGATGTAGAGATATTAATGTTGATGCTATCCATGATCACCTAGCCTTAATTAAAAAACAAAATGATCACATAGCACAACTTAATGCTAAGATTAGTGAGCATGACTTAGAAAATGAAAAATTTAAGTTTGCTAGAAGCATGCTCTATAATGGGAGACGCCCTGGCATTAAGGACGGCATTGGCTTCCAAAGGGGAGACAATGTCAAAATTAATGCCCCTCCAAAGAACTTATCTAACTTTGTTAAGGGCAAGGCTCCCATGCCTCAGGATAACGAGGGTTACATTTTGTACCCTGCCAGCTATCCTGAGAGCAAGATTAGGAAAATTCATTCTAGGAAATCTCACTCTGGCCCTAACCATGCTTTTATGTATAAGGGTGAGACATCTAGTTCTAGGCAACCAACCCGTGCTAAGTTGCCTAGAAAGAAAATTCCTAATGCATCAAATGATCATGCAATTTCATTCAAAACTTTTGATGCATCATATGTTTTAACTAACAAATCCGGCAAGGTAGTTGCCAAGATTGTTGGGAGCAAACACAAGGGCTCCAAGACTTGTGTTTGGGTACCCAAAGTTCTTGTATCTAATGCCAAAGGACCCAAAACCGTTTGGGTACCTAAAATCAAGAACTAAAATTGTTTTGTAGGTTTATGCATCCGAGGGCTCAAGTTGGATACTCGACAGCGGGTGCACAAACCACATGACAGGGGAGAAAAAGATGTTCTCCTCTTATGAGAAAAACCAAGATCCCCAACGAGCTATCACATTCGGGGATGGAAATCAAGGTTTGGTCAAAGGATTGGGTAAAATTGCTATATCACCTGACCATACTATTTCCAATGTTTTTCTTGTAGATTCCTTAGATTACAATTTGCTTTCCGTATCCCAATTGTGTCAAATGGGCTACAACTATCTGTTTACTGATACAGGTGTTACTGTCTTTAGAAGAAGTGATGATTCAATAGCATTTAAGGGAGTGTTAGAGGGTCAGCTATACTTAGTAGATTTTGATAGAGCTGAACTCGACACTTGCTTGGTTGCTAAGACTAACTTAGGTTGGCTCTGGCACCGCCGACTAGCCCATGTTGGAATGAAGAATCTTCACAGGCTTCTAAAGGGAGAACACATTTTAGGACTAATCAATGTTCATTTTGAGAAAGACAGAATTTGTAGCGCATGCCAAGCCGGGAAGCAAGTTGGCACTCATCATCCACACAAGAACATCATGACTAGTGACAGGCCACTGGAGCTCCTACACATGGATTTATTCGGCCCGATCGCTTACATAAGCATCGGCGGGAGTAAGTACTGTCTAGTTATTGTGGATGATTATTCTCGCTTCACTTGGGTGTTCTTTTTGCAGGACAAATCCCATACCCAAGAGACCTTAAAGGGATTCTTGAGACGGGCTCAAAATGAGTTCGGCTTGAGGATCAAGAAAATTAGAAGCGACAATGGACGGTGTTCAAGAACTCTCAAATTGAAGGCTTCCTTGAGGAGGAGGGCATCAAGCATGAGTTCTCTTCTCCCTACACTCCACAACAAAATGGTGTAGTGGAGAGGAAGAATCGAACTCTATTGGACATGGCAAGGACCATGCTTGATGAGTACAAGACACCGGATCGGTTTTGGGCCGAGGCGGTCAACACCGCCTGCTACACCATCAACCGGTTATATCTACACCGAATCCTCAAGAAGACATCCTATGAACTCCTAACCGGTAAAAAGCCAAATATTTCATATTTTAGAGTTTTTGGTAGCAAATGTTTTATTCTTGTCAAAAGAGGTAGGAAATCTAAATTTGCTCCTAAAACTGTAGAAGGCTTTTTACTAGGATAAGACTCAAACACAAGGGCATATAGAGTCTTTAACAAGTCCTCAGGACTTGTTGAAGTTTCTTGTGACGTTGTGTTTGATGAGACTAACGGCTCTCAAGTAGAGCAAGTTGATCTTGATGATATAGGTGAAGAACAGGCTCCATGCATAGCGCTAAGGAACATGTCCATTGGGGATGTGTGTCCTAAGGAATCCGAAGAGCCTCCACATGCACAAGATCAACCATCCTCCTTAACGCAAGCATCTCCACCAACTCAAATTGAGGATGAGGCTCAAGATGTTGAACAAGAAGATCAAGGAGATGAGCCACCTCAAAATGACGGCAACGATCAAGGGGGAGATGCAAATGATGAGGACAAGGAGGATGATCAACCAAGGCTGCCACACCCAAGAGTCCACCAAGCAATACAACGAGATCACCCCGTCGACACCATCCTCGGCGACATTCATAAGGGGGTAACTACTCGATCTCGTGTTGCACATTTTTGTGAACATTACTCGTTTGTTTCCTCTATTGAGCCACACAGGGTAGAGGAAGCACTTCAAGATTCGGATTGGGTGATGGCGATGCAAGAGGAGCTCAACAATTTCACAAGGAATGAGGTATGGCATTTAGTTCCACGTCCTAATCAAAATGTTGTAGGAACCAAGTGGGTTTTCCGCAACAAGCAAGACGAGCATGGTGTGGTGACAAGGAACAAAGCTCGACTCGTGGCCAAGGGGTATTCACAAGTCGAAGGTTTGGATTTCGGTGAAACCTATGCACCCGTAGCTAGGCTTGAGTCAATTCGCATATTATTAGCCTATGCTACTTACCATGGCTTCAAGCTTTATCAAATGGACGTGAAGAGTGCCTTCCTCAATGGACCAATCAAGGAAGAGGTCTATGTTGAGCAACCTCCCGGCTTTAAAGACAGTGAGTATCCTAACCATGTTTATAGGCTCTCAAAGGCGCTTTATGGGCTCAAGCAAGCCCCAAGAGCATGGTATGAATGCCTTAGAGATTTCCTTATTGCTAATGGCTTCAAAGTCGGCAAAGCTGATCCTACTTTATTCACTAAAACTCTTGATAATGATTTGTTTGTATGCCAAATTTATGTTGATGATATTATATTTGGGTCTACTAACAAATCTACATGTGAAGAATTTAGTAGGATCATGACACAGAAATTCGAGATGTCTATGATGGGGGAGTTGAAGTATTTTCTAGGATTCCAAGTCAAGCAACTCCATGAGGGCACCTTCATTAGCCAAACGAAGTATACTCAAGATATCCTAAGCAAGTTTGGAATGAAGGATGCCAAGCCCATCAAGACACCCATGGGAACCAATGGGCATCTCGACCTCGACACGGGAGGTAAGTCCGTGGATCAAAAGGTATATCGGTCGATGATTGGTTCATTGCTTTATTTATGTGCTTCTCGACCGGACATTATGCTTTCCGTTTGCATGTGTGCAAGATTCCAAGCCGACCCTAAGGAATCACACCTTACGGCCGTAAAACGAATCTTGAGATATTTGGCTTATACTCCTAAGTTTGGGCTTTGGTACCCTCGGGGATCCACATTTGATTTGATTGGTTATTCGGATGCCGATTGGGCGGGGTGTAAGATTAATAGGAAGAGCACATCGGGGACTTGCCAGTTCTTGGGAAGATCCTTGGTGTCATGGGCTTCAAAGAAGCAAAATTCGGTCGCTCTTTCTACTGCCGAAGCCGAGTATATTGCCGCAGGTCATTGTTGCGCGCAATTGCTTTGGATGAGGCAAACCCTGCGGGACTACGGTTACAGATTAACCAAAGTCCCCTTGCTATGTGACAATGAGAGTGCAATCAAAATGGCCGACAATCCCGTCGAGCATAGTCGCACTAAACACATAGCCATTCGGTATCATTTTCTTCGGGATCACCAACAAAAGGGGGATATCGAGATTTCATACATTAACACTAAAGATCAATTAGCCGATATCTTTACCAAGCCACTTGATGAACAATCTTTTACCAGACTTAGGCATGAGCTCAATATTCTTGATTCTAGGAATTTCTTTTGCTAGTCTTGCACACATAGCTCATAAATATACCTTTGATCATGTCTCTTTTATATATGCTATGACTAATGTGTTTTCAAGTGTATTTCAAACCAAGTCATAGGTATATTGAAAGGGAATTGGAGTCTTCGGCGAAGACAAAGGCTTCCACTCCACTCTACTACTCATCCTTCGCCGTCACTCCGAGCATCTCTCCAACTTTGGTATAATCTTCACTCTTTCATTTTATGACCAAAGGGGGAGAAAGTACTTCATTGGGCTCTAATGATTCCGTTTTTGGCGATTCATGCCAAAGGGGGAGAAAATTTGAGCCCAAAGCAAAAGGACCACCACCACCCTAATTTTAAAATTAATGATTTTCAATTGGTAAATTTCAAAATTGGTATCTCTTTGTGTTCTAAAGGGGGAGCAAGTAGTATTTTCAAAATTGATGTCTTAAAACCCTCTTGAACACTAAGAGGAGACCTCATTTGAGGGGGAGTTTTGTTTAGTCAAAGGAAAAGCATTTGGATCAAAGGGAGAAAATTTCAAAACCTGAAAATGCTTTGCAAAATCTTATTCATTACCTTTGACTATCTTGCAAAAGGACTTTGAAAAGAATTTACAAAAGAATTTGCAAAAACAAAACTTATGGTGCAAATATGGTCCAATATGTCAAAAACAAAGAAAACAATCCATGCGCATCATGTAAATATTTATTGGCTCAATTCCAAGCAACCTTTGCACTTACATTATGCAAACTAGTTCAATTATGCACTTCTATATTTGCTTTGGTTTGTGTTGGCATCAATCACCAAAAAGGGGGAGATTGAAAGGGAATTAGGCTTACACCTAGTTCCTAAATAATTTTGGTGGTTGAATTGCCCAACACAAATATTGGACTAACTAGTTTGCTCTAGTGAATAAGTTATACAGGTGCAAAAGGTTCACACTTAGCCAATAAAAAGATCAAGTTTTGGATTCAACAAAGGAGCGAAGAGGCAACCGAAGGCACCTCTGGCTGGAGGCACCGGACTGTCCGGTGTACACCGGACAGTGTCCGGTGCGCCCAGAGGAATCCAACTCGAACTCTTCGCCTTCGGGAATTCTCGGAAGCCGGCGCGCTATAATTCACCGGACTGTCCGGTGTACACCGGACAGTGTCCGGTACTCCATGGAAGCGCGGCCTCCGGAACTCGCCAGCCTCGGGTTCGCGCGGCAGCCGCTCCGCTAAAATTCACCGGACTGTCCGGTGTGCACCGGACTGTCCGGTGTACCAGCGGGGCAACGGCTATTTCGGCGCCAACGGCTACCTGCGGTGCATTTAATGCGCGCGCAGCGCGCGCAGACTTCAGGCGCGCCCATACCGGCGCACATGACAATGAACAGTTGTTGTCCGGTGTGCACCGGACACCCAGGCGGGCCCAGAAGTCAGAAACTCCAACGGTCTGAATCCAACGGCATTGATGATGTGGCAGGGGCACCGGACTGTCCGGTGCGCCATCGAACAGAAGCCTCCAGCCAACGGTCAGGTTTGGTGGTTGGGGCTATAAATACCCCAACCACCCCACCATTCATTGCATCCAAGTTTTTTCCAACTTCCAACTACTTACAAGAGCTAGGCATTCAATTCTAGACACACCAAAGTGATCAAATCCTCTCCAATTCCACTCAAGCCTTTAGTGACTAGCGAGAGAGATTTGCCGTGTTCTTTTGAGCTCTTGCGCTTGGATCGCTTTCTTTCTTTCTCACTTGTTCTTGTGTTTAAAACTCAATTGTAACCAAGGCAAGAGGCACCAATTGTGTGGTGGCCCTTGCGGGGAAGTTTTGTTCCCGTTTGATTGAGAAGAAGAAAAGCTCACTTGGTCCGCGGGACCGTTTGGGAGAGGGAAGGGTTGAAAGAGACCCGGCCTTTGTGGCCTCCTCAACGGGGAGTAGGTTTGCGAGAACCGAACCTCGGTAAAACAAATCCACGTGTCATAATCTTCATTTGCTTGCGATTTGTTTTGCACCCTCTCTCGCGGACTCGTTTATATTTCTAACGCTAACCCGGCTTGTAGTTGTGATTATTTTTGAGATTTTCAGTTTCGCCCTATTCACCCCCCTCTAGGCGACTTTCACTAGCGAAGAAGGTTGAGTTCAAGTGGACCCCAGTGTGCCAAGAATCATTTGAGATGTTGAAGCAGAAGTTGACAACAGCACCGGTGTTGGTTCTGCCAGATGTTCACAAGCCATTCTCGGTATTGTTGGGGGCCTTCGTCTTCCGAAGGTCCTCAAAAACATGATTTAACAATGTTACTGGAGTTGAAATACATGAACAGGTACCTTCGGATTCGAAACAGAACCACAGCGAGAGAAGTATGAACAATACGAAGAATGATGCAGCGCCGAAGCTATGCGCAAGAAAGCTTCGGCATGACACCAGGAAAGGCTGTTGGGGGTATGCTTCGTCACCGAAGATCCTGTAAGAAGAAAACACCTTCGGTAGATCCTCTCAAAAAGCAGTGCCGAAGCTATCATTTATAAAGCTTCGGCATAGTCACATGTCCCAAGACAAAGGAGTGAACCGACTTAAAGATGAATTGACCAATTGACCCGTGTTAGCCTGTATTATGATTATAAGCATTTGTAAAGGGCATGAATGTAATTTCTCACAGGCTGTGCTCTGTGCCTATAAATAGATGAACAGTACCCCTGTACTGTTCACGCTGACTTGGCATTTGCTTTTTGCATCACACTTGTACCTTTGCTGTTTGTCAAGTCAAAGGTATCAAATGTAATTCAATATTGTTTTTATTTTCTCATGATAACATAATGGAGATGAATTTACAATGCTATATGATTGTTCATTTTATCTTTTGTATCTTACACACTTCTTCTATTTATTATCCTACCTTCGATATTCGAGGGTATCTCCTTTATGGCCTTCGTCTGAAGATCTGATAGAGCTGGAGTGCCCGATCTTTCGGTGAGTGGAGATAATTCCGATTTGGTGGAAGTAGACCCTCACGATCTGACTACGACGAGCGAACCCGAAGCGCCAATGCAATCGCTGAACCAACTCCCAATGGTTACCGACCTTGCTAATGCGAGATCGGCCTGATCACGAAGATCGTTTCCTGTGCGCAATCGAAGAACGAACAAGAAAAAGATGCGAGCAATCTTAATATCACTCGAGGTGGAGTTCTGAATCATAGAGGACAGCACGTATTTGTGCGTGTTCTGGGGTAGCTAAAGCTAGATATAAAACAAAACTCAAGTTCTAAATGAAACAAGACTCTGACTAAATAGAGGAGAGGTGTGAACAGTAGGGCCGGCGCTACAGTACCGTGGTTACTATTCACGACTTCCCTAGGCGCCCCATCCGGGCCTTCCTGTTGGGCCATCTTCTAATCTTCTGGGCCTTTGTTCTTTAACAGCATGATGTAGTTCAATTCTCTTGCACGGGCCCGAGTCACTGGCCTAGGTGGAAGGGGTGGCGCCTGGACTGGGGAAGGTGGTGCCTAGGCTGGAGAAGGTGCTGCTGGTGTAGATGTACTCGTGTTGGTGTTGATGTCCTCATCAAGATCGTTATATCCTAAGGGAAATAATGTTTCGAAGGACGAGGGGCATTAATATTTAACATTTTAAAGGTCCTCAAAAACATGATTTAACAATGTTTTTGGAGTTGAAATACATGAACAGGTACCTTCAGATTCGAAATAGAACCACAGCGAGAGAAGTATGAACAATACGAAGAATGATGCAGCACCGAAGCTACGCGCAAGAGAGCTTCAGCATGACAGCAGGAAAGGCTGTTGGGGGTATGCTTCATCGCCGAAGATCCTGTAAGAAGAAAACACCTTCGGTAGATCCTCTCAAAAAGCAGTGCCGAAGCTATCATTTATAAAGCTTCGGCATAGTCACATGTCCCAAGACGAAGGAGTGAACCGACTTAAAGATGAAATGACCAATCGACCCGTGTTAGCTTGTATTATGATTGTAAGCATTTGTAAAGGGCATGAATGTAATTTCTCATAGGCTGTGCCCTGTGCCTATAAATAGATGAACAGTACCCCTGTACTGTTCACGCTGACTTGGCATTTGCTTTTTGCATCACACTTGTACCTTTGCTATCTGTCAAGTCAAAGGTATCAAATGTAATTCAATATTGTTTTTATTTTCTCATGATAACATAATGGAGATGAATTTACAATGCTATATGATTGTTCATTTTATCTTTTGTATCTTACACGCTTCTTCTATTTATTATCCTACCTTCGATAATCGAGGGTATGTCCTTTATGGCCTTCGTCTGAAGATCATTATATTCTAAGGGAAATAACGTTTCGAAGGACGAGGGGCATTAATATTTAACATTTTATGTTGCCTTGTTCTTGATTCATAGCATTTGAGAACAAGTCACCAACATTGGCGCCCACCTCCAGTGAACCCTTTTTCGACCACCGTCGGCAAGCACTGACCCTCGTCATGCCACCGAAGAAAGCTCCAGCGACAGGGGCTGCTGCGTTACAGCCACTGGACCCAAATCAGGAGAACCTTTCTCTCCGAGAGGCCCGAAGCCAGAAGAGGAAGGCCACCAGCCCAACACTTCAGGAGGAAGAGTTGGACCAGGAAATCAGAAACATGGAGATACTTCATCAGCAAGTACAAAGGAAGAAGGAGAAGATGGCCCGAAGCCACTGAAGAAGTACGCCATCTTGCTCAGGACGAACAAGAACGAAGGCCCCAACATAGGGAGCTTCATCAAGAAGGCTTCTTCAACGAGGATGGATGGTATGATGATTTCTATCATCGAAATTTTGCTTTTGATAATGCTTCTCCTCTGTCAGCAGAACTGCAGGCTACCCCATGGCCTCCATCATACAAACCACCCCAGCTCCCCATGTATGATGGGCACTCAGATCCGAATCAGTTTTTGATGAGCTACGAAGCAACCATATCTTCATATGGGGGCAATACCGCAGTCATGGCGAAATATTTCATCATGGCAGTCAAGAATGTTGCGCAAACCTGGTACTCCTCTCTTCGGCCAGGAACAATCACATCATGGCAGAAGCTGAAGGACATGCTGATCACCAGTTTCCAAGGGTTTCAGACGAAGCCGGTTACTGCCCAAGCTTTGTTCCAGTGCACACAAGATCACGAAGAATACCTCCAGTCGTATGTCCGAAGGTTCTTGCGCTTAAGGGTACAAGCGCCAACTGTGCCCAATGAAATCGTCATTGAGGCCATGATCAAGGGGCTTCGTCCAGGACCTGCTGCTCAGTATTTTACTAGAAAGCCTCCATAGAGTCTGGAGAAACTGCTTCAAAAGATGGCTGAATACATTCGGGCTGACAATGACTTTCGCCAATGAAGTGAGGAAGCCTACAGATTCTCTGAGATGACCAGGGGCTTCGGAGGAAGAATCCACCCAAGACATGTCAGGTCAATTCACTCCACCCAGACTGACGACAAAGGAAGTCAACAACAAAGACCACAGTATTCCTCGCACGCTTCAGGTCAGCAACAAAACTACTTCTGACCGCCAGCTCCAAGAGGCAGAGGCGCCAGGGGCTTCGGAGGAAGGTTTGGGGACCAACCTAGAAAGATTTATTGCTTATTCTATGGTGAGGACAAGGGCCATACTACAAGGATGTGCCATGTCACCATTCAGAAATAAAAGGAAATAGCAGAAGCTGCAGCTCAGCAGAACCAGCCAAAACAGGTCATGCATACTGCTTCGTATCACTCACCCTACATACCAGAATATGTGGGTAACCATCCTGCAGCATCTGTCGCTTTGGCTAGTCAGCCACAGGCATCTTGGCCACAGCTTCCACCTTTGCCACCACTACAGCCTGTGCATTCACGAGGCCAGCAGCCAGAAGGGAGCCAATAGACCCATCAGCAGCGAGATTTCAGGGAGGAGTCCGAAGCTCGCACAGTTAATAGTATTGTGCCAGAATCGAAGCATATCTATTGAGAGATATCCTACCCTCGAAACAGTTTTTACATGCATTGCCATTTTCTTTTTTAATCAAGAACAATTGTTGAAAACCTCTTGACATTTTCAATTTCCTGTAATAGCTTTGTTCTTGTCATAGCGAAATATATCTTCTCCACAGCCTCACAAAATTCAAAAAGTCGTTGAAGCACAAAAGTCGTTCCTAAGGGAATGCAACGTAAGTTTGCCGAAGATATTAAAAGTCGTTCTTAAGGGAGCGCAGTGTAAGTTTTCTGCTTAAAAGTCATTCCAAAGGGAATGCAGAGCCAAATACCGCCGAAATATAAGGTGAAGCGCGAAAAGTCAACGTGAATACCACCGAAATAGAAGGCGAAGAAGTTCAAAAGACGATCCTAAGGGAATGCAGAACTTACAGCAAAAAGTCAGCGCTGATACACCGAAAAATAAGCGGTGAAGCCGAAAAATAAACGGCAAAGAGATTGTGTATTCCACTATGAGGGTATGAGTGTGTGTCTTCGGCATAAATATCATCTTGCATAACATAACATCATCACATCATTTCGCATAACATAACATCATACATCATATTGCATCAATGGCACAAGAAGGGGATACAATATTGACCTTCGGAGAATGTTATGAAAAAATGAAGTTATGCTAAGGCACAAAATAAGTTTGAAGAAATACAGCTTCATCAGCTCTGAGGTGGAGGAACAAATTTACTGTTGACGAAGCATTAATGTTTTTGCGACGCTTGGAGGATTTTTTACGAAGCATAGAAGCTCTTCTTTACGAAGCATGAAAAGAAGGGAAGGTGTTTTTTCGCCAAAGGCTCAAAAATGGTATGTACATAAAAGTTTCATGCATCGCAAAGAAATCAATCGCAAAACCTTTCATATATTACATTCAAAACCTACGATCACCGAATATTACAAGCATATCCCAGCAAATATTACATTAATATTCTAGTAATGTTTTTACAAATAGCTATTCTTCCTTCAGGACTTCTTCTGCAGCTTCGGTTAATAATTTTGTGACAACTTCGTCCACAATAGCTTCGGTCATATTAATAATTTCTATTGACTTCTTTGTTTATGGGTCCGCTAATGGGTCGAAGGGCTCTAGGGGAGGAGGTAGTTCAGCTGCGATAGAAGCCATAAATTAGTTCGAAATCACAAAAATAGACAATAAAGTTAAAAGCCATTAAGTAATACCTATCCGTTTTTCAAGTTCTGCAGCCTTTTTAGCTGCTTTTGTCGCTTCTTGAGCATCGTGAATATCTTTTTCACTCTTTTTCATTATTTCATGTGCCATTCCTCGGCCGCCATTTTCCCAAATATCAGTAAAAAATTTTCCACCTAATAAGCTTGCTTCGGCCGAGGGATCCTTCGTGTCATCAATAGACAACGCAGCTTCGGCCTGGACCAAAGTTTTAACATGATCGCACCCTGCTTTTTCCAAAATAGCTGCAACTCCTCTCGCACCAGAGAACGTGCATACGTCCCCGCGGTCGCTCAGAATTTCTTCAAAAGCTTCAGCTTCGCTGCTGATCCACTCAATTACGCCCTCAGTACCGCCTCTTATGAAGTTGTCTTCGCTTGAATATGCGCCCACATTAGCGAAGCTAGTTTTTATCTTCTTGACGCATTCTATAGATTTTTCAAAACATCTTTCTTTCGACGAGCGAAGCTCTGCAACTGTTTTTTCAAAATAATTTTTCCAGTACTCACTGGCATCTCGGTCAGCTTCGGCAACAGCGCATTTCAATTTGGCTTTGACTAGTTGTTTTTGAAGGTTTTCAATCTCATTCCTTTGGATTTCAGACTGAGCCTTGAAGTTAGCTTCATCCCCCTTTACTTTGTCCACCAATGTAAGTAGAATTTTGTCTTTTTCCAAAGCTTCGTTCCTCAGCTTGATAACCTCTAATCGAAGGTTGTTGAGGGCAATAGTGCAACTCTCGCCTTCGGCATTCTTTTACGGCCTTAAGGCGTTGCTAAGTACTAAACCCTATATGAAAAAATGAATAGGTTAATATAAGAACAAAAGAATAATTCAAAAATACATAAATTTCCAAATACACAATTTTAGTACCTTCAGACTGTTATATGCAAGGCTATCCGCAAGATCCTCCTTCGTCATGGCACAAAGGCCAGCTTCAAGCTTCGGGAACCCCATACTTCTGGCCATCTCCCGGCAAACAAATAATTCCTTGTTCTCTGGGAGGCAATACAAGAAGTCATCTTCATCTGTGCCATTAAAAACTAACACCCCTTTTGGGTACTTCAGTTCTCGGGCATAGTGTTTAGCTTCAAAAATTTCTTCTTCAGACAATCTTTTTCCCGAAGCGTGTCGAATAATATAATCAAGGACTTCGGAAGACGCTTCGGGAGAAGCTGCGACAGCCTTTTCAAGTAAAATTTGTTTTATAGCTTCTTCTCCCGCTGCCTTTTCTCCAGTTTCTGAGGATTTCTCCTTGGCGGACTCTGAAGGCCCAGCTTCGACATCGGCCTGACTCATTGTAGCTTCGGCTTCGGTTATCTTTGCCTCGGTTTCAATCTATGCATTCGAAGCCTTGGCAATTTTCCCTGGAGTAGAGCTTGAAGCTTTTATTGTCTCCAGTACATCTAGTACACTAGCCATCCTTTTTCTCTTGGGGGTCGCCGCTAGACCTTTTTGTGTCTTCGGCACCTCAATTCCTGCCGAAGGGCTTAGAATTTTTAATGTTTTCGTCGCTTCGATTTTTGGCTCTTCAATTTTGACAGTCTTCGGCATTGCAGCCGGCTCTTCAATCTTCTGTGTAAAAGCAGGTTCTTTGGCTTCAATAGCTGAAGAAGTCTCACCACCGAATTCAGGCACTATGGCCGGTTCAATGTAGCGCGGTCGGTGAGTAAGGACCTTCAACTTTTTCCTCTTCGGTGTGGGCTCGCTTGAGGTAGCCGAAGCTGCAGCCTTCTCAGGAGTCGCACCCTTTCTTTTCTGCCCCCGCGGCGGGTAGCGATAGTCAGGGTACACAAATCCAATAGCATCAAAAACTCTATTTAGCCTTTTCTTTTTTTGGCTCCCGAAGGCCGTAGATAGTGCATTATCTTCAGACTTGGAGTATGTTCCAAGTAGTTCATCACTAGTATTTTCAACGCACTTTAGCCAGTGATCGTCTGGTTCGATAAATTGGTCTCCAAACCTGAAGGTATATTTCAATCGAACTAAACCACCTTCACTAGGGTTAGTGATAGTTTCCTTTGGCATTTCCCAGCTGTCTATCAGTGGCCATATTCTGAAGGCTATGTGCTCTTGAAGCAAGTCCCTTGTCCCAACAAAAGAGCAAACTGTGCTAAAGGCCCTTCGGCAAGCTTCGGCTGCCTCGTCAATTTCAACCTTCGGCTTCCGGAGGCCGAAGCGGGACCAAATGGGGCACATGATGATCTCTTTAATATCTTCTCTTACCTTTAAATCATTCTTTACATAGAACCATTCTTTCATCCAGTCTCCGGGCCACCTCTTCTGGAAAGTTGGCACTGGGTAACTTGCGCCAGAGCAGGCAACAAAGCTGTAGCAACCAAAATTGTTGTGATATTGTTCTTTACCCCAGGCCTTTGTTTCATAAGAGAGCTCGTGCATACTGCAGAAACATCTTGCGCTTGGCTCTAGCCCTTGACTTTTCACAGCCAGACGAAAATCCCCATCCTAATAATCGATTCGGGAGTAATCTGATGAAGGTAGATCTGGTATGTCTTCAAAACTTCAACCACAAATCTACTCAACGGGAACCGAAGTCCGGCTTTAAAGAAGCTTCGGAAGATTACAACTTCATTTTCTTCGGGAGCAGGAACGGCCCTGTCTACGTCAGCCCTCACAATAGAAATATCTCGAAAGTACCTTCCCCTCATATTATCAAGATGACTCTATTTGATAGTTGATTTCCCGAAGACTGTGTGACTTTGTCGCCAAGGACGATCTTCCGAGTCTTCGCCTCCACTCTCCATATCATAGCTGTCGCTATCATCAGTATCTTCAGACAAGCCTTCTAATATCTCTTTAGTTATCTTCTCAGTGTTTGTTTTTGCAATTGACTCAATAAATCCAGCAGTCTTCTCCTCAAGGAGCTTCTCCTCCTCGCTCAGCTTCATCTCAGCAGCAACCTTTTTGTCTTGAGACATCTCTTCTTCGAAAATAGCGAAAATGTGTCCTTAGAACCAAAGCTTAGAGAATCTAAAAAACTAAGCAACTGTTAGTAAGCAAGAGCTAAAAATTGAGCAAAGCAAAGCAGGCGGCAAGTAACGTACCAAATGTGCTCGGGGCAAGTTCTTATTTATACGCCCAGCGCGCTCCAAGTCGGAGGGCCCCGTCTATCATTGACTATTGCTATTCTAGCAAAGGGAAGGTGTTTTTTCGGACCTTCGGCTCAGGGCCTTCGTCCATATCGCAAACTGAATTCGTTATTCTAACAAATTAACCTTGCGAGGGGCTACTGTTGGGGGCCTTCGTCTTCCGAAGGTCCTCAAAATTTAACAATGTTTCTGGAGTTGAAATACATGAACAGGTACCTTCGGATTCGAAATAGAACCACAACGAGAGAAGTATGAACAATACGAAGAATGATGCAGCGCCGAAGCTACGCGCAAGAGATCTTCGGCATGACAGCAGGAAAGGCTGTTGGGGGTATGCTTCGTCGCCGAAGATCCTGTAAGAAGAAAACACCTTCGGCAGATCCTCTCAAAAAACAGTGCTGAAGCTATCATTTATAAAGCTTCGGCATAGTCACATGTCCCAAGACGAAGGAGTGAACCGACTTAAAGATGAAATGACCAATCGACCCTTGTTAACTTGTATTATGATTATAAGCATTTGTAAAGGGCATGAATCTAATTTCTCATAGGCTGTGCCCTGTGCCTATAAATAGATGAACAGTACCCCTTTACTGTTCACGCTGACTTGGCATTTGCTTTTTGCATCACACTTGTACCTTTGCTGTCTGTCAAGTCAAAGGTATCAAATGTAATTCAATATTGTTTTTATTTTCTCATGATAACATAATGGAGATGAATTTACAATGCTATATGATTGTTCATTTTATCTTTTGTATCTTACATGCTTCTTCTATTTATTATCCTACCTTCGATATTCGAGGGTATGTCCTTTATGGCCTTCGTCTGAAGATCATTATATCCTAAGGGAAATAATGTTTTGAAGGACGAGGGGAATTAATTAATATTTAACATTTTATGTTGCCTTATTCTTGATTCATAGCATTTGAGAACAAGTCACCAACAGGTATATTGTGATGCTTCGTACATCGGACTAGGATGTGTGTTAATGCAGGAAGGGAAGGTAGTGGCATATTTGTCCCGATAATTGAAAGTACATGAGAAGAATTACCCCACTCATGATCTGGAGCTAGTAGCAGTGGTTCATGCACTGAAGACCTGGAGACATTATCTTTATGGGCAGAAGTGTGATATCTACACGGACCACAAGAGCCTCAAGTACATATTCACTCAGTCAGAGTTAAACATGAGGCAGCAAAGATGGCTAGAATTGATCAAAGACTATGAGCTGGAGATCCATTATCACCCAAGCAAAGCAAATGTGGTTGCAGATGCTCTTAGCAGGAAGAGTCAAGTCAATATGTTGGCCGCTCACCCAATGTCGTTCAAGCTAGCAAAGGAATTCAACAGGTTGAGTCTTGGATTTCTAAACAACACTCAAGGAGTGGCAATTGAGCTAGAGCCCACTCTAGAGCAAGGCATCAGGAAAGGTCAGAAGGATGATGAGAAGATCAACGAGACTCGGCAGCTAATCATCGATGGGAAAGGTCCAGATTTCCGTGAAGATGCAGAAGGAGTGGTATGGTTCAAAGATAGGTTGTGTGTTCCCGACAACACATCGATTCGGGAACTGATTCTCAAGGAAGCTCATGAGACAGCGTATTCTATACACCCGGGTAGTGAGAAAATGTACCAAGACCTGAAGAAGAGATTCTGGTGGTACGGTATGAAAAGAGAGATAGTGGAGTATGTGGCCAGATGTGACAGTTGTCAGAGGATCAAGGCAGAACATCAGAGACCCGTAGGTTTGTTGCAGCCGTTGCAGATTCCTCAGGGGAAATGGGATGAGATTGGGATGGACTTTATAGTTGGTCTGCCGCGCACTCGAGCTGGTTATGACTCCATCTGGGTAGTAGTGGACCGTTTAACAAAGGCGGCCCATTTCTTACTAGTCAAGACCACCTATAACAGTGCAGTGTTAGCAGAGTTATACATGTCTCGGATTGTGTGCTTACATGGTATTCCAAAGAAGATAATATCGGATAGAGGCACTCAGTTTACCTCTCACTTTTGGCAGCAGCTACATGAAGCTTTGGGTACTCACTTGAAATTCAGCTTAGCCTATGACCCGCAGACAGATGGTCAGACTGAGAGAACCAACTAGATTCTTGAGGATATGTTGAGAGCTTGTGCTTTGCAAGAAAAGTTAGGATGGGACAAAAGGCTACTGTATGCAGAATTCTCCTACAACAATAGCTATCAGGCCAGTCTGAAGATGTCACCATTTGAAGCGCTCTATGGGAGGAATTGCAGAACTCCGTTGCATTGGGACCAACCTAGCGAAAGGCAGGTATTCGGTCCAGAGATTTTGCTTGAGGCTAAAGAGAATATCAGGATGGTCTAGGAAAATCTGAAGGCAGCACAGTCCAGACAGTGAAGCTATGCTTACACCAGAAGAAGGGAACTCAGTTTTGAGGTGGGAGACTATGTTTACTTGAAAGTGTCACCCATCAAAGGAACCAAAAGGTTTGGAGTCAAAGGAAAGTTAGCACCTCGCTATATTGGGCCGTATCAGATTCAAGCAAGACATGGAGAAGTGGCTTATCAACTCAGCTTACCAGAGAACCTGTCCGTAGTACATGATGTGTTTCACGTGTCTCAGTTGAAGAAATGCTTGCGGGTACCAGAAGAGCAGTTGCCAACGGAAGACCTTAAAGTTCAAGAGGATCTGACATACGTCGAGAAGCCAACGCAGATTCTAGAGACAGCAGATCGGGTCACTCGGAGGAGCACCATCAGAATGTGCAAAGTCAAATGGGGCTATCACTCAGAAGAAGAAGCAACTTGGGAAAGAGAAGATGATCTGAGAGCCAACTACCCTGAACTCTTTGCTAGCTAGCTCTGAATCTCGAGGGCGAGGTTCTTTTAAGGGGGATAGGTCTGTAACACCCTAAATTTGGGGGTATAAAATTTCTTTCTTATGATCATCCAAATTCAGGTGTTACTCTTCTCTATATCACTCTAGTTTCACTCTCTCTCTAGTTTTCTCCCTCTCTTTTTCTTTTAATTAGAGTTAGTGGAATTAGTGAAGCATTATTTATTTTATTTTGCCCAAAATATATGAGTCATGGAATGTTGCATCATATTGAGCCTAAATATTCTTTGAATTGTTGCACATATTTAATTTGGTTTGAATTTGAATCTTGATTTGAATTTGAATTGAAAACCCTAGAGAAAATAAGTAGAAAAGCAATTAGAAAAATCCCTGGAAAAAGGAAAACTCAATTCAGCCCAAGTCGGCCCACTTAACCTAGCCCGCGCCCGCGCGCCCGCGTCAGCGCCCCCCTTGTGCCTGATAGGCGGGCCCCACCTGTCGGCGCAAACCTGAACGTGCTCACTTCCCCCCCCCCTCTCTCGTTGCTCGATGGGACCGGCCTGTCGGCGCTGTTTCCCTCGCGCGCGCCCGCTCCCTCTCTCTTTGTCCCGCCGTCCCCACTTGTCATCTCGTCCCTAACCTCTCGCCCACAATCTCCCCGCCGTGGACGCGCCTACGACCACGCGTTCTCCTACCACGTCCGCGCCCCCGTGCCCCTTTTGAGCCCCGCGCCCTGCTCGTCCACCTCCCCTCTCTCATTCGCGCACTCTGCCAAACCCCCTCGCCCTCTCTCTCGCTCTGCGCGCGCGACCAGAGCCCCGCCACCCGTTCTACGGTCGCCGTAGAACTCCCCACCGCGTCTGTTGCCCCGGTAAGCTCCGCACTATCCCCTGCCACCTGGAACACCCTTCGGTTCGCCCCTAATCCCTCTGGTCTGCCCAGTCCATGCACACCGGAGTCCCCCTGTGCAGTCGGAGCTCCGCCACCGTTGCCCCGTCGAGCCCTTGCGCCTTCGTTGTTGCTTCGCGACTCCAGCGCTTCTGCTCGAGGTGAGCAACCTGCCCGTGCCCTTAATTTGGTCGTTGCTGCCTTGTTTAGCGTGTGATTGTTCGCCAGAGTTACCCCGTGCCGCCATTAGCCTGCCTCGCCGTGTGCAGCGCCATCTTTTGCTCCCGCGCCGGCGCGATGCCCATGGCCGAGTCCACCAAACTATTCTGAATGTGCCCGAGCTAAAACCCGAGCCTCTGGTGCCCCGCCGTGGCCAGCCTTCTCGTCTCCGGCGAGCTCTCGCTGCGGGGCCGAGCGGCGCCACCACGCCCATGTCCACCCCTAGCCGTTAGATCCCGGTCGTTTGTCCGAGATCAGACAGTTTAGAGCTAACCCGAATGGATCTAATCCCAGCCCTCCGATCTGGATCCAACTGCCCCTCTCTCTTCCCCTCACCCGCGTCTCTGCCTCTAGGCCCAGCTAGTCGGTCCGCCCTGACCCGCTGACGCTCTGGCCTCGCTTGACAGCCGCGACTGCGCGCCCGCGCCCACGCGATCTAATCTGAGTCGCTGATCTCTGATCCGATGGCTGAGATTACCCCGTACCACTTCGCATGTGAGTTTTGCTTAAGAGCCCCCCTGGTTTTAGGAAATCAACCCACCGTCCTGTGTTTTAGCGCATATGTCCCTGGGTTCTTTTGAATAGCCCCCTAGACTTTTATTTAATCACAGATTTAGCCCTAATTTCATATTTCAAACTTCAAAACTTGTTTATTTCATATCTTTTTCATATGAACTCCAAATTTAGTGGTTCAAATTGCAAAATGTTCACAAGATTATTCTCTATTCAAATAAAATATGACCAACTGTAATCTGTATACTTTATTTTTTACACTTAGAATATAGGATTAATGTATATGTTAATTAATTTATTTAAGGAAATAAATAAAATGACAACCCTAGGAGTTAAAATATATTTAATCTTGTGAGATTAGTAACATGCATTACATGAATTTACTTTTGTTTTAACTTTTAGGTCTTAATGAGATAAATAGAATTAGGTATGTAATTATGGATAACACTTAAAGAATAATCAAATTCCTAAATGAGAGTAGTTCATCTTGCAATTTAATCTTTTCTTTGTGTAATTATTACTTAACCTTTTTGAGTTATGTTTCAACACTTAGAGAGTAATCAATCCTCAATTAAGATTATCCATTTTACAACTTGATCTTATTCTCCTTTATTTATTGTTACCTCTTTTTGAGTTGTGTTCCAATGTTTGTACATGTTTGATGTGATGTTCATTTTTACCTTCCAAATGTATTGAATGTATGCTCGCTTTACTTAGACAACGAGCAGCTCGTGGTTCCTGAGTGTGTTGCCAAAGATCCCTCTGAGCAACAACCTGGTGAAGGCAAGTGTCCTCAGACCTATCATGTCCTACTTTACTTTATATTTCACTGTCCCGCATTACATTATTGAAAGTTAAGGATCGACTAGTATGTATTTCCCTTACCCTTGTTTACCTTTTTGGGTTAATCATGGTTAGCTTTATGCTATTGCTTAAACTTAATCAATGAACATGATGTGACTATTTATGATACGATGATGCTATCCCGACGAGGTTCTTGTGATTACTTTAGGGGGCTCAGGCTGTTTCTTGAGTACCTCTCTGTAAGGACCTGTTTGGGGAGTGACAACCCGAGATAACAGTGCAACCACGAGGGTGGAATGGGACGCCATTAGCTGATTAATTAGAGGAACCAAAGGAATAGTTGGCTTCGCCGTAGGGCCGTCAATGGGGTCCGGGCACAGTACTTGCTCTGCCGAGGCTGGTTGCAGAGGTTCTTTGATTTGGTTTTGTTACTCACCCTTCCTCTGGGGAGATGTACTGTGTTTATCAAATTGGAGAAACCTAATGGGCGACTATGACCTCTGGGAAATCTTTGTAAAGGCTACATAGTGAGACCCTGCTAGGTCACCTTGGTAGTGATCAATGGGGAGGCTAGAACCCCGGGCAGAATGGGAATCACAGCTTGTGGGTAAAGTGTGCAACCCCTGCAGAGTGTTAGAAACTGGTATATCAGCCGTGCTCATGGTTAAGAGCAGCCTTGGGATCCTCTTTGATTAGAAGAACTTTGAATACTTTTATGATAATGATTAGCAATGATGTTTATAAATCTGATCTCTGGTATTTCCTCGCGGAGGGAGTGCCTCTGGGTAATAACTGGGTTATTACTAAAACTTGGTTGTACTGATAGTAATAAAACTTGACCAACTAAAAGCAACCGCTTAACCTTAACTCCACATATAGCTAGTCCACTTTAGCCAAACGGGACATTTGCTGAGTACGTTGAAGTGCACTCACCCTTGCTTTACAAACCACCCCACCGTAGGTTGTCCCCATTGTACTCAGTGCTCAGGAGGTGAAGCTGGCAACATGGAGGACTTTGAGGAGTTCTAGGACTACGATGAGCTCTAGTTTACTTTAGTGGCAAACCCCCAGTCAGCTGCATGTGTAGGCTTATCTTCTACGTTTCGTTACTCCGCACTTTGATGTTATTGTTGAACACTATAGATATGTATTAGACTCTATGGATGTCTTAGACATCTTGATGTAATTAAGTACCTTTCCGTTATTTAATTCAAGCATTGTGTGATGATGTCCAACTATGTAATCACTGTGTACGTGAGTTCTGATCCTGGCACGTACATGGTTCGCATTCGGTTTACCTTCCAAAACCGGGTGTGACGCACAGAAGCCTTCATGACTTTGAAAATTGGTGCGGTGTTCGAAGCATTTTATTCTCTCTGAAGATCCTCTGATGAGGTGGGAATGGCTAATCTAGCAGTTGTGTGAATCCTGGCCATTTCAATGAGAAGTCCTATAAGAAGCTCGCTCTGAAAGCAGTATTCAACGAAAAGCTTCGGAGCCAAAGAAAAACCAGTAGTAGGTAGGTGGGGCAGTAAATAGATGTTTTGTTTCACCACCCTCTTCCACTTTTATACTAAGAACCAACCGTATGGTGCAAAAGGTCACGCTAGCGCAAGAAGACGCGCTCCCACCTTCTCACTTTCTAATGGGTCGTGGATACACTTCTACTTATTCCAAAGTGCTTATTTTGTCGTTTTCAATAACGAGCCTCGAGAAGGTGTTTTTTGGACCTTCAACACAAGGCCTCCTTATATGTTCTGTGGCCTAAGCTCGTTATGTTCTGTGAGGGTCTACTGTTGGGGGAGGGCCTTCGTGGCCGATGGTCTCTTAGTTACAAAATTTGGCAAGAAGAACAAGTTTCAGATAAAAGCCTTCATCTTCATCACCAAGTCGAAGCTAACAACATAGACGAAGTCAAGATGATTCATGTCTATGGAAGCGTTGAGCCGGACAAAGCTGAAGAAAGTAGCTTTGGGTGATGTGCTACGATCTACGAAGCAAAGACGAATATAGATGTTGTGAAAGACTTGATCTACAAGATGAACTGATAGAAAAGTACAATATTGCCCTCATAATATTATTAGTTACCATGTATAGGATTTGGGGACATGTTTGTAATTTCATACAAAGCTATACCTCATGACTATAAATAGAGGAATAGTGCCATGCATAACGGCATGCCCTTAAGCCTAGAATACTGACCTGCTCAGCCTTTGAAGATACCTTCGCTTGTGTGAAATCGAAGGTATATATGTAATCATTTGATATCCTACAGGACATTAAATGATATATATGCACATCCATATAAGTGATATACCTTACTCTTCTCGATTTACATATTGTTTTCATTATCTTATTGTTATATCCTTTATCTTCTTTCTTGAATTAACCTTCGAAGAAGGGTTAATTGAAGAGACAAGCTTCTAATTTAATAACTTGTGTTGCCTTATTTTTTGGTATTCTTTAGAGATCAAAAACAAGTGACCAACACTTAGCATGGAAATTTTCAATCAAGTATTTACTTTGAAAACTGCTAATGAGATTTGGAAAATTTTGCATGAGCTCTATGACGGCACATCCAATGTCCGTGAGCAAAGCATTGCCTAGTCTTGGATGAATATAATTATTTTAAATGAAAGCAATGAGCTTGTTAGAGATATGTATTCTCATTTGAATCTTATCATTAATGAGCTTAATTATATTGGAATTAATAAGCTAGGTGATGCAGATATTGTGAGGAAGATCATCTCCCTTCTACCACAACAAAAATATGGGAGCATCATCACCATCATTCACTACTTGGAGGACTTGAGCCAAATGACCCCGACGCTCGTAATTGACAAGATTGTGGCATTTGAGATGTCATGAAAGATGGGTCAAGAGGAGGCCACTTCATCAATGCCATATGATTTTGCATGTGATGAAAAGAAGAAAGGCAAGAAGAAGGCTCCAAGCTCAAGTTCATCAAGTGAAAAATAAGAGGAATATGAAGAAGAAGAAGATGATCAAGCATCTACATCATCCTCCAAGGACGAAGACACAATCAGACGCATTGGAAAGGAATGAGAATGATTCACAAGATTAATCTAATGGGTGTGTCCCTGTAGGTCGAGGATCTTCTCTTTAACATTGATAGGAAAAGGCAAAGAAAGAGACGATACTTCACATGTGGGGGGAGGGCCACTTTCGAGATAATTGCCCAAATACGGCTGAACCCAAGAAAAGGAGTAAAGGCAAGGCGCTCAAAAGTGTCAAAACTTGGGATGGTTTTTCAAGCGAAGTTGAACCTCTAAGGAAATGTGACCACTGCTCGTCATCACGCTCTTCACGTTCTTCATCACATAAATACCTTATGGCAAGAGGTAACTCGAGTATCTCATCCTCTAGTGATGATAGTGATAGTGACTATGAAGATAAGCCCTCCGTAGATGAACTTGTGCATGCCATTAAGTTTTTTGAGGATGTTTGCACTAAACAAAATGCTTAATTAAAAGTGCTAAAACCTAAGTTCCTTAGCTCTCAAAATGACAATAAATGCTTGCAACAAAATTTTGAATCATTTGCAAATCTGAATTGTGAGCTAACAACTAAAATTGAGAAACTAGAGTCTAAAGCTCCATCCACAACTACTGATGATAGTTTGATTAAAAAGAATGAAAACTTAAGGCTAATTTAGCTAGCTCTCCATATGTTATTGAAAACATGCTAGAGAAAATGGAAATTCTTAGCTTACATAATAATGAGGTAACTACTAAGCTAGAAAACAACGCTAGCACTCCAGGAGCATCTTTAGTTGAAATTCCTGAAATTAATAAAAAAGATGCTTCTACTTCTTGCTTAGATTTACTTGATGAATCTAATCCATGCAATCAAGTTCTTGTTAAGAATGTTATTATAGAAACTTGTTTTGATGAGATTTCTATGGAGAATAAATTGTAAAAGCAAGAGGTGGCTCGCCTTAGTAAGGCTTTGTATGATAAGAATGGCAAAGCCAAATAAACCTAACCTCAATAGGATAACACCACTGCAGGAATGAACAAGCCTGACGAGGGTGAAATTGTGGTTTGCTAGCTATGTCATAAGAAAGGCCACAAGTCTTACAAATGCAACACGAAGACCGAGGGAGATAAGAAGAAAACACCAACCAGCAAGATCTCCAACACCTACACCAACAAGGTGGGTAAAAAGGAGGCTACACCATACTTAATCAAGAAGAAGAAGAACAAGAAGGTGATAGCCATCAAGGCCAATAGGCAAGCTAACAAGGGAAAGGGGGGCAAACGCATTTGGGTGCCTAAGGAGATCATTTCAAACATGAAGAGCAGCAACAAGGTTTGGGGCTCGAGGTTGTAGTGAGAAGTCCAAAGGACTTCAGGGGAATTTGGAGACTCGGCAAATTGGGATGTATATCATGGGATGCATCATATCTGATCAAGTCTATTGCCAAGTGGGTTAGTGAATACTTTGTATCCAAATTTCCCACCCATGACTAAGGTAACTAGATTCATTGCAATTCCTTGTTTTGAGATATGCGTATGTATTTTCTTGTATCTAGATTACCATTTATGCCTAGTATTGCTTTCAATTAGTATTTTATTTTCAATTGAATTGCATACATGTTAGGTATATCATATGGTAGGAATGCTTAGTTTAAATTCATATTTGTTGAGCAAACCTAGATGATTTAAGATATTTAGTAAAGCACAACACATAGCTTAATTAAATTGTCTAAATAGATGACACTATTGCATGATTCTAAAGTAATATTTTTCAGTTGGTGTCATTTTGAATTATATGTGCCAAAGTCTAGATTATAGATAATTTGCCCCTACTTTATCTCAAAGTCAAAGTGCATGTCTCCTACAAGTATTTAAAACTTGTATGTACACTTTTAAGGGGAGGTTACTCTATAATCTGAGTCTTTGAGACTAACACCTTTTTCAAGCCTATTATGAGCTCAGTGAAGGAAATAGAGTCCTCTGAGGAAGACAATACGCTTCCACTACAAAAGATCTTTCAAGTAGTGTCATTTCACATTCGATATCATTTATATGTCTTCTCCACATTTGAATAGACTATGTCACTTTTTATCGTATTCCCCCATGTTGCCATATATGCATATGCTTTTAAGTTCTTCATTTGGTATCACTAGAGTATCCTTTATCATTTTAACTACGCATAAATTAAGGGGGAGTTAGTCTATTCAATCATGTCTTATTTCCTCTTGCATTAAATTATTATGCTTTTCCTAAGTGGAGAGTTTTTCGACACGGGGGGGGGGGGGGGGTATGTTTCTTCCTCAAAGGGGGAGATTGCTTTTTAGAGGGCAAGCCTTTTTATTTGCTTCCTGTATGCTTTTCTATGTCTTCCTTTTTCCATGTTTCATTCCAAAGGGGGAGAAATTTTTGGACCAAAGCAAACTAAAGTTATAAAATACCAAAAACCACCATGACCAATTCATAATCTTTCAAGTGGTTGCTTATGTGGATTATGGAGTTAGGGGGAGGCTTAAGTCCATAATCACGTATTAGGAACTAGTTGCATATGCAAGAATGTGATTAATTTCTATATGCATCTTGCTTATGCACATGCATCCATAGCAAGCAGAGTGCATATTTACTTTTATTATTTGATATTTGATTGCTTTGCTTGTGTTGTCATCAATCACCAAAAAGGGGGCATTGTAAGGAAAATGGACCCCAGCCCATTTGACTAAGTGATTTTGGTATTTGATGATTAACACTGCACGTGAACTAATATTTTCCAAGTGTTTGTATTTTATAGTTCACTGGATGCGAAGTGCATTGGATTGAGGCTCTAAGGATGCAACACCTCAAAAGAGGACCTAAAAGACATGTTAGATGATTTTCAAATACTCAGCACAAGTTCAAGACACAATACCAAAAAAGCCCAAGAAAAAAAGATAGAAGAATCAAGAAATGGGTTGTTAACTAGCGCATTGTACCAGTCCAGTGGTGCATCGGACCGACTGTGAAGAGAGCTCCGCAAATGGCTCTTAGGCAGCTAGATATTTGGACCAGTATGGTGGGGCACCGGACCAAGGTCCAACGACTAGTTGCCAATGGCTAAGTGAATGTGGTGGTAGTGGATCATGCGGGTGGCACACTGGACCTGCTACATTATACTAGAGAATCTGTGAGAAACTGACATGGAGACACCGGCCCCTGAGTTCGGTAGAATAGGAGGATTCCTCCAACAACTACTTTTGGATGGGGGCTCCATAAATACCCCCTAGCTGACCATTTGAAGAAGTGAAGAGCTCAAGAAGTTTGTCCAAGTGTAGTGACACATCTCCAATAGCTCAAACACCCAAGTGCTAAATAGAATCACTCGGTGATTAGCGTAGGTGCTTTGCGAAAATGCTTAGATTAGTTAGACCGCATTAGCGCTTGCTCTATGTTTGTTCCTAGTTGTATACGATTAGCTCTTGTGCGAGCCATTGTAATATTGTATCGAGTGGGGCGACATCTTGTGAAACCACACCAATCGAGTTTGTGGTGTGGCCGCCACATGTACCGGAGGGAACGAGGCCCGTGGTGTTTCGCCAGAAACTTGATAGTGAAGACGATTCCAAGAGTACAGAGTTACATGTCACGGTGTTTGGCCCTCGCGTGGGCTTCCATTTATTCAGAACCTTGCACGATTCTGGATACATCGGTAAAAATACAGGCGTGTCCATGGGATTGGTACTTGGTTGCATAACTCTTTCGCGGTAGAGATAGCAACACTTAGACAAAACCTAGTTTCCACATTGTAGTTTATATATTTGTATAGGTTTTGTTTACAAGAATTATCTGTGACCTAAATTAGCAAGATTTTTAGAATTCCTAATTCACCCTCTCTTAGGTTCCTTTCAGATATCTGGTCATTCTAGGCATTGGCATAAGATTTTTTCTAAGGCTTTATAGGCTCGTAGGATATCTAAACACGAAGCTACTAAGGTTTCTCCTTTTGAGCTTGATACGGACATGAAGCTATTTTGCTTGTGCAGATAAGCTTAAATGCTATAAGATTTGCCAGACAAAATGATTTAGTTATCGGTGATTATCATGATCTAAATGATAGATAATATTTATGAAGTGATAAGAGACTGGTGGCTCTTAGAGAGAGATAGAGAAAGACAAAATTATGGTTGCCAAGGCCTACAACAAGAAGGTAAAAGCTAAATCATTTTTAAGTTGAAGATCTAATTTGGAAGACAGTCTTACCATTAAGGAGCAGCGACCAGAAGTTTGGCAAATGGTCACCAAGCTAGGAAGGGCCTTACAGAGTTACACAAGTGATATCTGGTGATGGACATGTGTTGAGCATCATATGTTGGTCTATGCCCCGGAAAGTCCGCGGGGTAGCTCGAACGGTCCGTGATAGTTTAACTCAAGCGAGAAGGCCCATGTTTCCATGTGTGCTATCTAATCACGCGGATTCTGTTGGGGGCGCCTAGAAACGTATTCAGACCTATATATAGAAAGGGTACAGTCGATTGCACGCAACAACACAATCGAACTAATCATTTTCTTTACTCGGTCCGCGACAGTAATTAGTCTAGTATTAGTCTTCATCGACCTATTATTTCATCTCTAGGTGACTCTACGCGCCTAGCGACGCTCCGGGTGGTCTGCCGTCCTCAGAGCACCCCTAGAACTCTTCTCCCCGACTGAGTCCCTCCTAAAAGACACTCTGCACCATCATGACATTCAAGATGACGTAGAGAGAACGCTCGTGCAGTGCGCTCCTGCATTCAATGATAGAAACCGAGTGGTTGGCCCTAAATTGAAATTGTCAACATTATGGTCTAAATGTTTTCAATGATAGAAACCGATCAGGCTGCAATAAGCCAACTAAAAATATCACACCATCAAGCCAAATCTCAAGCGATTTAAGCTCGTGTTAATTTAAGCATATTTCAAGGAAAATGTTGTAGTTACTCCATAAGCATATGACAACATGCGCCTAAAAACTTTAACGGATAGGACACTAATTTATTGTACATTGTAACACAAATTGTTCTAACTCAAATAGTTGATTTTGGACTATTGTCACTAGTTATAGATATATTTACAGGATGTCAAACATCTTTCACCCAGTCACACTATTAAACCTCAAAAAAACACCCAAAGCCCTTAACCATTTCCCTTGCCTCGGTCTTGAATGTATTTGCCCTTAAAATTACAGCAAACAATCAATCCCAAGTTTTCAAAATGACAGGTCATATCAATTATTTTCATGACCCTGCTCTTTTATCTAGTTGTATTGTCATCAACCGATGATTCAGATGCAGAATCATCTGAAGTTGTGATGGAGGTTGTTTCACATGAACTCCCGTTTTCAGAGTCCAATGATTGTGATGTTGGCCTTTTCAAATACCAGTACATAATGCTTGCTGTCAGAGTTAGCATCATCTTCTGGTTCACCTGAGAGAAATAAAACATATAAAATACAGCAGATCGTGACTAGATCACAAGGGGAATAAGGATATTTTAAAACTGAATTCCACCTTCAGTTGCAACTGGATTTGGGATAACACTACATGGAAATTTTGGTATGACACTAACCGCCTGAGTTTACTTTAAGGTGCAGTGAATGCATTTTAGGGCTAGTTTGGGAGCCACAAAATCGGAAGTGATTGGAGGGGTTAAAATCCACTCCTTATTCAATTTTGAATAAGGAGTGGATTTTGGCTCCTCCAATCCCCTCCGGTATTTGGACTCCCAAACTAGCCCTTAGAGTAAGAATTACACCAAAATAACTGAATGCAAATGGATATTTTAGGGTAACCATTGGTTGCTAATACAATAATAATTCATGAGAAACATCCATAATTGTATGGTAGGATACAGATTAAATTTACTCGATCAAATTATTACCTCCAATATATCTTCTGGTAACAAAAAAATGGAGCAACCAAGCTTCCTAGCCACAGAAATGATGTATGAAGCATTCATTTGCTTCTCTTCGTCTGTACAGAAATTAATTTCAAATTTTCAGAAATAAGATGTTACATATATACACAGATAGAAGAGGATTTCATATGTTCACTGTTGGGTTGAATCCGTAGATTCAAGATTAGAGGTGACGTGTTTGGAATTCTCTTGCTAAGCGCTAAGAGGTAATACCTTAAATAAATCTGAACTATCGATTGGATTTTATAAAATATTTAAATAAAATTTTTTGCCAGATCCCCTCTTTCGAGGAGAAACATGATCGGACGGATGCTGGATGGCCTTGTTCATAAGCCCTTCCTAGTTAGTCCGCCTGAACTGCGAAAGGGTCTCTAGCCTAGTGGTTAAGGACTTCCGAGTAGCACCTCCAAGTCCTGGGTTCGATTCCCCTCGGGAGCGAATTTTCAGGCTTGGTTAAAAAAATCCCCTCGCTGTGCCCCATCCGCTCTCGGGTTACGATGTTCTGTGCACCACCCTCCGTTTGGGTCGTTGCAGAGTGGACAGTTGACGTCGGTCCCATTAGTGATGGGGGGCCAGGGTTCGGGGATTTTCTCGGCCGGGACCATTGTTTCGGTCTCTTCTTAATATAATACCGGGAGAGCGGTCTTTCCCTCCCCGGCCGAGTTTTAAGATGTGAACTTTAAACAACATGTTAGATACTAAATACTCGTGAAATCGTGTGTGATGAAAACATTGTGATAACTTGTTTTTGTCATTACAATGTGATTTACATGCTTCTAGATATAATGTATGTGCGAAAATATGGTTTTGCATAACATGTATTTTGATACTGTTATAACACACTCGGTGTTGCATAGATTAATGGGTTAAGTCGTGGGTTTGTGCTCGTACATCGTGTGTTGTTGATGTGCAGATTATGATCAGGTGAAACATGGTCGACAGTGGCGACGAAACTAGTTTTTTGAACAAAATTCAGGTAGGAACTAAGGTACGAAACTGAGTTTTAGGACAAAATTCTAGAAGGAACTGAGGTCCCAGTCGAGGATGATGTGCAGGATGTTTCGGTCAAAGCGTCGTTGCATATCCAGACTGCGTGTGATGGAGTGAGCTTATTTGATTGTTCAGTCAGGGCCAGAATATGACTCAGATGTCCTTATAATAAGTCGACGAAAGAGAGTCCAAGTCAAATAAGGGCCGTAGAAGTCCAAAGAGGGCTCTAGGCCAGATTAGGACCGTTGGTCATAAATAAAAAGCAGATTTGTTTTTTTTAAAGCAGAGGATCAGATGAGATAGGCTCTAGGTTTTTTGGAGAGCACTTGTTGTACACAAATCTTGATGATTAAAAAGATGTGTTGGAGTATATGGTTAGGCCCATGTGGCCAGTGTAAAGACTATATTGCTACCCTCTAGGGTTAGCCCAATAATCAATCTACTGTTTCTTACATGATATCAACGAGCTAGGGTTTCCTCCCTCCCTTCCCCCTCTAGCCGCCACCTCCCTGCAGGCGCCGTCGCCGCCACTCTCCTCGTGCGCGCGCCCGACGCCGCGCCGCCCCTGCTCGCGACTTATCGCGCTGGCGCGCGCGCCTCCTCCCCTACTCGCGTCTGTCGCGCGGGCGCGCTCCCCGCGCACGCCTCCTCTGCGCCGGCGTCCGTGCGCCGCGCCGGCGTCCTGCCCGTCCGCGCGCCGCGTGCTACGGCGGGCCTCCAACGGGCGCACCGTGCCGCGCTACCTTCCGCGCGCCGAGCCGCACCGTTTTTTCCCCTACCGCGGGCGCGCCGTCTTCCCCTCCAGCGGGCGCGCCGCCCTCCTCCGCCGCCAGGCGGACCGAGCCCTGCACCCGTGCCCAGTCAGCGCGCGCTGTGCGCTCGACGCCGCGTCCGAAGCCCCGCCTCCTCCCATGGCTGGCGAGCAGCGACCACTCTCCCCCTCCACCTTCCCTCCCCTGTCTCCTAGGCACGGGCCGCCTCTCCTGGCAGACACGCCGCCGCCGGGGGTGCCGTTACAGGGGCTTGGGGGTTGCCAGTTCCCGCCTCCCCTGCGCTCGGGTCGGCGTGGGGGCGGGGCCCCGCGACGCAAGTGGGACCCTCCTCACCGCTGCGGGCACCGCCATGGCCCTTGCTGCTGTGGCGGATGTGGTTCCCGCGAGGGTTGCTAGTCAGGCGGACCCTCCCCCGCCAATTCCCCCGTCGCTGCTTGGTGATCCACCTCCAGTCGTTGATCAGCCACCTCCTCCATCGGTCGCCGCCCTCACTGCTGCCCGTGCGGAGCACGCGGCGTGGCAGGCCCGTTTGCGGGAAGCGGCCCTCGTGTGGGAGCGCAAGCGCGAGGCCGCCGACGCTATCGCTGCTCAGATTGTCACGGCGGAACAGCTCCTCGCCTCGCCTGCGGCCCACGACGGCGGGGCCACCTCCTCTGACACCGTGGGCGGCGTGTACGGCATCCCGACCGCACCGACCGTCGAAACCGAGCCCCGCACCATCCCCACGGTGCTTTGGCATGACCCGCTCGTGGCTCAGCTCCACCTTCAGGCTGGGAGTGTCCAGAACATTCGCCTCATGGTTCCTGTCGTCCTGGAGCCAGACTCGCCGTCCTACGCACGCTGGCGGGACTTACTCCTCCTCACCCTTCGTCGCTACGCTCTGGATGACCACGTCCTCTGCGACCCTACCGGTGTGGCGCCGACTGCCGTGTGGGTGCGCCTCGACAGCATCGTGCGATCGCTACACCCAATGTCCTTCCGCGGCCTCAGCGATCGCTACACCCACCTCCGGTCGTTGATCATGCGCCAGCGCCCCTTCCCTACCTCCAGGTCCGCGACGACATCACCCTGGAGGAGATCACTCTAGGTGCTCAGGCTGCATCGATCTCCGGACCGGGGTCCTCGTCCTCCTCGACAGCACTGGCCGCTTTCACTCGCACCGTCCACCTACTCCGTCATAGTCTGCCCTTGGCCATCGTCCTCCCGGGCCGAGCATGAGCGGCGGGGGTCGAGGCGGTGGCGGATGGGGCGGTGGTGGTCGTCGCCGCCGTGGTGGCGGCGGTGGTGGTTCCGGCGGTGGTCAGGTTGCGCCTTGGCCCACTTTCCACCAGCAGGGTGCGCCTTGGCCCACTTTCCACCACCCGTGGTCAGGTTCTGAGGCTCGTCCCCCAGCGGCCCGTTCGCCATCGCCTCTCCGTCGCCCTGGACTCCGTCGGCTGCCGCTTCGTCGTGGCCCACGCCGCCGGCTACTCCACCATCCGGGCTGGTTGGTTGGGACGCGGCCGCCCTGGCTGCCTTCCAGACTCCCACTCTGATTCCACCGATGGGTCCCGAGTGGATTGCGGACACCGGTGCTACCTACCACACCACTCCCGACCCTGGTATACTCACCTCTGTTCGCCCTCCTTCCTCTCTTCCTTCGTCCATCATGGTGGCGAATGGCTCGTGTCTTCCTGTCACATCTGTGGGTGCCGCCGGCCCTCTCGGCTCTTTTCGCATTCCCGATGTTCTTGTTGCTCCTTCTTTGGTCCACAATCTTCTTTCTATTCATCGTTTTACTGCTGATAATTCTTGTTCTGTCGAGTTTGACTCTTCTAGTCTTACTGTGAAGGACTCAGCAACTCGGCGCCCCCTCCTCAGATGTGACAGCACCGGCCCCCTCTACACCCTTCGGCTTCTGCACGCCACACCTTCTTCGTCTTCGTCACCTGACACAGCTGCTTGTTTTTGCTGCCACCACAGTCTTCTACCACCTGGCATCGTCGCATTGGTCACCCTGGACGCGATGTCTTGATGCAGCTTACTCGTAGTGCCACTATCCCATGTACTAGATCACATGATGAGCATCTTTGTCATGCGTGCTAGTTAGGTCGCCATGTTCGTCTTCCTTTTTCTTCTTCCTCGCATGCTACTCATGCCTTTGATCTTGTACACTGCGATTTGTGGAGTTCACCTATTACCAGTATGTCAGGCTACAAATACTATCTTGTGGTACTTGATGATTTTTCTCATTATGTGTGGACTTTTCCTTTGCGTGCCAAGTCTGAGACTTTCCCCGCCCTCCGCCAATTCTTCGCCTGGGTGTCCACTCAGTTCGGCCTCACCATTAAGGCCGTTCAGTGTGACAATGGTCGGGAGTTCAATAACTCCACCTCCCGTGACTTCTTTCTCTCCCACGGGATGCAGTTGCGGATGTCTTGCCCGTATACCTCTTCCCAGAACGGTAAGGCTGAGCGCATGATCCGCACGACCAACGACACCATCCGCACTCTTCTTCTCCAGGCGCACCTTCCGGCCCGTTTCAGGGCCGAGGCCCTCCACACCTCTACCTACCTCCTCAACCGTCTCCCTTCCACTGCGTGCCCGGCCCCCACTCCTCACCAGGAACTCTTCGATTCCCCTCCGCGCTATGACCACCTCCGTGTCTTCGGGTGTGCTTGCTACCCGAACACCGCTGCCACTGCTCCTCACAAGCTAGCACCCCGTTCCACCCTCTGTGTGTTTCTCGGGTACTCCCAGACCACAAGGGCTACCGCTGCTTTGACCTCTCCTCTCGCCGGGTCCTCATCTCTCGCCATGTGGTGTTTGATGAGTCTGCATTTCCCTACTCCTCCACCACCGCACCACCCTCCTCTGACCCTGCCCTTGACCTCTTCACTCTCTTTCCAACTGATCCGGTGGTCGAGCCACCTATCCTTCCTCTCTCTGCTGGTCCTCGCTCACCGCCTGTCGGTCCTACTCCCGGCCCGGTGCCTTGCCCGGGTCCAGTGGTGTCGCCTATGGTGGTGTCACCTCTCCACGGAGCCCCGTCTCCGATCGCCCCCGGGCCGAGCGGGGGTGGTGGGACTACACCGCCTAAGGGGCCGCCGGTACCAACCCCTCCGGTGCGGGTCTACCAGCGCCGCCTGCCGCCGCCGGGGTTCGCACCTCCACCACCGCCACCGTCCCCACCGGTGCCTTCTCCCCCGGCGGCACCACCGGTAGCCTAGTCCCCGCTAGGGACACCTACACCTCCGCCGCGGCCACCCGCGGCACGTGTCGAGACGCCGGTGTACCACCCACCGCTCCTTCACCGTGACCTGCGGCACGTCCACCCGATGGTGACGCAGGCACGCGACTGGTACCCTGCCGCCCCGAGTCCTGGCGGCCACGACCGGAGACTCGCAGGTTTCTCCGGTACCCTCCTCCGTCTGCACCGCCCTACTGGACCCCCACTGGCGTCGGGCGATGGAGGAGGAGTACGCGGCGCTCGTCGCCAACCAGACATGGGATCTGGTGCCCCGTCCTGCCCGGCACCAACGTCGTCACCGGCAAGTGGATCTGGACGCACAAGCGGCGAGCCGATGGTACCCTGGAGCGGTACAAGGCTCGCTGGGTCCTTCGGCGCTTCACTCAGTGCCCCGGAGTCGACTACGATGAGACCTTCAGCCCGGTTGTGAAGCCGGCCACCGTCCGCACGGTGCTCTCGCTGGCCCTTGCTCGCTCCTGGCCAGTTCACCAGCTCGACGTCAAGAAAGCCTTCCTGCACGGCGCCCTCACCGAGACCGTCTACTGCTGTCAGCCGGCGGGGTTCGTGGACTCCTCATGCCCTGACATGGTCTGCCGGCTCAACAGGTCCCTCTACGGCCTCAAGCAGGCCCCCCGGGCGTGGCACTCCAGACTGGCTACGTTCCTGGTGACCCTGGGCTTCGTGGAGGTCAAGTCAGACACGTCTCTGTTCGTCCACCATCATAGAGCAGAGACTGCCTACTTGCTTCTCTACGAGGATGACATTGTCCTCACCGCCTCCAGTCAATCACTTCTTCGCTGCCTTGTCGACGCGCTTCAGCGGGAGTTTCCGGTCAAGGATCTGGGCGTGCTTCACCATTTCCTAGGGGTCACTGCTGAGGCTCGTCCCTCCGGGCTCCTACTTCACCAGCGGCAGTACACTCTTGACATTCTGGAGCGGGCCAAGATGATTGACTGCAGGCCCTGCTCTACCCCAGTCGACACGCAGGCGAAGCTCTCTGAGGCCCAGGGTGACCTAGTCGAGGACCCCACCGGGTACAGGAGTCTTGCTGGTGCCCTTCAGTACCTCACCTTCACCAGGCCGGACATCTCCTACGCCGTGCAACAGGTCTGTCTCCATATACACGACCCCCAGGAGCCCCACCTCGCGGGTCTCAAGCGCCTCCTCCGCTACCTTCGGGGCACCAGTCGACTACGGGCTGCTTCTTCACCAGTCTACCTCCTCCGAGCTGGTCGTCTACAACGACGCTGACTGGGCCGGGTGCCCAGACACTCGGCGCTCCACCTCCGGCTACGCCGTCTTCTTAGGCGGCAACCTGATGTCCTGGTCGTCGAAGCGCCAGCTGGTCGTCTCCCGCTCGAGCGCCGAGGCGGAGTACCGTGCCGTGGCCAACAGCGTGGCGGAGGCTGCCTGGCTCCGGTAGCTCCTCGCAGAGCTTCACAGTCCGCTCTCCAGGAGCACGTTGGTCTACTGCGACAACGTCAACGCAGTCTACCTCTCCACCAACCCAGTGCAGCACCAAGCGGACCAATCATGTAGAGATCGATCTACACTTCGTCCGCGATTATGTCGCCGCCGGTGCTGTTCGGGTCCTCCACGTCCCGACCACCTCCCAATTTGTGGATATCTTCACCAAGGGCCTTCCGTCCTCGACCTTCGCCGAGTTTCGCTCCAGCCTCAACATCCGTAGTGGCTAGTTGCGGCTGTGGGGGGATCCTATGGTGTAATGTACGGTGTATTTTTGAGTCCAGTCTGTTAACTCCGCTGCGACGGAAGTTCAGACTGCGGGGGAGTGTTGGAGTATATGGTTAGGCACATGTGGCTAGGCCCATGTGGCCCGTGTAAAGACTATATTGCTACCCTCTAGGGTTAGCCCAATAATCAATCTACTGTTTCTTACAATATGAAAGAATGTGGCAACATTGATTAATTGCATTCTTAATTTTGATTCTACATCATGCATGCATCCAATTGATCTAGAAAAAGTATATATAAAATTTTCCTCATTTATCTTTTTTTATAAAATTAAAAATGAAATAAATATATATTAGAAAATCTTAGGGATTATTTGGCAGAGCTCTCTATGATTCTCTAGCTCCAAGAGATCCTCTAGTAGAGTAATTCCCAGTGATTCTATAGCAAAAGTCAGGGGCGGAGCTCAACAAGTTTAGTATACTCTATGTATTTTTTCGTCCAACAAAGGAAAAGTAGAAAAACAAAAGTTTTATATGTGTTGTGTTCTTACTTGTGTAAAAAATATGTCCCATATATACTACAAAGTACCAATTAATTACTCCTTTAACATTAGCGACATTTCTAGATCCGCCACTAGCAAAAGTGAATCTATCTGATAAAAACCGTTTGGCAAACAATCCGTGAAGTGATTCCTGAGGGGTTGGAGCAGAGCAAGTTGGGAGTAGCGAGGAACAGGTTTTTTTTGCTCCCACTTTCTTACAAAACAGAGACTAGATTTGCTTATGGACCATGGAGCTGTTTAGTTTTTCCAATTTTTCGCAAGGGAGTGATTCTCGCTGGGAGGGAGCTGCAGGAGCCGGGAGCTCTACCAAATGCCCCCTTAATCATCCGCTCTAAATTAAATGGATGACTCATTTATTTCGGAGTACCACAGGAAAGTCCATATGTATATGGGCGATAAATTAATTTTCTCAAATAGCTAACGAAACACCTAGTAAAATAACTAAGGCGAACCACCTTGCTTTTGTGGCGCTTACATTTTCCAGAGAGTCCAGAACACTATGAAAGATTGTTTCTATATTAGACTAACTATGAAAGATTGGTTGACTATGAAAGATAAATTTTATGAGGTAGTTATTCAGACAAACTTGAAAGATTATTTCTATGCTATTCGCGTTTGCAAACATTACATTCATCATTAAGAGAATATGTAGAAAATTCAAAAAACTGCAGGAGCACAACAGATGCACCTTTTTCCCCTTTGGTCACAAGGCTCCAATTCACAACTCGAGGCTCCACAGCACTTAGTAAGTCAAGGAAAAAGGTGCCACTTGAAAGGCTTTTATCCTGTAATTAGTAAATATAATATGACTTGATAGATGAGCCACAATTAGAATTTTTGATTAAAGAACAAGAAGATAGTTACAATTAAATTTTCAATATAAAAACCATTATCACTTTTTGTCCTCTTCAATTCGACAGTAACATTAGATAAATAATACTAGCCCTTCAAGACCAGCATTATGTCATTGCGATGTATGCATTGAACATAACCAACTAAAACTGATAGTTAACTTCAAATAATAAAGATGTTCTTATTAGACAACTATTTTAAGATCAAGCTATATTTGGAGCTTCTGAAAGTAGTTCCAGAAGTATACCCACCTTATGACCACTTAATTTAGCCAATTGCATATATTTCATTTATCTATAACTATAATATCTATAACTATAATATGAAATAATTAGGTATGCACACTAGGAAATATACTGAACGATGGTACCTTGAAACTTTGCATATAAGAGTGGTGCTTTCCAGAATCTTTTACTTTCTTATTGGCCCATGCCAATATGTCATTATCTGTGATCTCTTTTCCATTTGAGTGAAATCTAAGATTCTTCAGCAGTTGTAGAATGTTGTACCGCATCAATTGCCATAGAAAAGCTAGGATAAATGCAATTTCATTATATGGTCCTACCGGAAGTTGCAAAAGAGGAGCAAACCAACTAACCATCCATGGCATATAATAAAAAGAACGTTTGAACAAATGATTGATCTTATATGATGTTTTCGATGATAGGAATAGTGTAAGGACAAATGTGAATTTCATAGTTAACCAGTTCCTTAGTATGACATGCTCTAGAAAATGACATCTCAGCATAGGAAATCTTTTACGCGACATACTTGCACAAAAGCTCCAAGAATATCTATGGAAAAGCTGCATGTAAATGAGTGCATCTGTAAACTGACATTAAATTTAAACTTGTATAAGCATGGGTATAATTTGTTATCTTCAAGTTTATGAACAAATAACCTCAAAATTAATGAGAAAACTAGGAAGCACATATAATTGTTTACAGGAAACTATGTTTGATATGCTCTATGTAACTGGTTAAACTATCACTTACCTAATATCAGTTTTTTGTTCCCTTGCACAATATCATTTCCAGCAATATTCACCAAAGAAAATTTTAGTTCTTTTCCAATCTTCAAAACTTGATTGCAGTTTTCAACTTTCCTGAATGGTAATTTGATTGGTGGGCGATTTGCCATCTTCCAATTAACTGAGCCTGGAGCAATCTTGTCAATCACCTCAAGGAGAACCCATCTACAACTCAAGGATGAAGTATAAGACAAAGAATGTGCTTGTTCACATATTAAGATGGATACAAGTATGTCCTACCCATTTCTAAGGTCTTCAAACACATTGTTGATGTAAGTTGAAATTCCAAGGCTGTTAATCCACAGCCGGAATGACCTTTCTTCCCTGGAAACTTGAGCATCATCAGAGAGTCCATCCACAAAGGAAACTTGTTTCATTTGTTTGGACAACCCATTTCTGCAATAGAAGGTCAAAGAACGCGATATCATTTATCTTCCACACCAGTCGAGACCAAATTTCATTACCAAAGAAACAAAAGTATAGTTTAGTATTAACGGAAATGAAAATCACACCGCGAACCCAAATGGTTTGGAATGCATAAGTAATTACTGCTGATTTGCACTCCACATGTTGCCTTATGGCATGAATAAAATATTGTCACCAAATATTGGGGAAATTAGGCTCCCGCCAAGCCATCACTACCTAACATAGTTAAGTATATGCTCATCTAGGATGACCATGTCCCTTAAGTGTCTCTAATATAAACACCTAAAAACAAGGGTGGTAGCCCAGCCCTCTTGTAAACAATGACACGGTAATAAAACTTGTAAACATAGTTATGGACATGCAACAGGAAAGAGTTGCATTATGATGTTTTCAACATATGCTCATACAGTTGCAAATTAACTCCCATTCCCCAATAACTACCATTCCCTACCATCACCCGTCATGCGAGGCCACCACTATCAGCGTAGGCCACGTGGCTAGCAACAGATCACACCGGCGCAGGAGTAGCAGGCAGTTAGGCATGACTAGAAAGTAGGAGATTTGTTTAGATAAGAGGAATAAGCAGGATAAGTATTAGAGGATAAATAGGAGTGAGTTTGTTATGGGGCCTAGCTAAGGCGGGCGGCTGATTCAATAACGCAAGCAAGAATTATTTGTCTCATTCACCTCTGCCTCTCAAGTCTCACCTCCTTCACCATCGAGCTGTCGGGCAGAAACCCCAACGCCATTACTGGTCAAGGCTACGAACTCTGTAGCCGAGAGCCCCGTTGTCTTGGGTGCCGACGCCCTTGACAACCTGGCATCGGTATTCAGGGGATCCTCTTCGCCCGGACCAGCCATCCCCATCATGCCCGCATCACCATCCCCATCAACCGCGCCCCGATGGTCGACCTCATGACCAACGATCTCGCTGATCTAAGCCGCAACCGTCGAGACGCTGAAGAACAAGCTGGACACCCTGGAGCAGCGCACCACCGACTCATCAACGTCTGGCACTAGAGGGATGTTCAGCAGCGAGCACCACAGAGACCGACCACCTCGCTTTTAGAAGCTCGATTTTCCCACGTTCGACAGAAAATCTAACCCACTTGTGCTCATCAATCGGTGTGAGTCATATTTTTATCAACAACGCATTGCCACGAAAGAACGGGTTTGGATGGCGTCCTACAATCTGGAGGTTGGCGCCCACCTCTGGTTCATGCATCGAGGCGCTTCACCGAGCTACTCAACATCTGCTTTGGGCAATCTCTTCGAAACGATGCAAATGCGCATCCAGATGGGCGACATCTCCCTCCTTGATCCAGCTCAACCCACAACTTCGTTGCGGCAGAGGCCGCAGGCCACACCTCGCTCCAGCTTCACAACGACGGCAAGCTCCACATCACGGTGGCCAACGGTGACCGTGGTCCATGCCAATGATGGCCAACGGTGCACTGTTCTCCATCAACAGTGAGGCGTTCTACGCGGACTTCTTCGCCCAGCCCCTCGCCGGCTACAACATGGTCCTTGGCACCCAGTGGCTTGCCTCGCTGGGCCCATCCTTTGGGACATTGGCGCCCTGACCATGACCTTCTGGCACAGCGACCATCAGGGTGGGGGCAGGCGGGACTGTCCATCCCAGCATTGTGTGCATGCACGAGCGTCGATCTCATGCAGGCCCTCCTCGACACATTCGCGGCGGTCTTCACCAAGCCCAATGGACATGCCCCCGCCCCGCTCCCGCAATCATGCCATCACCCTGCTTCCTGGATCAGCGCTGGTGGCGGTTCGACCCTAATGCTACCCCGTGGCGCACAATGACAAGCTAGAACGTTAGTGCGCCACCATGCTTGAGCAGGGCATTATTCAACAGAGCTCCTCGGCGTTCTCATCTCAGGTACTTGTGCAGGAGGCTGATGGCACATGGCGTTTCTGCGTCGACTATCGCATACTCTATGCGATCACAGTAAAGGGCGTGTACTCGATCCCAATGGTCGACGAGCTCCATGGCTACCGCTTCTTCTCCAAATTGGACCTTCGCTCCATCTACCACCAAGTCCGGATGCACGTTGAAGACATCGCCAATATGGCATTCCGTACGTATGACGGCCTCTATGAGTTCATGGTCATGTCGTTTGGGCTCTGCAATGCCCAGACAACATTTCAGGCACTCATGAACGACATCTTGCGATCGTTCCTGCGCCGGTTCGTCCTCGTCTTCTTCGACGATGTCCTCATCTACAGCAAGACATGAACCGATCATCTACGACACGTGCGCCGTCCTCGACATCCTCCACCAGCACCACCTCTTCGACAAGCGCTCCAAGTGCGAGTTCGAAGCCACCTCTATCTCCTACCTCGGGTATATCATCTCCGTTGCATGAGTCGCCATGGATCCGGCAAAGTTCAAGCGACCGCAGAATGGCTGATCCCTCACTCCCCATGAGCGATGCGCGACTTCCTGGGCATTGTCGACTACTACCATAAGTTCATCAAGACATTCGAGGCCATCGCCGCACCCCTCACCGCTCTTCTTCACAAGGAGGGGTTCGCCTGGTCACCCGAGGGTAAGGCGGCTTTCACGATGCTCAAAACCACAATCACCATAGCACCGGTGCTCGCGCTGCTCGACTTTGGCCAGCCATTCGTCGTTGAGTGCGACACCTCGACACACGGCTTTGGTGCCATGCTGCTCCAAGACCAGCACCCAATGGCGTTCTTCAGTCGACCCATTGCACCTCGACATTGCTCCCTGCGGCGTATGAGCGCGAGCTTATTGGCCTCGTCCTCGTCGTGCGCCACTAGAGACCATACCTTTGGGGCTGCCGCTTCCTGGTACACACTGACCACTTCAGTCTCAATTTTTTGCTCGACCAGCACCTTGCCACCATTACGCAGCACCAATGGGTGGGCAAACTCTTGTGCTTCGACTTCACGGTGGAGTGCAAAGCGGGCGGCACCAACACTGTGGCCAACGCTCTGTCCAGGCGCAACACAGAGGAGCCAACGCTTCTCGGCATATCTGGTCCTTCCTTCAACTTTGTCGATCGTCTTCGCCAAGCTCAGGACACCGACCCTGCTCTGGTCGTCCTAAAGGAGGAACTCATAGCGGGCAAATGCACGGGCTCTTGGTCACTCGTTGATGGGATCGTGGCGTTCAAAGGTCGCCTCTACGTCCCACCAGCATCGCCACTCCTACACGAGCTCGTCACTGCCATACACGACGACGGCTAGGAAGTCGTCCAACGTACACTGCACCGCCTATGTCGTGACTTCCACTCCCCATCCTACGGCGGACACTACAGGACTACGTTCGCACCTGCGCCACATGTCAACTGCTTCAAGTCAGACCACCTACACCCAGTTGGCATGCCCCTTCCTATGCCAACCCATTTGGGCAAACATTGGGTTGGACTTCATTGAGGCACTCCCTGCGTGTAGACAGGAAGTCTGTCATCCTGATGGTGGTGGATCGCTTCAGCAAATACTGGCACTTCATCCCGTTCGCGCACCCATACATGGCAAAGTTTGTGGCCTAGGTCTTCTTTGACAAGATCGTGTGCCTACACGGCGTGCCTCAGTCCATGGTCTTGGATCGGGACCCTGTCTTCACATCCATCTTTAGGCAGGAATTGATGTGCCTCAACGGAGCCAATGCACAAGACAACGACCTTTCCTTCGCAGGCCGACGACCAGTCGGAGGCCACCATTAAGGTCATCACCATGTATTCCGCTGTTTCACAGCGGATCCTCGCCAATGGCTACGCTGGCTTCCCTAGGCAGAGTACATCTATAACACCGCCTACCAGTCTACGCTCCACAACACTCCGTTCCGGGTGGTTTAAGACCGAGACCCACCCTCCATCCGGTCATATGAGCCCGGCAAAATGAGGGTGGCAGCAATCGCCAAGCACATGGCGGAACATGACGAGTTCCTTATGGACATCCATCACTGCCTCGAGCAGGCTCAAGCCAGATACAAGTGCTTCTACGACAACCATCATTGGGACATCCGCTATGCAGTGGGGTGATTGGGATTGGCTCCGTCTGCACCAACGCGCTTCATCGCTACACGTGTCCACGTCAGGGAAGCTCAAGCCATGGTTCTATAGGCTGTACTACATCACCGCCATCATCAACGACGTTGCCTACCAGCTGGAGCTTCCACCTCACGCCCGCCTCCATGTAGAAATTTGTCGGCCTCTCCACGTCGACATTTTGAAGAAATTCATGGGCACGTCGCCAGCCACCCCACCAGCCCTTCCTCAAATCCACAATTGTGCTGCTGTTACAGAACCGGATCATGTCCTGCAATCCCGCTTGGTCAGAGGTGTTCGCCTGCTTCTTGTCCATGAGAAGAGCCCGCCGCATCAGCCACATGGGAAGACGCTGACGGTTTTATTGACTGCTACCATAGCTTCCAGCTCGAGGACGAGCTATTCGTCGAGGGGGGAGAGATGTCGTGTGGGGCCACCACTATCAGCGTAGGCCAGGTGGCTAGCAATAGATCACGCCGATGTAGTAGTAGCAGGCAGTTAGGCGTGACTAGAAAGTAGGAGATTTGTTTAGATAAGAGGATAAGTAGCAGGAGTTTGTGAGATAAGTATTAGAAGATAAATAGCAGGAGTTTATTAGGGGGCCTGGCTATATAAGGCGGGCGACTAATTCAATAAAGCAAGCAAGAATTATTTGTCTCATTCCCCTTCACCATCGAGCTATAGGGCAAAACCCCCGACGCCATTACTCAAGGCTACGAACTTCGTAGTCGAGGCCCCGCTGTCTTGGGCTCCGACAACAAGTCTCTCTTTAATAATGCCATCACAGATTATAATGTTAAGATTTCTCTTCATGCCTTGACTGGCACATGCACGAGAGAGACATTGAGATAATGCTGATAGAAGTGGCCCACAAACGTGAAGAGGCCTCTATTTCAACTGCCCTAAAAAATTCCAGAGACCATCTCAAGACCTACTCTATGAAGTGAACATTTCTCCTCAAAGCCACCGACATCAAGTCTCTCTCTAATAATGCCATCACAGATAATGACGTTGAGAGTTCTCTTCATGCCCTGACTGGCACATGCACGAGAGAGACGGCATGCCTACCCATCTAAATGCATGACCAGTCCCTCATCTCTCTGGTCGACTCTGGTTCCTCGCACTGCTTCCTACCAACCCACGTGGCTCGGTGTCTGAACTTGCACCTCACCGCTCAGGATGGTACAATCGTGGGCATGGCAAACAACAAGCAACTCCCATGCCGAGGGGGTCTACTCCATGTTACCCTTCTCTATTCACGACGAGCCATTCTGCATTGATTTCCTTGTCTACAAACCTCAGGTGCAACTGGCTAGCTCGCTTGGGACCATCATCTGTGACTTCTCCTGCCTCTCCATGTCATTTTGGTGAATAGACAATCATGTCAAATGGATCAAGCTAGGCATCGCACGACCACAACCCTTCTCTCTTTGCACCGACAATGTATTGTGCCTACTCCCGACTGAGTTTTCAGATGTGTTCAGTAAGCTGGAATGCTTGCCTCCCCTCGCGGTCCTTCAACCATTGTATCGACCTCCTGCCATCCACTGTTGGTCGTCTCCCAACCGTACCGCTACCCCCAACTACCAAAATATGAAATCGTGAAACAGTGCGACAAAATGTTATGCCAAGGCCTTATTCAACCTAACTCATCATCTTTCTGCGCCCTAGTGCTACTTTTCCATAGGAAAGACAAGTCCTAGCGAGTTTGCGTCGACTATCGCGCCCTCAACACCAAGATAGTGAGGACAAATTTCCCATTGTGATAGTTGAGGAACTGCTAGACGAAGTCAAGGGGTGTGCCTCTTCACGAAGCTAGACCTCCACAGCCACTACCACTAGCTGCTGATACACCCTAACCCTTGGACATCACCAAAACCGCATTCCAAAAATACCATGGATATTCAAGCTCCTGGTCATGGCATTTGATCTCACCAACCATGTCTACCTTCCAGGTGCAGATGAACGATGTTCTACATAGCTACCTCCATCGATTTATCCTTGTATTTTTTATGACATTTTGATTTACAGCAACACATGGGCTCGGCAATTGCAGCATATCTGGATAGTCCTTCAAGTTTTGTGACACCATAAGCTGACCTTGAAGCAAAGCAAGTGCTACTTCGAACAACAGTTGATATCCTATATGGTCCAGTGGTCCACATCATCTCCATCAATGGTGCCACATTCATCGTCAACTGTGACGTTTTAGGAATGGGCTTCGAGGATGTGGCATTGCTTTCTACAGCTAGCCCATCACACCACAACACACCAACTGGCCACCTACGAGTGTAAGCTCATCAGTTAGATCAAGTTGTGCGCCACTCAGTCGTATTTGTGGACATGTTCGTTCGTCATGCAAACAGAACACTATGCACTGAAATTCCTATGGAATCAACGTATCTCCACCATACCATAGGTAAGCAAACTTTTCGGCTATGACTTCTCTATTGAATATATGTCAGGAAACAACAACATGATCGTCAACGCATTATCTCATCCTGACAAGGATGCAGCAACAGCGCTAGCCATGTCTAGCCCCTCCTTCACTCTTCAATGACCTACGATGTGAAACTGGAGCTTGATCAGGGGAACACCTGTTAGACCAGATTCACAAAGTCAAAGCCACTACCAACTAGTCAGTGGCCAATGGCCTCACCATCTACATTGTCCACATGTTCATCCCCCTTGCTTCCTTCCTGTGGCTAGCTATCCTAGCCATGGTTCATGGGGTAGGCCATGAAGACGCTAAACCAATTTTTGCCTCCTACGACGCCAAAGCAACCAAGAGAGTCAGACTACATAAAGAGCTGTAAAATTTGCCAACGCAACAAAATCAGAGCATCACCACCCGTCGAGACTGTTGCCTAACTCAGTCTGGGCGGACATCGCCATGGACTTTGTGAAGGCATCCCTTGGCAACTCGATGGTCCTCAAGGTGGTCGACTGCTTCTTCAAGTACGCCCACTTTCTACCCCTGGCCATCCATACACTGTCGTCTTCATTGTCAAAACATTGTTCGACAACAATGTTGTTGGGCCTGACACACATAGACCCAAGCACTCCAAAGCAGGTGAGTCTAGTGGCACGACTAAACAAATGGCCTGGAGCTCAAAAATGTGTCGTCAAGCGTGTCCCATCCGGCTACAGGACAGGGGTATTTATAGGGTAACTGGGGGGGACATAGGTCCAAATACAATTGTACCCTCGGTTACCTACTGCATTACTAGAATATGTCATGCAACAGGATAATTACGATACAATACGAGTCCACGCCTACTTGCACCGGGATTCCTACCCGCCTGGAAACTGTCCTATGGGCTCAACGAGTGGGCCCTCTTCATCCTGCAATCTTTGGCACGCTCGCTGTCATTTAGGGGACTCTGAATCGGAGGTCGAAGTATCGTTGCCTTCGATCTTTGCTCACCTTCGTCATCGTCGGCCTCATTATCCAGAGTCCTCGCATGTTCCTACTGGAATGATTTGTGTGAAAGGGGGGTCGATGCCGGCACCAGCGTGGTCACCCTCTGTGCGGTCGTATGTCCCTAAGGCGAGCAGTCTTCGCTCCATTGGTGTTGCACGAGGGGGAGTGTGAGGGCACCCAAACGCCGCGGCCCGCAAGGATCACATGGAGGGGCCTAAGGTCTCTGCTTAAGTTTTGGTCCTGCATTCACAGGCAGGATTAGCTTGGTTCTAGATGGAGTCACCCAATGGTTGGTTGGAGGTCTGGTTCGGTCTTTGTCCCAACAAATGTCAAGCTTCATGGCACCCAGTGCCCATCATTAGTGATTGTGATCCTGTCTTCACCAGTACATTCCACATGGAATTGTTCAAACTCTCTAACATGCAACTATGCCTTAGTACAGCTTTCCACCCCAAACAAATGGTCAGGCGGAGGTGACCAATCGAACCTTGGGTGTCTACTTGCGGTACTTGGTCGATGATTAGCCTACAAGCTGTCTACGCTGCTACCATGGGCAGAATATTGCTACCACACCTTTCTCTAGACCGCTCTTCATTCCACACAATTCAAGATGATCTATGGCCGTAATCCACCAACACTACTCTCCTACGACCAAGGGCATGGCTATTGTTGACTAATAGCTTTAGGAACATGACAAATTTCTACTTAAAATTCGTGACAAATTATTGCATGCCTAGGAGATCAAAAAAGGTAATTACGAAACCCATCATTGTGAAATGGAGTTCCAGGCAGACGAATGGGTCTAGTTGATAACACTTAGCACAACTTGGTTCTTAAGTATTACGAGCCTTTCAAAGTGCTTGAGCTCATTCTGACTGTTGCCTACAAGCTTGCTCTACCAGTACAGGCATGTATCCATAATGCCTTCCATATGGTATTGCTTAAGAAATTCTAGGGACAGATGAACAACATTGGCACCGCTACCCCCCCCCCCCCAAATCAAAAATGGGCGCGTGTTGCCACAGCCAAGAAAGATTCTGCGTGCCCACCTTAATCATGGAGTCTGGGAGGAAGTGGTCAGTTGGATGGGTCAATCTGTTGCTAAAGCTACATGGGAGCAACTCACTGAGTCCAAGGTGGTCGTTGTTGACCAATAGCTCCAAGACCATGACAAAATTCTACTTGAAATTCATGACAGATTGTTGCATGCCCAGGAGATCACGAAAGGATATTACGACACCCATCATCACGTACTAGAGTTCTAGGCAACCGAGTGGGTTTGGCTGCCCCTTCACCACCGTCTTGTAGCATCACTGACTGATAATGATCAACTCAACCAGGCTCCCAAGTACTATGAGCCCTTCCAAGTTCTTGAGCGTATTGGGCCTGTTCCCTACAAGCCTACCACCATGGGCTTGTATGCATAATGTCTTCCATGTGGTGTTCCTCAAGAAATTGTAGGGATAGCCAGCAACAATAGCACCGCTACCCCTCATCAAACACAGGGAAGTGCTGCCTCAGTCAATAAAGATTCTACATGCCTGCCTCAATCATGCAGTTAAGAGGTATTGGTCAGCTGGATAGGCCAATCTGCTGCTAACGCTACATGGGAGCAACTCAATGAGTTCAAGGGAGCTTTTCCTTTATTTTAGCTCGAGGACGAGCTATTTCATAATGGGGAGGGAAGTGTTATGGACTCTTTTATTGGGAGAACTTGTTAGGATAGGAATAAGTATTAGCAATTTAGAGATAAGTGTTGGGATAGGAATAAGTATTAATAGTTTAGAGATGAGAATAATCTGTTGGGATAAGGATAAGTATTAGCAATTTGTTGCAGTTAGGCTGGTGCCCTGAAGACTATAAAATTAGGAGCACACCACCTTGTATGGGTAGAGAAAAGGCCCCTAGCCTTAGACCGTGTCCAACAATTCGCCCATATGGTAACCTAAAACACTGTTTTGCACTGTAGACTGCATTATTTGTAGAGTGGAGTTTAAATATGGATAGAGGATGGGTAAGCTACTAGAGATAGTCTTAGAGAAGGCACAAGAGCTCCTCCCCACCTCCTATCTGTTGTAATCTTCTAGTCATCCAATACAGTATCCAGCCATAACAACCTGCCCTTATAGTTGTTGAGATAGGAATGTCACATATTTATCTTCTTGCAGAGATAATATAACATTTCTGATTTGAGACATATCTATGCATGAATTGCATCAAGTCAACATTGCATAATGCAATTTCTTTGTATCTGAATAAAAAATATGTTTGACAAAAGAAATTTCCTAGGAGACACCTAACAAATTTATATTAGCGAGCCAAAAGTTGGAAGAAACATAATGCCATAGAAAAACTACATTTTAGAATTATAGCCAGCTCGTAGAAAAACTACATATTGACCTATGTAAAACATCTATACAAAGATGATTTGTTTGAAAGTTTGTAACAACACGTACCTTTTTTGGAAAATATGAGCCACAAAGGCAAGATTTAGATTGGGTAAACCATCAACTATGTCTTTTGGAGTCAGGTACCTTTTGCAGCCCATCCTATCTGCATGTTCAAGAATTAACCTTGCTCTATGAAGTAGATCTTTTACAGACATCGCAGATGGTTTTGCACTGCATTCAGGTGCTAGGACATTCAATAGACAAGCATAGGCTTCACTATCCTGCATTTTTCAAGGTGCAAAGGTAATGGGAACATATTCACGCTAAACTGTGATTAAAACTAGAAAAAATGATACATAGGTTAGTGTTCATCGATCACTCAACATTCTTACTAGAAAAAAAGAATCCAAGAAATGGAAATGTTACTAGTACAAAGAAGCTCTATAGAGGCGGTTTGTAACCCATTTTCACTATCGTTCATCAATCACTCAACATTCTTACTAGGGGCCAGTGAAAATGGATCTTTCCACTGACGATTATTTTATAACCGTCAATGGAAACATATTTCCACTTACGGTTCTTTTAAAGCAACCGTCAGTGGAAATACTTTTTCACTAACGGTTGGAGTAAGTAACCGTAAGTGCAAATACATTTGCACTAGCGGTTCTCTTAACTAAACCACCAATAGAAATCATCCATTTTCACTGACGGTTTAAGTGAACCGCCAGTGGAAATCTAGTTTTCAGTTTTCACTGGTGGTTTCTTACACCAACCGCCATTTGACATGGGTAATTTGCACTGGCGGTTCTTGAATCGGGCCCACTAGTTTTCTTTCGCTGGCGCACGATAACTGAAACCGCCAGTGGAAATTTGTGTGCACCGCAGACATAGTCATTTTCTACTAGTGTGTCAGCATGCAGGGGAAACTATGTTTAGATATGCTTATTGACACAATGTTCTGGAACAAACTGAATGAAACTAAAAAATTTCACAGCATTGCACAAATTCATTTTGGGGTTTTCTGGTTAACTACAGTGACTACAATTATATTAACCAAGCCAATTGTATTTTTTTTACAATAACTAAAAGGGGAGGACTGAAATGGGAATGAAATGTGCATACTTTTATATCTGATGAAAAATTTGTTACTCTTTTCTGGAAACCTGCTTTCTTCAGTTGAAAGTTCATCCACCTTAGTAGAATCTTTTCAGGAGATAAACTCATAAGCTCCTCCATCTCCTGCAATGAGCACTCGTAGCTTTGGCAATGAGTTTTTTTCCATGTCAGACTGAAATAGTCTTGAAAACATAGTAGAATGAAGAGAAATTATATACTACCTTACTGTCCTCAACCAATTCAACTAATTGAGGTGTGCTTTTCAGATTAACATTTGCCAACAGTTGTATCTGGTTGTTATTGTCGCAAAATGTAAGCACAATCAGTTTCCTTACATGAACGAACACAACACTACATACATATATTATCAAGCATACAGTATGAAAAGACAAGAGCTTACCTTGATTATTTGAGATATTAAGCCCAGGACCAGATGAGGCTGCAAGCAAATAGGAAAAAAGGTTCAATAAGATTACTAAGAGACTTGTATGAATTCTTTAAAATGTAAAAAAGAACAGTAAGCAATGTAGTGGCTGCTAGAAACAGCAACCAATTTGCTTCCAAAAAAGACAGCATCCAAATCAGATCATGGAGGATGTAAAATGAAAGGCTTGGATGTTACTGAAACCTGCCGTAGAATCTAAAGGTTGTTTAAATGACCCCAAACCTTCAGTATCAGACCGATAATCAAGTGAGGTCAATTCAGATCGATTGATTCTTTCATGATACTACGGACACAAGTTCCAACTATCTTTAATTTGTGTAGGAGCCATCAAACTAACCATAGTTAAGGGCATGTACAAACCCCATTAATTAGAGGGTCTCGTGTGTGTTTAGAGGTAAGTGAAAAAAAAACCAAGAGACTATCTCTATAAAACTCTCTATACACATTATATTTTAACACTATTTATGATTTAGGGGCTCTAGATTGTATCATGCAGTTTGTCAGCTATCCAAAGGCTTAGAGTTATACATGCCCTTACCACTCCAAGTTTATATGGTGGTCAAGTGGTAAGTGGTAACCACCAGCATGCCTGAAGTAAGGACATGGAACTAAAAAACGTAAAGGCAGGCGACAGGTAATAATTTATGGTCCAACACATCACATGGACTTCACAATAGCATGGTCCTGAGGCTCCCAGCAACTTTTGAAAGGGCATAAGTACACAACTATAAAAAGGAATGAAGCAAACATTCATGACAGCTCTGCTCTGATGATCTCTTGCCGTAACTCATCAAAATCCGAGAGAAATGAGGCGAGATTCTTTACCCTCCCTTCGGCGAGGTCTTGTGTGCCGATGTTGACGACAGTGCAGCCGATCGCTTTGGCAGAATTGAGGCAAAGCGTGTGGTTCTCGTTCTTCTCCCAAAGATTAAGGAACCTCTTGGTATTGATGGCTCGCTCATCGATGGTGCCCGGTACAGCCAAGTTGATGAGTTTGCTGGATGGAACAACAGTAAACAAGAAAACCCTGTCAGACTGCATCACAATTTCGGATCGAAGCACAAAGTACATCCGAAACGTACCATAGGAGCACGCCGTCCTTGGTGATATGGAAGATGTGATCGGTCGCCGGATCGATGGGGAGGGCGCTCTTCAGGGACGGATCATCCGCGAGATAAGCGTTGATGTGGCCAACATAGGACGCCTTCTCGGACTCGCTGATGGTGTGCAGCAGCGTGGTGGTGGCCGCCGTGAGGAAGGCAACAGCAGAGGAGGACGAGGAGCGCACGATTCCTCCGGCGCGGCCGGAGCAGACGCTTACTGCCTTGAGGCGCAGCTGCATCTCAGCGTAGACGCGGAGGAAGAGCTCGAAGCTCGCGTCCTGGTGCGGCTTCTCGTCAGCACGCGCGACGGCCTTAAGCACGGAGGCCCACTCCTCGTCGGTGAGGCTATGGCAGGGGCCTGGCTCCGGCGCGCTATTCTCCTTCTCGGCGTCCCTGCTCTTGGCCGCACCGCGGACGCCAGAGATGGCGGCGGGGAGGTCCCGCATCCGCAGCCTCCCGTTAGGCGACGCGTCCCGCAGCGCCGCATACTGCCAGACATCAAAACCCGTCAACCCCAACGCATGATAAGTACGGCAGCGCTGGTGGCGATGAGGTGACAGTCGGAGCCCGAGCTCTGACGACGAGGTCATGGAGGCGGAGGAGGAAATACCTGGGCCTGGAGCGCGCGAAGTTCGGCCTGCGTGAAGCGGCGCTGCAGGATAAGGATCTGACACCACGACCAGCCCGTCAAACCCCATCGCGGCGGCGGCCGATTGACGGCCGACGTTAGGTGGGCGGGCAGATCAGGGTGGGCGCGGTGGCGCTTCGGCCTTCCGCTCCTGACAGTATGGAGTGGGAGGGGGGTGGTGTGGTGTAATGTGGGGCAAGGGCAACTCAGAGGAGAGAGACCAGCCGGGTTTGGGCCCCGAGGAGCGTCCGTTCGCTGGTTCAAAATAAAGGAAAGGGGAGAAGAATGATGGTGAGGCAGAAGCAGGGTGAGTTGTAACGGAAAAGCCTGCCTTTCGCGTACCCAGTTGCCGATTCAAATCTCGTGTGGGTGTGCGGACCGGGAGTTCCGCAGGCCACTGCGCTCTGGGCCGCCCGGTTGGCAATGACCGATCAGCACGAGGGACGGGATGAGAAAATTGGATTTATGCCATTATCAAATTACGGATTCGCTCGAATGCCATTATGAGAACACGCTTCGTTATTACGCCATTTTCAAACACTGGATTACAGATAAAATGCCATTTAGGAGGTTATTTGACAAAGTATCAACTGATTGGACTATTTTACCCCTAAACTAAAACAACTCCTCTCTGTTCTCTGGCTCTCGCGTTTTCTGTCTCCTCTCTGCTCCTCTCAGCCGTTATCTCCTCTCCTCCTCTCCCACGGCGAGCACCAGGCGAGCTCCAGCACGCACCAGGCCGCCCGGGCTCGGCTCCCCACTGCTTGCTCTAGCACGCCGCCCGGGCTCCCCACGGCAAGCTCCACCACGCCGCAAGAGCTCCCCACGGCGAAGTTCCCCTCGGCGGCCTGTTCCCCTCGGCGACGGCCGGTTCCCCTCGGCTAGCTACAGCGGCGGAGATCTCACATTATTGGTCACCAACAGTTGGCTAGATGGATTACAGCTGGAATGATTCTATGTACGGGTATGATTCTACATTGAATAACTTTTATAGAAATCGAATGAAGTAGTATGATTGTACATTTTTATTTTTTATTTTCAGTTTTGACGATGAGCTTCCGCCTAGCTTAGCATTGGTAGTACATCCTAGTGGTCACCCAAAGGTTGGTATTGACTGGGACGCACTTCAAATTGTTGAGAGGCAAGATGAGGAAGGTAGGATAGAAATTGTTGACGATGACAGAATGTATGAGTTGATTGGTTTGAGAGCTGAGGATGAAGCTGCTGAGAAGGCTGGTGAAGCTTTCAAGATGCAAGAGGGTGATGTCAATAGAAGTTATAGTGAGAATGAAACTATTGATGCAGCCATCCCTGTTGATGATGAAATTCCAGATGAGAGAGTAATGTTGCATGACCCAGACAAGCCTTGTATAGATATTGGAACAATGTACCCTAGCATGCGTGACTTCAGGCTAGCTGTGAGACAGTTTGCGATCAATGAAGAGTTTGAGCTAGAAATATATAAAACTGATCCGAGTCGATTTATTGGTAATTGCAAAGGAGAAGGTTGCCCTTGGCATATTGTGGGACGTAGGCAACAATCTGGGAATAGTGTTATGATATCGTAGTTATTTTGAACCTTGTTATGCTATCAGATAAATTGTGTTCTTTCTGAAACTGTGTTCATTCAGTTAAGAATGGGAAACTGTGTTCTGAATTTCTAAAACTGTGTTCATTCAGTTAAGATCGGCTACCTTTTCACTCTGATGTTTCCCTGCCCCTCGCTGAGCTTCACCCTTTCTGATCGACTGAGCTGCTGCTCCCTTAGAGATCTGTCACACCTCAAACTGACATGAGCAAGTCCCGTGCCGATCACCAGAGCTAGTGGAAATGGCAGTGGCAGGAGTTTCTGGGACTTGTTGGCTAGTGAAAATGCCTCAGAAGTTTCTGGGACTTGTTGATTAGTTTCCCTGCCAGCAGCCGATCGGTTTTTTTTCCCTGCCAGCCGATCTACCAGCAGCCATTCGTTTTTTGACACTTCACTGGAGCTCGCCGTGGGCGGCTGAGAGGAGCAGAGAGGAGACAGAAAACGCGAGAGCCAGAGAACAGAGAGGAGCTATTTTAGTTTAGGGGTAAAATAGTCCAATCAGTTGATACTTTGTCAAATAACCCTTTAAATGGCATTTTATCTGTAAACCAATGTTTGAAAATGGCGTAATAACGAAGCGTGTTCTCATAATGGCATTCGACCGAATCCGTAGTTTGATAATGGCATAAATCCAATTTTCTCGGGACGAGATTGGCTGGATCGATTGGGGACTTACGGGATTGGCTGGATCGATTGGGGGCTTACGGACTGTTGCTGTTAGGTCCCCGGCAAAGGGGCCCGAAAGCGGTTGCTGAGCCTGGGACTCCGGCCACAGCTCGCTTGTTTGCGCTTGTTCATCTCCTGCTAATCGGTATATGACATGTTTGGTTCGCTTTCACGTCAGCCTGCCTGCGTGAAACAGGGCCGCTGTAGAGGCTCTGAAGATGTGACTGATCATAATCTAGAGTGCTTTAAGTATCGTGTGAGCTTTTTTTATAGTGTGAGCTTTTCTTCACATCTCCACTTAGACAACTAAATAAGCATCTTACACATGCGCAGCCTAGCTCAAAGCGACCAAACAGTGGGCCTGTTTGTTTCGGCTTCTGGCAGCTTCTGGCCACCAAAAGCTGCTGCGGACTGTCAAACGCTCAGCTTTTCAGCCAGCTTCTATAAAATTCGTTGGGGCAAAAACCATCTAAAATCAGCATAAACACATAATCGGTTGAGTTGTTGTAATAGTAGGAATCCGTCAATTTCTAGATCCTAAGCCCTATGAATAAATTTATCTTCCTCCACACGTAATCGTAATGATACTCATATTTTCTCCACAGCCAGATTCTCCCCACAGCCACATTTTCAGAAAAGCTAGTCAAAAAAAGCTGAACCAAACAGGCCCAGTAGCTCCCTGCAGGGCTGGCCCAGGGGATGGGCGGCTGACTAGGCCCCGAAGGTATAGGCCCCTAAATATGTACTAAATATAACTATATGATATATGTAATATGTTATGGATATTTAGTCATTGGTCTTAGTTTAGACACTATTCGGTAGTCCTTTCGCTAGTTGTAGCTTGTTGGAAATCTGAGAAATCAATCGATGAGTCTACTGCAGTCACATAGAAAACAAATCGTCGCGGACTTCTAACGCGACGCGGCGACGCAATGAGTGTGTGTTATGTTGGTCACTTGTTTTTTATTACTGAATCATTAAACAAGGCAACGCAATTATTAAACGTTGAAGACATTCGTCCTTCGAAAGCATTATCTCCTTTCGGGAATAATGGATCTTGAACGAAGGTCATGAAGAACAAGTCTACATCATTCATAAATATAAAAATATAGTTACAGATATAACATTATGCGGGTTATTCATTTCATATCAAATGTTAAACAACATCAAATTCCATATCATATATTGACAAAGTAATACATATTACATTTATATAGGTTTACTCGAAGACGAAAGCGCGAATGCAATTCCAATTCAGCGTGAACAGTATGGGGTACTATTCATCTATTTATAGGCAATCATACAGCTTTGTACGATATTACATCCATACCCTCAAAAATTACATACAAAGTTTACAAATGTCACAGGGACAATTTTGTCATTTGCACTTAGCAGCTTGAACAACGCCTTCTCCCTATGTCGTCTTCCTACGTCAATGTAACGAAGCTTGCTTCGTCCCACTTCCATTGATCTATGCCGAAGCTTTTCTGGTAACGAAACTCTTGTAATCTCTACTACTACTTAAGTGTCTAATGTAGGCGTCCACACAACGGATTGGTGCATGGTTCTGCCGATCTCTCCCATGCACGCGCATGGAAGCAGGCAGGCACCCTTCCCCGACGCCCTAGATCTCGCCCCTTGCGGATCTCGCGCTAGCCCCCGCCCTACCCTCGCCTGCCCTTCCACTCTTCCCCCGTCGCCCCGCCGCGGATCTCGCCCCCCGCAGATCTCGCGCACCCTCCCACACATGATGGAAGCAGCCCGCCATGCCCCTCCCACCACAACCGCGAAGCACCGTCCCCCGCTGGAGCCAGAGACGAGGTAGGCGATCCTAGGCACGGTGCCCCACGCGGGGCGCTCCTCAGCCCGCATCTGCTTGCGGAGATTGGCCTCGACGAAGAGGGGCTCGACAGAGGCCGCGGAGGGGAGCAGCGAGAAGGAGATGAGCAGCGCGCGGGAGGAGGAGGAGAAGAAGAGCGACGCGGAGATGAGGAGCGACGAGAGCAGGACCGAGGCCAGCAGCGGCACCGCCTATGAGCATGGATGTGTGCCGCCGCCCCCGCCCCTCGTCCGCGTCGGCCGCCGCCGAGTCCATTTCAAACCCATAAAAACCCCAAGCGCATTGAGGAAGCGGCCAGCGGTGGTCCCTTCCCCCTCCAGTCTCTAGCCTCCAGAGTCCAGACCTCCACTATCCACTCCAAAGCGCAGCAGCGGGCAAAACCAGGCACCCGCCCTATCCGATTTGGCTTCCATCTCACTCATCTTGCCCCACCTCCGCTGGAGAGATCTGGCGGTGGAGGCGATGCCACTGGGCGACGGCGTGGAGGCGGTGGACTTCGTGCTGCCGGACGAGCTCCTGGCGGCGCTACCGTGGGACCCCTACGAGCAGCTGGATCTGGCACGCCGCATCACCGCACTGGCGGTGTCCGGGCGGGTGTCCGGCCTGGAGCGAGAGGTGGGGCGCCTGCGGGTGGGGGCCGCGGGGAAGGACCGCGAGAACGCCGAGCTCCAGGAGCGAGTGGTGTTGCTCGATACCGTGCTGTAGGAGACCAATGCCAGGCTCCACGCCGCGCTCGAGGACAATGTGGGTCGTGACATGGCCATGCCGGGAGCTGGCCCCGCTCAATCTGTTCGCATTTGGCATCTGCGTCCGCTTGGATTTCTGAACCTGGCGATTCCGTTGTGGTGCAGATTAAGCTCAGCAAGGAGCGAGACTCGCTAGCGCAGACATCCAAGAAGCTGGCGTGAGACCTGCCCCGCCCCGCCCTTCCCCACCACCGGTTCAAGGAGAATGAAAAGAAAATTGGATGTGTGTACAATATATTGCAAAAAGCTTTCAGCTTTCAAGAGCTAATAGAGAAACGCTACAGCAAGCTGACTGCGATATTTAGGTTAATTCCATTTCTTTTTCTTTTCATTCTCCTTGAACCATTAGATTTGTGCACTAGCCAATGGCATGGCCTTTAATATAGTTATCCATGCCCCTGGAAGATATTTAACAGTCAACAGTAGAGCATTTGATTTTGTGTTGTTGGTTGTGCCCTGTATAGAATGTCAATAGTCTTTTTTCATGTCATTTATATTTTTCTGTTGTTACCATTTTTATGACATTTTTGTTATGCTCAAGGTAAAAGTTATGAAAGAATATCGACCACCAACACCCGCAGTTTCTTCCAGGCCTGCACCCCAAAAACAGAGAAGCGGCCCTTTCCTGCCCCTGCTCTGGTTGCTAATGCTTCAACTTTCAGCCTTTCACCCTTAATCCACGAAGCAACAACTTTCAAGATCCAGAAGATATTATCTATATCCAAATTTGGAGCTAAACCTTTGATTTCAATTGATGCCATTTGACATGCTTTTCAATCATCTTCAAAGTTGATGCACATGCCATATATGTGCGAAGTCTGCCATTAAATTCGACACCACAACAATTAGAGGAAGAGTTCAAGAGATTTGGTGCCATTAAATATGATGGCATCCAAGTTAGAAGCAACAAGGTACTTGCTTTTCTTCTCATTTTGTTCTAAAAAGCTAAGATCCTTCAAGATCGACTCTCTAATTTGTCTTTGTATTTCTGTTGATTGAACACACATCCAAGGGTTTTGTTATGGCTTTGTAGAATTTGAGGATGCCAGTCTAGTTCAAACTACAATAGAGGTATTATGATACGATGCATATGTAGTTAATCTAATTTTATACACACCTTGTTTCATGTCGCAAACCCCGCGCACACCCACCACCTGTCACCTATGGCCCCTTAGCTAAAATATAAAAAATTAGGATGGCAAACCTTAGGTCCAGTTTTGATTTCTAAAGTACTTTGCTACCATGTCAATAACAAAAACAAGCAGAGGAAAATAGATTCGCATCCTGCAGGAAAGGAATTGCGAGCCTTGTGCTGAAGTTGGAGACTGAGAGTATAATAAGAGATACCCAAAGATAAAAATGTGCTGCATTGGTGTCCATGTCAACGGCTGGTGTATTCTGGAGCAACTCAGGATTGTCGCATGTTGGGGCCATGCTTCGTTGCGCCGAAGGTCTTGTAGGAAGAAGCAGCTTCGGCTGAAGTTGTCCCCAGGAGATGACCGAAGGTTCCTCTTCATGAAGCTTCGGTATTACAAACCGACTTAAAGATAGAATGACCTTTCAATCCATAAAGGTCTGAGTCAATGTTGTAAACTTTTATGAGGGGCATAATTGTAACTCTTCACAGGCTGTGTCCTGTGTCTATAAATAGATGAACAGTACCCCCGTACTGTTCACGCTGACTTGGCATTTGCTTTCCGTCATCCTTGTACTTTTGCCTTCCTGCAATCCGAAGGTACACTTGTAATCTGAAATCATTTCTATTTTTATATGATAATAAAATAGAAATGATGTTGTGATAATATTTAAATGTTTATATTACTTTTTATGTTGCATGTAAGTTCTTCGTCATAGTTTATTGTGCTTACGAAGATATGTTGCTTGTGACCTTCGTCCGGAACACATTATATCCCGAAGGGAAATAATGTTTCAGAGGACGAAGGACTTTATCATTTAACACTTTTTATGTTGCCTTGTTCTTAATCCGAAGCATTTGAGAACAAGTCCCCAACATTGGCGCCCACCTCCGGTGAACTCACTTCCACTTTTTTGAGCTGATGGCTTCGTTCAACGATCAAGCTGGAGCTGCTTCGGCTCTGAAGCTGCTGTTTCCGATAACAGGCGGTTCATGTTTAGAGCCAGCCAACAAGAAGCAGAAGAAGGAAGCACAGAGAAGGGTACAACATGTTGGGGTGCAAGGACCCTTCATCAAATCAAGATGGTCTCACATTCCTATTACCTTCTCCCAAGAGGACCTTCAACTCAAGGATTACCCACACAACGATGCCATGGTTATCTCTTGTGTTATCAAAGGATTTCTGGTACACAATGTCTTGGTTGATACAGGCAGTGCAGCTGATATCATATTTGCTAAGGCCTTCAGGCAAATGCAAGAGCCAGAAGATAAGATTTATGATGCTACGCACCCTCTCTGTGGCTTCGGAGGAAGACAGATTGTAGCGCTGGGCAAGATCACCATGTCAGTGACCTTCGGGTTCATCAACAACACTAGAACTGAGCAAGTTGTGTTTGACATTAGTTGACATGGAATACCCTTACAATGCAATTATTGGTCGTGGCACCCTCAATGCTTTCGAAGCAATCCTTCATCCTGCCTATCTTTGCATGAAGATACCTTCGGATCAAGGACCCATCGCTATTCATGGAAGTCAGGAAGCTGCCAGAAGGGCCGAAGGAAGCTGGACTGACTCCAAAGCAATCCATAACATAGATGGAGCTGAAGCTTGTGAAAAGTACAAATTCAGAAGGGAGAAAGCAGCTTCAGCAGATCAGCCGAAGCCCATGCTCTTATGTGAGGACATAGCAGAGCAGAAGGTGCTGTTGGGCTCTCAATTATCTGAAGACCAGGAGAAAACCTTAATAAGGTTTTTGTTCAACAACAAAGATGTTTTTGCATGGTCAGCTAATGACCTCTGCGGAGTAAATCGGGATGTTATTGAACACTCGCTCAATGTTGACCCATCCTTCAGACCCAGAAAGCAGAGGCTTCGGAAAATGTCTGATGATAAGGCTGAAGGTGCTCGTAATGAAGTAAAAAGACTCCTCAGTGCAGGAGTTATCAGAGAAGTAAAGTACCCAGAATGGCTAGCTAACACTGTTATGGTAAAGAAGGCCAATGGCAAGTGGAGAATGTGTATCGATTTTACAGATCTCAACAAGGCTTGTCCGAAGGACGAATTCCCATTGTCAAGGATAGACTCTTTAGTTGATGCAGCAGCTTCTTCAGAGCTCATGAGTCTGCTAGATTGTTACTCAGGCTATCACCAAATCTGGATGAAGAAGGAAGATGAGCCGAAGACTAGCTTCATAACCCCAAGTGGCACATATTGCTATCTTCGGATGCCTGAGGGGCTCAAAAACGCTGGAGGAAGTTTCAGCAGAATGACTGCGAAGGTCCTCCAGTCTCAGATAGGCAGAAATGTACTAACTTATGTTGATGACATCATTGTAAAAAGCACGAAACAGGAAAATCATATTGCTGATTTGCAGGAGACCTTCGCCAGTTTCAGACAAGCTGGCTTAAAGCTGAATCCAGAAAAATGTGTCTTCGGAGTAAAGAAGGGGAAATTTCTTGGATGCTTGGTTTCAACAAAGGGAATTGAAGCTAATCCAAGTAAAATTGAAGCTATACTTCGAATGGAGCCACCAACTACAAGAAAGGGGGCCCAAAGATTGACAGGGAGGCTGGCATCTCTCAATAGATTCATATCCAGATCAGCAGAAAGAAATTTACCATTCTTCGAAGTGCTGAAATCAGCCGAAGTCTTTCAATGGGGGTCAAATCAACAAAAAGCCTTTGAAGAACTGAAGCAATATTTGATAGATTTAACAACATTAACTCCACCAACGCCAGGGGCTCCTTTGTTGTTATACGTGGTAGCTTCGCACTCAGCAGTAAGTGCATCACTTGTCCAGGAGAAGCTCGATGGCCAAGTCAAGAAGTAGGTTCCAGTGTATTTTGTATCTGAAGTCCTTAGTGTATCAAAGAAAAACTATACAGAACTGGAGAAGGTATTATATGCTGTTCTGATGGCATCCAGGAAGCTTCGGCATTATTTTCAAGCATACAACATTGTTGTTCCTTCTTCGCAGCCGTTGAAGGACATTATGAGAAATAGAGAAGCTACTGGATGGATTGGAAAATGGGCTGCAGAGCTCAATGAATTTTGCATTGATTATGTGCATAGATCCTCGATCCAGTCTCAAGCGTTGGCAGATTTCATTGCCGATTGGACGCCAGGGGCTCAGGATGAAGAAACAAATAAAGATGCCGAAGTGTGGACAGTGTTTTGCGATGGGTCTTGGGGAACCTTCGGAGCAGGAGCAGCCGCTGTGTTGGTCTCACCATCCAAAGTTAAAACTTGTTATGCGGCAAGACTTGATTTCAGCTGTACAAACAATATTACTGAGTACGAAGCCCTGCTCCTGGGCCTTCGGAAATTAAAGGCAATGGGAATCAGAAGGACGATTCTTAAAACTGATTCCCAGGTTGTTTCGGGTCATATCGACAAGAGTTGCAAGGCTAATGATCCGAAGCTTGAAAAATATCTAGACACGGTCCGAAGAATCGAAGCTTCCTTCGAAGGATTTTCTGTCAAAAATATCCCTCGAGGACAAAATGAGCATGCTGATTTGCTAGCTAAGTCAGCAGCACAGGGGCTGCCGTTACCTTCGGATGTGTTCTTCGAAACAATAAAGGCACCTTCAGTGGAACTCCTTGAAAGAGCAGTCCTCAACATATCTCCTGTTTATAGCGAAGATTGGAGAACTGAGATCATCTCTTACCTTCAGGGTAAGTTCCTTTCAGATGACGAAGCTTATAACAGGAGGATAGAGGCAAGAGCTCGTCCATATGTCATGATAGAAGGGGAGTTGTACAAGCATAGAGTTTGCGCTCCGCTACTCAAGTGTTTATCTAGAACCGAAGGTATAGAGTTGATGAAAGAAATACATGCAGGCCTGTGTGGATCTCACATTGGATCTAGGCCGTTACTTGGAAAAGTTTTCCGCCAAGGGTTTTATTGGCCGAAGGCAGCTTCGGATGCAGCGGAATTAGTTCAAAAGTGCGAAGGTTGTCAGAAATGTGCAAGAGATCAAAAACAACCTTCGTCTTTAACACAGCTCATACAACCCATCTGGCCATTGCAAAGGTGGGGCCTTGACTTGTTAGGTCCATTACCGCCGGCTCAAGGGAATTTAAGATATGTTATAGTGGCTGTGGAGTATTTTTCTAAATGGATTGAGGCAAAACCATTAGCCACAATAACTTCGGCCACTGTCCAAAAGTTTTTCTGGCAGAATATTGTTTGTCGTTTCGGGGTACCGAAGGCCATCACTGTAGATAATGGAACACAATTCGACTCCGAAGCTTTCAGAAATTTCTGTGATCAAATTGGTACGAAGATTCATTTTGCATCAGTCAGGCATCCGGAGTCAAATGGGCTCGTTGAAAGAGCCAACGGCATTATAATGACAGGAATAATGAAGTTAATCTTCAATCAACCCAGGGGAAAGTGGCCAGATCAGTTAACCAAAGTGGTGTGGAGCCACAATACAACAACATCAAGGTCTACAGGCTTTACTCCATTCAAGTTATTATTCGGTGACGAAGCAATAACTCCGGAAGAAGCTAAAACTGGATCAATAAGAGTAGTAGCTTCGACAAAATCAGGTCCTGAAGATGCTTGTTTTGTGGAAAAAGATGCTTTAGAAGGGATCAGGCTTCAAGCTGTGGAGAATATCAATAAATACCAAGCTGAAATAGTCAAATGGCGAGATAGAAAAGTTCGGCTAAAAAATATTGAGCCGGGACACTTGGTGCTTCGGAGAGTGGCCAACCCAGACACAGTGGGCAAGTTACAGTTGAAATGGGAGGGACCCTTCTTAGTAGCATCTTCGTCAAGACCTGGTTCATACAGATTGAAGGACATGGACGGCAACGACATTCCAAGATCTTGGAACGCGGATGAGCTTCGGCGATATTATGTATAACTTGATGTAACTTTTTATGTCTTTTCTTTTCTTTTTCATGGCACCCTTTTCCTTTCTAAAGGGGGAGAAAGGTTTTTAATGGGGCCATCATATGTAATTTCCTTTTTTAGTTCTATAAGAGTAAAATCCCCCAAGGAATGTAAATGTAAAAGCTGAGAACGCACCATCGAGTGCCAAAAACTGAAAAAGCGAAGAAGCTCCAAAGTCGTTCCTAAGGGAATGCAGAGCTTACAGCGAAAAGTCAACGCTGATTCCGCCAAAAGTAGAAGGCGAAGAAGCTCCAAAGTCGTTCCTAAGGGAATGCAGAGCTTACAGCGAAAAGTCAACGCTGATTCCGCCGAAAGTAAAAGGCGAAGAAGCTCCAAAGTCGTTCCTAAGGGAATGCAGAGCTGATGTGTGATTGTTTCTAAGGAAATAATGGCTAAGGGTATAGCTTCGGATATGTGTTTGGACATTCATTCGCACATCACATTACATCATAGCATTTGCATTCATAAACATTCATTCAGGCATATATAGGATAATCATCATCATGGCCTAAGTGGTTGTTTCGGCATAAGAGAAGAGCTTCTTCGCGTACAAAAAAGAAAGGCTTCGGCAAAAAGAAGAAACGGTCTTTTATGCTTCGTTGTGTACGAAAAGAAGGGAAGGTGTTTTTTTCGCCTTTGGCTCAAAATACTAATTTCGTCCACATCAAAGCGCCTCAATGGAAGGGTAAGAATATATTACAAGGTATGAACAAAGATCATTAAGAACAGTTTGGCTGTATTTACAAAAGTTATTACAAAAGTCTCTTGAGTTTTTTCTACAGTCTACTCCTATTGATCTTCACCGGGCTTCAGCTTCGGCGGCATATTCTTTAAGCATCAGTTTCAGCTTCGTCATCCTACATGAATCAAGGTATTGTGAGTAAAAATCAAGTTTGAAGGAGAAGGTAAGCACAAGGTATGATTTCTTACTGGTTCAAGATGACTTCGAGCTTCGTCTCCAGCCTTTTCTCGCCCGCCTTTTGTCCATATCATTTTTATAAATCTGTTTCAAATGCTTCGGGCGAGGTCAGGAATATCGTCTAGAATTGATGGAGAAAGAGTGAAATTGGGCCTGTTGACGATTTTTCCATGATCACAGCCAGCCTTCAGAAATGCTGCAGCAGTGCCCCGAGAAGCTACCCAGGCACAGAAGTCACCGTGCCCGGCTATAACTTCGTCAAGCTCATCAATTTCAGCTTCAATATGTTCGAAGGTTCTTGGCAAATTTTCAGCTGAAGGGGTGAACTTTCCACTGCTGGCTCCAACTGAATAAAAGATCTTTTTTAATTGTTGAATACAGTTGTTACTAAACTCCAAACATTTGTCTTGAAGGCTTGTCAATGATTTTTTCAAATCTGAGTTTTTTTGGACTTCGGCCTCAAATTTTGAATTAAGCTCTTGCTTCTCTTGTTCAAATTGTTTTGATTGGCAGAGAAGCTTCGTATTCAATTCTGCTACTTTAGCTTCAGTTTCTGCCAATAAGCCTTCAGTTGTTTGGAGTTCGAAGTCTTTCTTTTCAATAGTAGCTGATTGCTCTTTTATTTTGCTCTCTAAATTTTCAATTATAACTTCGTGTTTCTTATCCTCTAAATCTTGCTGCATTTTCAAAGCTTTGCTCAGTAGCATGCTCTGCACATAAACAACCTTCGTTAGAAACATTTTCATTATTAAAAACAATAAAAGTCAGAGAAAAGTTGTTTACCTTGAAATTGGAATAAAATAAGCTACCAACGATATGTTGTCGTCGATAGCGGCTGATATCCGTTTCCAGCTTCGGAAAACCGATACTCTTTGATAGAGTACCGATGACCTTAGCTCCAGTTTGATCCCGGATGCAGTCCAATTTTTCATCGTTAATACCCCCGAAGAGGAGTGCTCCTGGTTTGTATCCGCAGGATTTGGCATACTCTTTAAGCTCCTCTATCTCGGTTTTTGACAATTTTTCTCCAACCAAGTTTTGGAACATGAAGGCTTCGTCCTCTGAAGCTTCGTCAACAATTTCCTTTTCTTTCCCAGACACTGCGGCCATGGCCTCTTCAGCGGCAGCAGTAGCTTCTTCTGTGGCCATGTCTAGCAGTATTTTGTCGATATGTTCAATTGTGCTTTCCAAGTTCAAACCTTCAGGCGAGGTAGCTTCGGCAGCCGCGACCTCCGAAGGTGGGATTTCAATATTTGTTATCTCTTCAGCCGCTGGTATCTTTTGAGCTGAAGCTCTCGGTGGTGTCTTGTCAATGACTTCTGTCACTGCGATGATTCTTTGTCTCTTTGTTTTAGTTGTTTTCTTCATTTTTTCGGGCTCCTTTTCCTTCTGAAAAAACTTTGTCAGTTGAGGCCCCAATGGACTTAGCTTCGCAGGCAGGGATTCAGTCATTACCTTTAAAATCTCTTCCACGTCAGTGGCAGAGCGTGATGCGGGAGTCTCCTCTTCGTCAGATACTTTTCGCCTCGGAGATGATATTTTCTTCTTCGGAATATTCTTCTTTTTTGGTGGTTCTTCCTCATCTTCATTTAAAGCTTCGGCTCCCCTTTTCCTTTTTTGGCCCCCGGCACCTTTGTTCAGATTTTCATAGTCAGGGTATTCAAAACCCAGGGCGTCCAGCACTCGATTCAGCCTTCGCTTCGGACGGGTGCCGAAGGCCGCAGTCATCAATTGATCTTCTTTTTTCGAGTAATTCCCAAGAATTTCATTGCACATTATTTCAACTGTGTCCAGCCATTCTTGGCAAGGTTTTTTAAAGTATTTCTTAAACTTGTAATAGTAAGGTAACCGCACAAGTTCCCCTTCTTTCTTCTCCCCCTCTAGCTTCGGCATTTCCCATTCTTTTAAAGTAGGAAAAACCCTGAAGGCCAAGAACTCTTGAACTAGGTCCCTAGTACTGATATGCTCTGAAATAATTTTAAACTCAGCCAGTGCAGCCCAAGTGGAACCTTCTAATGACATTTGGCATCGTGGTCTTGTTTCTCCGAAGATCAATTCAAGAGGGCTTTGTACCAGCTTCTCTTTGTCTTCGTCAACCTTCACATAGAACCATTCTGATTTCCAGCCTGCCGGCCATTTGCTTCGGTAACTGATTACAGGAAACTTTGTGGTTTTCCGATAGGCAAAATTGTAGCAACCAAAGTTATCATGTAATCCATCTTTTCTAGCCTTCGTCTGGTAATGCAGCTCATGAACTCGACAAAAGCTGTCGGCAAACGGCTCCACCGCCTGGCTTCGGAGGGCCCAGATATAAACACTAAGCCTAACGATAGCGTTAGGAGTCAACTGATGAAAGTAGATACCAAACTTCTTCAATACATCTGCAATAATCCCATGAAGGGGGAATCTCAACCCAGCCTTTAGAAAGCTCTTGAAAATGACTATTTCATCCTTCTCTGGCTTCGGGGTAGTTTCTTCTCCCCCGAAGCGAAGTAGCTTCTTCTGATTTTCATTGAAATAACCTGACTTTACCATCTTGGAGAGATCAGCCTTCGAAACGGTCGACTTTCCGAAGTCCAAGTGGCTGGGCTTGCTTGGCATGGCAATACGATAATCATCTTCGGGATCAGTTTCTTCAATGTTCTCATCTTCTGCTTCGGCAGTTGCTTGTTCTGCTTCAACAGTGGGGATTTCTTCCGAAGTTACCAGTCCGGATCGTTGCATTGCTTCGGAGATGGGAACAGTCTCCGAACCTTCAGCTTCGTCTCCTTCACGCTCAACCCTGGCGGTAGATCGCACTCTGGCCATTTAATTCTGAGTTTGTGGAAATTGAATACTTTTTTCTCCCGAAGCCTTTCCTTCTGACGAAGCAGACTTTGAGTTGGAGCTTCGTTCGATTCCGAGAGTCAAGCTTCGGCTATGGTTAAAAATTTTGGCAGCAAAACAGTGAAAATAGCAATGAATGCTGTGGTAACTTCACACCTACCCGTCTGTTTATATAGTGCTGCAGGTAAGAAGGCGAAACGCCAGGATTTTTACACCAGGCGGACAGTCACTTGCACTCGCTGCGCGGTGGACCGCAGAAACCAAACAGTAACTCTGCAAGGTGGGCCTGACACGCGCTCGGAAACTGAATCGTTTCTCGACAACGAGCTCAGGGAAGGTGTTTTTTGGACCTTCGACTTCCCGAAGCTTAAGAGGCTTTTTTCACGGATCAAGCTCGTTACGAAAAACGATCTAGCGCCGCGAAAGGGGCTACTGTTGGGGCCATGCTTCGTTGCGCCGAAGGTCTTGTAGGAAGAAGCAGCTTCGGCTGAAGTTGTCCCCAGGAGATGACCGAAGGTTACTCTTCATGAAGCTTCGGTATTACAAACCGACTTAAAGATAGAATGACCTTTCAATCCATAAAGGTCTGAGTCAATGTTGTAAACTTTTATGAGGGGCATAATTGTAACTCTTCACAGGCTGTGTCCTGTGTCTATAAATAGATGAACAGTACCCCCGTACTGTTCACGCTGACTTGGCATTTGCTTTCCGTCATCCTTGTACTTTTGCCTTCCTGCAATCCGAAGGTACACTTGTAATCTGAAATCATTTCTATTTTTATATGATAATAAAATAGAAATGACGTTGTGATAATATTTAAATGTTTATATTACTTTTTATGTTGCATGTAAGTTCTTCGTCATAGTTTATTGTGCTTACGAAGATATGTTGCTTGTGACCTTCGTCCGGAACACATTATATCCCGAAGGGAAATAATGTTTCAGAGGACGAAGGACTTTATCATTTAACACTTTTTATGTTGCCTTGTTCTTAATCCGAAGCATTTGAGAACAAGTCCCCAACATCGCAGAGCTCGGGGAGACTTCCAACCTTGTCACCGCGTAAGTTTCTACCTTTGCAAAATTTCGTCTGCTTGGAAATCAACATGTTCTGAATATCATTATACAACATTAGCACTCCCATTCTACACATCACCACAAAATAAACTTTTATATCTCTGAGCTTGCAATAACCTTCTCTTAGATTCTATTACATGCAAAGTCCAAAGATAGATCCATTTTCTCCATTCTTTTGAATTGCAAAGCAGTTTTTATTATGATTATAGATTGATAGCATAGATACTAATATAAATTTCCTGCTATCCTTCTTTCTGCACAAATCTTGAATTTGTTTTTATATAGAATTGCTGCAGAATTTCTTATTATCTTGTAAAAAAGAACCAAAACTCAATCTATTTGGCTTTATCTGCTATAGTAAAAATTGTACCATTTCTTCAACAATGATATAGCCAACCTGCAAGGTCCCCTTTCCATTTTTCTTCTTTAGATTATTCTTGATTCAAATCTATTTTGACATTTTTATCTTTAGGTATCTCTTATGCAAATGAAGCACATTTTTTATCCAACAATGTTAATTTCATTATTTGCCCTTCTCTTAAGCAATTAACTATTCAAATGTTAAGTAAATTAAATATTTTACAAATGCTCCCACTACTGATCTATATTTACTTTATTACAGTTCTACATGTTTACATGTATACAAGTTCATTGTAGTCCTCTTTTTTCGTCCCTTTTAGTAGATTGATGAAAGCCATACTTTAGAGATGCATTTATTTTAACAGTAAATTTGCACACTCTGCTTCTTTTTTCCGTTGTCAAGTGTAGCATGTAGCACAAAAAGTTGTAATGTTTCACTGAGTAGAAGTTTCAAACATTTTATAGTTTATTTTTTAGTCAAGATGTCAGAGTCTATCGCTTCTAAAAGCTGAGGGACATGTACTGTTCATCAAGTATTTCGTTGTTTTTCTCTTCTACTTGCATCTTAATCCACCAAAATGCGCAGTAGCAAAGATTGTTATCACTACCATTTTATGCGAAAAAACCGTAGCAAAGCTTTTAGTGTATGTGGTCTGAAGAATTTGGAAAATGGAATATTTAGTTCTCACTTTCGAATGATTTTAGTGTATGTGGAAAAAACCTGTTAGTGAAATTGTCGGTACCCTAGATCAGGGGTACTCCTTACTACAGCATGAAGACACGGTGCCCACGCGACTATCTCTAGTCGCGTGGTGAATAGCACCCGACTCCACCACGTCGATGGCTCCAGGGTCGCCATGTGGCCAAAGAAAACGATACACTCCAAGATGCCAACAGTGGGTCCGGACCCCCATGGGAGAGTATCAGACCCCTGTACATGTAGACCGGACCTCCAGAATAAGGTTCAGGCCCCCGTGAGTGCAACCCGGGCCTCCGGGTCGGGTCCCGGACCCCTCTACGTGGGGTCCGGACTACCCACAGCCGGGTCCCGGGACTCTGGGGCAGAGAATACCCAGGCCTTGCTCAGACAGGGATCCAGTGCCAACACGTGTCCAGGCTTAACGTAATGTGGACCCGTCCGCGTAACGCTGCTGCTCCCCGCCCAGGCGGAGACCCAATGCTGCCACGTGACCTACCGCGCGTGACGTAAGCCAGCGGGTGGAGCCTGACGTAAGGCCTCTGGCCCACGCTGCCTCTACATTTATTGCGGAAAAGACGCACCGCCTGACTATCCCACTGACAGGCGATGTGCCCTTTCAGCATTTAATGTGTCCTGTCCACTCAGCTGGCAGGCGGTGCCTAGGCCATCCTGTAGGCGGCGTGCCTATCCATTCCATTGCCAAACAGTGCGCCCGTGTACTGTGCCCATCCTCCATCACTCATATGTTGCCAGGGAAGCTTCCCCTGCACGCCAATACTACGCAGATCGCGGATATCAGGGCACAAGGAAGATTGCACTCCAAGTATTACATCCATTATGTCCCTGGGCCCACATGTCGGGGCTCAACACCCTTGTACATGCCCCCCTTGGACTATAAAAGGGAGGGTGCACTACGTTACAAGGCTCAAAGACACACTTAGACTCTCAGACTCACAAGTTCATACAGGCTCTCAAGCTCAATACAGCACACAATGGAGTAGGGTATTACGCTCCGGCGGCCCGAACCACTCTAAACCCTTGTGTGTTCTTGTGTGTTCATTCCCCAATCTCGTAATAGGCAAAACGCTTAGGCCCCTCCTCATCTTAGAATTTAGGGCGGGTGCATTCCGCCATCCGGCCGGAGATTTCCTCTCCGACATTTGGCGCACCAGGTAGGGGCCTTGGCGTTAGGTTTTTGTTTGTCTTCCTGCTCGACACCATGGTCCACATCGTCGAGCACCAAGATTTCATGCCCGAGGACTTCATGCTGGAGGAGGAGGATGCCTCTTCCACTCCGCGGACCACCAACCTCCCGGCGCCTGGTGCAGTAGCTGTTGTGCACTCTGCTCGGCCGCACACTCCCATGCAAACATCCAGGGTGGCTAGGGCTGCGCCTGGGGCGCTGTCAGCGGCCAGGTATTTGCTGCGCCCCCCTCCTAGCTCCTCGGCCTCTCTAGGGGCCATGAAGCAGTGGTGGGACGACGTCGACCGTCTACTCGGCATGATGCACTCTGGCTCAACCAGGCCCAGACCCCGGTCATCCCGGCGTCAACATGAGGCATCGGCATCTGTGCGCTCACCCTCGATGAGGGCAGCGCCGACTGAGGACCTGAGGGCGGAGCTCAACCGCCGGCGTGCGGCGGAGGACGCTCCAGTCTCTCGGGAGAGGTCTAATGACCTGCGGGCAGAACTCAACCGCAGGCGTGCGGGAGAAGATGCCCGTGTCTCTCTGGAGAGGGCGCGAGAGCGCCGACAGAACATCGAGGGTCATAACCTTTATCAAGACTTTGCTGCAATAACACCGCAAATGCCGGTGGGCGCCCGGATCCGGGAGGGTGTCCCATTGGCCGGCGTGGGCTACGCCGCTCTCGTGGATCATCTCCGCGTGGCGTCCTGGCCATCCAAGTTCCGGCCACACCTGCCGGAGAAGTACGACGGTACATTAGATCCGTCCGAATTTCTGTAGGTTTACATCACCGCTATCATAGCAGCAGGTGGAAACACTGCTGTGATGGCAACATATTTTCATGTTGCCTTGTCTAGGTCCACCCGGACTTGGCTCATGAACCTTGCCCCAGGATGGATCTACTCCTGGGAAGAGCTCTGCGCGCGGTTCACAGCGAACTTCGCTAGCGCTTTCCAACAACACGGCGTGGAGGCCCACCTCCACGCAGTGAGGCAGGAACCCGGGGAAACTCTCTGAACGTTTATCTCCCGCTTCACCAAGGTGCGAGGTACTATACCTCGCATTTCCGATGCTTCCATCATCACGACCTTCCGTCAGGGAGTACGCAATGAAAAGATGTTGGAGAAGTTGGCCACGCATGACGTGGATACTGTCTCCACACTCTTCGCTCTGGCCGACAAGTGCGCCAGAGCCGCCGAAGGCCAGGCATGGCACTCGGCCCCACAAACCGGGGTCGCCCAGACGGGTGGCTCGAGTGCCGTCCTCCGGGACGGTAAAAAGAAAAAGAAGGCCCGCGGCCACGAGAAGCCGTGGTCAACCGCTCTAGTCGTCGCAGCTGCGACTAGGGGCCGGGGCGACCACAACAAGCGCCCACGGCCGTAGAGGGGTAACAGTGGCTCATGCCCTATACACCCCAATAGTCGCCATAGCACCGCGGAGTGCCGCAAGATCATCGACCTAGCGAAACACGTCAGCGAGCGGCGCGAGCAGTCTCCCAGGGACGGCTCCCCACCTCGTCACCGACCTAGCAAGGAAAGGGTCGACGACGGCGAGGTGTCCGCGGCTGAACGGGACCTCGGGTATCAGTCACCCGAGGGGGTCCTAAAGGATGTCATCACCTGAGACTCTAACTCCGGTGGCGACAGCTAAACGACTATAGCACCAAGGGGACCCCATACTCCTCGGTCTATGGGGCCGAAGCCTGCCTTCCCCCGGAAACCCTTCTGGACTCCCCATGGGTCCAGTCTTCTGATGGGTCCATACAGAAACAGCTATAGCATGAGGACGTAGACTCTATCAGCAAACGTAGATGGGAACCCAGGGTCCGGACCTATCCCTATGGCGAGTACTGAACCAAGAAGGGTTCCGTAAACGCTCCCTAGCTGGGAGGAACCCTTCAAGGTGACAGAAATGTGCCGACCCGGGGGTGACCACCTTGCTACAGCTGGAGCACCTCTTCCTAACCTCTGGAGCATCTCTATAAGTTCTATCCATAGGAGCAAGCCTGAGGGGTTGAGTTTTTCTCCCTTTTGTAACTAGGTTGCGCATACGTGTACGCCAGCCCGTTGAGGTCCACCCTCATAAACCCGGCTTGTTGGCCTGCACCCATGCATGTCGAGTTATAAGGAGAAGATTTACCCCCTCAGATGTGCTCCTATGACAGTTTTATCCTCCTACCTCCGTGGTTTTATCCTGCAGTCTCCGGATATTATTTTTTACCTAACCCACCCGTACAGTTCCTATTTGTCCTGACATGAAGACATCCGAATTGAGTAGCCAGGCCTGCAGTTTAGGACCCCTCTACGAAAGCAGGGGGTCCGGTAGCCTGGGGACCGGTTCTAAAGAACAGGAGCTCATTCCATGGGGTGGTCCGGAGCAGTGTGGCCGCTTAGCCTGGTTCCGTACCCAAAAGCCTGCACACTCTACCACTCTGTGACGAGTACCCTAGTATTTGGAGCTATAGTCCTGTGGGTCCGACAACCTAGGGTCTGGCTCTAGAGAACGGATACTTGTCTCCTGGGGTGGTCCAGAGCCGTGTAGCCGCTTAGCCTGGTCCCGTACCGTAAGCCTACACGCTCCACCACTCTGCAACGGGTGTCCTAGTATCTGGAACCGCGATCCAGGAGGTCCGGACACACAACTTGGCTTCCCAGACTAAAACTTGCAGGTCCCGTGCATGTATCAAAGGATGGCTAATGTCAGACGATAGGTCCTATGGGTGTACTACTAACGCTCCCTATGTGTTCAGGTCTAGGTCCCAGTCGATGCTGCCTCCTGGGGGTCGTTCCCAACTCTTTTAGGTATGCTGGCATCCAGTCTCGACACGTCGAGCCTACATCCCATGGGGGCCAAGTACCAGGGAGGAGTCGGCAACACCACACGCAATAGGGACAAATCGTATGCAGATAAGTGCTAATACTGCTTGATAAATAGTACTCAAAAAGTACCTTACAAAAGCAAAAGTTATTATATCCGCCTTCAAGCGGAGCCCTAGCTCCATCTCTATAGGTGTAAACTACTCGACGCCAGTAGGGTTGCGCTGGAAGCTCGTGGCCACCGTCCTCGCGGAATCCTCCCGAGCGGCTTGCCAGCAACGGTGGCCACCTCAACGCGGGCGCCAGGGCGAAGAGGCCCTCGCCCCTGTCTTCCTACGAGGGTGACGACGAGGCCATTAAAGCCAAAGAGTTGAATGCACGGCGGCAGACGGTGCTTGTGGCCTGACCGGTGCCGTGTAGCCGAAGTTCGCCTCCTTCACAAGGATGACGAACATCCTTTCCTCCGAATGCTGGAGGAAGAGGCGGGCCACCAGCTCATGCTGTAGGCGGAACCGCAGCTCTGCTCGCTCTCCCCCCTGCAAGGCTGATGAACATCCTTGAAGCTAAGGACAGGGGGGAGGCCGCAGCCCGGCTCGCTTCCCACCACCACGAGGCTGGTGATCATCCTTGAAGCCGAGCGCTGGTGGGAGACCGCAGCCTGACTCGCTTCCCACCACCGCGAGGCTGATGAACATCCTTGAAACTGAGCACCGGCGGAAGAGCGCCAATCCCCACGAGGTCGCGCTCCTCCAGCAACAAAAAGAAGGCGAGATCGGCAGCGCCATCGCGCAAGAAACAAAGAGCGCGAGCTCCCCGGCGGCGAGATCGCCGAGGGGGAAGGTGCTGGCGCGGATCCTTCCACCGAACGTTAGCGCGCTCCATCCAGCGGAGCAAAGCAGAGACCTTGAAGGCAAAGGGGCGCAGAGATCTCGGAGGCGAAAGGGCATAGCAAGTGGGAGAGAAGCGAAGGCATGGCTGCTACTCGAGGGATGAACCCCTTTTTTAAAAGGCAGACTCCCCTGCTTGTGCCTCGAAACACCACGAAAAGTCTCCCCCGATGCACACCAGCGTACCCAACCAATGATGCGGGGCCGCAGCCCCACAAGTCATACAGCTGGTGCACTAGTCTCTGAGTGCAGAGAAGGCGAACCACCACATAAGGAGCGAATCGCTGCGCCTCTTCGTCTCCGCCGAAAGCAGCAGCCCAGCCTCTGGCATGGGGGCTCGGGCCCACGAGTCATACTCTTTGGGCGTCAGCCTCCATGTGCGGAGAAGGCGAACTGCCCCGTGAGGTGCATGCCACCGCCTGTGGTAGTGCGCCTCTTCATCTCCGCCGAAAGCAGCAGCCCAGCCTCTAGCATGGGGGCCCGGGCCCACGAGTCATACTCTTCGGGTGTCGGCCTCCGTGTGCGGAGAAGGCGAACCGCCGCGTGAGGTGCATGCCACCGCCTGCAGTAGTGCGCCTCTTCACCTCCGCAGAAACCAACAACCCAGTCTCTGACGCGGGGGGCCCGGGCCCACGAGTCATCCTCCTTGGACGCCGGTTCCTGGGTGCAGAAAAGTCAAACCGCCGCTCACGCCAGTACCATGCCTCGTTAGGGCCGCCGCAGAAGACAGAGAAGGTGATTTTTCAAAACAAAATGCAGCGGTATCGAGGCACCCCGCACATGGCCTAGTAAAGCCATCAAGTGCGGAGACCACGGGTAAGTCAAGCCGCGGGAACAGGCGCGACAGTTGATGTGACCGATGGCAGGCTGACAGCGCGAGCGCACCGAGTTAATGCGGCACGCGCAGAGGTGGTGCCCCAGTCACCGGTCATTGCCAAGTTGACGCAAGGAACAAGCTTTGGCCCTACCTGCAGGCTCGTATCCTCCTCTGAGGCGGGCCTGGGGGCCACTATCGGTACCCTGGATCTGGGGTACTCCTTACTACAGCATGAAGACATGGTGCCCACACGACTATCTCTAGTCGCGTGGTGAATATCACCCGACTCCACCACGTGGATGGCTCCAGGGTCACCATGTGGCCAGAGAAAACGATAACTCCAAGATGCCAACTATGGGTCCGGACCCCCATGGGAGAGTACCGGACCCCTGTACATGTAGACCGGACCTCTGGAATAAGGTCCAGGCCCCCCGTGAGTGCAACCCGGGTTCCAGGGTCGGGTCCCGGACCCCTCTACGTGGGGTCCGGACTACCCACAGCCGGGTCCCGGGACTCTGGGGCAGAGAATACCCAGGCCTTGCTCAGGCAGGGATCCGGTGCCGACACGTGTCCAGGCTCAACCTAATGCAGACCCGTCCGCGTAACGCTGATGCTCCCCGCCCAGGCGGAGACCCGATGCTACCATGTGGCCTACCACGCGTGACGTAAGCCAGCGGGCGGAGCCTGACGTAAGGCCTCTGGCCCGCGCTACCTCTGCATTTATTGCGGAAAAGACGCGCTGCCTGACTATCCCACTGACAGGCGATGTGCCCTTTCAGCATTTAATGTGTCCTGTCCACTCAGCTGGCAGGCGGCGCCTAGGCCATCCTGCAGGTGGCGTGCCTATGCATTCCATTGCCAAACAGTGCGTCCGTGCATTGTGCCCGTCCTCCATCACTCATACGTTGCCAAGGAAGCTTCCCCTGCACGCCAATAATGCGTAGATCACGAATATCAGGGTGCAAGGAAGATTGCACTAGCAACGAGCATTAGTCACTCTAAGTATTACATCCGTTATGTCCCTGGGCCCACATGTCGGGGCTCAGCACCCTTGTACGTGCCCCCCTTGGACTATAAAAGGGAGGGCGCACTACGTTACAAGGCTCAGAGACACACTTAGACTCTCAGACTCACAAGTTCATACATGCTCTCAAGCTCAATACAGCACACAGTGGAGTAGGGTATTACGCTCTAGCGGCCTGAACCACTCTAAACCCTTGTGTGTTCTTGTGTGTTCATTCCCCAATCTCGTAACAGGCAAAACCCTTAGGCCCCTCCTCATCATAGGATTTAGGGCGAGTGCATTAACTATTCAAATGTTAAGTAAATTAAATATTTTACAAATGCTCCCACTGCTGATCTATATTTACTTTATTACAGTTCTAATGTTTACATGTATACAAGTTCATTGTAGTCCTCTTTTTTCGTCCCTTTTAGTAGATTGATGAAAGCCATACTTTAGAGATGCATTTATTTTAATAGTAAATTTGCACACTCTGCTTCTTTTTTCCGTTGTCAAGTGTAGCATGTAGCACAAAAAGTTGTAATGTTTCATTGAGTAGAAGTTTCCAACATTTTATAGTTTATTTTTTAGTCAAGATGTCAGAGTCTATCGCTTCTAAAAGCTGAGGGACATGTACTGTTCATCAAGTATTTCGTTGTTTTTCTCTTCTACTTGCATCTTAATCCACCGAAATGCGCAGTAGCAAAGATTGTTATCACTACCATTTTATGCGAAAAAACCGTAGCAAAGCTTTTAGTGTATGTGGTCTGAAGAATTTGGAAAATGGAATAGTTAGTTCTCACTTTCGAATGCTTTTAGTGTATGTGGAAAAAACCGGTTAGTGAAATGTTTAACAGTCTTTTGTTTGACTCCATTGTAGATTGAGGTAGTTAGGAAGAAGGGCCACTCTTACTTAGAGATAATTAGGTGTGTGACTGATCGAGTCTGGTGTGGCCTTCATGTTATAACTGCTCGTCTGGGATCTAGGAAGTGGGCACCACGCGTCAATTACGTCTTGACCCAACAGGCATTTGTGATTGTTGACAACAAAGCACCGATCAACCAGACAGTACACCATGGTGACTGTGCTCAGCTGAGGCCCACTGTTGACATCTCAGTGACAAGAAGAAACATATGCACTCACAGTTTTGAATATTGAGTTAGATTCATACAATAATTAGTGTAAGTGTTTTGTATATGTGTCTAGATTCATTATCAATTAGTTGAATAAACTGTCTATAATCAGGATGGCTACTGTAGCTTTTACAGTAGGTTGATATTATATGTTTCCAATTTGTGTTTTTATTAAATCATTATCTAATTGGTGTCAGGTCTTCTTCCATGGGCAGATCATTGTCGACTGGTGGTGTCAGGTCTTCTTCCATGGGCGGTGCCGTGGAGCACCTGATTGTCTCACGTATTTGACCAACAACAAGGGACGAAGATTGGAGCTGTGTGAATTATGTGGAGGCGACACGGGTCAGGAGCATTTCATCGGGTGAGTACCGAGTACATCCCAATCCTTCTTTTTTCTATGAAAATTGTAGCTATATTAGTTGCAGGCTGTACTAAATAAAGTTCCAATAATAAATTTATGTGTTGTTTTTTAGGGTTTAGGGTTTAGAGTTTTGGGTTTGAGTTGCAGGCTGTCGATGCCATGAATCATGAAATGTGATCCCATGTGTACTTATGATCTTATTTGAGTTAGGTTTTATTACATGGTTTCAGTTGCGCTCGAGCCAATTGTCTGACCTTGAATGGACATTTTGATGTTTATTTCATGAATGTTCAGGTCAAAGGCAAGAGAAACCAATTGTGTTGTATGAGTTTTAGATCATAACTCAAGTTTTTTGTAGATCTTGGTGCTATTTCATCTGATGCGTCATGTTTCAGTGATTGATTTATAGTGAACCTGTAAGATGTAAAATGACCTTTATGATAGAACCAGCTGCAATAACAGAGTATTCTGAGGAACCTTTGTTGAAGTAAATGTAATTGAGTTTCCTAGCAATCTTGTTCCTGCTGGTATCATATTTCTTTGAGCTAATCTTGTTCATCAGCTTTATATGGCTCTTGCTATGAATAGAAGCTATGTACTTGTCCGGATTTTGTATATTATAGTGATGTTTGCACTCTCCATCCATTTTTAGTTCCATTGTTACTACTGTCGCAACGCACGGGCACTCACCTAGTACTTAATAATATGTTGAAAACAAATGGTTAGCCGTGTATTTTAGACCTTCGGAAGACGAAGGCCCCCAACAGTAGTGTTGGCCACTTGTTCTCAAATGCTATGAATCAAGAATAGGGCAACACAATTGTTAAAGATTAAGGATCTTCATCTTCCGAAGCATTATCTACACATGGGGATAATACTCATCTGACGAAGATTAAGAAAGACATGCCTTCATTATTTGATACGTGAACAGGAATGCGAAAGGATAAAGATGAAGACTAGATCTTATTATTTCATTTATATTCGTATTCCATAAAACATAAATGAATATTCAACAGTATTAATATTACATTGATACCTTCGGCTTGCTCGAAGGTGTTGATGCGGGAGAGTGATTACAATCCAGCGTGAACAGTACAATACAACTGTTCATCTATTTATAGGCACAGGACATGGGCTAGATAAAATTACATTCATGTCCCTAACACTCATCTATTTTTATAATACAAATCATCATGGACTAAGTAGTCTTTGTCCCTTTTCGATCATCATCATGCTCAGCCTTCATCATTACATCAAAGCTGAAGCTCCTTGGTTACAGCTTCGTCGTTCATTCTTATTACCTTCGGGCTTCATCTTCACCTTGCTATAAAAAAGAAAACTTCATCCCAAAGCTGAACCCCCCTGTAACAATCCATGTCATACTGAAAACATATGGTCAGTTACGTTTTTGAGGACCTTCGAAGGAAGAAGGCCCTCAACAGTAGCCCTTTGCAGTATTGATTTGTTTCTTTGTAACAAATTTAGACTGCAACGTGAATGAAGGCCTTTAGCCAAAGGTCCGAAAAAACACCTTCCCTTTGCTAGAATAGAGAATTACACTGACCTGCGGGACCCACCAAACTGTGGGGCTCTGAACATATAAATAGGAGCCTGCATTGTGAGTATTTTTCATGCTACATTGTGTTACATTGTGTTCGTCATTTTAACCTTTCTTGCTTCGTCGAATTTAATTGGATTTTGAGCTTCGGCATTTTAGGAACCATCGACTAAATGGCTGATGAGAAGAAGATTGTTGACTAGGTGCTGGCCGGATTTTACGAAGCCATGGAAAAAACCAACATGGAGAAGATCACCAATGAGATGTTAGCTAGGATTTCTAAAAACTCTGCGATAGTGAAAGCTACGATGTGGAAAGTGGAAATGAAGATGCCGAAGATTGGCCATGGAGACCAAGTCATGTTGTCTTCGAAAAATCAACTATTAAATAAGGGCAAATTGATGCAATGAGGAGGAGATATTTTCGTGATATTTCAATTGTGAGAGCTGGAGGGGAGAATAATGTTTCTCTTCTGGAAGCTGACGAAGTGGTGGTTTTCGGAAGCTTCATGAAAGCCGGGCTTCGGTTCCCCCTAAACAAATTGTTGGTCGAAGTTCTGAAAACATTTGAAATTTACCTTCATCAACTTACTCCCGAAGCTATCATTAAAGTGGGGATCTTTATATGGGCCATGAGAAGCCAAGGACTGGAACCAGATGCAAGATGCTTTTGCAACATTCATGAGTTGTCTTATGAGACGAAGGCTATCGGAAAAGAGCAGTATCACAACAACTTTGGTTGTTACAGTTTCGTGCCTCGATTTGAGGCGAGCTACCCAGTTCCCACATTTTAGAAGAAGTGACCGGGCTCCTGGATGCAGGAATGGTTTTACATGAAGAATGACCTAAGTCAAAGGGAGGATGTGAGAGGGATTATTCAACGCCCTATATGGTCTCGCTTCGGCATTAGGAGGCCAGCCACTGCCCTTGAGAATGATATACAAACATGACAGGTGGCTTTCAATACGGTATGTACTTACATAGGCACAAGAGACTTAGTCCAGGAACACATTGCTTACAGAGTGTGGCCACTTGCAAATAGGTGGGAAATGTTGAAGGAGGCTGCTGCTGGCTCTAGCCAAGGTGGTTTAGTCTACCTGAAGTATACCTTCAGGTATAGGAGCCAATTTGATGAACCGAATGATGACTGGCTAAATGCCATAGAAGCGACTAATGACGAGCTGCTTGGAGCATATTCAAAGGCCGAAGATGAAGCCATGACAACTGCCTTCGGGGCTTGTGGCAAAAAGAGATTAAATAGAGTGTTCGAAGTTATTGGGTTTGTGTACCCGGACTACTGTTATCCTTCGTGGAAACAAGGGAAAAAGAGGAAAGCTGCTACCTCGGTGACTTCTAGTGCATCGGGGTCAAAAAAGGTTAAAGTTTTGACACGTCGGCCTAGGCGCATTGAAACGACCGACGTGCCAAAGCTAATTGAGGGAGTCGTTCCTATTGCAGAGCCAAGTCGCTCTGTGTTAGTCGAAGCTAGAACAAGACCGGCTGAAGAGCCGAAACTGGAGAAGGCAGCAGAGCAGTTAAAAGCACTGAGTCCACCATGCACAACATAACTGCCGAAGCCCTCAAGCATCCCTGCAACAACTCCAAGGAAAAGAAGAATGGCCAGCATGCTAGATGCTGTTATGGAATCTATGAAGACATCCACTCCTGCTTCTGCTGAAGCGGCTAGCATAGAGGGTAAAGTTTGAAATAAATCTGACGAGGCCAGCATGGTGCAAACTATTTCTGAAACTGGGCCCTCGGAAGTTCCCACCGAAGCTAGACCTTCAGAAAGCACACCGATGATCCTGGAAAAAGAGGGTGCTTCTGAAAAATCCAAATCTTCTGCTCCTGAAGCACCTGCTAAAGAGTTGGAATTCATTGTGCAACATGCTTCGGGGAAGCAGTTATCAGAGGAGCAGATTCCCGAAGCAAAACAATATGCCAAGGATCTGAAGTACCACCGACGATCCTTGGTGTACGGTGGCGATGATGAATATGATTTCCTTTATTGTTTGCCAGACAATAAAGAGATAAATGTTTGTCGAAAATGGCAGGCAATATATGATATAGCTGAGGTGCCCGATCTTTCGGCGAGAGGAGATAATTTCGATTTGGCGGAAGATGACCCTTGCGATCCGACTACGACGAGCAAGCCCGAGGCGCCAATGCAATCGCTGAACCAACTCCCTGTGGTTACCGACCTTGCTGATGCGAGATCGGCCTGATCACGAAGATCGTTTCCTGTGCGCAATCGAAGAACGAACAAGAAAAAGATGCGAGCAATCTAATCTATTACTCGAGGGTTGAGTTCTGAATACACGAAGACAGCGCAGATTTGCGCGTGTTCGAGAGTAGCTAAAGCTAGATCTAAAACAAAACTCCCAAAATAAAGGAGGCGCAGCTCCTGTATAAATAGAGAGAGGGCGCAGCCCCTAGGGGCGGCCAACCCTAGGACGTCCATTATGGGCCGCAATTGGGCTGGTCGTCTATTCTTCCGGGCCTTCGTTCTTTAACAACATGATGTAGTTCAATTCTCTTGCACGAGCCCGAGTCACTAGGCCCAGGTGGAAGGGGTGGCGCCTGGACTGGGGAAGATGGTGCCTGGGCTGGAGAAGGTGCTGCTGGTGTAGATGTGCTCGTGTTGGTGTTGATGTCCTCATCATCCTCCCCTTCTTGAACTGAAGTCGTCCTCGACGGCAACTCCTCATCTTCTCCCGCATACGGTTTCAAATCTGCAACATTAAAACTAGTGGAAACACCAAACTCCGCAGGCAGGTCAAGGATATAAGCATTATCATTAATCTTGGTTAGTACCTTAAAAGGACCAGCAGCACGAGGCATCAATTTAGAACGGCGCAAAGTAGGAAAACGATCCTTTCTCAAATGCAACCAAACCATATCACCAGGTTCAAAAGTAACTAGTTTCCGGCCTTTACTACCAGTAATCTGATATTTAGCATTAGCAGCAGCAATGTTTTGTTGAGTTTGTTCATGGAGATTAATCATTTGTTCAACATGTGCAAGAGCATCTATGTGTGGGGCGTCCGTAGCATCAAGCGAAAACAAAGCAATAGGCGCCCTAGGAATGTAACCATAAACAATTTGAAAAGGGCACATCTTTGTAGAAGAATGTGTTGCATGATTATAAGCAAACTCAACATGAGGTAAGCAATCCTCCCAACGTTTCAAATTTTCGTCTAAAACAGCCCTAAGCATGGTAGACAAAGTTCAATTAACTACCTCACTTTGACCATCAGTCTGAGGGTGACAAGTGGTGCTAAACAGCAATTTAGTTCCTAATTTATTCCACAGAGATCTCCAAAAATGACTCAGAAACTTGGCATCACGATCCGAGACTATTGTATTGGGAATACCGTGCAAACGAATAATCTCTCTAAAAAACAATTCAGCAACATTGCTAGCATCATCAGTCTTATGACAAGGTATGAAATGAGCCATTTTGGAGAATCGATCAACAACCACAAAAATGCTATCCCTCCCCTTCTTAGTTCTAGGCAATCCCAAAACAAAATCCATCGAAATATCAATCCAAGGGGAAGTAGGAACAGGCAAAGGCATATACAAACCATGGTTGTTCAACCGTGACTTAGCTTTCTGACAAGTAGTGCAGCGTGCAACAAGGCGCTCAACATCAGCGTGCATCCGAGGCCAAAAGAAGTGGGCAGCCAACACCTCATGTGTCTTGTAGACGCCAAAGTGCCCCATGAGACCGCCTCCATGTGCTTCCTGTAACAACAAAAGACGAACCGAGCTAGCTGGAACACACAGCTTGTTAGCGCGAAACAGGAACCCATCTTGTATGTGAAATTTGCCCCATGGTTTCCCATTAATACAATGGCCGAAAGCATCTTTAAAATCAGCATCGTCAACATATTGATCTTTTACAGTGTGCAAACCAAAGATTTTAAAATCTAACTGTGACAGCATGGTATAGCGACGAGACAAAGCATCAGCAATAACATTGTCCTTCCCGTTCTTGTGTTTAATAATGTAAGGAAAAGACTCAATGAATTCTACCCATTTAGCATGACGACGGTTCAGATTTGTTTGGGTACGAATATGTTTTAAAGCCTCATGATCAGAATGAATTATGAACTCACGATGCCAAAGATAGTGCTGCCATGTATGTAAAGTGCGCACTAACGCGTAAAGCTCCTTATCATAAGTAGAATATTTCAGACTAGCACCGCTTAATTTTTCACTAAAATAAGCAACTGGTTTTCCTTCTTGTAACAAAACAGCACCTAGCCCAATACCGCTAGCATCGCATTCAAGCTCAAATACTTTATTAAAATCAGGCAATTGCAATAGGGGAGCTTGGGTTAACTTATCTTTCAAAGTGCTGAACGCTTCCTCCTGCGAATCACTCCAAGCAAACGGCACATCTTTCTTTGTAAGCTCATGTAGAGGCGCTGCAATGGAGCTAAAATTACGAACAAATCTGCGGTAGAAACCGGCAAGTCCAAGAAAGCTCCGAATTTGTGTGACCGTCGTCGGTGTAGGCCACTCCCGAATGGCAGCAATCTTGCTGCTATCCACCTCAATGCCCTGTGGAGTAACAACATAACCAAGAAACGAGACACGTCGTGTGCAAAAGATGCATTTTTCCATGTTAGCGAATAACTGGGCGGCACACAATGCATCAAAAACAGCACTTAAATGTTCCAAATGCTCTTTCTTAGATTTGCTGTAAATAAGGATATCATCGAAATAAACAACCACAAACAATCCTATGAAGGGCCTCAGAACTTCATTCATCACTCGCATAAAAGTGCTGGGAGCATTAGTCAATCCAAACGGCATAACCAACCATTCATATAAACCAAATTTCGTTTTGAAGGCTGTTTTCCATTCATCACCCAGTTTCATTCTAATCTGGTGGTAACCACTACGCAAATCAATCTTAGTGAAAATAATGGCACCACTAAGCTCATCTAGCATATCATCAAGGCGTGGTATAGGATAGCGATAACGAATAGTGATGTTATTAATAGCACGACAGTCTACACACATACGCCATGACCCATCTTTCTTGGGAACAAGTAACACAGGAACAGAGCAAGGGCTAAGAGACTCACGAATGTATCCTTTGTCAAGCAACGCCTGTACCTGGCGCTGAATCTCCTTCGTCTCATCCGGATTTGTACGGTATGGTGCGCGGTTCGGAAGCTATGCGCCGGGAATGAGGTCGATCTGGTGCTCAATGCCACGAAGCGGTGGGAGACCCGGTGGTAAGTCTTTGGGAAAGACATCAGCGTACTCCTACAAAAGTTTAGCAACCATAGGGGGAATAGCCAAAGATGGTGCATCATCAAGTGAAATGAGGACACTAGAGCATACAAGTGCATAGCATGGCAAATGAGCACCGTGTAGATCATCAAAATCAGCACGTGTAGCAAGTAAAACAGGAGCCTTCAACTTAATTTCAGAAGGAACAGAGGGCGATGGATCAAGTTGTTTAGCAGTTATAGCAGCTCGGGCAAGATCATCTTTAACAATTTGTTCAGGTGTCATTGGATGTATAATTATTTTCTGACCCTTAAAAATGAAAGAATAATGATTCGAACGACCATGATGCAAGCTATCAGTATCATATTGCCAAGGTCGACCAAGTAACAAAGAGCATGCTTCCATGGGAATAACATCACAATCAACAAAATCAGAATAAGCACCCATGGAGAAAGGAACACGCACGGAACGCGTGATTTTTATTTTACCACCATCATTAAAACATTGAATGTGATATGGATTTGGATGCTTACGAGTGGGTAACGACAACTTTTCGACCAGCATGGTACTCGCCAAATTGTTGCAACTGCCGCTGTCGATAATGATGCGAATTGACCGCTCCTGCACAACACCCTTTGTATGGAACAGAGTGTGTCGCTGATTCTTCTCGGGCAAAGCGACCTGTGTACTGAGAACACGCTGCACAACAAGACTTTTATACCTATCAGCGTCGCCCGGGTTGACATGTACCTCCGCCTTAGCTGCATGGTCAGTGGCAAGTAGTGCATGTTCAATTTCTTCAGAATCACTAGCGGAAGAGTACTCACCATCATCACGAATGAGCAAAGTGCGCTTGTTTGGGCAGTCCCGAATCACATGGCCAAATCCTCTACAGCGATGACACTGAATATCCCGTGTACGACCTGTGGGTGGGGCAGTGCTGGCTGGTTTGGTCGTCTTCTCGCGTGGAGTAGTGGTGGACGTGGATGGCGCAGGGGGAACTGGTGCTGAGGTGGATGTCGAGCTTCGTCCTGCAAAAGGGTTAGAATATGGCTTCGAGCGGCGTCCCTGCACTTCACGTTCAGCTTTGCAAGCATATTCAAATAAAGTAGTCATATCATAATATTCCTTATAATCAAGTATATCTTGGATTTCGCGGTTTAAACCACCACGAAAACGTGCCATAGCAGCGTCGTTGTCCTCCAATATCCCACAACGAATCATACCTTTTTGTAACTCCTGGAAATAGTCCTCAACAGATTGAGAACCTTGCTAAAAACGCTGCATTTTATTAAGCAAATCACGAGCATAATACGAAGGCACAAATCGATGTCGCATCGCAGCTTTCAACTGATCCCAAGTGGTTGGAATGGTAGTGGGATGTTTTATTTTAAACTCACGCCACCAAATTAAAGCAAAATCAGTAAATTCACTAATAGCAGCTTTAACCTGAGAATGTGCAGCAATATCATGGCATGAAAATTTTTGTTCAACCTCTAACTCCCAATCAAGATATGCAGCAGGATCATATTTGCCATTAAAAGGTGGAATTTTAAATTTAATCTTAGAAAATAAGTCATTAGGGGGATGACGAACCACACGGCGTGCACGACCACGGCGATCTCCATCGTCCCACTCAGTGTCACCGCCGTAGTCCTGCTCCATCTTTGTGGTCAACGCATCAAGGCGTGCCAGGATGGTGTCGAGTGTGGTGCGAGTCGCCGTGTGAGCAAGGTCAAGCTGGTTGAAACGCTCGATCGTCGAAGTGACCGTTGAATCAAGCCGTTCATGCATCGTCCTAATGTCATCAGCAAGTCCATCAACTTGTCCCCTTACTTCTAGCAACTGGGCATCCACCGTGTCATGTGCTCCTGCCATAGTTAGCGCAAACACCAAAACACCAAAAAAAAACCAACGACAAAAAACAGGGGTGTACTGCTCACAAGGCGCTCACACTAGTGCTGTTATCAAATTCTTATCCATTCTTACCAAGCCACAGTGGTGAACTGCAACCAACAGGTGGAACCGGTGAAAGATTGGATGAGCGATTGCCTGGAGAAACAGAAACCTTCTCGTCGTAGAAATATGTGGAGTTCTGGGTAGGCTGCACTCAAGTCAAGGATTAGCACGACCAAACAATAATGCAAAGTTGAATTATAGTGCAGAACACGAAACTATATTGCTGGCCACAAGTGCAAAGGACGGATGGAACTAGCAGAATGGCAGTACCGTAAATATTGTACTAGCGAGGCCACTAGTAGGAATCACAAGTGATTTTGTTTTTCTTTTTTGTACGATTTTTTTGATATTTTTCTCAGCACAAGAAGCAACAAAATAGGAGCTAGACGAAGTTTCACCTAAAACAGAGTTCAAATGTGGTCTATAGAAAATCAGGAAGTTCTCTGAAAAGCGTGCGAGAACTTTGACGAATTTTTTCTTTATTTTCCTGAATTTTTTTGACAATTTTGTCGAAGCCCAAACAGACCGTAGGATAGTTTGGCCGGCCTCAGAATGGTGTCAACTAGCTCCTGTAAAAATTTCAGATTTTTTGGACACCCGAGCGAAAAGTTATGCCCGGTTTAAGGAAGGCACCTCAAGTTATGTTTTCAAACGACCGGGATGAAACAACCGTATCCTTTCTCCTTCGTTGTTTTTTTTGTTTCTATTTTTTTGACGTAACCGAAGGAGAAAAACAAGGAAACGATGTTGACTCGGTTTGTTTTTTTTTGTTTTTTTTTCGTAACCGAAGGAGAAAAACAAGGAAACGGCCGTTGACTCGGTTTGTTTTTTCTGTTTTTTTTGACGTAACCGAAGGAGAAAAACAAGGAAACAATGTTGACTCGGTTTGTGGCGTGATCAAAGGGGAGATGGTGGCGGCGCTAGGGTTTGAATGGTGGAAGAACACAATGCAACCAGCAACAAATGACGCGAAAGCACACAAATTCAACAATGCAGATTATTGAAAGAAAGTGCGAGGCTCAAAAGGGTGCTGGGATAAGGTCTAACCTGAATTTTTATGTGGTTTTGTGGACTGTAGGAAAAAAAACACTCGATAAACTCACCGATCAACCTGGAAATCTGATACCAATTGATGTAGCTGAGGTGCCCGATCTTTCGGCGAGAGGAGATAATTTCGATTTGGCGGAAGATGACCCTTGCGATCCGACTACGACGAGCAAGCCCGAGGCGCCAATGCAATCGCTGAACCAACTCCCTGTGGTTACCGACCTTGCTGATGCGAGATCGGCCTGATCACGAAGATCGTTTCCTGTGCGCAATCGAAGAACGAACAAGAAAAAGATGCGAGCAATCTAATCTATTACTCGAGGGTGGAGTTCTGAATACACGAAGACAGCGCAGATTTGCGCGTGTTCGAGAGTAGCTAAAGCTAGATCTAAAACAAAACTCCCAAAATAAAGGAGGCGCAGCTCCTGTATAAATAGAGAGGGGGCGCAGCCCCTAGGGGCGGCCAACCCTAGGACGTCCATTATGGGCCGCAATTGGGCTGGTCGTCTATTCTTCCGGGCCTTCGTTCTTTAACAACATGATGTAGTTCAATTCTCTTGCACGGGCCCGAGTCACTGGCCCAGGTGGAAGGGGTGGCGTCTGGACTGGGGAAGATGGTGCCTGGGCTGGAGAAGGTGCTGCTGGTGTAGATGTGCTCGTGTTGGTGTTGATGTCCTCATCAATATAGGCTACCTAAAGCTTGAACTCGGGTTATCTCTGATGTCAAAGGATCAACTTGCGGACAGCGTTGCATACAACAGCCTGAAGGTGTGTATATTTTGGTCTTCCGTTCTATAATGGAACATTTCTATGGTTTTTCTTACCCTTATTTCATGCTCATTGGTCGTTTTTCAGGGCTTGATTCTGAGCAAGGCTTTAAAGGCTCAAAAAGATACGGAGGATGAGAGCTGCAAAATAGCCCTCGGGAACCTTCATTCAGAAATCATATCTTTGAGAAACTGAAGCACTTGAGAAGGACAAGATATTACTTTCCTTAGTGGAGAAGCTAAAATCTAGCGAGGCTAGTCTTGCTGCGCAAGCTAAAGCACATAAAAGCCGAAGTGGAGGAGCTGAAAAAGAAAGTTGCTGAAGCTAATGAAAATTTTGAAGTCGAAGCAGTGAAGCATGAAATTTGCGAGATCGAAAGGCCTAGAGCTCAAAAGAACTGTGATGAGCTTCGTGCTTCAAAAGAGAAATGTTATGAAATATCTTTGGAATGTGCTAAGAAATAGAAAGACAACTTTGGTAGAGTTAGGGCATTTTCCTCTGAGCAAAAAATCATTTGTGGCGACCCTAATGGGGTTATCCAGTGGATCAGCGGGGAGGTCGAAGCTTTTAATGAGATACTCAGCGATCGAGGAGATTTCTATGCTTTTGCTGGTGCCCGTGGGCCTGTACCAATTTTGGAAAAGGTCGGCTGTGATCATGGGGAGGCTGTTGTTCAGCCAGAATTTGTTATCTCAGCCGACGACATTAAGAATCCTTTAGTCGCGAAACGTCTTTGTTAAGCGGTAAATTGTGGCCGAACTGCCCGAATTATTCCAACTTAAGTGCCTAAGCCCTGCCTTAGAGGCTAGGCCACACTTAAATGGGAATCACTCGTCAATCCCTCGGATCTAGTCCGACACGGCCACTGACAGGATCAAGTACCACAGTCTCACTCGATGGTGAGTCACAGAGCAAATACAATAAAGCATAAAACCATGCATGTAAGAGTATTAAATTATTACATCATCATCATCGGAGTTTTTGCAAAAGTAACCGGCATTGTTCGAGGTGCAGCGGAATAAACTAATGGTAAATAAACAGAGAGATGGGGAAGCCTATCCCATCACTCCTCATGCTCCTCCTCAGCCGAGGCGGGGTCCCACTCGACAGTCCATCCCGGTGGCAAGATGGACGGCCAAGTCACTCCGGCAACCATGTCCTCCAGAGAACCTGTAAAATTATGCCACAAGCAAGGCTGAGTATACTAATACTCAGCTAGACTTACCCGGTGTGAGGAGTCTACTCCTCTACCTCTAGACATGCAGCTGTTTGGCTGTGGGGTTTGGTTTGCCAAAAGCACTAGCTGAGTTTCTAAATCAAGTTTTAACTTTGTCAAATTTAAGTGTGACTCTCTTAAGGCTAAATGTGTACTATCTACTCATACATAGTAGCAAACATTTTTAGCAATCAACATCTTGTATCATCTCATCATATTTCCACTTGTTACTCAATGTAGCAGCATGGATCAAGCAGTCTCATTAGCTGCGAGAAGCAGACGATTCGAATCGAGTTTTTAAACCTTGCAAGGTAAACCTAAACACACGACGCGGCGAGGCACTCCGTCCCCACACACATCAACCATCCCCATCGATTCCCTGGCAATAGAAAGGGGCTCACCGCCTTGGCGTACAATGCCTCACTGACCCCGACTGCCGTCGTGCAGTGGCCGCACTTGTACCCACCATAACCGGAATGGGAGACCACGTCTCAGGTCGCGTGAGGAGGACAATCTGCGGGCAGGTTCACTCAGGTACTAGGCTTACCGATTTACCATATTTCTCGGCATATGTTTAGTACGTTCAAACGCTTGACACACGGTACCACACCTTAATCCTTATTCAAATTTCCATCCCGTGGACAACCAATCCCCATGGATTGTTGTCCACAAACTAGCAACATTATGATAAGAAAGTGGATACAACCAATTTCCTGACCTCGCGCGAGTGCTATAAAAATCACTCGACTTCTACCGAGATCCTAATTAATAAAGCAGCTACTCGACCTAGCATACTAGTATTCATCTCAAAAGGAATCCTGAGTTCATGCAACTAGGGTTTCAAGCAACTCCTACACTTAAGTGCACATTCAATCCTACAATCAATAAGTGTAGTAAAATAGCATAAATAACAGGTTATGCATAAAACCGGGGCTTGCCTTCCAAAGCTGGGGCAGGCAGATCCTCTGGTGCAGACTCGGGTGCTGGATCTGGGGCTACCTCCTGAGCAGCTCCTTGCTCCGGCACGAGGACGTACTCTCCGTTAGCGAGGTTACAGTCTATCGAAATGCAATGAATATGTATGTCATGATTCTGCCGGATTTAATAACTTTATGCTAAGGGAAGAAAAACTAAGTTTAATTAGTAACTTAGGGTTTTCTTGGTCCTGTGGGGCTTTTAGTGGCTTAGTGATGAGGACATCAACACCAACACGAGCACATCTACACCAGCAGCACCTTCTCCAGCCCAGGCGCCACCCCTTCCACCTGGGCCAGTGACTCGGGCCCGTGCAAGAGAATTGAACAACATCATGTTGTTAAAGAACGAAGGCCCAGAAGAATAGACGACCAGCCCAATTGCGGCCCATAATGGACGACCTAGGGTTGGCCGCCCCTAGGGGCTGCGCCCCCTCTCTATTTATACAGGAGCTGCGCCTCCTTTATTTTCCGAGTTTTGTTTTAGATCTAGCTTTAGCTACTCTCGAGCACGCGCAAATCTGCGCTGTCTTCGTGTATTCAGAACTCCACCCTCGAGTAATAGATTAGATTGCTCGCATCTTTTTCTTGTTCGTTCTTCGATTGCGCACAGGAAACGATCTTCGTGATCAGGCCGATCTCGCATCAGCAAGGTCGGTAACCACAGGGAGTTGGTTCAGCGATTGCATTAGCGCCTCGGGCTTGCTCGTCGTAGTCGGATCGCAAGGGTCAACTTCCGCCAAATCGGAATTATCTCTACTCGCCGAAAGATCGGGCACCTCAGCTACATCAATTGGTATCAGATTTCCAGGTTGATCGGTGAGTTTATCGAGTGTTTTTTTCCTACAGTCCACAAAACCACATAAAAATTCAGGTTAGACCTTATCCCAGCACCCTTTTGAGCCTCGCACTTTCTTTCAATAATCTGCATTGTTGAATTTGTGTGCTTTCGCGTCATTTGTTGCTGGTTGCATTGTGTTCTTCCACCATTCAAATCCTAGCGCCGCCACCATCTCCCCTTTGATCACGCCATAAACCGAGTCAACATTGTTTCCTTGTTTTTCTCCTTCGGTTACGTAAAAAAAAAACAGAAAAAACAAACCGAGTCAACGGCCGTTTCCTTGTTTTTCTCCTTCGGTTACGAAAAAAAAAAACAGAAAAAAAAACCGAGTCAACATCGTTTCCTTGTTTTTCTCCTTCGGTTACGTCAAAAAAAACAGAAACAAAAAAAAACAACGAAGGAGATAGGATACGGTTGTTTCATCCCGGTCGTTTGAAAACATAACTTGAGCTACCTTCCTTAAACCGGGCATAACTTTTCGCTCGGGTGTCCGAAAAATCTGAAATTTTTACAGGAGCTAGTTGACACCATTCTGAGGCCGGCCAAACTACCTACGGTCTGTTTGGGTTTCGACAAAATTGTCAAAAAAATTCAGGAAGATAAAGAAAAAAATTCATCAAAGTTCTCGCACGCTTTTCAGAGAACTTCCTCATTTTCTGTAGACCACATCTGAACTCTGTTCTAGGTGAAACTTCGTGTAGCTCCTATTTTGTTGCTTCTTGTGCTGAGAAAAATATCAAAAAAATTCATACAAAAAAGAAAAACAAAATCACTTGTGATTCCTACTAGTGGCCTCGCTAGTACAATATTTACGGTGCTGCCATTCTGCTAGTTCCATCCGTCCTTTGCACTTGTGGCCAGCAATATAGTTTCGTGTTTTGCACTATAATTCAACTTTGCATTATTGTTTGGTCGTGCTAATCCTTGACTTGAGTGCAGCCTACCCAGAACTCCACATATTTCTACGACGAGTAGGTTTTCTGTTTCTCCAGGCAATCGCTCATCCAATCTTTCACCGGTTCCACCTGTTGGTTGCAGTTCACCACTGTGGCTTGGTAAGAACGGATAAGAATTTGATAACAGCACTAGTGTAAGCGCCTTGTGAGCAGTACACCCCTGTTTTTGTCGTTTTTTTTTGGTGTTTTGGTGTTTGCGCTAACTATGGCAGGAGCACATGACACGGTGGATGCCCAGTTGCTGGAAGTAAAGGGACAAGTTGATGGACTTGCTGATGACATTAGGACGATGCATGAACGGCTTGATTCAACGGTCACTTCGACGACCGAGCGTTTCAACCAGCTTGACCTTGCTCAAACGGCGACTCGCACCACACTCGACACCATCCTGGCACGCCTTGATGCGTTGACCACAAAGATGGAGCAGGACTACGGCGGTGACACTGAGTGGGAAGATGGAGATCGCCGTGGTCGTGCACGCCGTGTGGTTCGTCATCCCCCTAATGACTTATTTTCTAAGATTAAATTTAAAATTCCACCTTTTAATGGCAAATATGATCCTGCTGCATATCTTGATTGGGAGTTAGAGGTTGAACAAAAATTTTCATGCCATGATATTGCTGCACATTCTCAGGTTAAAGCTGCTATTAGTGAATTTACTGATTTTGCTTTAATTTGGTGGCGTGAGTTTAAAATAAAACATCCCACTACTATTCCAACCACTTGGGATCAGTTGAAAGCTGCGATGCGACATCGATTTGTGCCTTCGTATTATGCTCGTGATTTGCTTAATAAAATGCAGCGTTTTCAGCAAGGTTCTCAATCTGTTGAGGACTATTTCTAGGAGTTACAAAAAGGTATGATTCGTTGTGGCATATTAGAGGACAACGACGCTGCTATGGCACGTTTTCGTGGTGGTTTAAACCGCGAAATCCAAGATATACTTGATTATAAGGAATATTATGATATGACTACTTTATTTGAATATGCTTGCAAAGCTGAACGTGAAGTGCAGGGACGCCGCTCGAAGCCATATTCTAACCCCTTTGCAGGACGAAGCTCGACATCCACCTCAGCACCAGTTCCCCCTGCGCCATCCACGTCCACCACTACTCCACGCGAGAAGACGACCAAACCAGCCAGCACTGCCCCACCCACAGGTCGTACACGAGATATTCAGTGTCATCGCTGTAGAGGATTTGGCCATGTGATTCGGGACTGCCCAAACAAGCGCACTTTGCTCATTCGTGACGATGGTGAGTACTCTTCCACTAGTGATTCTGAAGAAATTGAACATGCACTACTTGCCACTGACCATGCAGCTAAGGCGGAGGTACATGTCAACCCGGACGACGCTGATAGGTATGAAAGTCTTGTTGTGCAGCGTGTTCTCAGTACACAGGTCGCTTTGCCCGAGAAGAATCAGCGACACACTCTGTTCCATACAAAGGGTGTTGTGCAGGAGCGGTCAATTCGCATCATTATCGACAGCGGCAGTTGCAACAATTTGGCGAGTACCAAGCTGGTCGAAAAGTTATCGTTACCCACTCGTAAGCATCCAAACCCATATCACATTCAATGGCTTAATGATGGTGGTAAAATAAAAATCACACGTTCCGTGCGCGTTCCTTTCTCCATGGGTGCTTATTCTGATTTTGTTGATTGTGATGTTATTCCCATGGAAGCATGCTCTTTGTTACTTGGTCGACCTTGGCAATATGATACTGATAGCTTGCATCATGGTCGTTCGAATCATTATTCTTTCATTTTTAAGGGTCAGAAAATAATTATACATCCAATGACACCTGAACAAATTGTTAAAGATGATCTTGCCCGAGCTGCTATAACTGCTAAACAACTTGATCCATCGCCCTCTGTTCCTTCTGAAATCAAGTTGAAGGCTCCTGTTTTACTTGCTACACGTGCTGATTTTGATGATCTACACGGTGCTCATTTGCCATGCTATGCACTTATATGCTCTAGTGTCCTCATTTCACTTGATGATGCACCATCTTTGGCTATTCCCCCTATGGTTGCTAACCTTTTGCAGGAGTACGCTGATGTCTTTCCCAAAGACTTACCACCGGGTCTCCCACCACTTCGTGGCATTGAGCACCAGATCGACCTCATTCCCGGCGCACAGCTTCCGAACCGCGCACCGTACCGTACAAATCCGGATGAGACGAAGGAGATTCAGCGCCAGGTACAGGCGTTGCTTGACAAGGGATACATTCGTGAGTCTCTTAGCCCTTGCTCTGTTCCTGTGTTACTTGTTCCCAAGAAAGATGGGTCATGGCGTATGTGTGTAGACTGTCGACAGCTTTTAAAACGAAATTTGGTTTATATGAATGGTTGGTTATGCCGTTTGGATTGACTAATGCTCCCAGCACTTTTATGCGAGTGATGAATGAAGTTCTAAGGCCCTTCATAGGATTGTTTGTGGTTGTTTATTTTGATGATATTCTTATTTACAGCAAATCTAAGAAAGAGCATTTGGAACATTTAAGTGCTGTTTTTGATGCATTGCGTGCTGCCCAGTTATTTGCTAACATAGGAAAAATGCATCTTTTGTACACGACGTGTCTCGTTTCTTGGTTATGTTGTTACTCCACAGGGCATTGAGGTGGATAGCAGCAAGATTGCTGCCATTCGGGAGTGGCCTACACCGACGACGGTCACACAAATTCGGAGCTTTCTTGGACTTGCCGGTTTCTACCGCAGATTTGTTCGTGATTTTAGCTCCATTGCAGCGCCTCTACATGAGCTTACAAAGAAAGATGTTCCATTTGCTTGGAGTGATTCCCAGGAGGAAGCGTTCAACACTTTGAAAGATAAGTTAACCCAAGCTCCCCTATTGCAATTGCCTGATTTTAATAAAGTGTTTGAGCTTGAATGCGATGCTAGCGGTATTGGGCTAGGTGCTGTTTTGTTACAAGAAGGAAAACCAGTTGCTTATTTTAGTGAAAAATTAAGCGGTGCTAGTCTGAAATATTCTACTTATGATAAGGAGCTTTACGCTTTAGTGCGCACTTTGCATACATGGCAGCACTATCTTTGGCATCGTGAGTTTATAATCCATTCTGATCATGAGGCTTTAAAACATATTCGTACCCAAACAAATCTGAACCGTCGTCATGCTAAATGGGTAGAATTCATTGAGTCCTTTCCTTACATTATTAAACACAAGAACGGGAAGGACAATGTTATTGCTGATGCTTTGTCTCGTCGCTATACCATGCTGTCACAGTTAGATTTTAAAATCTTTGGTTTGCACACTCTGAAAGATCAATATGTTGATGATGCTGATTTTAAAGATGCTTTCGGCCATTGTATTAATGGGAAACCATGGGGCAAATTTCACATACAGGATGGGTTCCTGTTTCGCGCTAACAAGCTGTGTGTTCCAGCTAGCTCGGTTCGTCTTTTGTTGTTACAGGAAGCACATGGAGGCGGTCTCATGGGGCACTTTGGCGTCTACAAGACACATGAGGTGTTGGTTGCCCACTTCTTTTGGCCTCGGATGCGCGCTGATGTTGAGCGCCTTGTTGCACGCTGCACTACTTGTCAGAAAGCTAAGTCACGGTTGAACAACCATGGTTTGTATATGCCTTTGCCTGTTCCTACTTCCCCTTGGATTGATATTTCGATGGATTTTGTTTTGGGATTGCCTAGAACTAAGAAGGGGAGGGATAGCATTTTTGTGGTTGTTGATCGATTCTCCAAAATGGCTCATTTCATACCTTGTCATAAGACTGATGATGCTAGCAATGTTGCTGAATTGTTTTTTAGAGAGATTATTCGTTTGCACGGTATTCCCAATACAATAGTCTCGGATCGTGATGCTAAGTTTCTGAGTCATTTTTGGAGATCTCTGTGGAATAAATTGGGAACTAAATTGCTGTTTAGCACCACTTGTCACCCTCAGACTGATGGTCAAACTGAGGTAGTTAATCGAACTTTGTCTACCATGCTTAGGGCTGTTTTAGACAAAAATTTGAAACGTTGGGAGGATTGCTTGCCTCATGTTGAGTTTGCTTATAATCATGCAACCCATTCTTCTACAAAGATGTGCCCTTTTCAAATTGTTTATGGTTACATTCCTAGGGCGCCTATTGCTTTGTTTTCGCTTGATGCTGCGGACGCCCCACACATAGATGCTCTTGCACATGTTGAACAAATGATTAATCTCCATGAACAAACTCAACAAAACATTGCTGCTGCTAATGCTAAATATCAGATTACTGGTAGTAAGGGCCGGAAACTAGTTACTTTTGAACCTGGTGATATGGTTTGGTTGCATTTGAGAAAGGATCGTTTTCCTACTTTGCGTCGTTCTAAATTGATGCCTCGTGCTGCTGGTCCTTTTAAGATACTAACCAAGATTAATGATAATGCTTATACCCTTGACCTGCCTGCGGAGTTTGGTGTTTCCACTAGTTTTAATGTTGCAGATTTGAAACCATATGCGGGAGAAGACGAGGAGTTGCCGTCGAGGACGACTTCAGTTCAAGAAGGGGAGGATGATGAGGACATCAACACCAACACGAGCACATCTACACCAGCAGCACCTTCTCCAGCCCAGGCGCCACCCCTTCCACCTGGGCCAGTGACTCGGGCCCGTGCAAGAGAATTGAACTACATCATGTTGTTAAAGAACGAAGGCCCAGAAGAATAGACGACCAGCCCAATTGCGGCCCATAATGGACGACCTAGGGTTGGCCGCCCCTAGGGGCTGCGCCCCCTCTCTATTTATACAGGAGCTGCGCCTCCTTTATTTTCCGAGTTTTGTTTTAGATCTAGCTTTAGCTACTCTCGAGCACGCGCAAATCTGCGCTGTCTTCGTGTATTCAGAACTCCACCCTCGAGTAATAGATTAGATTGCTCGCATCTTTTTCTTGTTCGTTCTTCGATTGCGCACAGGAAACGATCTTCGTGATAAGGCCGATCTCGCATCAGCAAGGTCGGTAACCACAGGGAGTTGGTTCAGCGATTGCATTGGCGCCTCGGGCTTGCTCGTCGTAGTCGGATCGCAAGGGTCAACTTCCGCCAAATCGGAATTATCTCTACTCGCCGAAAGATCGGGCACCTCAGCTACATCACTTAGGCTTATCACTCTAGGTTTAAGTTTTGTTAAGGGTAGACATAGGGAATTAGTATTGCCTTTATATATTTCAGTGGACAGTTATAAAGGTTTTTTTTAGGGTGACACTCATTTTCTATTATCTATATTCCCCTTTCTTTATTTTCTATTTATGGTTTCTAGTGTAGGTTTGAACTATGGCAGTGGTTTGATAATTCCCAAAAATTCTATAAAAATTATTGTGGGTTGCCATTGGTCATTGTAGCCTGTTCTAGAAATTTTGAGGTTTTAAAGTAAAAGGCTATGCTTTAGATAAAAATAGCAAAAGTTGTGTAAAATGGGCCACTTTGCACTACATCTCTTAATTAGAGGTGAGTTCTGTCCTAAGGGTTATTTTTGTTGGTATCTAACAGTAATAATAAATCTTTGTGCCAAAAATCACAAAAAGTTAATTGGTGGTTATTTAGTTGTGATTTTCTAAAGTTTTATGCCAAAAAGGTGCTTATAACTAACTTGTCATTTGAAAAATATCAAACAACAGATTCTGTATTTTTCTTATGTTCATCATAACAAAACATTAATTATCCCAAGGGTTGGGGTGTTCTCTCCTTGGGGTTATTTTTCTAGGGTTTTTCTAAGTTTTCCTTGTTTTCTTAAAATAAAAGGGATTCTACTTATTTTATACTAAACCAGGGTATAATAGATTTTTCTAGTAAACCACATTGAATAAGTATTCTAACAAAAATTAGGGTGCCCTTTGGTTCATTATTTAAGTCATCTTTTCCCATTTTCTTAATCTTAAGCTTATTGTAAAATAAATGGCAAAAATTAACTTAATGGGTTGGACAGAGAGTTTTAGCATTTTTAAACAGGTCAGTAGGTGGATATGAACTTCTCCAAATTTTTCTAACTTTATCTAAATAGTGCAACTATTTTTATCCTTATTATTTAGCTTTTGGGCAAAACAGTAATTAAATCAGAACCCTAAAGTTTTCTGTAGTACATAGGGGTTTTATATTTTTCCTAAGTAGTTTACATTATTTAGAGTCTGACAAAATTGATTTGACCAAATTTGGATGAACTAAACAGAAGTTATGAATTATTAAAGTTTCTGTTCAAATTTAAATTCAGATTTAATAAGGGTTTTCTGGAAAAGCAGTTTACACCGAGGACCCTGGGGTATTTTCAAACTAACTCTCTCAGTTATACCCCCGCGCTACTATTCATTTGAGTCACTGACATTTCACAAAACCCCCCAGACTTCTTTCCTTCTCCCCCGTGGTCCTTCCCTAGGTTTAAACAGTGCCCGCAAGAAAGAAAAGGGTGGCGCGGCTTACCGGCGGTGAGATAGGTCCGGCGAGGGGCAGGGTTGGCTCGGGGAGGCTCTGGCGGTCACAGCGATGTACGGCTCGACGGCTGGGATGGCCGGAATCGCCCGGTCCACGTGCGCAGGCGGGTGTCCTCGTCGGCGGTGGGTGTGCCGGCCAAACCACGGTGATCTAAAGCAATCCAGTGGCACGGTGAGCTTCACGGGGTGATGTAGAGACTGTGTGCACAAAGAATTGGAAAATGGCTCAGTGGATTACCCGGTCCACGCACACCGGCAGGGTTGCGAACTCCGGCGACCCTCAACTGGCCTCTCCGGCGAAGTAGGTTTCGATTCCTTGCTCGGGGAGCTTCATGGGGGTGTACTTAGTCGTCTCCAAGGGTTGGACGGGGCTGGGAAGGGCTGGGCTGGCCGGTCCACGATGGCAGGGGCTCGGGTGGCCGCGGACACGCCGTGCACGGGCAAACGATGGTGAGTTGAGCTCCGGTGAGGTTTGAGCGTGCGCGGAGAAGTGTGGTCGACGCTTGAGTGGGCTTTATAGGCGCGGCGCACACAGGGGACACGGGCGCGGCTCGGCGCGGCGTGGGGTCGGGCGCGGGCGTGCTCTGGTGCGGCAGAGCAGCGTCGAACACGTGGAGCTTTTCTTCTGCCCTTGTTCCACAGCTCACCCAAGTCGCAAACGTGCGAATCTTGGCAAAAATCTGGCGCGAGTCTTTTCCTGGCACCTAGGGCTATCACTCATCTGTGAGACGCCATGGCAGATATGGCCTAGGGAGGGAGATCTTCGGTCGCCAAAACAGGTATGTCACTCTGCCCACCTCGCGACAAAAACCATGCCAAGGCATGTCAAACGTCAGAGTCTCGGGCTCAACTTTTTCCAGTGGGTGCCCTAGGTGGTATGCCACATTTTTGGTATAGAACACAGGTGGTTTTGGTGCCATCTTCAAGGTGAACACGGTTGATTTTTAGTGTAGGTGTAGTTTTTGACTTAGAGAAAATTAGAGAGCTCTAGCTCTCACTCTACTTGGAGATTTGATTTGGGGTTTCTCCAGGGGTCTTTTTGCAATATTACCTCCCTATAATTGTAGGTTAATAAGTTACTTAACTTTGTGTCAAAATTTTTAATCCATGGTTTGCACAAATGCTCATCCTCTTCCCCTTTCAACCATGACTTTGGAAGATGGGGTTCAAGAGGGGTCTAGGGTTTATTCTCCTCTTGTCCAAGGTGGTATGTGCACAAAGCTTGAGTGATGCTCTTAGGTCATTAACATTCTTGATTAACCCATGGCTTCCAAGGTTCTTAGGTTCTTCTCAAGTTCTACCACATGTGATCACAGTTACCAGTGCATAGATGTGCTCTAGCAATGGTAACACCTAAGGTGTTACAGCCCTCCCCCTTAAAGGAATCTCGTCCCGAGATTTCAAGCAGAGTCCTCTAGAGGGGGTGCTATGAAGGTGTGCCGGAGTGTGGTTTCTGCTTTTCTTTGAGTTTCTCTAATTGACTGTTCTTCGAATGTCATCCCCTTTGCAACTTCAGAAAGAAGTCCTTTTTAAGTTAAATCCACAACTTATACTGCCCTTACTATCTAAGTTTTTCTTATAATTGTTTTCAAAGGGCAGGTGGGGGTGGGGTTTTGGGTTACATACCGACTCCTTTGGGCAGAAAGTCGGGGAAGTGTGAACGTAGAAAATCCTCAGTCTCTCATGTAGCTTCTTCTGCTGAATGGTGACTCCATTGAACCTTATACATTCAGATTGACCTTGCCCGTGTTGATCTCTCCTTCTGATCCAATACCTTGATGGGGTACTCCTGATAGGACAAGTCTGGTTCTATCTCAATGTCTGGTTCCGGTAGCACTTCAGTGGGTAGGCGGACACATTTCCGTAGCTGAGATACATGGAACACATTATGAATAGCTGACATGCTGGGTGGCAACTTCACTTGATATGCTACAGGCCCACAAGTCTCCTGGATCTCATAAGGTCCAATGTATCGAGGAGCTAACTTGCCCTTGATCCCGAATCTCTGGACACCCTTGGTGGGTGACACCTTAAGATAAACATGGTCTCCCACTGCAAACTGTAGAGGTTTCCGCCTCTTATCATGATAGCTCTTTTGCCTGGCCTGAGCAGCTTCTAAGTTCTTCTTGATGACTCTGACCTTTTCCTCTGCTTCAAGTACCAAATCTGGCCCGAATATTTCTCTTTCTCCGGCTTGAGACCAATTCAGTGGGGTCCTACACTTTCTCCCATATAAGGCCTCAAAAGGCACCATCTTCAAACTGGACTGGTAGCTGTTATTGTAAGAAAACTCTGCTAAAGAAAGACACTTGTCCCAATCCTTTCCATAGTGTAACACACATGCCCTCAACATGTCTTCCAGAATCTGGTTTACCCTTTCTGTCTGGCCATCTGTTTGGGGATGGTATGCTGAGCTTCGTATGACATGGGTCCCAAGTGATTCTTGCAATTGTTCCCAAAATCGTGCCACAAATGGTGCTCCTCTGTCTGACACTATAGTCCTGGGTATCCCATGCAAACGAACTATCTGGTCAATGTAGATTTCCGCATACTTCTCCGTCCTATGGGTGGTATGTACTGGCAAGAAATGAGCGGTCTTGGTCAATCTGTCCACAATAACCCAAATTGAATCATGGTGCCTGGAAGTATTGGGCAATCCCACGATAAAGTCCATGCAAATGTCCTCCCATTTCCAAGATGGTACGGGGAGGGGTTGCAAAGGGCCTGCTGTCTTCAAATGACTGGCTTTGATCCTTTGGCAGGTGTCACACTCGGATATGTACTTGGCAATTTCCCTCTTCATTCTGGTCCACCAATACAAGGATCTGAGATCATGATACATCTTGTTGCTACCAGGGTGCATGGAGAATTTTGAAAGGTGAGCTTCATCCAATATCTTCTTTCTGAGCTCAGGGTCTTTGGGAACAATCAATCGATCTCCAAACCATAAAATTCCCTTACTGTCCTTGACGGAAGCACTTGTATTTTTCTGCCTTCTGCTTGAGCATGTCTTTGATAACCTGAACACCTTTATCCCCAATCTGCGCCTGGACTATTTGCTCTTGCAATGTGGGCTCCACCAAGATATAACTTAATTCACCGGAAGGAATAACTTCAGGTTCAGCTTACACAACTCATCACACAGGGTGGTAACTCTTGCATCCATGCTCATACAGTTACACTGGGCCTTTCTGCTCAAGGCATCTGCCACAACATTGGCCTTGCCTGGATGGTAATGCACCTCCAAGTCGTAATCCTTGATTAGTTCTAACCATCTCCTCTGCCGCATGTTCAGATCTGCCTGAGTGAAGATATATTTGAGACTCTTGTGATCAGTGTAGATGTTACAGTGAGCTCCCATCAAATAGTGTCTCCAAATCTTAAGAGCATGAACCACAGCTGCCAACTCCAGGTCATGTGTAGGGTAATTCTGCTCATGGGGTCTGAGTGTTCGGGAAGCATAAGCAATCACTCTGTTATCTTGCATCAAGACACAACCCAATCCAGTACCGGAAGCATCACAATAAACTTCAAATGGCTTGGTGTTATCAGGTTGAGCCAGCACTGGGGCTGTTGTCAAATGCTGCCTCAAAGTATGAAAGGCATCTTCGCACTTCTGGTTCCAATCATATTTGGCTCCCTTCTTCAATAACTCAGTCATTGGCTTGGCAATTATGGAGAAGTCCGGAATAAATCGTCGATAATACCCCGCCAATCCCAGAAAACTCCGAATTTGCCTCACTGTGGTTGGGGGTTTCCAATTCATCACCTCTTGTACTTTCTCAGGATCAACTGATATCCCTTCCTGAGAAATTGTGTGACCCAAGAATTTAATCTCCTTCAGCCAAAATTCACATTTAGACAACTTGGCATACAACCGATGGTCACGCAGTCTCTGAAGTACAGTATGCAAATGTTTAGTGTGCTCGGCTTCATCCTTGGAATAGACCAGGATATCATCGATGAAAACGACCACGAACTTGTCCAACTCTGGCATGAATATCGAGTTCATCAGGTACATAAAATAAGCCGGGGCATTGGTCAGCCCAAAAGACATCACCAAAAACTCATAAAGCCCATATCTGGTGGAGAAGGCCGTCTTTGGAATATCACTGGCACGAATCTTGATTTGATGGTAGCCCGAGCGAAGGTCTATCTTGGAGAATACTTTGGCTCCCACCAACTGATCAAACAGAACATTGATGCGAGGTAGCGGGTATTTGTTCTTGATAGTCACCGCATTGAGAGGGCGGTAGTCAACACACATTCTCAAACTCTCATCCTTTTTCTTCACAAATAATGCAGGACATCCCCAAGGTGAAGTACTTGGGCGAATGAACCCCTTGTCCAACAATTCTTGTAGTTGCTTCTTCAGTTCTGCCAGTTCCGTGGGAGGCATCCTATAGGGTCTCTTGGAGATAGGAGCAGTCCCGGGTTGCAATTCAATTGCAAACTCAATGTCTCTGTCAGGTGGCATTCCTAGGCAACTCATCCGGAAAAACATCTGGCACCTTCTACACCTAGCACTACACCGCGCACAGGGACGACCAAGCCAGCGGCGCCCCCTGCCAAAGGCGCCGCTTCTTCCACAGGACGTACACGGGATATTCAGTGCCATCGTTGCAGAGGTTTTGGGCACATGATTCGGGACTGACCAAACAAGCGTACCTTGCTTATACGTGACAATGGTGAGTACTCTTCAGCCAGTGATTCTGAGGAAACTAGTCATGCTATGATTGCCACTAACCATGCAGAAAATGAGGAAGTCCACGTTGATCCCATTGACGCCGATAGGTATGAGAGTCTTGTTGTGCAGCGTGTTCTCAGCACACAGGTTGCCCAGGCCGAAAAAATCAGCGACACACTCTATTCCATACCAAGGGCATTGTGCACGAACGGTCGATTCGCATCATCATCGATAGTGGCACTTGCAACAATTTGGCAAGTACAGCGTTGGTAGAGAAATTATCCTTGCCCACTCGCACACACCCACATCCATATCACATTCAATGGCTTAATGATGGTGGTAAAATAAAGGTAACACGTTCGGTACGTGTCCCCTTTTCGCTGGGTTCTTATTCTGATTATGCTGATTGCGATGTTATTTCTATGGAAGCATGCTCTTTGTTATTGGGTCGACCTTGGCAATATGATACTGATAGTTTACATCATGGTCGTTCAAATCATAATTCTTTCATGTTTAAAGGCCAGAAAATAATTATACATCTAATGACCCCTGACCAAATTTTGAAAGATGATCTTACTAGGGCTGCTAAAACTGCACAACAAGTCAAATCGACATCAGCTGCACCTATTAAATCTGAAATCAAGTTGCACTCTCCTGTTTTACTTGCTACACGTGCTAATTTTGATGATCTCCATGAAGCTCATATGCCCTGTTATGCACTTGTATGCTCGCGCATGCTTGTTCCCCTTGATGCTGCACCGTCTTTGGATATACCCCCTGCTGTTGTTAACCTTTTGCAGGAGTATGCTGATGTTTATCCTACGGACTTACCACCGGGTCTTCCTCCCCTCCGTGGCATTGAGCATCAGATCGATCTCATCCCCGGCGCTTCTCTTCCGAAACCGCGCCCCGTACCGTACAAATCCAGATGAGACGAAGGAGATCCAGCGCCAGGTGCAGACGCTGCTTGATAAAGGTTACATTCGTGAGTCTCTTAGCCCTTGCTCGATTCCTGTCTTACTCGTTCCAAAGAAAGATGGGTCATGGCGTATGTGCGTAGATTGTCGTGCTATTAATAACATCACAGTTCGTTATCGATATCCTATTCCACGCCTTGATGATATGTTAGATGAGCTTAGTGTTGCCGTTATTTTCTCTATGGTTGATTTGCGTAGCGGTTACCATCAGATTAGAATGAAACTCGGTGATGAATGGAAAACGGCTTTTAAAACAAAATTTGGTTTATATGAATGGTTGGTTATGCCATTTGGATTGACTAATGCTCCCAGCACCTTTATGCGTTTAATGAACAAAGTTCTACGGGCCTTCATAGGTTTGTTTGTTGTTGTTTATTTTGATGATATCCTTATTTACAGCAAGTCTATAGAGGAGCATTTAGAACATTTGCGTGCTGTTTTTGATGCTTTGCGTGCTGCTCGCTTGTTTGGTAACATGGAAAAGTGCACATTTTGCACGCAACGTGTCTCGTTTCTTGGTTATGTGGTTACTCCGCAGGGCATTGAGGTGGATAGCAGCAAGATTGCTGCCATTCGGGAGTGGCCTACACCGACGACGGTCACATAAATTCGGAGCTTTCTTGGACTTGCCGGTTTCTACCGCAGATTTGTTCGTGATTTTAGCTCCATTGCAGCGCCTCTACATGAGCTTACAAAGAAAGATGTGCCGTTTGCTTGGAGTGATTCGCAGGAGGTAGCGTTCAGCACTTTGAAAGATAAGTTAACCCAAGCTCCCCTCTTGCAATTGTCTGATTTTAATAAAGATTTTGAGCTTGAATGCGATGCTAGCGGTATTGGGCTAGGTGCTGTTTTGTTACAAGAAGGAAAACCAATTGCTTATTTTAGTGAAAAATTAAGCGGTGCTAGTCTGAAATATTCTACTTATGATAAGGAGCTTTACGCTTTAGTGCGCACTTTGCATACATGGCAGCAATATCTTTAGCATCGTGAGTTCATAATTCATTCTGATCATGAGGCTTTAAAACATATTCGTACCCAAACAAATCTGAACCATCGTCATGCTAAATGGGTCGAATTCATTGAGTCCTTTCCTTACATTATTAAACACAAGAACGGGAAGGACAATGTTATTGCTGATGCTTTGTCTCGTCGCTATACCATGCTGTCACAATTAGATTTTAAAATCTTTGGTTTGGACACTATGAAGGATCAATATGTTGACGATGCTGATTTTAAAGATGCTTTCAGCCATTGTATTAATGGAATACCATGGGGCAAATTTCACATACAGGATGGGTTCCTGTTTCGCGCTAAGCAAGCCGTGTGTTCCAGCTAGCTCGGTTCGTCTTTTGTTGTTACAGGAAGCGCATGGAGGCGGTCTCATGGGGCATTTTGGCGTCTACAAAACGCATGAGGTGTTGGCTGCCCACTTCTTTTGGCCTCGGATGCGCGCTGATGTTGAGCGCCTTGTTGCACGCTGCACTACTTGTCAGAAAGCTAAGTCACGGTTGAACAACCATGGTTTGTATATGCCTTTGCCTGTCCCTTCTTCTCCTTGGCTTGATATTTCTATGGACTTTGTTTTGGGCTTGCCTAGAACTAAGAAGGGGAGGGATAGTATTTTTGTGGTTGTTGATAGATTCTCTAAAATGGCTCACTTTATACCTTGTCATAAAACTGATGATGCTAGCATTGTTGCTGAATTGTTCTTTAGAGAAATTATTCGTTTACATGGTATTCCAAAAACAATAGTCTCTGATCACGATGCTAAGTTTCTAAGCCATTTTGGAGATCTCTTTGGAATAAATTGGGAACTAAATTGTTGTTTAGCACTACTTGTCACCCTCAGACTGATGGACAAACTGAGGTAGTAAATAGAACTTTATCTACCATGCTTAGGGCTGTTTTAGACAAGAATTTGAGACGTTGGGAGGATTGCTTGCCTCATGTTGAATTTGCTTACAATCATGCCACACATTCTTCTACAAAGATGTGCCCTTTCCAGATTATTTATGGTTACATCCCTAGGGCACCTATTGATTTGATTTCACTTAATGCTGCGAACACCCCACATGTAGATGTTGCTACACATGTTGAACAAATGATTACCATACATGAACAAACGAAATAGAACATTGCTGCTACTAATGCAAAAAATTAGGTTGCTGGTAGTAAAGGAAGAAAACATGTTACTTTTGAGCCAGGTGATATGGTTTGGTTGCACTTGAGAAAGGATCGGTTTCCTACTTTGCGCCGTTCTAAATTAATGCCTCGTGCTGCTGGTCCTTTTAAGGTGCTAACAAAGATTAATGATAATGCTTATATCCTTGACCTGCCTGCGGAATTTGGTGTTTCCACTAGTTTTAATGTTGCAGATTTGAAACCATATATGGCCGAGGATGAGGAGTTCTCGTCGAGGACGACTTCACTTCAAGAAGGAGAGGATGATGAGGACATCACTATGAGTACGACTACACCAGCATCACCTCCACATCAAGTGCCACTTCCTTCATTAGCTGGGCCAATCACTCGGGCCCGTGCCAGAGATCTTAACTTCGTCATGCTACTGAAGAATGATGGGCCCAGAAGAATAGACGACCAGCCCAACTGCGGCCCATAGTGGACGACCTAGGGTTGGCCGCCCCTAGGGGCTGCGCCCCCTCTCTATTTATCCAGGAGCTGCGCCTCCTTTGTTCTGTGAGTTTTGTTTTATGTTAGCTTTAGCTACTCTCGAACACACGCAAATCTGCGCTGTCTTCGTGTATTCAGAACTCCACCCTCGAGTAATAGATTAGATTGCTCGCATCTTTTTCTTGTTCGTTCTTCGATTGCGCACAGGAAACGATCTTCGTGATCAGGCCGATCTCGCATCAGCAAGGTCGGTAACCACAGGGAGTTGGTTCAGCGATTGCATTGGCGTCTCGGGCTTGCTCGTCGTAGTCGGATCGCAAGGGTCATCTTCCGCCAAATCGGAATTATCTCTACTCGCCGAAAGATCGGGCACCTCAGCTATATCACCCTCCGCACTGTGCCTAGCCTTTCTGAGCCAGCCCGCATCTCCGGCGACCTCCCTGCGACCCGCCTCCTCCTCCGAAGACCGACCGCCATGGCCAGCCATTCCCGTAAGCCCCCAACCTCGCCCGAGCCTTTGGACAGCTTCCCCGAGAGGCCGTGAAGCCTTTCCAAGCTCGAGCCAAGGCCCTGCTCCGCCGGAGCAGTGATATCATCCTCCCCAGACTTCGGTCGCCCGCCGCCGCACGTGGACCAGGCTACAAGTTGAGCCATTCACAAATTCCTTGCACCCACGACCTCACTGACCTTCTGTGAAGCTCCCTGACTCACTGGATCGAACTATACCGCCGTGTTCAGGCCATGCTTCTCGCCACCGACAAGTTCGCTTGCCTGCTCACGAGGCCAGACCAGCTCTAGCCACCACAGGCTACAAGCCGACCATCGACATGATCTCGTGACATCCCCAACGTCGCCGACCACCCCATCAGAACTTCATCGTCACCGGTAAGCCGCACCGCGACGTTTTCCCTTTCTGTTACTGTTCCGATGAACTAAGGACCGCGGGTTAGATGCTAGAAAATGCCAGGGGGTTAAGTGCTAAGCCACAGAATCAGTTGAATAGTAGACCGAGGACTCGTTTGTAAGGAAAGAAGAAAGTTTTAACCAGGACCCGAGTGCAAAGAAGCTTTTCTTTTCCTTTCGAATTTATAAGTTATTTTAAATCTGCAGCAAACTTGATAAATACATAACTTGAAGAGTATTCATCCAAATTTGGTCAAATCAATTTTGCTAGACTCAGTAAAATATGAACAATCAAACAAAAATAGTAAACCCCATGTTTCCTATACTATTCCCTAGAGTTTTGAAATAAATTAGAAAATTGCCCAAAACTTAATAATGAAGAGAAAAATAGAAATGCTTTTAGACTAGGCTTGAGAAGATTTATGGAGATACATGTCTAGTAGTTACACTATTTAAAAATGTTAAGTACCCCAGTATCCAAGCTTAAACAAATTTTTATCCCTTAGAATATGTTTTGACCCAAAACTTGGAAAAATAGAAACCAGAGATCAATGTTATTTTCCTAGCATGATTAGGTGATAGAGTTCATGGGAAAAATATATGGAACCCTAGTCCAGTAATGATGTAGAATTTATGATTTTATTTAGGTATTAAGTATTTAAGAAATATAATGATTAAAAATATGAGGGCATATTCAAAGGTGATAAGAAACATTTAGTAGACTCTTGACCACTATTGTACAACTGTAATAATGGTAACCACCCCAAAATATCACAGTAAATAGGTTAAACAAATAAAACTAGGATTTTGCAAATACTTCAAAAAAATCAAAAGAAAGACTAAAATTGGGAAACAGTGAGCAACCCCATTTTTTCCTAAGTACTTATGATGTGTACTACAAGTGAAAAATAAAAAACTAAGGTGAAAATAAAGTGGAATACACCCCACCCCCCTGCCCCATGAGAAAGATCATATATTCTAAGAAATCATACAACCCATCCCTTATAAGTAAAAATAACCAACTTTAGGAATGATTGCTCTTGCACAAAGAAGAAATTAGAAAAATTGGAAAATCTGTTGTTTGACATTTTTCAAATAGAGTGGTAGTAGAAAGCACCACTAAGCCCCCAAACTTTAGAAAATCACCATTAATTAACCATTAGGTATCTTTGGCTAAAATTTGGCATAAAATCATGTTAATACACCTAGATACCAGCAAAAATACCCCTTAGGGTAGAATTCACTCCTAGATAAGAGTTGTAGTTCAAAGTAAACCCTCTGTCCTAGGTTTTAATATTTTTGCACAGAGAAAACCACTCTCATTTTAGGCCTCAACTTTTGAGACAAACTTATGTGAGCCAGCGGGAAGCCACTTTAATTTTTTTTAGGATTTTTTGGAAATTTTTAAATCAAGGTTGAAGTTCAAATCCACTCTAAAAATATAAATAGAAAAGGGAAAAAGGGAGGATTTGGAGAAGTGATAAATCTTACCCATAATAACTTCAGCAAAAACCTTCTTAAGTCTTCACTAAGTCATCAAAGGTTAGTCAAGTACTAAGTTAATCCAACCTCCTAGTCCTTGGCCACACCTGGTTCTAATCACTAAGTATACTACTAAAGCCTTCAGTAGTAAGACTAAGCTCTGTCTTGCTAAATTAGTTACTTCACCTTGCATCATAGTTACTAAATTGCATATCATAGCATACATGTATCTTATTCATTGCATTTATTAGATTGCAACCTCGCTGATGGAGAGTACGTGCTCAACCCCGAGCAAGGAGTTGCCCAAGAGGAAGTCCAGGAGCCAGCTCCAGAGCCTACCACCGAGGACCTCCCTACAACCCCAGCTTTTGAAGGCAAGCCCCAGTTTTATGCATAACCGTTTATATATGCTATTTTACTACACTTAATGTTTGTATGTTTGTAATGTGCACTTAAGTGTAGGAGTTGGTTGAAACCCTAGATGCATGAACTCAGGATTCCTTTTTGAGATGGATTATAGTATGCTAGGTCGAGTAGCTGCTTTGCTAATTAGGGATCTCGGTAGAAGTCGAGTGATTTTTCTAGCACTCGCGCAAGGTCAGGAATTGATTGTATTATCTTGATAATAGGATCTATGATGGTCTATGGACTTGGATCTAGGGTGGATGCCTTGTCTATGAGATAGAAATGGAATTAAGGATTAATGTGCGGATACCTGAGTTAAGTGTTTGAAAGTACTAAACACATGTCAGAAAATATGGTAACCGGTAAGCCTAGTACCTGAGTGAAGCCGCGGCGGACTTTCCCCCTCACTTGTCCTGAGACAAGGTCTCCCATGCTAGTTATTGTGACGGAAACTCCCAAGTCATTAGGCCCACCTACAGTTGTCCTTGTCCAGCGGACCTCGGACAACCCTGTAGATGCTTCTAATCACTCGACAAGTTCGGTATCTGTATCCTTTGCCTTTCCCAAGAGCGTTTTACCCGTCATGCAGATATTACAAAACATCGGAGGAACGAATAAGCGGAAGCAATTACAGTAACTTAATGTACATTCATTAAAATATAGAAAGAGTGTTATTATTACATTACCAGGATATAAGAGGGCTTAAGTAATATTATCACAACCATGGGAGGCAAAAACCCCTCCCGCATAAAAGTATACTATTTTTAAAAGGAGGACAACATCCTCCCGAGGCTTCACCCTTGAGATTCTTCTTTTGGCACCACCTTAGAGCAAAAGCAACAAAAGTTTGCTGCTTCCTCACCTACAACAACATGGGTTTGAAAACCCTGAGTATGAAGTGTACTTTCGCAGGTCTTACCCGTCAAAACAAAAGACTCTCAAGGATATGCTGGCGTGAGGGAATCAAGGTAAGGCTTAATCAAGAATCAAGACTCTGTTTGCAAAAATGCTTACTAATAGTGGATCCTTAAAAATCCAGTTTTATTAGCAAGTTAAGTCATTACCTGTCACTAGAGTTCTTTCTACCCTAGATCAAGCGCTCAGCCTATACTAGCCATCTTTTATCATCCCTTTAAGTTCACTGGAATGCTATGTGTAGGTCAGTGACCAAGTCTTTATGTCCGAGAAGTAACGGCGATCCGAATCGATTAACACCCAGCTGGGGATCTCCAATCACACGACATATGTAGCACTTAACCCTTGCATATGTCAACTCGCCACTGGGGTTCTTAAGACTAGATCAGGTTCACGCCAACCGAGAGCACAGATACACCACCGTCCAGCCTCTTGCCACGGAGGGTACACACTACTCTCGCCATCTCTCCACTCCCATTGCGTGTTGTCTTATTCTAGTATTAGTCTGCCCGAGGCAAAGCTTACCCATGACGAGGCATGTGACTAGTTAAAAGGTCCTCAATCATCAAGCCTACATCGAGACGGTCCTTAATCAACTCAGACGGAGACACTACACCAAGAATCTCTTCTCGTGCAAGTCACCCGCTCGGTCTCAGCTTTATCATTTCAAACCCAAAGTTTGGTACCTGTAAGAGGTACATCTTTTCCGATGTTGAACCCATCACGGTCATGATGGATCCACCATCAAGTTTTATCTTTGAAAACATCCCATCCCACTTGAAGCATCATATTTTGTCAAAACAAAACATTTTGTTTTGTAGAGCAAGACTAAGCATCGGAAAAATCTTTTCATAAAACAGGTGATCAAGGAAAAGTAATCAATTTTCCAAGGAAGGAAATGCATCAATTGTTTAGCACACAACTCCTATCACCTAATGCATCAAGCAAGTGAGAAAGATTTTAAAATAGCAAGGAGGTGGCACATGCACCGGGGCTTGCCTTGAGTTATAGGAGAGTCGGGTTCTCCTCCACAAATATCAAAATATAAGCAGTTCCCGGCAGGTGGGTCTTCAGGAGGTGGTGGTGCAACTCCTTCTTCTTCAACCACTACTTCTTCCTCGTTCTCTAGATATAATCATATAGAACCATGAATGCTCATGTAATGCTTATGAAAATGCAGTAATTGAAAGGGAAATGTGCCCTTGAGCCATTTCTAAGTATTTTGGTGATTGAGTGCCAACACAAGTGCTTAAGTGTTAATCTATGCCAATTGATGGACAAAGTGCAAATCAAGAGTAAAGGTATGTTTCTAAGACTTGGTACATTGTTTTGGAGACTAATGTATTGTGTCTAAGTGCTAGAAACAGGAAAAGACCAATTTGGAAAAGTCTTGGCTAAGCAGCCAAGACTCTGCACAGTTTGGGTGCACCGGACTGTCTAGTGGTGCACCGGACAGTGTCCGGTGGTGCACCGGAGAGTGTCCGGTGCGCCAGGCTGGCGACTGTCAACTGGCTGCTCTCGGGAGGCGATCAACGGCGTACGACTATAAATCACCAGACTGTCCGGTGGTGCACCGGACTGTCCGGTGAGCCATTCACAGGCGAAGTCGTCGCTCTCGGGAAGCGATTAACGGCGTACGACTATAATTCACCGGACTGTCCGGTGAGCCAATGGTCAGCCAGCCAACGGTTCGGCCGAGGATTCCGCGCGTGACGCGTGGCCGAGCCAACGGTCACAAGGGGGCACCGGACTGTTCTTGATCTTCAACGGTCGGCTGCGCCACAGAAGGAAAGAAATCCGCACCGGACAGTGTCCGGTGGTGCACCGGACTGTCCGGTGCGCCAGGCGACAGAAGGCAAGAATTGCCTTCCTGGAATGCTCTCAACGGCTCCTAGCTGCCTTGGGGCTATAAAAGGGGGCCCTAGGCGCATGGAGGAGGAGACCAAGTATTCTCTAAGCATTCCTAAGCACCAAGACTTCAATTCCGCGCATTCGATTCTTTGTGATAGCAACTAGAGCTCCGTTTGAGTAGAGAAATTGTTGAGTTGTGTTGAGAGCTCGTGTTGTGACTTGTGTGCGTGTGTTGCTCTGATTTTGTGTCTTGTGTGCGTTGCTCATCCCATCCTTACTTCCGTGCTTCTTTGTGAACATCTTTGTAAGGGCGAAGAGACTCCAAGTTGTGGAGATTCCTCGCAAGCGGGATATAGTAAAGTGAAAGCAAAACACCGTGGTATTCAAGTGGGTCTTTGGACCGCTTGAGAGGGGTTGAGTGCAACCCTCGTCCGTTGGGACGCCACAACGTGGAGTAGGCAAGTATTGGACTTGGCCGAACCACGGGATAAACCACTGTGCCATCTCTGTGTTGATCTCTTTGTGGTTATTGTGTTTTGCTAAGACTCCTCTCTAGCCACTTGGCCTTATTGTGCTAACATTTAATCAAGTTTTTGTGGCACTAAGTTTCAAGTTTTACTAGGATCACCTATTCACCCCCCTCTAGGTGCTTGTATGCACCCCGACACCCGTTTTCGGAATGGGTGATATGAGGCAACCAAATTGCGCGAAACCACCCCAAACATGAGTTTTGGACCTAAAGTAGTGGATTGGGCATGTTCGTTGCGAAAAACGAAGAAATGGTTCCGGTGGCAAAAACTCATGCTTGTATGCACCCCACACCCGTTTTTGGAATGGGTGATGTGCGGCAACGAAATTGCGCGAAACCACCCCAAACATGAGTTTTAGACCTAAAGTAGTGGATTGGGCATCTTCGTTGCGAAAAACAAAGGAATGGTTCCGGTGGCAAAAACTCCTGCTTTGTATGCACCCTGACACCCGTTTTCGGAATGAGTGACGAGCGGCAACGAAATTGCGTGAAACCACCCCAAACATGAGTATTGGACCTAAAGTAGTGGATTGGGCATGTTCGTTGCGAAAAACGAAGAAATGGTTTCGGTGGCAAAAACTCGTGCATGTATGCACCCCGACACCCATTTCCGAAATGGGTGATGTGTGGGAACGAAATTGCACGAAACCACCCCAAACATGAGTTTTGGACCTAAAGTATTGGATTGGGCATGTTCGTTCCGAAAAAAGAAGAAATGGTTCCGGTGGCAAAAACTCGTGCATGTATGCACCCCGACACCCATTTCCGAAATGGGTGATGTGCGGCAACGAAATTGCATGAAACCACCCCAAACATGAGTTTTGGACCTAAAGTAGTGGATTGGGCATGTTCGTTCTGAAAAACGAAGAAATGGTTTTGGTGGCAAAAACTCGTGCTTGTATGCACCCCGACACCCGTTTTTGGAATGGATGACTTGCGGCAACGAAATTGCGCGAAACCACCCCAAACATGAGTTTTGGACCTAAAGTAGTGGATTGGGCATGTTCGTTGTGAAAAACGAAGAAATGGTTCCTGTGGCAAAAACTCGTGCTTTGTATGCACCCCGACACCCATTTTCGGAATGGGTGACGTGCGGCAACGAAATTGCGCGAAACCACCCCAAACGTGAGTGTTGGACCTAAAGTAGTGGATTGGGCATGTTCGTTGCGGAACACGAAGAAATGGTTCTGGTGGCAAAAACTCGTGCTTGTATGCACTCCACACCCATTTTCGGAATGGGTGACGTGCGGCAACCAAATTGCGCGAAACCACCCCAAACATGAATTTTGGACCTAAAGTAGTGGATTGGGCATGTTCGTTGTGAAAAACGAAGAAATGGTTCCTGTGGAAAAAACTCGTGCTTTTTATGCACCCCGACACCTATTTTCGGAATGGGTGACGTGCGGCAACGAAATTGCGCGAAACCAGCCCAAACATGAGTTTTGGACCTAAAGTGGTGGATTGGGCATGTTCGTTGCGAAAAACAAAGAAATGGTTCCGGTGGCAAAAACTCGTGCTTTGTATGCACCCTAACACCCGTTTTCGGAATGAATGACGAGCGGCAACGAAATTGCGTGAAACCACCCCAAACATGAGTATTGGACCTAAAGTAGTGGATTGGGCATGTTCGTTGCGAAAAACGAAGAAATGGTTCCGGTGGCAAAAACTCGTGCATGTATGCACCCCGACACCCATTTCCGAAATGGGTGATGTGCGGCAACGAAATTGCACGAAACCACCCCAAACATGAGTTTTGGACCTAAAGTAGTGGATTGGGCATGTTCGTTCCGAAAAACGAAGAAATGATTTTGGTGGCAAAAACTCGTGCTTGTATGCACCCCGACACCTGTTTTCGGAATGGGTGATATGAGGCAACGAAATTGTGCGAAACCTAGCCCAAACATGAGTTTTGGACCTAAAGTGGTGGATTGGGCATGTTCGTTGCGAAAAACGAAGAAATGGTTCCGGTGGCAAAAACTCGTGCTTTGTATGCACCCCGACACCCGTTTTTGGAATGGATGACTTGCTGGCAACGAAATTGTGCGAAACCACCCCAAACAGTTTTGGACCTAAAGTAGTGGATTAGGCATGTTTGTTGTGAAAAACGAAGAAATGGTTCCTGTGGCAAAAACTCGTGCTTTGTATGCACCCCGACACCCGTTTTCGGAATGGGTGACGTGCGGCAACGAAATTGTGCGAAACCACCCCAAACGTGAGCTGTTGGACCTAAAGTAGTGGATTGGGCATGTTCGTTGCTGGAACATGAAGAAATGGTTCTGGTGGCAAAAACTCGTGCTTGTATGCACCCCACACCCATTTTCGGAATGGGTGACATGCGGCAACCAAATTGCACGAAACCACCCCAAACATGAGTTTTGGACCTAAAGTAGTGGATTGGGCGTGTTCGTTCGCGGAAAACGAAGAAATGGTTCTGGTGGCAAAAACTCGTGCTTGTATGCACCCCACACCCGTTTTCGGAATGGGTGACGTGCGGCAACCATATTGCGCGAAACCACCCCAAACATGAGTTTTGGACCTAAAGTAGTAGGATTGGGCATGTTCGTTGCGAAAACAAAGAAATGGTTCCGGTGGCAAAAACTCGTGCTTGTATGCACCCCACACCCGTTTTTGGAATGGGTGATGTGCGGCAACGAAATTGCGCGAAACCACCCCAAACATGAGTTTTAGACCTAAAGTAGTGGATTGGGCATCTTCGTTGCGAAAAACAAAGTTATGGTTCCGGTGGCAAAAACTCCTCCTTTGTATGCACCCTGACACCCGTTTTCGGAATGAGTGACGAGCGGCAACGAAATTGCGTGAAACCACCCCAAACATGAGTATTGGACCTAAAGTAGTGGATTGGGCATGTTCGTTGCGAAAAACGAAGAAATGGTTTCGGTGGCAAAAACTCGTGCATGTATGCACCCCGACACCCATTTCCGAAATGGGTGATGTGTGGGAACGAAATTGCACGAAACCACCCCAAACATGAGTTTTGGACCTAAAGTATTGGATTGGGCATGTTCGTTCCTGAAAAAAGAAGAAATGGTTCCGATGGCAAAAACTCGTGCATGTATGCACCCCGACACCCATTTCCGAAATGGGTGATGTGCGGCAACGAAATTGCACGAAACCACCCCAAACATGAGTTTTGGACCTAAAGTAGTGGATTGGGCATGCTCGTTCCGAAAAACGAAGAAATGGTTTTGGTGGCAAAAACTCGTGCTTGTATGCACCCCACGACACCCGTTTTCGGAATGGGTGATATGAGGCAACGAAATTGTGCGAAAACAGCCCAAACATGAGTTTTGGACCTAAAGTGGTGGATTGGGCATGTTCGTTGTGAAAAACGAAGAAATGGTTCCGGTGGCAAAAACTCGTGCTTTGTGTGAACCCCGACACCCGTTTTTGGAATGGATGACTTGCGGCAACGAAATTGCGCGAAACCACCCCAAACATGAGTTTTGGACCTAAAGTAGTGGATTGGGCACGTTCGATGTGAAAAACGAAGAAATGGTTCCTATGGCAAAAACTCGTGCTTTGTATGCACCCCGACACCCGTTTTCGGAATGGGTGACGTGCGTCAACGAAATTGTGCGAAACCACCCCAAACGTGAGTGTTGGACCTAAAGTAGTGGATTGGGCATGTTCGTTGCGGAACACGAAGAAATGGTTCTGGTGGCAAAAACTCGTGCTTGTATGCACCCCACACCCATTTTCGGAATGGGTGACGTGCGGCAACCAAATTGCACGAAACCACACCAAACATGAGTTTTGTGATGAGGACATCAACACCAACACGAGCACATCTACACCAGCAGCACCTTCTCTAGCCCAGGCACCATCTTCCCCAGTCCAGGCGCCACCCCTTCCACCTGGGCCAGTGACTCGGGCCCGTGCAAGAGAATTGAACTACATCATGCTGTTAAAGAACGAAGGCCCGGAAGAATAGACGACCAGCCCAACTGCGGCCCATAATGGACGACCTAGGGTTGGCCGCCCCTAGGGGCTGCGCCCCCTCTCTATTTATCCAGGATCTGCGCCTCCTTTATTTTCGAGTTTTGTTTTACGTTAGACTTAGCTACTCTCGAACACGCGCAAATCTGCGCTGTCTTCGTGTATTCAGAACTCCACCCTCGAGTAATAGATTAGATTGCTCGCATCTTTTTCTTGTTCGTTCTTCGATTGCGCACAGGAAACGATCTTCGTGATTCAGGCCGATCTCGCATCAGCAAGGTCGGTAACCACAGGGAGTTGGTTCAGCGATTGCATTGGCGCCTCGGGCTTGCTCGTCGTAGTCGGATCGCAAGGGTCATCTTCCGCCAAATCGGAATTATCTCCTCTCGCCGAAAGATCGGGCACCTCAGCTACATCAATTGGTATCAGATTTCCAGGTTGATCGGTGAGTTTATCGAGTGTTTTTTTTCCTACAGTCCATAAAACCACATAAAAATTCAGGTTAGACCTTATCCCAGCACCCTTTTGAGCCTCGCACTTTCTTTCAATAATCTGCATTGTTGAATTTGTGTGCTTTCACGTCATTTGTTGCTGGTTGCATTGTGTTCTTCCACCATTCAAACCCTAGCGCCGCCACCATCTCCCGTTTGATCACGCCACAAACCGAGTCAACATCGTTTCCTTGTTTTTCTCCTTCGGTTACGTCAAAAAAAAAAACAAAAAAAAAACAAACCGAGTCAACGGCCGTTTCCTTGTTTTTCTCCTTCGGTTACGAAAAAAAAACAGAAAAAAAACAAACCGAGTCAACATTGTTTCCTTGTTTTTCTCCTTCGGTTACGTAAAAAAAAACAGAAATAAAAACAACGAAGGAGAAAGGATACGGTTGTTTCATCCCGGTCGTTTTAAAACATAACTTGAGGTACCTTCCTTAAACCGGGCATAACTTTTCGCTCGGGTGTCCAAAAAATCTGAAATTTTTACAGGAGCTAGTTGACGCCATTCTGAGGCCGGCCAAACTCACCTACGGTCTGTTTGGGCTTCGACAAAATTGTCAAAAAAATTCAGGAAAATAAAGAAAAAAATTCATCAAAGTTCTCGCACGCTTTTCAGAGAACTTCCTGATTTTCTGTAGACCACATCTGAACTCTGTTTTAGGTGAAACTTCGTGTAGCTCCTATTTTGTTGCTTCTTGTGCTGAGAAAAATATCAAAAAAAATCATACAAAAAAGAAAAACAAAATCACTTGTGATTCCTACTAGTGGCCTCGCTAGTACAATATTTACGGTACTACCATTCTGCTAGTTCCATCCGTCCTTTGCACTTGTGGCCAGCAATATAGTTTCGTGTTTTGCACTATAATTCAACTTTGCATTATTGTTTGGTCGTGCTAATCCTTGACTTGAGTGCACCCTACCAGAACTCCACATATTTCTACGACGAGAAGGTTTCTGTTTCTCCAGGCAATCTCTCATCCAATCTTTCACCGGTTCCACCTGTTGGTTGCAGTTCACCACTGTGGCTTGGTAAGAACGGATAAGAATTTGATAACAGCACTAGTGTGAGCGCCTTGTGAGCAGTACACCCCTGTTTTTGTCGTTGGTTTTTTTTTGGTGTTTTGGTGTTTGCGCTAACTATGACAGGAGCACATGACACGGTGGATGCCCAGTTGCTGGAAGTAAGGGGACAAGTTGATGGACTTGCTGATGACATTAGGACGATGCATGAACGGCTTGATTCAATGGTCACTTCGACGACCGAGCGTTTCAACCAGCTTGACCTTGCTCAAACGGCGACTCGCACCACACTCGACACCATCCTGGCACGCCTTGATGCCTTGACCACAAAGATGGAGCAGGACTACGGCGGTGACACTGAGTGGGACGATGGAGATCGCCGTGGTCGTGCACGCCGTGTGGTTCGTCATCCCCCTAATGACTTATTTTCTAAGATTAAATTTAAAATTCCACCTTTTAATGGCAAATATGATCCTGCTGCATATCTTGATTGGGAGTTAGAGGTTGAACAAAAATTTTCATGCCATGATATTGCTGCACATTCTCAGGTTAAAGCTGCTATTAGTGAATTTACTGATTTTGCTTTAATTTGGTGGCGTGAGTTTAAAATAAAACATCCCACTACCATTCCAACCACTTGGGATCAGTTGAAAGCTGCGATGCGACATCGATTTGTGCCTTCGTATTATGCTCGTGATTTGATTAATAAAATGCAGCGTTTTCAGCAAGGTTCTCAATCTGTTGAGGACTATTTCTAGGAGTTACAAAAAGGTATGATTCGTTGTGGGATATTGGAGGACAACGACGCTGCTATGGCATGTTTTCGTGGTGGTTTAAACCGCGAAATCCAAGATATACTTGATTATAAGGAATATTATGATATGACTACTTTATTTGAATATGCTTGCAAAGCTGAACGTGAAGTGCAGGGACACCGCTCGAAGCCATATTCTAACCCTTTTGCAGGACGAAGCTCGACATCCACCTCAGCACCAGTTCCCCCTGCGCCATCCACGTCCACCACTACTCCACGCGAGAAGACGACCAAACCAGCCAGCACTGCCCCACGCACAGGTCGTACACGGGATATTCAGTGTCATCGCTGTAGAGGATTTGGCCATGTGATTCGGGACTGCCCAAACAAGCGCACTTTGCTCATTCGTGACGATGGTGCGTACTCTTCCGCTAGTGATTCTGAAGAAATTGAACATGCACTACTTGCCACTGACCATGCAGCTAAGGCAGAGGTACATGTCAACCCGGGCGACGCTGATAGGTATGAAAGTCTTGTTGTGCAGCGTGTTCTCAGTACACAGGTCGCTTTGCCCGAGAAGAATCAGCGACACACTCTGTTCCATACAAAGGGTGTTGTGCTGGAGCGGTCAATTCGCATCATTATCGACAGCGGCAGTTGCAACAATTTGGCGAGTACCATGCTGGTCGAAAAGTTATCGTTACCCACTCGTAAGCATCCAAACCCATATCACATTCAATGGCTTAATGATGGTGGTAAAATAAAAATCACATGTTCCGTGCGCATTCCTTTCTCCATGGGTGCTTATTCTGAATTTGTTGATTGTGATGTTATTCCCATGGAAGCATGCTCTTTGTTACTTGGTCGACCTTGGCAATATGATACTGATAGCTTGCATCATGGTCATTCGAATCATTATTCTTTCATTTTTAAGGGTCAGAAAATAATTATACATCCAATGACACCTGAACAAATTGTTAAAGATGATCTTGCCCGAGCTGCTATAACTGCTAAACAACTTGATCCATCGCCCTCTGTTCCTTCTGAAATCAAGTTGAAGGCTCCTGTTTTACTTGCTACACGTGCTGATTTTGATGATCTACACGGTGCTCATTTGCCATGCTATGCACTTATATGCTCTAGTGTCCTCATTTCACTTGATGATGCACCATCTTTGGCTATTCCCCCTATGGTTGCTAACCTTTTGCAGGAGTACGCTGATGTCTTTCCCAAAGACTTACCACCGGGTCTCCCACCACTTCGTGGCATTGAGCACCAGATCGACCTCATTCCCGGCGCACAGCTTCCGAACCGCGCACCGTACCGTACAAATCCGGATGAGACGAAGGAGATTCAGCGCCAGGTACAGGCGTTGCTTGACAAGGGATACATTCGTGAGTCTCTTAGCCCTTGCTCTATTCCTGTGTTACTTGTTCCCAAGAAAGATGGGTCATGGCGTATGTGTGTAGACTGTCGTGCTATTAATAACATCACTATTCGTTATCGATATCCTATACCACGCCTTGATGATATGCTAGATGAGCTTAGTGGTGCCATTATTTTCACTAAGATTGATTTGCGTAGTGGTTACCATCAGATTAGAATGAAACTGGGTGATGAATGGAAAACGGCTTTTAAAACGAAATTTGGTTTATATGAATGGTTGGTTATGCCATTTGGATTGACTAATGCTCCCAGCACTTTTATGCGAGTGATGAATGACGTTCTAAGGCCCTTCATAGGATTGTTTGTGGTTGTTTATTTTGATGATATCCTTATTTACAGCAAATCTAAGAAAGAGCATTTGGAACATTTAAGTGCTGTTTTTGATGCATTGCGTGCTGCCCAGTTATTTGCTAACATGGAAAATGCATCTTTTGTACACGACGTGTCTCGTTTCTTGGTTATGTTGTTACTCCACAGGGCATTGAGGTGGATAGCATGCAAGATTGCTGCCATTCGGGAGTGGCCTACACCGACGACGGTCACACAAATTCGGAGCTTTCTTGGACTTGCCGGTTTCTACCGCAGATTTGTTCGTGATTTTAGCTCCATTGCAGCGCCTCTACATGAGCTTACAAGAGAAAGATGTGCCATTTGCTTGGAGTGATTCACAGGAGGAAGCGTTCAGCACTTTGAAAGATAAGTTAACCCAAGCTCCCCTATTGCAATTGCCTGATTTTAATAAAGTGTTTGAGCTTGAATGCGATGCTAGCGATATTGGGCTAGGTGCTGTTTTGTTACAAGAAGGAAAACCAGTTGCTTATTTTAGTGAAAAATTAAGTGGTGCTAGTCTGAAATATTCTACTTATGATAAAGAGCTTTACGCTTTAGTGCGCACTTTGCATACATGGCAGCACTATCTTTGGCATCGTGAGTTCATAATCCATTCTGATCATGAGGCTTTAAAACATATTCGTACCCAAACAAATCTGAACCGTCGTCATGCTAAATGGGTAGAATTCATTGAGTCCTTTCCTTACATTATTAAACACAAGAACGGGAAGGACAATGTTATTGCTGATGCTTTGTCTCCACGCTATACCATGCTGTCACAGTTAGATTTTAAAATATTTGGTTTGCACACTGTGAAAGATCAATATGTTGATGATGCTGATTTTAAAGATGCTTTCGGCCATTGTATTAATGGGAAACCATGGGGCAAATTTCACATACAGGATGGGTTCCTGTTTCGCGCTAACAAGCTGTGTGTTCCAGCTAGGCTCGGTTCGTCTTTTGTTGTTATAGGAAGCACATGGAGGTGGTCTCATGGGGCACTTTGGCGTCTACAAGACACATGAGGTGTTGGCTGCCCACTTCTTTTGGCCTCGGATGCGCGCTGATGTTGAGCGCCTTGTTGCACGCTGCACTACTTGTCAGAAAGCTAAGTCACGGTTGAACAACCATGGTTTGTATATGCCTTTGCCTGTTCCTACTTCCCCTTGGATTGATATTTCGATGGATTTTGTTTTGGGATTGCCTAGAACTAAGAAGGGGAGGGATAGCATTTTTGTGGTTGTTGATCGATTCTCCAAAATGGCTCATTTCATATCGTGCTTGTATGCACCCCGACACCCGTTTTCGGAATGGGTGACATGTGGCAACGAAATTGTGCGAAACCAGCCCAAACATGAGTTTTGGACCTAAACTGGTGGATTGGACATGTTCGTTGCGAAAAACGAAGAAATGGTTCCGGTGGCAAAAACTCGTGCTTTGTATGCACCCCGTCACCCGTTTTTGGAATGGATGACTTGCGGCAACGAAATTGCAGCAAAACCACCCCAAACATGAGTTTTGGACCTAAAGTAGTGGATTGGGCATGTTCATTGCGAAAAACGAAGAAATGGTTCCTGAGGCAAAAACTCGTGCTTTGTATGCACCCCGACACCCGTTTTCGGAATGGGTGACGTGCGGCAACGAAATTGCACGAAACCACCCTAAACGTGAGAGTTGGACCTAAAGTAGTGCATTGGGCATGTTCGTTGCGGAAAACGAAGAAATAGTTCTGGTGGCAAAAACTCGTGCTTGTACCCCACACCCGCTTTCGGAATGGGTGACGTGCGGCAACCAAATTGCGCGAAACCACCCCAAACATGAGTTTTGGACCTAAAGTAGTGGATTGAGCATGTTCGTTGCGGAAAACGAAGAAATGGTTCTGGTGGCAAAAACTCGTGCTTGTTTGCACCCCACACCCGTTTTCGGAATGGGTGACGTGCGGCAACGAAATTGCGCGAAACCACCCCAAACATGAGTTTTGGACCAAAAGTAGTGGATTGGGCATGTTCGTTGCGAAAAACAAAGAAATGGTTCCGGTGGCAAAAACTCGTGCTTTGTATGCACCCTGACACCCATTTTCGGAATGAATGACGAGCGGCAACGAAATTACGTGAAACCACCCCAAACATGAGTATTGGACCTAAAGTAGTGGATTGGGCATGTTCGTTGCGAAAAACGAAGAAATGGTTCCGGTGGCAAAAACTTGTGCATGTATGCACCCCGACACCCATTTCCGAAATGGGTGATGTGCGGCAACGAAATTGCACGAAACCACCCCAAACATGAGTTTTGGACCTAAAGTAGTGGATTGGGCATGTTCGTTGCGAAAACAAAGAAATGAGGTGGCAAAAACTCGTGCTTGTATGCACCCCACACCCGTTTTTGGAATGGGTGACGTGCGGCAACGAAATTGCGCGAAACCACCCCAAACATGAGTTTTGGACCTAAAGTAGTGGATTGGGCATGTTCGTTGCGGAAAACGAAGAAATGGTTCTGTGGCAAAAACTCGTGCTTGTACGCACCCGACACCCGTTATCGGAATGGGTGACGTGCGGCAACCAAATTGCGCGAAACCACCCCAGACATGAGTTTTGGACCTAAAGTAGTGGATTGGGCATGTTCGTTGCGAAAAACAAAGAAATGGTTTCGGTGGCAAAAACTCGTCCTTGTATGCACCCCACACCCTTTTTCGGAATGGGTGACATGCGGCAACGAAATTGCGCTGAAACCACCCCAAACATGAGTTTTGGACCTAAAGTAGTGGATTGGACATGTTCGTTGCGAAAAACAAAGAAATGGTTCCAGTGGCAAAAACTCGTGCTTTGTATGCACCCTGACACCGTTTTCGAATGAGTGATGAGCGGCAACAAAATTGCGTGAAACCACCCCAAACATGAGTATTGGACCAAAAGTAGTGGATTGGGCATGTTCGTTGCGAAAAACGAAAAAATGGTTCCGGTGGCAAAAACTCGTGCATGTATGCACCCCCGACACCCATTTCCGAAATGGGTGATGTGCGGCAACGAAATTGCACGAAACCACCCCAAACATGAGTTTTGGACCTAAAGTAGTGGATTGGGCATGTTCATTCCGAAAAATGAAGAAATGGTTCTGGTGGCAAAAACTCGTGCTTGTATGCACCCCGACACCCGTTTTCAGAATGGGTGACATGCCGCAACGAAATTGTGCGAAACCAGCCCAAACATGAGTTTTGGACCTAAAGTGGTGGATTGGGCATGTTCGTTGCGAAAAACGAAGAAATGGTTCCGGTGGCAAAAACTCGTGCTTTGTATGCACCCCGACACCCGTTTTTGGAATGGATGACTTGCGGCAACGAAATTGCGCAAAACCACCCCAAACATGAGTTTTGGACCTAAAGTAGTGGATTGGGCATGTTCGTTGTGAAAAAACGTAGAAATGGTTCCTGTGGCAAAAACTCGTGCTTTGTATGCACCCCGACACCCATTTTCGGAATGGGTGACATGCGGCAACGAAATTGTGCGAAACCTGCCCAAACATGAGTTTTGGACCTAAAGTGGTGGATTGGGCATGTTCGTTGCGGAAAACGAAGAAATAGTTCTGGTGGCAAAAACTCGTGCTTGTATGCACCCCACACCCGTTTTCGGAATGGGTGACGTGTGGCAACCAAATTGCGCGAAACCACCCCAAAGATGAGTTTTGGACCTAAAGTAGTGGATTGGGCATGTTCGTTGCGAAAAACAAAGAAATGGTTCTTGTGGCAAAAACTCGTGCTTGTATGCACCCCACACCCGTTTTCGGAATGGGTGACATGAGGCAACGAAATTGCGCGAAACCACCCCAAACATGCGTTTTGGACCTAAAGTAGTGGATTGGGCATGTTCGTTGCGAAAAACAAAGAAATGGTTCTGGTGGCAAAAACTCGTGCTTTGTATGCACTCTGACTCCCGTTTTGGAATGAGTGACGAGCGGCAACGAAATTGCGTGAAACCACCCCAAACATGAGTATTGGACCTAAAGTTGTGGATTGGGCATGTTCGTTGCGAAAAACGAAGAAATGGTTCCGGTGGCAAAAACTCGTGCATGTATGCACCCCGACACCCATTTCCGAAATGGGTGATGTGCGGCAACGAAATTGCACGAAACCACCACAAACATGAGTTTTGGACCTAAAGTAGTGGATTGGGCATGTTCGTTCCGAAAAACGAAGAAATGGTTTTGGTGGCAAAAACTCGTGCTTGTATGCACCCCGACACCCGTTTTCGGAATGGGTGATATGCGACAACGAAATTGTGTGAAACCAGCCCAAACATGAGTTTTGGACCTAAAGTGGTGGATCGGGCATGTTCGTTGCGGAAAACGAAAGAAATGGTTCTGGTGGCAAAAACTCGTGCTTGTATGCACCCCACACCTGTTTTTGGAATGGGTGACGTGCGGCAACCAAATTGCACGAAACCACCCCAAACATGAGTTTTGGACCTAAAGTAGTGGATTGGGCATGTTCGTTGCGAAAACAAAGAAATGGTTTCGGTGACAAAAACTCGTGCTTGTATGCACCCCACTCCCGTTTTCGGAATGGGTGACAGTGCGGCAACGAAATTGCGCGAAACCACCCCAAACATGAGTTTTGGACCTAAAGTAGTGGATTGAGCATGTTCGTTGTGAAAAACAAAGAAATGGTTCCAGTGGCAAAAACTCGTGCTTTGTATGGACCCTGACAACCGTTTTCGGAATGAGTGACGAGCGGCAACGAAATTGCGTGAAACCACCCCAAACATGAGTATTGGACCTAAAGTAGTGGATTGGGCATGTTCGTTGCGAAAAACGAAGAAATGGATCCGGTGGCAAAAACTTGTGCTTTGTATGCACCCCGACACCCGTTTTTGGAATGGATGACTTGCAGCAACGAAATTGCGCGAAACCACCCCAAACATGAGTTTCGGACCTAAAGTAGTGGATTGGGCATGTTCGTTGCGAAAAACAAAGAAATGGTTCCAGTGGCAAAAACTCGTGCTTTGTATCCACCCTGACACCCATTTTCGGAATGAGTGACGACCGGCAATGAAATTGCGTGAAACCACCCCAAACATGAGTATTGGGCCTAAAGTAGTGGATTGGGCATGTTCGTTGCGAAAAACGAAGAAATGGTTCCGGTGGCAAAAACTCGTGCATGTATGCACCCCGACACCCATTTCCGAAATGGGTGATGTGTGGCAACGAAATTGCACGAAACCACCCAAACATGAGTTTTGGACCTAAAGTAGTGGATTGGGCATGTTCGTTCCGAAAAAAGAAGAAATGGTTCCGGTGGCATAAACTCGTGCATGTATGCACCCCGACACCCATTTCCGAAATGGGTGATGTGCGGCAACGAAATTGCACGAAACCACCCCAAACATGAGTTTTGGACCTAAAGTATTGGATTGGGCATGTTCGTTCTGAAAAAAGAAGAAATGGTTCCGGTGGCAAAAACTCGTGCTTGTATGCACCCCCGACACCCGTTTTCGGAATGGGTGACATGCGGCAACGAAATTGTGCGAAACCAGCCCAAACATGAGTTTTGGACCTAAACTGGTGGATTTGGCAGGTTCGTTGCGAAAAACGAAGAAATGGTTCTAGTGGCAAAAACTCGTGCTTTGTATGCACCCCGTCACCCGTTTTTGAAATGGATGACTTGCGGCAACAAAATTGCACAAAACCACCCCAAACATGAGTTTTGGACCTAAAGTAGTGGATTGGGCATGTTCGTTGTGAAAATGAAGAAATGGTTCCTGCGGCAAAAACTCGTGCTTTGTATGCACCCCGACACCCGTTTTCGGAATGGGTGACGTGCGGCAACGAAATTGCACGAAACCACCCTAAACGTGAGAGTTGGACCTAAAGTAGTGGATTGGGCATGTTCGTTGCGGAAAACGAAGAAATAGTTCTGGTGGCAAAAACTCGTGCTTGTATGCACCCCACACCCGTTTTCGGAATGGGTGACCTGCGGCAACCAAATTGCGCGAAACCACCCCAAAGATGAGTTTTGGACCTAAAGTAGTGGATTGGGCATGTTCGTTGCGGAAAACGAAGAAACAGTTCTTGTGGCAAAAACTCGTGCTTGTATGCACCCCACACCCGTTTTCGAAATGGGTGACATGCGGCAACAAAATTGCGCGAAACCACCCCAAACATGAGTTTTGGACCTAAAGTAGTGGATTGGGCATGTTCGTTGCGAAAAACAAAGAAATGGTTCCGGTGGCAAAAACTCGTGCTTTGTATGCACCCTGACACCCGTTTTCGGAATGAGTGACGAGCGGCAACGAAATTGCGTGAAACCACCCCAAACATGAGTATTGGACCTAAAGTAGTGGATTGGGCATGTTCGTTGCGAAAAACGAAAAAATGGTTCCGGTGGCAAAAACTCGTGCATGTATGCACCCCGACACCCATTTCCGAAATGGGTGATGTGCGGCAACGAAATTGCACGAAACCACCCCAAACATGAGTTTTGGACCTAAAATAGTGGATTGGGCATGTTCGTTCCGAAAAACGAAAAAATGGTTCCAATGGCAAAAACTCGTGCTTGTATGCACCCCGACACCCGTTTTCGGAATGGGTGACATGCGGCAACGAAATTGTGCGATACCAGCCCAAACATGAGTTTTGGACCTAAAGTGGTGGATTGGGCATGTTCGTTGCGAAAAACGAAGAAATGGTTCTGGTGGCAAAAACTCGTGCATGTATGCACCCCGACACCCATTTCCGAAATGGGTGATGTGCGGCAACGAAATTGCACGAAACCACCTCAAACATGAGTTTTGTACCTAAAGTAGTGGATTGGGCATGTTCGTTCCGAAAAACGAAGAATGGTTTTGGTGGCAAAACTCGTGCTTGTATGCACCCCGACACCCGTTTTCGAAATGGGTGATATGCTGCAACGAAATTGTGCGAAACCAGCCCAAACATGAGTTTTGGACCTAAAGTGGTGGATTCAGCATGTTCGTTGTGAAAAACGAAGAAATGGTTCCTGTGGCAAAAACTCATGCTTTGTATGCACCCCGACACCCGTTTTCGGAATGGGTGACGTGCGGCAACGAAATTGCGCGAAACCACCCCAAACGTGATCGTTGGACCTAAAGTAGTGGATTGGGCATGTTCGTTGCGGAAAACGAAGAAATAGTTCTGGTGGCAAAAACTCGTGCTTGTATGCACCCCACACCCATTTTCGGAATGGGTGACGTGCGGCAACCAAATTGCACGAAACCACCCCAAACATGAGTTTTGGACCTAAACTAGTGGATTGGGCATGTTCGTTGCGGAAAACGAATAAATGGTTCTGGTGGCAAAAACTTGTGCTTGTATGCACCCCACACCCGTTTTCGGAATGGGTGACGTGCGGCAACCAAATTGCGCGAAACCACCCCAAACATGAGTTTTGGACCTAAAGTAGTGGATTGGGCATGTTCGTTGCGAAAACAAAGAAATGGTTCCGGTGGCAAAAACTCGTGCTTGTATGCACCCCACACCCGTTTTTGGAATGGGTGACGTGCGGCAACGAAATTGCGCGAAACCACACCAAACATGAGTATTGGACCTAAAGTAGTGGATTGGGCATGTTCGTTGCGAAAAACGAAGAAATGGTTCCAGGTGGCAAAAACTCGTGCATGTATGCACCCCGACACCCATTTCCGAAATGGGTGATGTGCGACAACGAAATTGCACGAAACCACCCCAAACATGAGTTTTGGACCTAAAGTATTGGATTGGGCATGTTCGTTCCGAAAAAAGAAGAAATGGTTCCGGTGGCAAAAACTCGTGCTTATATGCACCCCGACACCCGTTTTCGGAATGGGTGACATGCGGCAACGAAATTGTGCGAAACCAGCCCAAACATGAGTTTTGGACCTAAACTGGTGGATTGGGCATGTTCATTGCGAAAAACGAAGAAATGGTTCCGGTGCCAAAAACTCGTGCTATGTATGCACCCCGTCACCCGTTTTTGGAATGGATGACTTGCGGCAACGAAATTGCGCAAAACCACCCCAAACATGAGTTTTGGACCTAAAGTAGTGGATTGGGCATGTTCGTTGTGAAAAATGAAGAAATGGTTCCTGAGGCAAAAACTCGTGCTTTGTATGCACCCGACACCCATTTTCGGAATGGGTGACGTGCAGCAACGAAATTGCACGAAACCACCATAAACGTGAGAGTTGGACCTAAAGTAGTGGATTGGGCATGTTCGTTGCGGAAAACGAAGAAATAGTTCATGGTGGCAAAGACTCGTGCTTGTATACACACCACACCCGTTTTCGGAATGGGTGACGTGCGGCAACCAAATTGCGCGAAACCACCCCAAACATGAGTTTTGGACCTAAAGTAGTGGATTGGGCATGTTCGTTGCGGAAAACGAAGAAATGGTTCTGGTGGCAAAAACTCGTGCTTGTATGCACCCCACACCCGTTTTCGGAATGGGTGACGTGCGGCAACGAAATTGCGCGAAACCACCCCAAACATGAGTTTTGGACCTAAAGTAGTGGATTGGTCATGTTCGTTGCGAAAAACAAAGAATTGGTTCCAGTGGCAAAAACTCGTGCTTTGTACGCACCTTGACACCCGTTTTCGGAATGAGTGACGAGCGGCAACGAAATTGAGTGAAACCACCCCAAACATGAGTATTGGACCTAAAGTAGTGGATTGGGCATGTTCGTTCCGAAAAACGAAAGAAATGGTTCCGGTGGCAAAAAGTCGTGCATGTATGCACCCTGACACCCATTTCCGAAATGGGTGATGTGCGGCAACGAAATTGCAGGAAACCACCCCAAACATGAGTTTTGGACCTAAAGTAGTGGATTGGGCATGTTCGTTCCGAAAAACGAAGAAATGGTTCCGATGGCAAAAACTCGTGCTTGTATGCACCCCGGCACCCGTTTTCGGAATTAGGTGACATGCGACAACGAAATTGTGCGATACCAGCCCAAACATGAGTTTTGGACCTAAAGTGGTGGATTGGGCATGTTCGTTGCGAAAAACGAAGAAATGGTTCCGGTGGCAAAAAGTCGTGCTTTGTATGCACCCCGACACCCGTTTTTGGAATGGATGACTTGCAGCAACGAAATTACGTGAAACCACCCCAAACATGAGTTTTGGACCTAAAGTAGTGGATCAGGCATGTTCGTTGTGAAAAACGAAGAAATGGTTCCTGTGGCAAAAACTTGTGCTTTGTATGCACCCCGACACCCGTTTTCAGAATGGGTGACTGTGCGGCAACGAAATTGCGCGAAACCACCCCAAACGTGAGTGTTGGACCTAAAGTAGTGGATTGGGCATGTTCGTTGCGGAAAACGAAGAAATGGTTCTGGTGGCAAAAACTCGTGCTTGTATGCACCCCACACCCATTTTCGGAATGGGTGACGTGCGGCAACCAAATTGCACGAAACCACCCCAAACATGAGTTTTGGACCTAAAGTAGTGGATTGGGCATGTTCGTTGCGAAAACAAAGAAATGGTTCCGGTGACAAAAACTCGTGCTTGTATGCACCCCACACCCGTTTTCGGAATGGGTGACGTGCGGCAACGAAATTGCGTGAAACCACCCCAAACATGAGTTTTGGACCTAAAGTAGTGGATTGGGCATGTTCGTTGCGAAAAACAAAGAAATGGTTCCAGTGGCAAAAACTCGTGCTTTGTATGGACCCTGACACCCGTTTTCGGAATGAGTGACGAGCGGCAACGAAATTGCGTGAAACCACCCCAAACATGAGTATTGGACCTAAAGTAGTGGATTGGGCATGTTCGTTGCGAAAAACGAAGAAATGGTTCCGGTGGCAAAAACTCGTGCTTTGTATGCACCCCGACACCCATTTCTGAAATGGGTGATGTGTGGCAACGAAATTGCATGAAACCACCAGCAAACATGAGTTTTGGACCTAAAGTAGTGGATTGGGCATGTTCGTTCCGAAAAAAGAAGAAATGGTTCCGGTGGCAAAACTCGTGCATGTATGCACCCCGACACCCATTTCCGAAATGGGTGATGTGCGGCAACGAAATTGCACGAAACCACCCCAAACATGAGATTTGGACCTAAAGTATTGGATTGGGCATGTTTGTTCCGAAAAAGAAGAAATGGTTCCGGTGGGAAAAACTCGTGCTTGTATGCACCCCGACACCCATTTTCGGAATGGGTGACATGCGGCAACGAAATCGTGCGAAACCAGCCCAAACATGAGTTTTGGACCTAAACTGGTGGATTGGGCATGTTCGTTGCGAAAAACGAAGAAATGGTTTCGGTGGCAAAAACTCGTGCTTTGTATGCACCCCGTCACCCGTTTTTGGAATGGATGACTTGCGGCAACGAAATTGCGCAAAACCACCCCAAACATGAGTTTTGAACCTAAAGTAGTGGGTTGGGCATGTTCAGTTGTGAAAAACGAAGAAATGGTTCCTGTGGCAAAAACTCGTGCTTTGTATGCACCCCGACACCCGTTTTCGGAATGGGTGACGTGAGACAACGAAATTGCACTGAAACCACCCTAAACGTGAGAGTTGGACCTAAAGTAGTGGAATTGGGCATGTTCGTTGCGGAAAACGAAGAAATAGTTCTGGTGGCAAAAACTCGTGCTTGTATGCACCCTCACACCCGTTTTCGGAATGGGTGACGTGCGGCAACCAAATTGCGCGAAACCACCCCAAACATGAGTTTTGAACATAAAGTAGTGGATTGGGCTTGTTCTTTGCAGAAAACGAAGAAATGGTTTTGGTGGCAAAAACTCGTGCTTGTATGCACCCCACACCCGTTTTCGGAATGGGTGACGTGCGGCAACGAAATTGCGCTAAACCACCCCAAACATGAGTTGTTGGGGGCCTTCGGCTTCCGAAGGTCCTCAAAAACATGATTTAACTATGTCTCTGGAGTATAATGTGTAAACAGGTAACTTCGGACATAAATCAAAACCACAGCGTGAAGATGCACAAAGAGTATGAAGGATGGCGCAGAGCCGAAGCTATGCGCAGGGGAGCTTCGGCGTGATAGCAGAAAAAGAAACCGACTTAAAAGGGAAAAGGCTATTTAGACCCCAATGGATTGCTATAGAGTTATTAGCAAATGTAAAGGGCATGGGTGTAATTTTACATGGGCTGCGTCCCGTGCCTATAAATAGATGAACAGTATTCCCGTACTGTTCACGCTGACTTGGCATTTACTTTCGCGTCACGTTTGTACCCCTGCTTTCCTTCGAGTCGAAGGTACATTTATAATTTGTTATTGCTGATACAGTCACGCAAATAAAAATAAGTTGGTAATAACATTTAAAGTGTTTATATTATTTTTTCATATCTTGTGTATGAATCCTTCTTCATCATTTATTGTGTTTAAGAAGGTTTGTTCTTCATAACCTTCGTCCGGAATTCATTATATCCGAAGGGAGATAATGTTTCGAAGGACGAAGGACTTTAACATTTAACACTTTTTATGTTGCCTTGTTCTTAACTCTTAGCATTTGAGAACAAGTCCCCAACATTGGCGCCCATCTCCGGTGAACTCACTTCCACTTTTGAGTTTCGAACACCTTCGGCAAGCATAGACCTTCGTCATGCCGCCAAAGAAAGCTTCAGCAACAAGGGCTGCCGCTCTGCAGTCGCTGGACCCCAACCAAGAGACCCTCTCTCTTCGGGAGGCCCGAAGCCAGAAGAGGAAGGCCACCAGTGCAACGCCTCAGGAGGACGACTTGGACCAAGAGATCAGAAATATGGAGATGCTCCATCAACAGGTGCAAAGGAAGAAGGAAAAGAAGGCTAGGCTGGCTGATCTGCAAAGGCAGATAGACGAAGCCTCTGAAGAAGTTCGCCATCTTACTCAAGATGAGCAGAACCGAAGGCCTCAACACAAAGAGCTTCATCAAGAGGGCTTCTTCAACGAGGATGACTGGTATGAGAATTTCCATCATGGGAATTTTGCTTTTGATGATGCTTCTCCTCTGTCAGCAGAACTGCAGGCTACACCTTGGCCTCCGTCTTACAAGCCACCTCAACTCCCCATGTATGACGGACACTCAGATCCGAAGCAGTTTCTGATGAGCTACGAAGCAACGATATCTTCCTATGGTGGCAATACTACAGTCATGGCGAAGTCTTTCGTCATGGCCGTCAAGAATGTTGCACAAACCTAATACTCCTCCCTTCGGCCAGGAACAATCACATCATGGCAGAAGCTGAAGGATATGCTGATCACCAGTTTCCAAGGGTTTCAAACGAAGCCGGTCACTGCTCAAGCCTTATTCCAGTGCACCCAAGACCACGAAGAATATCTTTAGGCGTATGTCCGAAGCTTCTTAAGCCTGAGGGCACAAGCGCCAACAGTGCCCAATGAAATTGTCATTGAGGCCATGATTAAGGGGCTTCGGCCGGGACCTTCAGCTCAATACTTTGCCAGGAAGCCCCCTCAGACTTTGGAGAAACTGCTTCATGAAGATGGATGAATACATCCGCGCTGACAATGACTTTCGGCAAAGAAGGGAGGAAGCTTACAGGTTCTCCGAAATAGCCAGGGGCTTCGGAGGGAGAATTCATCCTAGACATGTCAGATCGATTCATTCCACTCAGAATGATGACAGGGGAAGCCAGCAGCAGAGGCCGCAATATTCCTCTCAGGCTTCGGGGCAGCAGCAGACCTATTCTCGCCCTCCAGCTCCAAGGGGCAAAGGTGCCAGGGGCTTCGGAGGAAGATTTGGGGATCAGCCCAGGAAAATTTATTGCCTATTCTGTTGTGAGGACAAGGGCCACACCACCAGGATGTGCCATGTCACTATCCAGAAACAAAAGGAAATAGCAGAAGGTGCAGCCCAACAGACCCAGCCAAAGCAAGTTATGCATACTGCTTCGTACCACTCGCCTTATATCCCAGAGTATGTGGGCAACCACCCTACAAGCTTCTGTTGCTTCGGCAAGTCAATCTCAGGCATCTTGGCAACAGCCTCCACCTCCACCACCAATGCAACGAGGCCAGGAGCCAGAAGGGAGTCAGCATACTCAACACCAACGAGACTTCAGAGAAGAGTCCGAAGCTCGCACAGTCAATAGTACTGTGCCAGAATCGAAGCACATTTACTAACAAATATCCTACCTCGGCAGCAGTTTTTGCATTCAGTATCATTTTCTTTAAGGAACAATTATTGAAAGCCTAAGTGTTTTTTGTTGTTTTCAATTTTTTGTAATAGCTTCGCCTTTGCCATAGTACAAATATATTTTCTCCACAGAATAACGGAGTCCAAAAAGTTTACGAAGCATAAGAACTTATGGTTACAGGGAGAACCTCCGAAATAACAAAAAGTCGTTCCTAAGGGAGCGCAGCGTAAGTTTTCTTCTCAAAAGTCGTTCCTAAGGGAGCGCAGCGTAAGTTTTCTGCTCAAAAGTCGTTCCGAAGGGAATGCAGAGCTTACAGCGAAAAATAAACGCTGATTCCGCTGAAGTAAAAGGCGAAGAAGCTCCTAAGGGAGGCTTACAGCGAAAAATAAACGCTGATTCCGCTGAAGTAAAAGGCGAAGAAGCTCCTAAGGGAGGCTTACAGCGAAACATAAACACTGATTCCGCTGAAGTAAAAGGCGAAGAGGCTCCTAAGGGAGGCTTACTGATATAGCTGAGGTGCCCGATCTTTCGGCGAGTAGAGATAATTCCGATTTGGCGGAATATGACCCTTGCGATCCGACTACGACGAGCAAGCCCGAGGCGCCAATGCAATCGCTGAACCAACTCCCTGTGGTTACCGACCTTGCTGATGCAAGATCGGCCTGATCACGAAGATCGTTTCCTGTGTGCAATCGAAGAACGAACAAGAAAAAGATGCGAGCAATCTAATCTATTACTCGACGGTGGAGTTCTGAATACACAAAGACAGCGTAGATTTGCACGTGTTCGAGAGTAGCTAAAGCTAATGTAAAACAAAACTCGAAGAACAAAGGAGGCGCAGCTCCTGTTTAAATAGAGAGGGGGCGCAGCCCCTAGGGGCGGCCAACCCTAGGTCGTCCACTATGGGCCGCAGTTGGGCTGGTCGTCTATTCTTCTGGGCCCTCATTCTTTAGTACAATGACGAAGTTAAGATCTCTGGCACGGGCCCAAGTGATTGGCCCAGCTAATGAAGGAAGTGGCGCTTGATGTTGAGGTGCTGCTGGTGTAGTCGTACTCATAGTGATGTCCTCATCATCCTCCCCTTCTTGAAGTGAAGTCGTCCTCGACGGCAACTCCTCATCCTCGGCCATATATGGTTTCAAATCTGCAACATTAAAACTAGTGGAAACACCAAATTCCGCAGGCAGGTCAAGGATATAAGCATTATCATTAATCTTTGTTAGCACCTTAAAAGGACCAGCAACACGAGGCATTAATTTAGAACGGCGCAAAGTAGGAAACCGATCCTTTCTCAAGTGCAACCAAACCATATCACCTGGCTCAAAAGTAACAAGTTTTCTTCCTTTACTACCAGCAACCTGATTTTTTGCATTAGTAGCAGCAATGTTCTGTTTCGTTTGTTCATGTATGGTAATCATTTGTTCAACATGTGCAGCAGCATCTACATGTAGGGCGTTCGTAGAATTAAGTGAAATCAAATCAATAGGTGACCTAGGGATGTAACCATAAACAATCTCGAAAGGGCACATCTTTGTAGAAGAATGCGTGGCATGATTGTAAGCAAATTCAACATGAGGCAAATAATCCTCCCAACGTCTCAAATTCTTGTCTAAAACAGCCCTAAGCATGGTAGATAAAGTTCTATTTACTACCTCAGTTTGTCCATCAGTCTGAGGGTGACAAGTAGTGCTAAACAACAATTTAGTTCCCAATTTATTCCAAAGAGATCTCCAAAAATGGCTTAGAAACTTAGCATCGCGATCAGAGACTATTGTTTTTGGAATACCATGTAAATGAATAATTTCTCTAAAGAACAATTCAGCAACAATGCTAGCATCATCAGTTTTATGACAAGGTATAAAGTGAGCCATTTTAGAGAATCTATCAACAACCACAAAAATACTATCCCTCCCCTTCTTAGTTCTAGGCAAGCCCAAAACAAAGTCCATAGAAATATCAAGCCAAGGAGAAGAAGGGACAGGCAAAGGCATAAACAAACCATGGTTGTTCAACCGTGCCTTAGCTTTCTGACAAGTAGTGCAGCGTGCAACAAGGCGCTCAACATCAGCGCGCATCCGAGGCCAAAAGTAGTGGGCAGCCAACACCTCATGCGTCTTGTAGACGCCAAAATGCCCCATGAGACCGCCTCCATGCGCTTCCTGTAACAACAAAAGATGAACCGAGCTAGCTGGAACACACAGCTTGTTAGCACGAAACAGGAACCCATCCTGTATGTGAAATTTGCCCCATGGTATCCCATTAATACAATGGTCGAAAGCATCTTTAAAATCAGCATCGTCAACATATTGATCCTTCACAGTGTCCAAACCAAAGATTTTAAAATCTAATTGTGACAGCATGGTATAGCGACGAGATAAAGCATCAGCAATAACATTGTCCTTCCCGTTCTTGTGTTTAATAATGTAAGGAAAGGACTCAATGAATTCGACCCATTTAGCATGACGACGGTTCAGATTTGTTTGGGTACGAATATGTTTTAAAGCCTCATGATCAGAATGAATTATGAACTCACGATGCCAAAGATAGTGCTGCCATGTATGCAAAGTGCGCACTAAAGCGTAAAGCTCCTTATCATAAGTAGAATATTTCAGACTAGCACTGCTTAATTTTTCACTAAAATAAGCAACTGGTTTTCCTTCTTGTAACAAAACAGCACCTAGCCCAATACCGCTAGCATCACATTCAAGCTCAAAAACTTTATTAAAATCAGGCAATTGCAAGAGGGGAGCTTGGGTTAACTTATCTTTCAAAGTGCTGAACGCTACCTCCTGCGAATCACTCCAAGCAAACGGCACATCTTTCTTTGTAAGCTCATGTAGAGGCGCTGCAATGGAGCTAAAATCACGAACAAATCTGCGGTAGAAACCGGCAAGTCCAAGAAAGCTCCGAATTTGTGTGACTGTCGTCGGTGTAGGCCACTCCCGAATGGCAGCAATCTTGCTGCTATCCACCTTAATGCCCTGCGGAGTAACCACATAACCAAGAAACGAGACACGTTGCGTGCAAAATGTGCACTTTTCCATGTTACCAAACAAGCGAGCAGCACGCAAAGCATCAAAAACAGCACGCAAATGTTCTAAATGCTCCTCTATAGACTTGTTGTAAATAAGGATATCATCGAAATAAACAACAACAAACAAACCTATGAAGGCCCGTAGAACTTCGTTCATTAAACGCATAAAGGTGCTGGGAGCATTAGTCAATCCAAATGGCATAACCAACCATTCATATAAACCAAATTTCGTTTTAAAAGCCTGTTTTCCATTCATCATCGAGTTTCATTCTAATCTGATGGTAACCGCTACGCAAATCAACCTTAGAGAAAATAACGGCACCACTAAGCTCATCTAACATATCATCAAGGCGTGGAATAGGATATCGATAACGAACTGTGATGTTATTAATAGCACTGACAATCTACGCACATACGCCATGACCCATCTTTCTTTGGAACGAGTAAAACAGGAATCGAGCAAGGGCTAAGAGACTCACGAAAGTAACCTTTATCAAGCAGCGTCTGCACCTGGCGCTGGATCTCCTTCGTCTCATCTGGATTTGTACGGTACTGAGGCGCGGTTCGGAAGAGAAGCGTCGGGGATGAGATCGATCTGATGCTCAATGCCACGGAGGGGAGGAAGACCCGGTGGTATGTCCGTAGGAAAAACATCAGCATACTCCTGCAAAAGGTTAACAACAGCAGGGGGTATATCCAAAGACGGTGCATCATCAAGCGGAACAAGCATGCGCGAGCATACAAGTGCATAACAGGGCATATGAGCTTCATGGAGATCATCAAAATCAGCACGAGTAGCAAGTAAAATAGGAGAGTGCAACTTGATTTCAGATTTAATAGGTGCGGCTGATGTCGATTTGACTTGTTGTGCAGTTTTAGCAGCCCTAGTAAGGTCATCTTTCAAAATTTGGTCAGGGGTCATTGGATGTATAATTATTTTCTGGCCTTTAAACATGAAAGAATAATGATTTTAATGACCATGATGTAAACTATCAGTATCATATTGCCAAGGTCGACCCAATAACAAAGAGCATGCTTCCATAGGAATAACATCGCAATCAGCATAATCAGAATAAGAACCCAGCGAAAAGGGGACACGTACCGAACGTGTTACCTTTATTTTACCACCATCATTAAGCCATTGAATGTGATATGGATGTGGGTGTGTGCGAGTGGGCAAGGATAATTTCTCTACCAACGCTGTACTTGCCAAATTGTTGCAGCTGCCACTATCGATGATGATGCGAATCGACCGTTCGTGCACAACGCCCTTGGTATGGAATAGAGTGTGTCGCTGATTTTTTTCGGCCTGGGCAACCTGTGTGCTGAGAACACGCTGCACAACAAGACTCTCATACCTATCGGCGTCGATGGGATCAACGTGGACTTCCTCATTTTCTGCATGGTTAGTGGCAATTGTAGCATGACTAGTTTCCTCAGAATCACTGGCTGAAGAGAGTACTCACCATTGTCACGTATAAGCAAGGTACGCTTGTTTGGGCAGTCCCGAATCATGTGCCCAAACCCTCTGCAACAATGGCACTAAATATCCCGTGTACGTCCTGTGGAAGAAGCGGCGCCTTTGGCAGGGGGCACCCCTGGCTTGGTCGTCCCTTTGCGTGGTGTAGTGCTAGGCGTAGAAGGTGCAGGGCTGGAAGGAGTTTAGCAGTGTGTCGGACCCCGGCCTGCAAAAGAGTTAGTATATGTCTTTGATCGCCGTCCCTGCACTTCACGTTCAGCTTTGCAAGCATATTCAAACAAAGTGGTTATATCAAAATAATCCTTATAATCAAGTATATCCTGAATTTCCCTATTCAAACCACCACGAAAACGCGCCATAGCAGCGTCATCCGACTCAACCAAACCACAACGAAGCATACCCTTTTGTAACTCCTGGTAATATTCCTCAACAGATTGTGAACCTTGTTGAAAACGCTGCATTTTGTTAAGCAAATCACGAGCATAATAGGAAGGAACAAATCTGTGGCACATGGCAGTTTTTAATTGGGTCCAAGTAGTGACACTGTTAATGGGAAGTTTTTGTTTATACTCACGCCACCAAATTAAAGCGAAACCAGTAAATTCACTAATGGCAGCCTTCACTTGGCTATTAGCAGGAATATCATGGCATGAAAATTTCTGTTCTACCTCCAATTCCCAATCAAGATATGCAGCAGGATCATATTTACCATTAAAGATGGAATTTTAAATTTAATCTTAGAAAATAAGTCATTAGGGGAATGACGAACCACACGGCGTGCACGACCACGGCGATCTCCATCGTCCAGCTCAGTGTCACCGCCGTATTCCTGCTCCATCTTTGTGGTCAACGCATCAAGGCGTGCCAGGATGGTGTCGAGTGTGGTGCGAGTCGCCGTTTGAGCAAGGTCAAGCTGGTTGAAACGATCGGTCGTCGAAGTGACCGTTGAATCAAGCCGTTCATGCATCGTCCTAATGTCAGCAGCAAGTCCATCAACTTGTCCCCTTACTTCCAGCAACTGGGCATCCACCGTGTCGTGTGCTCCTGCCATAGTTAGCGCAAACACCAAAACACCAAAAGAAGAGAAAAAAACCAACGACAAAAACAGGGGTGTACTACTCACAAGGCGCTCACACTAGTGCTGTTATCAAGTTCTTATCCGTTCTTACCAAGCCACAGTGGTGAACTCCAACCAACAGGTGGAACCGGTGAAAGATTGGATGAGTGATTGCCTGGAGAAACAGAAACCTTCTCGTCGTAGAAATATGTGGAGTTTTGGGTAGGCTGCACTCAAGTCAAGGATTAGCACGATCAAACAATAATGCAAAGTTGAATTATAGTGCAAAACACGAAACTATATTGCTGGCCACAAGTGCAAAGGACGGATGGAACTAGCAGAATGGCAGTACCGTAAATATTGTACTAGCGATGCCAGAAAGGTACTAGTAGGAATCACAGGTGATTTTGTTTTTCTTTTTTGTATGATTTTTTTGATACTTTTCTCAGCACAAGAAGCAACAAAATAGGAGCTACACAAAGTTTCACCTAAAACAGAGTTCAGATGTGGTCTACAGAAAATCAGGAAGGTCTCTAAAAAGCGTGCGAGAACTTTGACGAATTTTTTTCTTTATTTTCCTGAATTTTTTTGACAATTTTGTCGAAACCCAAACAGACCGAAGGTCAGTGTGGCCGGCCTCAGAATGGTGTCAACAAGCTCCTGTAAAAATTTCAGATTTTTTGGACAACCGAGCTGAAAAGTTATGCCCGGTTTAAGGAAGGTATCCTCAAGTTATGGTTAAAACGACCGAGATGAGACAACCGCTTTGTTTCCTTTCCCTATTTTTTTGTTTGTTCTCTGGTTCTATCCTTTCTCTTTCTTTTTCTTTTTTTTCTTTTCTTTTTTCGGTGTTTTTTTTACGTAACCGAAGGAGAAAAACAAGGAAGCGGCGTTGGCTCGGTTTGTGGCGTTGACTCGGTTTGATGTAACCGAAGGAGAGAAACAAGGAAGATGGTTGCGGCGCGCTAGGGTTTGATGTAACCGAAGGAGAAAAACAAGGAAGATGGCTGCGACGCGCTAGGGTTTGATGTAACCGAAGGAGAAAAATAAGGAAGAAGAAGGATGGTGAGAAAAAACACAATGCGACCAGCAACAAATGACGCGAAAGCACACAAATTCAACAATGCAGATTATTGAAAGAAGATGCGAGGCTCAAAAGGGTGCTGGTATAAGGTCTAACCTGAATTTTTATGTGGTTTTGTGGACTGTAGGAGAAAAAAAAACACTCGATAAACTCACCGATCAACCTTGAAATCTGATACCAATTGATATAGCTGAGGTGCCCGATCTTTCGGCGAGTAGAGATAATTCCGATTTGGCGGAAGATGACCCTTGCGATCCGACTACGACGAGCAAGCCCGAGGCGCCAATGCAATCGCTGAACCAACTCCCTGTGGTTACCGACCTTGCTGATGCGAGATCAGCCTGATCACGAAGATCGTTTCCTGTGCGCAATCGAAGAACGAACAAGAAAAAGATGCGAGCAATCTAATCTATTACTCGAGGGTGGAGTTCTGAATACACGATGACAGCGCAGATTTGCACGTGTTCGAGAGTAGCTAAAGCTAACGTAAAACAAAACTCGAAGAACAAAGGAGGCGCAGCTCCTGTTTAAATAGAGAGGGGGCGCAGCCCCTAGGGGCAGCCAACCCTAGGTCGTCCACTATGGGCCGCAGTTGGGCTGGACGTCTATTCTTCTGGGACCCTCATTCTTTAGTATAATGTCGAAGTTAAGATCTCTGGCACGGGCCCGAGTGATTGGCCCAGCTAATGAAGGAAGTGGCGCTTGATGTTGAGGTGCTTGCTGGTGTAGTCGTACTCATAGTGATGTCCTCATCACTTACAGCGAAAAATAAACGCTGATTCAGCTGAAGTAAAAGGCGAAGAAGCTCCTAAGGGAGGCTTACAGTGAAAAATAAACGTCGACCTTCGGCAAATATCATTTTGCATAACATCACATCATCACATCATGTGCATAGCATAACATCATACATCATATTGCATCAATGACGCAAGAAGGGGGTTCAATGTTAATATTCAGAGATTGTTTCGAAGAAATAGTGCCAAGGCACAAAAATAATTATTGAAGAAGCATACCTTCGTCAAACTCTGAAATGAAAAGATCTATTGGTTACTGATTTTACAAAGATTGGATGTTTTCTATGAAAATACGGATATCATTTACGAAGCATGAAAAGAAGGGAAGGTGTTTTTTCGCCGAAGGTTCAAAAGCGGTATGTATGTAAAGTTTCATGCATCGTAAAGAATTGAACCATAAATAGCTTATATATTACATTCAAAGTTACAAAATATTACACATATTGTTCAACAAATATTACATTCCAAATGTTTTTACAATAACATCTAATCTTCCCTTAGAACTACTTCTGCAGTTTCGTTTAGTAGTTGATCAACAACTTTGTCCGTGATAGCTTCGGCCATTTTTCTAATCTCGTCATCCCCCTTTACGTTGGGGTCCGCTAATGGCTCGCCAGGCTCTGAGGGAGGAGAAGGTGCAGCTATGTTACAAAGTGTAGGCAAGTTCGAAATCAAAAAGTTACAACAAAAACCCAAAAACTAGTAGTTAATACCTATTCGCCCTTCGAGATCCGCACTTTTCTCAGCGGCCTCTACTACTTTTCTAGCGTCATGAATACCTTTTTTGCTTCTTCGTATAATTTCTTGAGCCATCTCTCGGCCACCATTTTCCCAGATGTCGGTGAAAAATTTTCCACGAACCAAACTTGCCTCGACCGAAGGGTCTTTTATGTCTTCAGAAGATAAATCGGTTTCGGTCTATGCCAAGGATTTCACGTGATCGCAGCCTTTTTTCTCCAAAACAGTGGCAATCCCCCTAGCACCCGAGAAGGTGCATATGTCTCCGCGGCTATTCAAGATTTCTTCAAAAGCTTCAGCTTCGTGGCTGATCCACCCAATTGGGCCTTCGGGGTCGCCCTCATGAAATTTTCTTCGCTTGAGAACGCGCCAACGCTGGCGAAGCTGGTTCTTATTTTCTTAACACATTTTCTTGGATGCACGAAGCTCTTCAACGTTTTTTTCTAAATGATTTGCCCATTGTTCACTAATTTCTCGTTTTGCTTCTTCAACCGTGCATTCTTCTTTAGCTCTGGCTAGCTGTTTTCGAAGATCCTCAAGTTCGCGCTTCTGAGCCTCAGCTTGAGCTTTGAAAGCAGCTTCGTCTTCTTTTATTTTATTCACCAACGAATGTAATATTTTATCTTTTTCGAGACCTTCGTTCCTTAGTTCAATTACCTCGGAACGAAGGTTGCTCAAGGCTATGGTACACCCTTCATCTTCGGCATCTTTTTGTGCCCTGAGGGCATTGCTAAGTATAAGGCCCTGCAAAAAATGCGTTAATAAGTTTAAGCAAATGAAAAATTTTGGTTTCAAAGAATAATACAAAGATCTCATTTTTCACCTTTAAACTATTGTACGCTAAGCTGTCGGCCAGCTCGTCCTTTGACAACACCGAGAGCCCGTCTTCTAATGTTGGGAATCCGAAGCTCTTGCTCATCTCCCGACAGACAGAAATCTCCTTGCTGTCAGGGAGACAATACAAGAAGTCTTCTTCTCCGCTGCCGTTGAATATCAGCGCCCCTTTTAGGATATTTCAATTTTTGCGCATAGAATTGAGCTTCTCTTTTTTTCTTTTTCGCTCAGATTTTTACCCGAAGCATGACGTAATACATAGTCAGAAGCTTCAGAAGATGCTTCGGGAATAGGTGTGGCGATTCTGCAGATTCTTTTTCTGTTTCGTTTTCAATTTCCAAGAATTCCCTCTTGGTAGGCTCTGAAAGCCCAGTTCACTTTCCACTTGACTTTTGACAGCTTCGACCTTAGTTTGTGTCTTTGAAACTTTGGCAGCTATCTTCGGAGTAGCGCTTGAAGATTTTATCGTTTCCAGTACATCTAGCACGTTAACCATTCTTTTCCTCTTGGGGGTTGTAGTAAGGTCTTTTTGTGTCATCGGCATTGGCATTGGCACCTCAACTCTTGCTGAAGGACTTAAAATTTCCGATGTCTTTGCTTCTTCAGCTCGCAGTTCTTTTATTTTTTCCATCTCCAGCATTTTGGCTGGCTCTTCAATATTTGACATGGGGAGTCGGCTCCTTGGCTTCGGTGGCCGAAGAGGTCTCACCGACAAACTCAGGCACTGTGGCCGGTTCAATATAGCGTGGCCGGTGTGTAAGAACCTTCATCTTTTTCCTCTTCGGCGCTGGCTCACTTGGAGCGGCTGAAGCAACTTCCTTCACAGAAGCCGTATCTTTCCTTTTTTTGACCCCGTGTTGGGTAATGATAGTCAGGATAGACTGAACCCAATGGCATCAAATACTGGATTGAGTCTTTTCTTCTTCTGGCCTCCGAAGGCCGCAGACAGTGAAGTATCTTCTGCCTTCGAGTATGGTCCAAGCAGTTCATCGCTTATGGCCTCAATACATTTTAACCAGTCATCATCTGGCTCAACAAACTTATCTCCATATCTGAAGGTGTATCTTAACCTAACTAGTCCACCTTCGTCAGGTTTGCTGATGGTTTCCTTTGGCATTTCCCACTCTTCTACAAGTGGCCATACTCTGAAGGCAATGTGTTCCTGGATCAAATCCCTCGTCCCAATGAAAGAGCAAACTACATCGAAGGCTCTCCGGCATTCTTCGGTGGCTTCGTCAATATCCACCTTCGGTTTCCGAAGGCCAAAACACTGCCAGATGGGGCGCATGATGATACCTTTAATATCTTCTCGCAGTTTTCAAGTCGTTTTTCACATAGAACCATTCCTTCATCCAGTCCCCGGGCCATCTCTTTCGAAAAGTTGGCACGGGACAGCTTGACCCAGAGCGGGCAACGAAGCTGTAACAGCCAAAATTGTTATGATATTGCTCTTTACCCCATGGTTTCGTCTCATATAATAACTTATGCATACTGCAGAAACTTTTTGCATTTGGCTCCAAACTTGGCTCTTCACGGCCCATATGAAGATTCCCATCCTTATGATTGCTTCGGGAGTAATTTGATGAAGGCAGATTTCAAATATCTTCAAAACTTTTACCACAATGTTGCTCAAAGGAAACCGAAGTCCAGCCTTGAAGAAACTTCGGAATATCACGACTTCATTCTCCTCGGGAGTCGGACAAGTTTTCTCTCCTTTGTCAGCCCTCACAATAGATAAATCCCGAAAATATCTACCCCTCATATTGACAAGATGGCTTTGCTTTATGCTTGATTTTCCAAAAACTGCATGGCTTGGTCGCCAGGGTCGATCTTCAGAATCTTCACCACCACTTTCCACATCATAGCTGTCACTATCACCAGTTTCTTCAGATAAGCCCTCTAAGATCTCCCTAGTAATCTTCTCTGTATTTGTCTTTGCTATTGATTCAAGAAAGCCGAGATTCATCTCCTCAGAAAGGCTCAGCTTCGATTCAGCGACAACTTTCTTATCTTCAGACATCTTTGAAAATGCTGAGAAAGTGCTCTCGAAACCGAAGCTTAAAAATTTAAAAAGCCACGCAAGTGTTGGTGTGCAAGGGCTAAAAGTTGGGCGAGCAAGAAGCAGATGGCAAGAAAGCGTGCCAAATGAACTCGTGGCGAGCTCTTATTTATACGCCTAGTGCGTTAAAAGCTGGAGGGTCCCGCTTGTCAATGACTGTTGCTATTCTAGCAAAGGGAAGGTGTTTTTTCGGACCTTCGACTTAAGGCCTTCGTCCATGTTGCAATCTGAATTTATTACTTTAACAAATTAATATTGCGAGGGGCTACATTTGGGGCCTTCGGCTTTCGAAGGTCCTCAAAAACATGATTTAACTATGTCTCTGGAGTATAATGTGTAAACAGGTACCTTCGGACATAAATCAAAACCATAGCGTGAAGATGCACAAAGAGTATGAAGGATGGCGCAGAGCCGAAGCTATGCGCAGGGGAGCTTTGGCGTGATAGCAGAAAAAGAAACCGACTTAAAAGGGAAAAGGCTATTTAGACCCCGATGGATTGCTATAGAGTTATTAGCAAATGTAAAGGGCATGGGTGTAATTTTATATGGGCTGCGTCCCGTGCCTATAAATAGATGAACAGTACTCCCGTACTATTCACGCTGACTTGGCATTTACTTTCGCGTCACGTTTGTACCCCTGCTTTCCTTCGAGCCGAAGGTACATTTATAATTTGTTATTGCTGATACAGTCACGCAAATAAAAATAAGTTGGTAATAACATTTAAAGTGTTTATATTATATTTTTCATATCTTGTGTATGAATCCTTCTTCATCATTTATTGTGTTTAAGAAGGTTTGTTCTTCATAACCTTCGTCCGGAATTCATTATATCCGAAGGGAGATAATGTTTCGAAGGACGAAGGACTTTAACATTTAACACTTTTTATGTTGCCTTGTTCTTAACTCTTAGCATTTGAGAACAAGTCCCCAACATGAGTTTTGGACCTAAAGTAGTGGATTGGGCATGTTCGTTGCGAAAAACAAAAAAATGGTTCCGGTGGCAAAAACTCGTGCTTTGTATGCACCCTGACACCCGTTTTTAGAATGAGTGACGAGCGGCAACGAAATTGCGTGAAACCACCCCAAACATGAGTATTGGACCTAAAGTAGTGGATTGGGCATGTTCGTTGCGAAAAACGAAGAAATGGTTCCGGTGGCAAAAACTCGTGCATGTATGCACCCTGACACCCATTTCCGAAATGGGTGATGTGCGGCAACGAAATTGCACGAAACCACCCCAAACATGAGTTTTGGACCTAAAGTAGTGGATTGGGCATGTTCGTTCCGAAAAACGAAGAAATGGTTCCGGAGGCAAAAACTCGTGCTTGTATGCACCCCGACACCCGTTTTCGGAATGGGTGACATGCGGCAACGAAATTGTGCAATACCAGCCCAAACATGAGTTTTGGACCTAAAGTGGTGGATTGGGCATGTTCGTTGCGAAAAACGAAGAAATGGTTCCGGTGGCAAAAACTCGTGCTTTGTATGCAACCCGACACCCGTTTTTGGAATGGATGACTTGCAGCAACGAAATTGCGCGAAACCACCCCAAACATGAGTTTTGTACCTAAAGTAGTGGATTGGGCATGTTCGTTGTGAAAAACGAAGAAATGGTTCCTGTGGCAAAAACTTGTGCTTTGTATGCACCCCGACACCCGTTTTCGGAATGGGTGACGTGTAGCAACGAAATTGCGCGAAACCACCCCAAACGTCAGTGTTGGACCTAAAGTTAGGGATGAAAGTGGTAATCCGAACTGTTAAAATAAATTTAATATTTTAAAATATAGATGTATAAAATTTGATGTTGATCTTTTCTTATGTTATCAAGCACATTAGTATAAATATGAATAAAATATTATATAAGTTCTTTTATGTATTATTTGCTCCCTACAACACAAAAAGTTGAAAAAATTACCGAATTTGTTTCCGAATCCATACCGAAGTTTATATCTATTATTTGAGAAAATGTAGGATAAATTTGAGGTTTAACTTTTATGAATCTTAACAAGCTGGATGTTAAAAACAAGAATACAAATTTGTATTGTATATTCTATATCCTATTTATTCGCAATCAAAGAAAAAAACTGATTACCGAATAATACCATTTCCGACCGTTTTCATCCCTACCTAAAGTACTGGATTGGGCATGTTCGTTGCGAAAAACAAAGAAATGGTTCTGGTGGCAAAAACTCGTGCTTGTATGCACCCCACACCCATTTTCGGAATGGGTGACGTGCGGCAACCAAATTGCACGAAACCACCCCAAACATGAGTTTTGGACCTAAAGTAGTGGATTGGGCATGTTCGTTGCGAAAACAAAGAAATGGTTCCGGTGACAAAAACTCGTGCTCGTATGCACCCCACACCCGTTTTCGGAATGGGTGACGTGCGGCAATGAAATTGCGCGAAACCACCCCAAACATGAGTTTTGGACCTAAAGTAATGGATTGGGCATGTTCGTTGCGAAAAACAAAGAAATGGTTCCAGTGGCAAAAACTCGTGCTTTGTATGCACCCTGACACCCGTTTTCGGAATGAGTGACGAGCGGCAACGAAATTGCATGAAACCACCCCAAACATGAGTATTGGACCTAAAGTAGTGGATTGGGCATGTTCGTTGCGAAAAACGAAGAAATGGTTCCGGTGGCAAAAACTCGTGCATGTATGCACCCCGACACCCATTTCCGAAATGGGTGATGTGCGGCAACGAAATTGCACGAAACCACCCCAAACATGAGTTTTGTACCTAAAGTAGTGGATTGGGCATGTTCGTTCCGAAAAAAGAAGAAATGGTTCTGGTGGCAAAAACTCGTGCTTGTATGCACCCCGACACCCGTTTTCGGAATGGGTGACATGCGGCAACGAAATTGTGCGAAACCTGCCCAAACATGAGTTTTCGACCTAAACTGGTGGATTGGGCTTGTTCGTTGCGAAAAACGAAGATATGGTTCCGGTGGCAAAAACTCGTGCTTTGTATGCACCCCGACACCCGTTTTTGGAATGGATAACTTGCGGCAACGAAATTGCACAAAACCACCCCAAACATGAGTTTTGGACCTAAAGTAGTGGATTGGGCATGTTCGTTGTGAAAAACGAAGAAATGGTTCCTGTGACAAAAACTCGTGCTTGTATGCACCCCGACACCCGTTTTCGAAATGGGTGACATGTAGCAACGAAATTGTGCGAAACCAGCCCAAACATGAGTTTTGGACCTAAAGTGGTGGATTGGGCATGTTCGTTGCGAAAAACGAAGAAATGGTTCCGGTGGCAAAAACTCGTGCTTTGTATGCACCCTGACACCCGTTTTTGGAATGGATGACTTGCGGCAACGAAATTGCGCGAAATCACCCCAAACATGAGTTTTGGACCAAAAGTAGTGGATTGGGCATGTTCGTTGCGAAAAACAAAGAAATGGTTCCGGTGGCAAAAACTCGTGCTTGTATGCACCCCACACCCGTTTTCGGAATGGGTGACGTGTGGCAACGAAATTGCGCGAAACCACCCCAAACATGAGTTTTGACCTAAAGTAGTGGATTGGGCATGTTCGTTGCGAAAAACAAAGAAATGGTTCTGGTGGCAAAAACTCGTGCTTGTATGCACCCTGACGCCCGTTTTCGGAATGAGTGACGAGCGGCAACGAAATTGCGTGAAACCACCCCAAACATGAGTATTGGACCAAAAGTAGTGGATTGGGCATGTTCGTTGCGAAAAACGAAGAAATGGTTTCCGGTGGCAAAAACTCTTGCATGTATGCACCCCGACACCCATTTCCGAAATGGGTGATGTGCAGGAACAAGATTGCACGAAACCACCCAAACATGAGTTTTGGACCTAAAGTAGTGGATTGGGCATGTTCGTTCCGAAAAACGAAGAAATGGTTCCGGTGGCAAAAACTCGTGCTTATATGCACCCCGACACCCGTTTCCGGAATGGGTGACATGCGGCAACGAAATTGTGCGAAACCAGCCCAAACATGAGTTTTGGACCTAAAGTGGTGGATTGGGCATGTTCGTTGCGAAAAACGAAGAAATGGTTACGGTGGCAAAAACTCGTGCTTTGTATGCGACACCCGTTTTTGGATTGGATGACTTGTGGCAACGAAATTGCGCGAAACCACCCCAAACATGAGTTTTGGACCTAACGTAGTGGATTGGGCATGATCGTTGTGAAAAACGAAGAAATGGTTCCTGTGGCAAAAACTCGTGCTTTGTATGCACCCCGACACCCGTTTTCGGAATGGGTGACGTGCGGCAACGAAATTGCATGAAACCACCCCAAACGTAAGTGTTGGACCTAAAGTAGTGGATTGGGCTTGTTCCTTGCGGAAAACGAAGAAATGGTTCTGGTGGCAAAAACTCGTGCATGTATGCACCCCACACCCGTTTTCGGAATGGGTGACGTGCGGCAACCAAATTGCGCGAAACCAACCCAAACATGAGTTTTGGACCTAAAGTAGTGGATTGGGCATGTTCGTTGCGGAAAACGAAGAAATGGTTCTTGTGGCAAAAAGTCGTGCTTATATGCACCCCACACCCGTTTTCGGAATGGGTGACGTGCGGCAACTAAATTGCGTGAAACCACCCCAAACATGAGTTTTGGACCTAAAGTAGTGGATTGGGCATGTTCGTTAAGAAAAACAAAGAAATGGTTCCGGTGGCAAAAACTCGTGCTTGTATGCACCCCACACCCGTTTTCGGAATGGGTGACGTGCGGCAACCAAATTGCGCGAAACCAACCCAAACATGAGTTTTGGACCTAAAGTAGTGGATTGGGCATGTTCGTTGCGGAAAACGAAGAAATGGTTCTTGTGGCAAAAAGTCGTGCTAGTATGCACCCCACACCCGTTTTCGGAATGGGTGACGTGCGGCAACCAAATTGCGTGAAACCACCCCAAACATGAGTTTTGGACCTAAAGTAGTGGATTGGGCATGTTCGTTAAGAAAAACAAAGAAATGGTTCCGGTGGCAAAAACTCGTGCTTGTATGCACCCCACACCCGTTTTCGGAATGGGTGACGTGCGGCAACGAAATTGCGTGAAACCACCCCAAACATGAGTATTGGACCTAAAGTAGTGGATTGGGCATGTTCGTTGCGAAAAACGAAGAAATGATTCCGGTGGCAAAAACTCGTGCATGTATGCACCCCGACAACCATTTCCGAAATGGGTGATGTGCGGCAACGAAATTGCACGAAACCACCCCAAACATGAGTTTTGTACCTAAAGTAGTGGATTGGGCATGTTCGTTCCGAAAAATGAAGTGGTTCCGGTGGCAAAAACTTGAGCTTGTATGCACCCCGACACCCGTTTTTGGAATGGGTGACATGCGGCAAAGAAATTGTGAGAAACCAGCCCAAACATGAGTTTTGGACCTAAAGTGGTGGATTGGGCATGTTCGTTGCGAAAAACGAAGAAATGGTTCCGGTGGCAAAAACTCGTGCTTTGTATGCACCCCGACATCCGTTTTTGGAATGGGTGACTTGCGGCAATGAAATTGCGCGAAACCACCCCAAACATGAGTTTTGGACCTAAAGTAGTGGATTGGGCATGTTCGTTGTGAAAACCGAAGAAATGGTTCCGGTGGCAAAAACTCGTGCTTTGTATGCACCCCGACACCCGTTTTCTGAATGGGTGACGTGCGACAACGAAATTGCGTGAAACCACCCCAAACGTGAGTGTTGGACCTAAAGTAGTGGATTGGGCATGTTCGTTGCGGAAAACGAAGAAATGGTTCTGGTGGCAAAAACTTGTGCTTGTATGCATCCACACCCGTTTTCGGAATGGGTGACGTGCGGCAACCAAATTGCGCGAAACCACCCCAAACATGAGTTTTGGACCTAAAGTAGTGGATTGGGCATGTTCGTTGCGGAAAACGAAGAAATGGTTCTGGTGGCAAAAACTCGTGCTTGTATGCACCCCACACCCGTTTTCGGAATGGGTGACGTGCGGCAGCCAAATTGCGCAAAACCACCCCATGAGTTTTGGACCTAAAGTAGTGGATTGGGCATGTTCGTTCCGAAAAACAAAGAAATGTTCCGGTGGCAAAAACTCGTGCTTGTATGCACCCCACACCCGTTTTCGGAATGGGTGACGTGCGGCAACAAAATTGCGCGAAACCACCCCAAACATGAGTTTTAGGACCTAAAGTGGTGGATTGGGTATGTTCGTTGCGAAAAACGAAGAAATGGTTCTGGTGGCAAAAACTCGTGCTTTGTATGCATCCCCGACACCCGTTTTTGGAATGGATGACTTGCGGCAACGAAATTGCGCGAAACCACCCCAAACATGAGTTTTGGACCTAAAGTAGTGGATTGGGCATGTTCGTTGTGAAAAACGAAGAAATGGTTCCGGTGGCAAAAACTCGTGCTTTGTATGCACCCCGACACCCGTTTTCGGAATGGGTGACGTGCGGCAACGAAATTGCGAAAACCATCCCAAACGTGGGTGTTGGACCTAAAGTAGTGATGATGAGGACATCAGTATGAGTACGACTACACCAGCAGCACCTCCACATCAAGCGCCACTTCCTTCATTAGCTGGGCCAATCACTCGGGCCCATGCCAGAGATCTTAACTTCGTCATGCTACTGAAGAATGAGGGCCCAAAAGAATAGACGACCAGCCTAACTGCGGCCCATAGTGGACGACCTAGGGTTGGCCGCCCCTAGGGGCTGCGCCCCCTCTCTCTATTGATATAGGAGCTACGCCTCCTTTGTTCTTCGAGTTTTGTTTTACATCTAGCTTTAGCTACCCCAGAACACGCACAAATACGTGTTGTCCTCTGTGATTCAGAACTCCACCTCGAGTGATATTAAGATTGCTCGCATCTTTTTCTTGTTCGTTCTTCGATTGCGCACAGGAAACGATCTTCGTGATCAGGCCGATCTCGCATCAGCAAGGTCGGATAACCATTGGAAGTTGGTTCAGCGATTGCATTGGCACTTCGGGATCGCTCGTCGTAGTCAGATCGTGAGGGTCTACTTCCACCAAATCAGAATTATCTCCACTCACCGAAAGATCGGGCACTCCAGCTCTATCAAGTGGTATCAGATTTCCAGGTTGATCGGTGAGTTTATCGAGTGTTTTTTTCTCCTACAGTCCACAAAACCTCATAAAATTTCAGGTTAGACCTTATACCAACACCCTTTTGAGCCTCGCACCTTCTTTCAATAATCTGCATTGTTGAATTTGTGTGCTTTCGCGTCATTTGTTGCTGGTCGCATTGTGTTTTTTCTCACCATCCTTCTTTCTTCCTTGTTTTTCTCCTTCGGTTACATCAAACCCTAGCGCGCCGCAACCATCTTCCTTATTTTTCTCCTTCGGTTACATCAAACCCTAGCGCGTCCGCAACCATCTTCCTTGTTTCTCTCCTTCGGTTACATCAAACCGAGTCAACACCGCTTCCTTATTTTTCTCCTTCGGTTACGTAAAAAAACAGAAAAAAAACCTAGTCAACGCCGCTTCCTTGTTTTTCTCCTTCGGTTATGTCATAAAAAAAAACAGAAACAAAAAAAGAAAACGAAGGAGAAAGGATACAAAGCGGTTGTCTCATCTCGGTCGTTTTAAACATACCTTCCTTAAACCTGGGCATAACTTTTCGCTCGGTTGTTCAAAAAATCTGAAATTTTTACAGGAGCTTGATTGTCAAAAAAATTCAGGAAAATAAAGAAAAAAATCCGTCAAAGTTCTCGCACGCTTTTCAGAGAACTTCCTGATTTTCGGTAGACCACATCTGAACTCTGTTTGAGGTGAAATTTCGTGTAGCTCCTAGTTTGTTGCTCCTTGTGCTGAGAAAATATCAAAAAAAATCATACAAAAAAAAAGAAAAACAAAATCACCTATGATTCCTACTAGTGCCTTTTTGGCCTCGCTAGTACAATATTTACGGTACTGCCATTCTGCTAGTTCCATCCGTCATTTGCACTTGTGGCCAGCAATATAGTTTCGTGTTTTGCACTATAATTCAACTTTGCATTATTGTTTGATCGTGCTAATCCTTGACTTGAGTGCAGCCTACCCAAAACTCCACATATTTCTACGACGAAAAGGTTTCTGTTTCTCCAGGCAATCGCTCATCCAATCTTTCACCGGTTCCACCTGTTGGTTGCAGTTCACCACTGTGGCTTGGTAAGAACGGATAAGAATTTGATAACAGCATTTCATTGAGCGAGTTGTCACCACCATTTCCCTGTTGTCGTCGGTTTTTCTCCTTTTGGTGTTTTGGTGTTTGCGCTAACTATGGCAGGAGCACACGACACAGTGGATGCCCAGTTGTTGGAAGTAAGGGGACAAGTTGATGGACTTGCTGCTGACATTAGGACGATGCATGAACTGGCTTGATTCAACGGTCACTTCGACGACCGAGCGTTTCAACTAGCTTGACCTTGCTCAAACGGCGACTCGCACCACACTCGACACCATCCTGGCGCGCCTTGATGCGTTGGCCACAAAGATGGAGCAGGACTACGGCGGTGACACTGAGCAGGACGATGGAGATCGCCGTGGTCGTGCACGCTGTGTGGTTCGTCATCCCCCTAATGACTTATTTTCCAAGATTAAATTAAAAATTCCACCTTTTAATGGCAAATATGATCCTGCTGCATATCTTGATTGGGAGTTAGAGGTTGAACAAAAATTTTCATGCCATGATATTGCTGCACATTCTCAGGTTAAAGCTGCTATTAGTGAATTTACTGATTTTGCTTTAATTTGGTGGCGTGATTATAAAATGAAACATCCCACTGCCATTCCAACCACTTGGGATCAGTTGAAAGCTGCGATGCGACATCGATTTGTGCCTTCGTATTATGCTCGTGATTTGCTTAATAAAATGCAGCTGTTTTCAGCAAGGTTCTCAATCTGTTGAGGACTATTTCCAAGAGTTACAAAAAGGTATGATTCGTTGTGGGATATTGGAGGACAACGACGCTGCTATGGCACGTTTTCGTGGTGGTTTAAACCGCGAAATCCAGGATATACTTGATTATAAGGAATATTACGATATGACTACTTTATTTGAATATGCTTGCAAAGCCGAACGTGAAGTGCAGGGACGCCGCTCGAAGAGATATTCTAACCCTTTTGCAGGACGAAGCTCGACATCCACCTCAGCACCAGTTCCCCCTACGCCATCCACGTCCACAACTACTCCACGCGAGAAGATGACCAAACCAGCCAGCACTGCCCCACCCACAGGTCGTACACGGGATATTCAGTGTCATCGCTGTAGAGGATTTGGCCATGTGATTCGAGACTGCCCAAACAAGCGCACTTTGCTCATTCGTGACGATGGTGAGTACTCTTCCGCTAGTGATTCTGAAGAAATTGAACATGCACTACTTGCCACTAACCATGCAGCTCAGGCGGAGGTACATGTCAACCCGGGCGACGCTGATAGGTACTGAAAGTCTTGTTGTGCAGCGTGTTCTTAGTACACAGGTCGCTTTGCTCGAGAAGAATCAGCGACACACTGTGTTCCATACAAAGGGTGTTGTGCAGGAGCGGTCAATTCGCATCATTATCGACAGCGGCAGTTGCAACAATTTAGGCGAGTACCATGTTGGTCGAAAGTTGTCGTTACCCACTCGTAAGCATCCAAACCCATATCACATTCAATGGCTTAATGATGGTGGTAAAATAAAAATCACACGTTCCGTGTGTATTCCTTTCTCCATGGGTGCTTATTCTGATTTTGTTGATTGTGATGTTATTCCCATGGAAGCATGCTCTTTGTTACTTGGTCGACCTTGGCAATATGATACTGATAGCTTGCATCATGGTCGTTCGAATCATTATTCTTTCATTTTTAAGGGTCAGAAAATAATTATACATCCAATGACCCCTGAACAAATTGTTAAAGATGATCTTGCCCGAGCTGCTATAACTGCTAAACAACTTGATCCATCACCCTCTGTTCCTTCTGAAATCAAGTTAAAGGCTCCTGTTTTACTTGCTACACGTGCTAATTTTGATGATCTACACGGTGCTCATTTGCCATGCTATGCACTTATATGCTCTAGTGTCCTCATTTCACTTGATGATGCACCATCTTTGGCTATTCCCCCTATGGTTGCTAACCTTTTGCAGGAGTACGTTGATGTCTTTCCCAAAGACTTACCATCGGATCTCCCACCACTTCGTGGCATTGAGCACCAGATCGACCTCATTCCCGGCGCACAGCTTCCGAACCACGCACTGTACCGTACAAATCCGGATGAGACGAAGGAGATTCAGCGCCAGGTATAGGCGTTGCTTGACAAGGGATACATTCGTGAGTCTCTTAGCCCTTGCTCTGTTCTTGTGTTACTTGTTCCCAAGAAAGATGGGTCATGGCGTATGTGTGTAGACTGTCGTGCTATTAATAACATCACTATTCGTTATCGATATCCTATACCACGCCTTGATGATATGCTAGATGAGCTTAGTGGTGCCATTATTTTCACTAAGATTGATTTGCGTAGTGGTTACCACCAGATTAGAATGAAACTGGGTGATGAATGAAAAACGACTTTTAAAACGAAATTTCGTTTATATGAATGGTTGGTTATGCCGTTTGGATTGACTAATGCTCCCAGCACTTTTATGCGAGTGATGAATGAAGTTCTAAGGCCCTTCATAGGATTGTTTGTGGTTGTTTATTTTGATGATATCCTTATTTACAGCAAATCTAAGAAAGAGCATTTGGAACATTTAAGTGCTGTTTTTGATGCATTGTGTGCTGCCCAGTTATTTGCTAACATGGAAAAATGCATCTTTTGTACACGACGTGTCTCGTTTCTTGGTTATGTTGTTACTCCACTGGGCATTGAGGTGGATAGCAGCAAGATTGCTGCCATTCGGGAGTGGCCTACACCGACGACGGTCACACAAATTCGGAGCTTTCTTGGACTTGCCGGTTTCTACCGCTGATTTGTTCATGATTTTAGCTCCATTGCAGCGCCTCTACATGAGCTTACAAAGAAAGATGTGCCATTTGCTTGGAGTGATTCGCAGGAGGAAGCGTTCAGCACTTTGAAAGATAAGTTAACCCAAGCTCCCCTATTGCAATTGCCTGATTTTAATAAAGTGTTTGAGCTTGAATGCGATGCTAGCGGTGTTGGGGTCCTTCGTCCTCCGAAGGTCCTCAAAAACATGATTTGACAATGTTTTCCAAGTGGATTATATGAACAGATATTTTCGGATATGAAGCACGACCAGGACGAAGCCTGAGCCAGACGAAGGTCGAGGGAAGCCGAAGTTGTGCGCAGGAAAGCTTCGTCGCGATGACATAAGGGGGAACCGACTTAAAGATGAAAAGACTTCGGGGGCCTCAACAGATTTTCATAAACCGTTAACAAATGTAATGGACATGGATGTAATTTTACGTGGGCTGCGTCCCGCGTCTATAAATAGATGAACAGTACTCCCGTACTGTTCACGCGGACGGTGCATTCGCTAATTGGGCTAGGTGCTGTTTTGTTACAAGAAGGAAAACCAGTTGCTTATTTTAGTGAAAAATTAAGCGGTGCTAGTCTGAAATATTCTACTTATGATAAGGAGCTTTACGCTTTAGTGCGCACTTTGCATACATGGCAGCACTATCTTTGGCATCGTGAGTTCATAATTCATTCTGATCATGAGGCTTTAAAACATATTCGCACCCAAACAAATCTGAACCGTCGTCATGCTAAATGGGTAGAATTCATTGAGTCTTTTCCTTACATTATTAAACACAAGAACGGGAAGGACAATGTTATTGCTGATGCTTTGTCTCGTCGCTATACCATGCTGTCACAGTTAGATTTTAAAATCTTTGGTTTGCACACTGTGAAAGATCAATATGTTGACGATGCTGATTTTAAAGATGCTTTCGGCCATTGTATTATTCGGAAACCATGGGGCAAATTTCACATACAGGATGGGTTCCTGTTTCGCGCTAACAAGCTGTGTGTTCTAGCTAGCTCGGTTCGTCTTTTGTTGTTACAGGAAGCGCATGGAGGCGGTCTCATGGGGCACTTTGGCGTCTACAAGACACATGAAGTGTTGGCTGCCCACTTCTTTTGGCCTCGGATGCGCGCTGATGTTGAGCGCCTTGTTGCACGCTGCACTACTTGTCAGAAAGCTAAGTCACGATTGAACAACCATGGTTTGTATATGCCTTTGCCTGTTCCTACTTGCCTTTGGATTGATATTTCGATGGATTTTGTTTTGGGATTGCCTAGAACTAAGAAGGGGAGGGATAGCATTTTTGTGGTTGTTGATCGATTCTCCAAAATGGCTCATTTCATACCTTGTCATAAGACTGATTGATGAGGACATCAACACCAACACGAGCACATCTACACCAGCAGCACCTTCTCCAGCCCAGGCACCATCTTCCCCAGTCCAGGCGCCACCCCTTCCACCTGGGCCAGTGACTCGAGCCCGTGCAAGAGAATTGAACTACATCATGCTGTTAAAGAATGAAGGCCTAGAAGAATAGACGACCAGCCCAACTGCGGCCCATAATGGACGACCTAGGGTTGGCCGCCCCTAGGGGCTGCGCCCCCTCTCTATTTATCCAGGAGCTGCGCCTCCTTTATTTTTCGAGTTTTGTTTTACGTTAGCCTTAGCTACTCTCGAACACGCGCAAATCTGCGCTGTCTTCGTGTATTCAGAACTCCACCCTCGAGTAATAGATTAGATTGCTCGCATCTTTTCTTGTTCGTCTTCGATTGCGCACAGGAAACGATCTTCGTGATCAGGCCGATCTTGCATCAGCAAGGTCGGTAACCACAGGGAGTTGGTTCAGCGATTGCATTGGCGCCTCGGGCTTGCTCGTCGTAGTCGGATCGCAAGGGTCATCTTCCGCCAAATCGGAATTATCTCCTCTCGCCGAAAGATCGGGCACCTCAGCTACATCAATTGGTATCAGATTTCCAGGTTGATCGGTGAGTTTATCGAGTGTTTTTTTCCTACAGTCCACAAAACCACATAAAAATTCAGGTTAGACCTTATCCCAGCACCCTTTTGAGCCTCGCACTTTCTTTCAATAATCCGCATTGTTGAATTTATGTGCTTTCGCGTCATTTGTTGCTGTTTGCATTGTGTTCTTCCACCATTCAAACCCTAGCGCCGCCACCATCTCCCGTTTGATCACGCCACAAACCGAGTCAACATCGTTTCCTTGTTTTTCTCCTTCGGTTACGTCAAAAAAAGAAACAGAAAAAACAAACCGAGTCAACGGCCGTTTCCTTGTTTGTCTCCATCGGTTACGAAAAAAAACAGAAAAAAAACAAACCAAGTCAACATCGTTTCCTTGTTTTTCTCCTTCGATTACGTTAAAAAAAACAGAAACAAAAAACAACGAAGGAGAAAGGATACGGTTGTTTCATCCCGGTTGTTTTAAAACATAACTTGAGGTACCTTCCTTAAAACGAGCATAACTTTTTGCTCGGGTGTCCAAGAAATCTGAAATTTTTACAGGAGCTAGTTGACACCATTCTGAGGCCGGCCAAACTCACCTTCGGTCTGTTTGGGTTTCGACAAAATTGTCAAAAAATTCAGGAAAATAAAGAAAAAAATTCGTCAAAGTACTCGCACGCTTTTCAGAGAACTTCCTGATTTTCTGTAGACCACATCTGATCTCTGTTTTAGGTGAAACTTGGTGTAGCTCCTATTTTGTTGCTTCTTGTGCTGAGAAAAATATCAAAAAAATCATACAAAAAAGAAAACCAAAATCACTTGTGATTCCTACTAGTGGCCTCGCTAGTACAATATTTACGGTACTGCCATTCTGCTAGTTCCATCCGTCCTTTGCACTTGTGGCCAGCAATATAGTTTCGTGTGTTGCACTATAATTCAACTTTGCATTATTGTTTGATTGTGCTAATCATTGACTTGAGTGCAGCCTACCCATAACTCCACATATTTATACGACGAGCAGGCTTCTGTTTCTCCAGGCAATCGCTCATCCAATCTTTCACTGGTTCCACCTGTTGGTTGCAGTTCACCACTGTGGCTTGGTAAGAACGGATAAGAATTTGATAACAGCACTAGTGTGAGCGCCTTGTGAGCAGTACACCCCTATTTTTGTCGTTGGTTTTTTTTCTTCTTTTGGTGTTTTGGTGTTTGCGCTAACTATGGCAGGAGCACACGACACGGTGGATGCCCAGTTGCTGGAAGTAGGGGAACAAGTTGATGGACTTGCTGCTGACATTAGGACGATACATGAACGGCTTGATTCAACGGTCACTTCGACGACCGAGCGTTTCAACCAGCTTGACCTTGCTCAAACGGCGACTCGCGCCACACTCGACACCATCCTGGAACGCCTTGATGCGTTGACCACAAAGATGGAGCAGGACTACGGCGGTGACACTGAGTGGGACGATGGAGATCGCCGTGGTCGTGCACGCCGTGTGGTTCGTCATCCCCCTAATGACTTATTTTCTAAGATTAAATTTACTTTTAATGGCAAATATGATCCTGCTGCATATCTTGATTGGGAGTTAGAGGTTGAACAAAAATTTTCATGCCATGATATTGCTGCACATTCTCAGGTTAAAGCTGCTATTAGTGAATTTACTGATTTTGCTTTAATTTGGTGGCGTGAGTTTAAAATAAAACATCCCACTACCATTCCAACCACTTGGGATCAGTTGAAAGCTGCGATGCGACATCGATTTGTGCCTTCGTATTATGCTCGTGATTTGCTTAATAAAATGCAGCGTTTTCAGCAAGGTTCTCAATCTGTTGAGGACTATTTCTAGGAGTTACAAAAAGGTATGATTCGTTGTGGGATATTGGAGGACAACGACGCTGCTATGGCACGTTTTCGTGGTGGTTTAAACCGCGAAATCCAAGATATACTTGATTATAAGGAATATTATGATATGACTACTTTATTTGAATATGTTTGCAAAGCTGAACGTGAAGTGCAGGGACGCCGCTCGAAGCCATATTCTAACCCTTTTGCAGGACGAAGCTCGACATCCACCTCAGCACCAGTTCCCCCTGCGCCATCCACGTCCACCACTACTCCACGCGAGAAGACGACCAAACCAGCCAGCACTGCCCCACCCACAGGTCGTACACGGGATATTCAGTGTCATCGCTGTAGAGGATTTGGCCATGTGATTCGGGACTGCCCAAACAAGCGCACTTTGCTCATTCGTGACGATGGTGAGTACTCTTCCGCTAGTGATTCTGAAGAAATTCAACATGCACTACTTGCCACTGACCATGCAGCTAAGGCGGAGGTACATGTCAACCCGGGCGACGCTGATAGGTATGAAAGTCTTATTGTGCAACGTGTTCTCAGTACACAGGTCGCTTTGCCCGAGAAGAATCAGCGACACACTCTGTTCCATACAAAGGGTGTTGTGCAGGAGCGGTCAATTCGCATCATTATCGACAGCGGCAGTTGCAACAATTTGGCGAGTACCATGCTGGTCGAAAAGTTATCGTTACCCACTCGTAAGCATCCAAACCCATATCACATTCAATGGCTTAATGATGGTGGTAAAATAAAAATCACACGTTCTGTGCGCGTTCCTTTCTCCATGGGTGCTTATTCTGATTTTGTTGATTGTGATGTTATTCCCATGGAAGCATGCTCTTTGTTACTTGGTCGACCTTGGCAATATGATACTGATAGCTTGCATCATGGTCGTTCGAATCATTATTCTTTCATTTTTAAGGGTCAGAAAATAATTATACATCCAATGACACCTGAACAAATTGTTAAAGATGATCTTGCCCGAGCTGCTATAACTGCTAAACAACTTGATCCATCGCCCTCTGTTCCTTCTGAAATCAAGTTGAAGGCTCCTATTTTACTTGCTACACGTGCTGATTTTGATGATCTACACGGTGCTCATTTGCCATGCTATGCACTTATATGCTCTAGTGTCCTCATTTCACTTGATGATGCACCATCTTTGGCTATTCCCCCTATGGTTGCTAACCTTTTGCAGGAGTACGCTGATGTTTTTCCCAAAGACTTACCACCGGGTCTCCCACCACTTCGTGGCATTGAGCACCAGATCGACCTCATTCCCGGCGCACAGCTTCCGAACCGCGCACCGTACCGTACAAATCCGGATGAGACGAAGGAGATTCAGCGCCAGGTACAGGCGTTGCTTGACAAGGGATACATTCGTGAGTCTCTTAGCCCTTGCTCTGTTCCTGTGTTACTTGTTCCCAAGAAAGATGGGTCATGGCGTATGTGTGTAGATTGTCGTGCTATTAATAACATCACTATTCGTTATCGATATCCTATACCACGCCTTGATGATATGCTAGATGAGCTTAGTGGTGCCATTATTTTCACTAAGATTGATTTGCGTAATGGTTACCACCAGATTAGAATGAAACTGGGTGATGAATGGAAAACGACTTTTAAAACAAAATTTGGTTTATATGAATGGTTGGTTATGCCGTTTGGATTGACTAATGCTCCCAGCACTTTTATGCGAGTGATGAATGAAGTTCTAAGGCCCTTCATAGGATTGTTTGTGGTTGTTTATTTTGATGATATCCTTATTTACAGCAAATCTAAGAAAGAGCATTTGGAACATTTAAGTGCTGTTTTTTGTGCATTGCGTGCTGCCCAGTTATTTGCTAACATGGAAAAATGCATCTTTTGTACACGACGTGTCTCGTTTCTTGGTTATGTTGTTACTCCACAGGGCATTGAGGTGGATAGCAGCAAGATTGCTGCCATTCAGGAGTGGCCTATACCGACGACGGTCACACAAATTCGGAGCTTTCTTGGACTTGCCGGTTTCTACCGCAGATTTGTTCGTGATTTTAGCTCCACTGCAGCGCCTCTACATGAGCTTACAAAGAAAGATGTGCCATTTGCTTGGAGTGATTCGCAGGAGGAAGCGTTCAGCACTTTGAAAGATAAGTTAACTCAAGCTCTCCTATTGCAATTGCCTGATTTTAATAAAGTGTTTGAGCTTGAATGCGATGCTAGCGGTATTGGGCTAGGTGCTGTTTTGTTACAAGAAGGAAAACCAGTTGCTTATTTTAGTGAAAAATTAAGCGGTGCTAGTCTAAAATATTCTACTTATGATAAGGAGCTTTACACTTTAGTGCGCACTTTGCATACATGGCAGCACTATCTTTGGCATCGTGAGTTCATAATCCATTCTGATCATGAGGCTTTAAAACATATTCGTACCCAAACAAATCTGAACCGTCGTCATGCTAAATGGGTAGAATTCATTGAGTCCTTTCCTTACATTATTAAACATAAGAACGGGAAGGACAATGTTATTGCTGATGCTTTGTCTCGTCGCTATACCATACTGTCACAGTTAGATTTTAAAATCTTTGGTTTGCACACTGTGAAAGATCAATATGTTGATGATGCTGATTTTAAAGATGCTTTCGGCCATTGTATTAATGGGAAACCATGGGGCAAGTTTCACATACAGGATGGGTTCCTGTTTCGCGCTAACAAGTTGTGTGTTCCAGCTAGCTCGGTTCGTCTTTTGTTGTTACAGGAAGCACATGGAGGTGGTCTCATGGGGCACTTTGGCGTCTACAAGACACATGAGGTGTTGGCTCCCCACTTCTTTTGGCCTCGGATGCGCGCTGATGTTGAGCGCCTTGTTGCACGCTGCACTACTTGTCAGAAAGCTAAGTCACGGTTGAACAACCATGGTTTGTATATGCCTTTGCCTGTTCCTACTTCCCCTTGGATTGATATTTCGATGGATTTTGTTTTGGGATTGCCTAGAACTAAGAAGGGGAGGGATAGCATTTTTGTGGTTGTTGATCGATTCTCCAAAATGGCTCATTTCATACCTTGTCATAAGACTGATGATGCTAGCAATATTGCTGAATTGTTTTTTAGAGAGATTATTCGTTTGCATGGTATTCCCAATACAATAGTCTCGGATCGTGATGCTAAGTTTCTGAGTCATTTTTGGAGATCTCTGTGGCATAAATTGGGAACTAAATTGCTGTTTAGCACCACTTGTCACCCTCAGACTGATGGTCAAACTGAGGTAGTTAATTGAACTTTGTCTACCATGCTTAGGGCTGTTTTAGACAAAAATTTGAAACGATGGGAGGATTGCTTGCCTCATGTTGAGTTTGCTTATAATCATGCAACACATTCTTCTACAAAGATGTGCCCTTTTCAAATTGTTTATGGTTACATTCCTAGGGCGCCTATTGCTTTGTTTTCGCTTGATGCTGCGGATGCCCCACACATAGATGCTCTTGCACATGTTGAACAAATGATTAATCTCCATGAACAAACTCAACAAAACATTGCTGCTGCTAATGCTAAATATCAGATTACTGGTAGTAAAGGCCGGAAACTAGTTACTTTTGAACCTGGTGATATGGTTTGGTTGCATTTGAGAAAGGATCGTTTTCCTACTTTGCGCCGTTCTAAATTGATGCCTCGTGCTGCTGGTCCTTTTAAGATACTAACCAAGATTAATGATAATGCTTATATCCTTGACCTGCCTGCGGAGTTTGGTGTTTCCACTAGTTTTAATGTTGCAGATTTGAAACCGTATGCGGGAGAAGATGAGGAGTTGCCGTCAAGGACGACTTCAGTTCAAGAAGGGGAGGATGATGAGGACATCAACACCAACACGAGCACATCTACACCAGCAGCACCTTCTCCAGCCCAGGCACCATCTTCCCCAGTCCAGGCACCACCCCTTCCACCTGGGCCAGTGACTCGGGCCCGTGCAAGAGAATTGAACTACATCATGCTGTTAAAGAACGAAGGCCCGGAAGAATAGACGACCAGCCCAACTGCGGCCCATAATGGACGACCTAGGGTTGGCCGCCCCTAAGGGCTGCGCCCCCTCTCTATTTATCCAGGAGCTGCGCCTCCTTTATTTTTCGAGTTTTGTTTTACGTTAGCCTTAGCTACTCTCAAACACGCGCAAATCTGCGCTGTCTTCGTGTATTCAGAACTCCACCCTCGAGTAATAGATTAGATTGCTCGCATCTTTTTCTTGTTCGTTCTTCGATTGCGCACAGGAAACGATCTTCGTGATCAGGCCAATCTCGCATCAGCAAGGTCGGTAACCACAGGGAGTTGGTTCAGCGATTGCATTGGCGCCTCGGGCTTGCTCGTCGTAGTCGGATCGCAAGGGTCATCTTCCGCCAAATCGGAATTATCTCCTCTCGCCGAAAGATCGGGCACCTCAGCTACATCACTGATGATGCTAGCAATGTTGCTGAATTGTTTTTTAGACAGATTATTCGTTTGCATGGTATTCCCAATATAATAGTCTCGGATTGTGATGCTAAGTTTCTCAGTCATTTTTGGAGATCTCTGTGGAATAAATTGGGAACTAAATTGCTGTTTAGCACCACTTGTCATCCTCAGACTGATGGTCAAACTGAGGTAGTTAATCGAACTTTGTCTACCATGCTTAGGGCTGTTTTAGACAAAAAATTGAAACGTTGGGAGGATTGCTTGCCTCATGTTGAGTTTGCTTATAATCATGCAACACATTCTTCTACAAAGATGTGCCCTTTTCAAATTGTTTATGGTTACATTCCTAGGGCGCCTATTGCTTTGTTTTCGCTTGATGCTGCGGACGCCCCACACATAGATGCTGTTGCACATGTTGAACAAATGATTAACCTCCATGAACAAACTCAACAAAACATTGCTGCTACTAATGCAAAAAATCAGATTGCTGGTAGTAAAGGAAGAAAACTTGTTACTTTTGAGCCAGGTGATATGGTTTGGTTGCACTTGAGAAAGGATCGGTTTCCTACTTTGCGCCGTTCTAAATTAATGCCTCGTGCTGCTGGTCCTTTTAAGGTGCTAACAAAGATTAATGATAATGCTTATATCCTTGACCTGCCTGCGGAATTTGGTGTTTCCACTAGTTTTAATGTTGCAGATTTGAAACCATATATGGCCGAGGATGAGAAGTTGCCGTCGAGGACGACTTCACTTCAAGAAGGGGAGGATGATGAGGACATCACTATGAGTACAACTACACCAGCAGCACCTCCACATCAAGCGCCACTTCCTTCATTAGCTGGGCCAATCACTCGGGCCCGTGCCAGAGATCTTAACTTCGTCATGCTACTGAAGAATGAGGGCCCAGAAGAATAGATGACCAGCCCAACTGCGGCCCATAGTGGATGACCTAGGGTTGGCCGCCCCTAGGGGCTGCGCCCCCTCTCTCTATTTACATAGGAGCTGCGCCTCCTTTGTTCTTCGAGTTTTGTTTTACATCTAGCTTTAGCTACCCCAGAACACGCACAAATACGTGTTGTCCTCTGTGATTCAGAACTCCACCTCGAGTGATATTAAGATTGCTCGCATCTTTTTCTTGTTCGTTCTTCGATTGCGCACAGGAAACAATCTTCGTGATCAGGCCGATCTCGCATCAGCAAGGTTGGTAACCATTGGAAGTTGGTTCAGCGATTACATTAGCGCTTCGGGATCGCTCGTCGTAGTCGGATCGTGAGGGTCTACTTCCACCAAATCGGAATTATCTCCACTCACAGAAAGATCGGACACTCCAGCTCTATCAGGTGGATTGGGCATGTTCGTTGCGGAAAACGAAGAAATAGTCCTGGTGGCAAAAACTCGTGCTTGTATGCACCCCACACCCGTTTTCGGAATGGGTGACGTGCGGCAAACAAATTGCGCGAAACCACCCAAAACATGTGTTTTGGCCCTAAAGTAGTGGACTGGGCATGTTCGTTGCGAAAAACGAAGAATTGGTTCTGGTGGCAAAAACTCGTGCATGTATGCACCCCACACCCGTTTTCGAAATGGGTGACGTGCGGCAACCAAATTGCGCAAAACCACCCCAAACATGAGTTTTGGACCTAAAGTAGTGGATTGGGCATGTTTGTTGCGGAAAACGAAGAAATGGTTGATGAGGACATCAACACCAACACGAGCACATCTACACCATCAGCACCTTCTCCAGCCCAGGCACCATCTTCCCCAGTCCAGGCGCCACCCCTTCCACCTGGGCCAGTGACTCGGGCCCGTGCAAGAGAATTGAACTACATAATGTTGTTAAAGAACGAAGGCCCGGAAGAATAGACGACCAGCCCAACTGCGGCCCATAATGGACGACCTAGGGTTGGCCGCCCCTAGGGGCTGCGCCCCCTCTCTATTTATCCAGGAGCTGCGCCTCCTTTATTTTTCGAGTTTTGTTTTACGTTAGCCTTAGCTACTCTCGAACACGCGCAAATCTGCGCTGTCTTCGTGTATTCAGAACTCCACCCTCGAGTAATAGATTAGATTGCTCGCATCTTTTTCTTGTTCGTTCTTCGATTGCGCACAGGAAACGATCTTCGTGATCAGGCCGATCTCGCATCAGCAAGGTCGGTAACCACAGGGAGTTGGTTCAGCGATTGCATTGGCGCCTCGGGCTTGCTCGTCGTAGTCGGATCGCAAGGGTCATCTTCCGCCAAATCGGAATTATCTCTACTCGTCGAAAGATCGGGCACCTCAGCTACATCAATTGGTATCAGATTTTCAGGTTGATCGGTGAGTTTATCGAGTGTTTTTTTCCTACAGTCCACAAAACCACATAAAAATTCAGGTTAGACCTTATCCCAGCACCCTTTTGAGCCTCGCACTTTCTTTCAATAATCTGCATTGTTGAATTTGTGTGCTTTCGCGTCATTTGTTGCTGGTTGCATTGTGTTCTTCCACCATTCAAACCCTAGCGCCGCCACCATCTCCCGTTTGATCACGCCACAAACCGAGTCAACATCGTTTCCTTGTTTTTCTCCTTCAACCATGTCAAAAAAAGAAACAGAAAAAACAAACCGAGTCAACGGCCGTTTCCTTGTTTTTCTCCATCGGTTACGAAAAAAAAACAGAAAAAAAACAAACCAAGTCAACATCGTTTCCTTGTTTTTCTCCTTCGGTTACGTTAAAAAAAACAGAAACAAAAAACAACGAAGGAGAAAGGATACGGTTGTTTCATCCCGGTTGTTTTAAAACATAACTTGAGGTACCTTCCTTAAAACGAGCATAACTTTTTGCTCGGGTGTCCAAGAAATCTGAAATTTTTACAGGAGCTAGTTGACACCATTCTGAGGCCGGCCAAACTCACCTTCGGTCTGTTTGGGTTTCGACAAAATTGTCAAAAAATTCAGGAAAATAAAGAAAAAAAATCGTCAAAGTACTCGCACGCTTTTCAGAGAACTTCCTGATTTTCTGTAGACCACATCTGATCTCTGTTTTAGGTGAAACTTGGTGTAGCTCCTATTTTGTTGCTTCTTGTGCTGAGAAAAATATCAAAAAAATCATACAAAAAAGAAAACCAAAATCACTTGTGATTCCTACTAGTGGCCTCGCTAGTACAATATTTACGGTACTGCCATTCTGCTAGTTCCATCCGTCCTTTGCACTTGTGGCCAGCAATATAGTTTCGTGTGTTGCACTATAATTCAAATTTGCATTATTGTTTGATTGTGCTAATCATTGACTTGAGTGCAGCCTACCCAGAACTCCACATATTTCTACGACGAGCAGGCTTCTGTTTCTCCAGGCAATCGCTCATCCAATCTTTCACCGGTTCCACCTGTTGGTTGCAGTTCACCACTGTGGCTTGGTAAGAACGGATAAGAATTTGATAACAGCACTAGTGTGAGCGCCTTGTGAGCAGTACACCCCTGTTTTTGTCGTTGGTTTTTTTTCTTCTTTTGGTGTTTTGGTGTTTGCGCTAACTATGGCAGGAGCACACGACACGGTGGATGCCCAGTTGCTGGAAGTAAGGGAACAAGTTGATGGACTTGCTGCTGACATTAGGACGATACATGAACGGCTTGATTCAACGGTCACTTCGACGACCGAGCGTTTCAACCAGCTTGACCTTGCTCCAACGGCGACTCGCGCCACACTCGACACCATCCTGGCACGCCTTGATGCGTTGACCACAAAGATGGAGCAGGACTACGGCGGTGACACTGAGTGGGACGATGGAGATCGCCGTGGTCGTGCACGCTGTGTGGAGTTACAAAAAGGTATGATTCATTGTGGGATATTGGAGGACAACGACGCTGCTATGGCACGTTTTCGTGGTGGTTTAAACCGCGAAATCCAAGATATACTTGATTATAAGGAATATTATGATATGACTACTTTATTTGAATATGCTTGCAAAGCTGAACGTGAAGTGCAGGGACGCCGCTCGAAGCCATATTCTAACCCTTTTGCAGGACGAAGCTCGACATCCACCTTAGCACCAGTTCCCCCTGCGCCATCCACGTCCACCACTACTCCACGCGAGAAGACGACCAAACCAGCCAGCACTGCCCCACCCACAGGTCGTACACGGGATATTCAGTGTCATCGCTGTAGAGGATTTGGCCATGTGATTCGGGACTGCCCAAACAAGCGCACTTTGCTCATTCGTGACGATGGTGAGTACTCTTCCGCTAGTGATTCTAAAGAAATTGAACATGCACTACTTGCCACTGACCATGCAGCTAAGGCGGAGGTACATGTCAAACCGGGCGACGCTGATAGGTATGAAAGTCTTGTTGTGCAGCGTGTTCTCAGTACACAGGTCGCTTTGCCCGAGAAAAATCAGTGACACACTCTGTTCCATACAAAGGGTGTTGTGCAGGAGCGGTCAATTAGCATCATTATCGACAGCGGCAGTTGCAACAATTTGGCGAGTACCATGCTGGTCGAAAAGTTATCGTTACCCACTCGTAAGCGTCCAAACCCATATCACATTCAATGGCTTAATGATGGTGGTAAAATAAAAATCACACGTTCCGTGCGCGTTCCTTTCTCCATGGGTGCTTATTCTGATTTTGTTGATTGTGATGTTATTCCCATGGAAGCATGCTCTTTGTTACTTGGTCGACCTTGGCAATATGATACTGATAGCTTGCATCATGGTCGTTCGAATCATTATTCTTTCATTTTTAAGGGTCAGAAAATAATTATACATCCAATGACACCTGAACAAATTGTTAAAGATGATCTTGCCCGAGCTGCTATAACTGCTAAACAACTTGATCCATCGCCCTCTGTTCCTTCTGAAATCAAGTTGAAGGCTCCTGTTTTACTTGCTACACGTGCTGATTTTGATGATCTACACGGTGCTCATTTGCCATGCTATGCACTTATATGCTCTAGTGTCCTCATTTCACTTGATGATGCACCATCTTTGGCTATTCCCCTATGGTTGCTAACCTTTTGCAGGAGTACGCTGATGTTTTTCCCAAAGACTTACCACCGGGTCTCCCACCACTTCGTGGCATTGAGCACCAGATCGACCTCATTCCCGGCGCACAGCTTCCGAACCGCGCACCGTACCGTACAAATCCGGATGAGACGAAGGAGATTCAGCGCCAGGTATAGGCGTTGCTTGACAAGGGATACATTCGTGAGTCTCTTAGCCCTTGCTCTGTTCCTGTGTTACTTGTTCCCAAGAAAGATGGGTCATGGCGTATGTGTGTAGACTGTCGTACTATTAATAACATCACTATTCGTTATCGATATCGTATACCACGCCTTGATGATATGCTAGATGAGCTTAGTGGTGCCATTATTTTCACTAAGATTGATTTGCGTAGTGGTTACCACCAGATTAGAATGAAACTGGGTGATGAATGGAAAACGGCTTTTAAAACGAAATTTGGTTTATATGAATGGTTGGTTATGCCGTTTGGTTTGACTAATGCTCCCAACACTTTTATGCGAGTGATGAATGAAGTTCTAAGGCCCTTCATAGGATTGTTTGTGCACTACAGGAAACTGGTTAAAGAACATGGGTGAAAAACCGTCGAACTTAATGTAATAAGCCGTCGAACTTACCGTAAGAACGTGGGTTTACCGACGAATATAGCCGACGGCGATTTTTGGATGAACTTAGAGAAGTAAGTTCGACGGCCCCGTCGAACTTAACCTTAAGAACGTGGGTACCGTCGAACTTAAGGTTAAAAACGTGGGTACCGTCGAGCTTAACATTAAGAACGTGCGTTTTTAAGTTCGACGGGGGCCGTCGATTTTTCCCCATAGGTTCGACGGCACCCACGTTCCTAAGGTTAAGTTCGACGGGGTCACGTGGCCGTCGAACTTATGTGTCCTGCGGAGGTTTGTGCGGATTGCCCAATAAGTTCGACGGTACCCACGTTCTTAACCTTAAGAACGTGGGTACCCACGTTCTTAACCCTGAGTGGGTCTGCGAGGACTGCGCAATAAGTTCGACGGTACCCACGTTCTTAACCTTATGAACGTGGGTACCCACGTTCTTAACCCTTTTCGAGAAAAAAATAAAAAATACAAAAATGAAAATTAGACACACATAATATCACATGCAACACAATATATCACATACAATACAGATTTCAAACACATTGATATATGTTCATATCACAAATTCACACAAGTCCAAATATATAAGTTCACAAATTCACATAAGTCCAAATACATAAGTTCACAAATTCACACATGTTCACATCCATAGTTCACAAGTTCAAACATTAGCTCCATCGCTCTCGATCAGGACATCGGATTGTTGTTCGTAGCTCCACCACTAGAATTAAGACATCTGTCCGCAAAGTCATCATGAGGGGGAGGAGTCACTTGATGAGAGCCGGAATCCTACAAAATAAACCAAAATTCTCATAAATATACAACTGGCATTAAATCACATGTACACAAAGATATAGGAAAGCATGATAAACACAAAATGTGGCTTCCATATTTGTGCATGAACATGAACATGAGAGTGAAAACATACTTCATTTCAAGATGCAGGACCATGTTATTTAAAGTGATGCATCGTGCAAAGGATCCATGATGTTAACTGTCCAAGAAACTACTTTGGACTTAAGGCCTGATAGACTGATGTAACTAAAGCTATTGGAGAAATGTATACATAGTACAGCAAGCGACCAGTGGCTATTCTCTGAAAAAAGGATAAATTGTGCACTGCAACAACAGCTTCTTAGAACACTGTAGAAGGAAACAACAGCAAAACCATCAGGCTTTCACTTCGACAAATGTACAAGCAGTAGTGGAGTAGTCCCAAAAAAAAGTCCCAAACACTACATGTACAAGCAGTAGTGGAGTAGTCCCAAAAAAAGTCCAATTTGTAGCAAATAAAAGTAGCAAGCAGCATGAATCAGGAACGTACCGCTGGTGATGAAAGTGGCTGTGTTGGCCATGGGGGTGTCCTTAAGGCCCCATTGGATGTGTAGGATATCCCCATAGTGGTGGCGGCCAATATCCCATACGTGATTGTGGAGGAGGAAGAATTTGTCCTCTAGGGGCATCGACCACTGTATGTCCATCTGTGGGTTTTCTTATCCGGTCTCAGAACCCTATAACTAAATAAAATAATGCATAGTCAAGAATAGCATCAGCTGGTGATATATGACAAATGTTATTTAAGTTATGTTCAAAATAGCTACTGCCAAATCATGGGATCATTGGTAACCAACGTTGAACAATAGCTAGCAGTAAAAATTGGTGTGCTAATTAAGAGATTAGCAATGCTTACTCATGGTCAAAGTAGAATTGAGCCTAGACAATTATCAGATGTAACAGAAATTAAACTGATCCAGACAACATGTGAAAGGGATCAATATATTTATCAAAGCAAATAAAAGCTGAAACAAAACTTCAGTCCATTCTTATAACTCAGATTATTGTTACGAAACCAAAGCTAGCAATAAAAACTGGTGTGCTAAGTGATAAGAAATGCTTACTCATGGTCAAAGTAGAATTGAGTCTCGGACCTCGTCTCTTGTTTTCTAAAACCTTTCCCCCTTAATGGATCGGCAGTGCTCCTGCCATTTTATTCAGAAAAGTAGAATTGAGCCTAGATAGTTATCAGATGCAGTATGAATTAAATTGATTCAGACAACATGTGAAAGGGATCAATATATTTACCAAAGCAAATAAAAGTTGAAGCAAAACTTCAGTCCATTCCTATAACTCAGATTATTGTTATGAACAGAATGGAAAATATGTACATCTGAAACACAGGTCATAGATATTTGTGAACTGAAGCTATGTAAAAAACAGAATTAAAGTAGGTAGGTGAATGACAATGTATGACACATAAGTCAGTTATTATGTGATTGAAGCTATAGTAGAGGAGTCATAAAATATTTCTACAGTGCTGTTGAAACTGAATTTATATGTTAGAAGATGTTCCTTATGTTCAAATGACTATTGCTAGCTGAGGCTCATAACCCACTAACAATGGTAATCATATAGGCAAGTCAATTTATATTAACAATATTGGGCAAGTGAAAGATATTCACGAAAAAATTATCAAACCATAAAAATCATGATTGTTTCTCATGCGTGCAAATTAAATCCACCATCACCTTGTGGTTCGTATACCTAGACACCATGGTAAAAGTGAAAGGTGAAACACCACTGAAATACTGAAAACTGAAATGAAATCATGATTGGAAAGCAAAAGCCATAAATTCAGTATACAAGCTAAAAGGTTGGTACTGTTACTTTCCCACCTTTCTTGAAATAATGATTAGCATATTACCATAATAGTATTTCGAACAGAACATATACAATGTGTCAAAAACCTTCCTTATAAAAAAAATGGTAGACATTTTTTCAGACCATGAATCCTAATCCTAAGAGTAAAAGGTAACATTGAAATGACCCATAATGCGAAGATAATAATAAATCATGATACAATAATAAACCGTGATACATTTTAGTTTTCACCACTGCTGCACCACATAAATCAAGAATGTTTAGATTCAGTTACACTATACTGATCAATGTGTCGCTTAACATGAACAGACCTAACCAACAGTTGCTGAGACAAGTCTATAGGAAGCCTCATAATCATTCCATTTTTAAGGTGTACTAAATGCAAAGCCTCACAAAAAATACAATAAGTTAAGAAATAGGAGAACAATTAATCTTGGATAAGATGGACCACCATAATTCCACTATGAAATGGTCAGGAAGCAACAACAGTAAACAAAATAAGTGGCCATAAAAGGGAAGAAGCTTGCTTGTCGAATCCATGTGAGCAGGTTAATACAGTGTCATCGGGAAGATCACCCCACCAACCTAATGTAATAAAACGGGTTCATAGTTGCATCCACACACAAAAAAAAACAAATGTAAATATGAAGACGGGAGGGTACTATGCAGCACTGAAAATGCCTTTTTAGATGCCGTCTTTGAGAGCACCTTCTATGTCTGTAAAGGAAGACCAAAGTTCCTCAAACAAGTCAGATGACGAAACGGTATAATCGATTCTATCCAGAATGTATGAAGTGCTAATTAGCTACATTTGAGCAAAAGATTTCTTATCATGAATAACTGCTTGTGCACTATGCTTAATGCATTCAAGAATCAGTGTGTTGGTGAAGCTGAGCGCACATCAGATCACACTTCTGCTGTCATCCATTTGGGCTCAAGCAACATCCCCTGAAAATACACCTGCCAACATGGGAAAAAATTATAACCATTAGTTTTGCCCCCTGAAAATAACCTTTGCCACTGCACGATAAGGAAAAAAGAAACAAAATCTGTCATGGACCTGCAGCAAAGTACCATTTGATATTCGCAAAGGACTGAGACACAGAAATAAATTCAGTCACTGAACATGATTAGTACCAGCACTGACAGTCTATGCGTTGATAAGAGAAACAGTTTTCCATCGGTGTACAAAGATACCTCTGAAGCATAGAAGAAAAAAGCAACAACAGATCTGGATGCTCACCAGTTCAGACCTCTGAAACACTTGGTAGTGAGTGACTGACTCCAGGACCAAACGATGGCTAAAAGAGAGGAACAGACCTCCAAAAAAATACACAAGGCTCTTCTGAGTTCAGATGCAGAAAAAACTTGAGGAACCTGACCCAGGTTAGCTAGCATCACAGCCTGGATATTTTTGCGTGCGTTCTGTGTTTCCTTACTTGAGAGCATATATATACCAATCAATCAACCCTGCCCAAACATGGAGAATGTATCAACCTCCATCGCCCATCTTAAAACATGCACACAAACAAACTTCAGATTTGGCAGCAAAGTACCGCGGCTTGCTAGTAAAAAATTAGAAACTTGCTAGGACATGGACTTCAGCCTAGAGTAAAATAAGCACATGCCATAGTTTTGAAGTACATCATCTAATGGGAACAAACTTGTATTTCACTTCACTCTGTTGATGCAGGTTGAGGTCGTGATATATGATCCAGGCTTTTATATTGCAAAATCGTTTATATAAGATGGAAACGAATAGTAGTATTTTGTGCATTTGGGCCACTTCATTCTTTCACATACATTGCGGAGTCCTAAGCACATGGAGTTTTACTAACCAAACCAAATTCAAGTCATAGGCAGGGGTGCCGTGCCATACCTCCATGTCGACATCGTCGTTACCCTTGGATGCTTCACCTGCCAAAATGAATAAACACATGTTGGTTGAATCTTAGTGTTGTAATTACGTCAAGAATTTACGAAGTGGCTTGTTGTTTTCTTTATAAAAAAAGATAGTAAATCTTCTAAATCTATTACCATTATGAGAAGTGCCACATATTAAAACATATATATTTATTTTCCTATGTAATACCACATTTTAAAACAAAAAACAGGGATTCAAATGAATTAGGGCACAAATATATAAAGTCTGGTGAGCCATGGATATGACCTACGACCTACCAAACCATAACCAGACACCCCTTCCCCCCAGCTGCCAAACATACACATCATTTTCTGGAGTGGTACCATGATGATGGTCAATCATGAAAGCTTTGCAAATGGTTTACCAGAAAACCTTTTGAGGAAATGAGCTCTTAGCTCTTCAAAAAAAAAGATTTTGAGCTCAAAATTGTAATGTCTTGGCAAAAGCAATATCAATCTACCTGGAAAGTTAATGAGATATTGATAGAAAATAAACTCTGAACATAATCATTAAAAATAGGGCATCATCAGAAAAAGGCAAAGGCAAATGAGAAACAAATTTGCTTAATCAAGGAACCTGTACATACATCTTATAAAAGAATACGATATTTTCACCCGTATTGGCCAAGGGAAGGCAATGAATAGCAATGACTGACAATACTTCATTGCAAACCTTCCTTAGTTCCTCTTCTACTTTCTTCTTATAGGCATCTATCATCACACCAGTCTGACGATCAGCTGCGACCTTTTGCTTATGTGAACAAATGATTCTCCATGATGCTCTCTTTGCTCCAATAGTGTTCTTGAAACCAACTGAGAACAAATGCCTTTCTTCAGCACTCATATCCACGTCCATCCTAGCAAGATTCTTCATGAATTCAACCATATCTGACATAATAATCATGAATTGAGTTAAAAACTGAAGAATAACTTCAGTGAATACTAAAATATACGTCATGTTTCCATTTACTTTGAAAAGTTCTTAGTTTTGACAAAGAAAGAGGAAGATGACAACTAAACTGATTGTTAGGAGAAAGGAGGTTCCTATAAACAGAAGACCAAGAGGAAGAAGAATGGAGAACTGCAGACCCATAACGGTGTCTGCACTTACAAGAACCTTATAGTATACCTGCAAGAATAATACAACAGAAACTTTCATGAAAGTAGTCGTATGTTTTTATGTCAAAATGTAGGAGTACCTATTAGTGCTCAGGTCAATATGTTGACCGACAAGCCCCAGGTTAAAGAAACCTAGAAAACATAACAATGAAATAATTTGTAGTATAAAGAAAAAAACGATAGGCATCCAGTTGTGGCCAAATTGCTAAAAAATATGGGGTTCCAGAAGTTGGGAATAACAATTCGAAGGAGTCTAGAATTATGCCATTCCAGCATCAGCATAGTGGGTGCCACTAGATGAAACAACTCTAAACAGCAGAAAAGATAACTTTATATATTGCTAAACTTCTTTTCGCACTAAACTAAAATCTAAAATGTGAACACAATTGTTGGGCTCCACAACTTGACTTATTCTATCTTCTCATTGCATCGCCCATGATAGTATGATACCAAGATCATTCCTTTTCTCGCAGCAACATAAAAGGCAGTAGATAGGTAGCTCAAGGGCATTCGTAGAACTGGCCCCCACAAACCATCGGACACGAATACTTTCGTGAGCCCCTTCAGCAGACACAGATCGACATAGCTAGGAGTAACAGAAATGTGTCAGAAATACTCATCAATTGCAAGATTGGCCTCCAAACCGACATAAAGATCGTATCTTTATTTATATCAGAGCAAAATACGTCTGCCCCCCGTGTCTCTGCGAACCATTCATACAGTCCCAAAATCAACGTAAAAAGAAACAGAAATTAGCCTGGAGTCGCTACGTGGTAGGGATGCAGTGATCGAATTGCTCCGGATCCTGAAGCGGGGGGCTTTCCTCCGCCACAGAAAGGAAACAAAAATCCCAAAACGGAACAGTCGCTGCGGTGGCTGGCCGCTGGCAGGTAGGTTACTGTTCATGAGTTGAAGCAGGGAAGCGGAGGCCGAGACAAACGCACCGAATCGAAGGCCAACCAAGGGACACCTAATTCCTGTCCCGTCCCGCCTAGGAAGACGCCACGGATTTCCCTAGAATGAAGGGCACCGAGAACAACGCTAGAGACTGTAGTCCCGTACGGCGGGGCATTATTATTAAGCAGAGGGCGCGAGAATGAGATCCCTCATCGTTGTACCGCTCCGCCTGCTCGGCAAGCTTGGCCAGGCACACGAGCTTCTCCCGCTCCTCCATCTCCTCCGCCGCTGATCCCCCCACAACTCTCCTCGGGCCGGTTGATGTGCTCATCGCAGCGGCGCTTGATGGCGAGCACCGCGCGGTACCACCCTGCCCAGGCGCGCCGTGGGGCGGGCGCGAGGTGGCGGCGAGGCGCTGGCGGCGAGGCAGGTAGCGGCGGGCGCGCGCGTGGTAGACAGAGGGAAAAGAAGACAGACGCGCGGGGGTGAGACCGTGAGAGAGATTTAGGTTTTTAGGTTAAGGTCGACGGTGTCTACGTGGCCCACGAATTTAAGTTAAGAACGTGGGTACCCACGTTTCTAATACGATAAGTTCGACGGTTTTACCACAGGCTCACGAATTTAATATAAGAACGTGGGTACCCACGTTCTTAAATTAACTCACGAACATAACTCAATTAAGAACGTCGGTACCCACGTTCTTAAATTAACCCACGAACATTTATTAGTTTCTTGTAGTGGTGGTTGTTTATTTTGATGATATCCTTATTTACAGCAAATCTAAGAAAGAGCATTTGGAACATTTAAGTGCTGTTTTTGATGCATTGCGTGCTGCCCAGTTATTTGCTAACATGGAAAAATGCATCTTTTGTACACGACGTGTCTCGTTTCTTGGTTATGTTGTTACTCCACAGGGCATTGAGGTGGATAGCAGCAAGATTGCTGCCATTCGGGAGTGGCCTACACCGACGACGGTCACACAAATTCGGAGCTTTCTTGGACTTGCCGGTTTCTACCGCAGATTTGTTCGTGATTTTAGCTCCATTGCAGCGCCTCTACATGAGCTTACAAAGAAAGATGTGCCATTTGCTTGGAGTGATTCGCAGGAGGAAGCGTTCAGCACTTTGAAAGATAAGTTAACCCAAGCTCCCCTATTGCAATTGCCTGATTTTAATAAAGTGTTTGAGCTTAGAATGCGATGCTAGCGGTATTGGGCTAGGTGCTGTTTTGTTACAAGAAGGAAAACCAGTTGCTTATTTTAGTGAAAAATTAAGCGGTGCTAGTCTGAAATATTCTACTTATGATAAGGAGCTTTACGCTTTAGTGCACACTTTGCATACATGGCAGCACTATCTTTGGCATCGTGAGTTCATAATCCATTCTGATCATGAGGCTTTAAAATATATTCGTACCCAAACAAATCTGAACCGTCGTCATGCTAAATGGGTAGAATTCATTGAGTCCTTTTCTTACATTATTAAACATAAGAACGGGAAGGACAATGTTATCGCTGATGCTTTGTCTCGTCGCTATACCATGCTGTCACAGTTAGATTTTAAAATCTTTGGTTTGCACACTGTGAAAGATCAATATGTTGATGATGCTGATTTTAAAGATGCTTTCGGCCTTTGTATTAATGGGAAACCATGGGGCAAGTTTCACATACAGGATGGGTTCCTGTTTCGCGCTAACAAGCTGTGTGTTCCAGCTAGCTCGGTTCGTCTTTTGTTGTTACAGGAAGCACATGGAGGAGGTCTTATGGGGCACTTTGGCGTCTACAAGACACATGAGGTGTTGGCTGCCCACTTCTTTTGGCCTCAGATGCGCGCTGATGTTGAGCGCCTTGTTGCACGCTGCACTACTTGTCAGAAAGCTAAGTCACGGTTGAACAACCATGGTTTGTATATGCCTTTGCCTGTTCCTACTTCCCCTTGGATTGATATTTCGATGGATTTTGTTTTGGGATTGCCTAGAACTAAGAAGGGGAGGGATAGCATTTTTGTGGTTGTTGATCGATTCTTCAAAATGGCTCATTTCATACCTTGTCATAAGACTGATGATGCTAGCAATATTGCTGAATTGTTTTTTAGAGAGATTATTCGTTTGCATGGTATTCCCAATACAATAGTCTCGGATCGTGATGCTAAGTTTCTGAGTAATTTTTGGAGATCTCTAGTGGCATAAATTGGGAACTAAATTGCTGTTTAGCACCACTTGTCACCCTCAGACTGATGGTCAAACTGAGGTAGTTAATCGAACTTTGTCTACCATGCTTAGGGCTGTTTTAGACAAAAAATTGAAATGATGGGAGGATTGCTTGCCTCATGTTGAGTTTGCTTATAATCATGCAACACATTCTTCTACAAAGATGTGCCCTTTTCAAATTGTTTATGGTTACATTCCTAGGGCGCCTATTGCTTTGTTTTCGCTTGATGCTGCGGACGCCCCACACATAGATGCTCTTGCACATGTTGAACAAATGATTAATCTCCATGAACAAACTCAACAAAACATTGCTGTTGCTAATGCTAAATATCAGATTACTGGTAGTAAAGGCCGGAAACTAGTTACTTTTGAACCTGGTGATATGGTTTGGTTGCATTTGAGAAAGGATCGTTTTCCTACTTTGCGCCGTTCTAAATTGATGCCTCGTGCTGCTAGTCCTTTTAAGATACTAACCAAGATTAATGATAATGCTTATATCCTTGACCTGCCTGCGGAGTTTGGTGTTTCCACTAGTTTTAATGTTGCAGATTTGAAACCGTATGCGAGAGAAGATGAGGAGTTGCCGTCGAGGACGACTTCAGTTCAAGAAGGGGAGGATGATGAGGACATCAACACCAACACGAGCACACCTACACCAGCAGCACCTTCTCCAGCCCAGGCACCATCTTCCCCAGTCCAGGCGCCACCCCTTCCACCTGGGCCAGTGACTCGGGCCCGTGCAAGAGAATTGAACTACATAATGCTGTTAAAGAACGAAGGCCCGGAAGAATAGACGACCAGCCCAACTGCGGCCCATAATGGACGACCTAGGGTTGGCCGCCCCTAGGGGCTGCGCCCTCTCTCTATTTATCCAGGAGCTGCGCCTCCTTTATTTTTCGAGTTTTGTTTTACGTTAGCCTTAGCTACTCTCGAACACGCGCAAATCTGCGCTGTCTTCGTGTATTCAGAACTCCACCCTCGAGTAATAGATTAGATTGCTCGCATCTTTTTCTTGTTCGTTCTTCGATTGCGCACAGGAAACGATCTTCGTGATCAGGCCGATCTCGCATCAGCAAGGTCGGTAACCACAGGGAGTTGGTTCAGCGATTGCATTGGCGCCTCGGGCTTGCTCGTCGTAGTCGGATCGCAAGGGTCATCTTCCGCCAAATCGGAATTATCTCTACTCGTCGAAAGATCGGGCACCTCAGCTACATCAATTGGTATCAGATTTTCAGGTTGATCGGTGAGTTTATCGAGTGTTTTTTTCCTACAGTCCACAAAACCACATAAAAATTCAGGTTAGACCTTATCCCAGCACCCTTTTGAGCCTCGCACTTTCTTTCAATAATCTGCATTGTTGAATTTGTGTGCTTTCGCGTCATTTGTTGCTGGTTGCATTGTGTTCTTCCACCATTCAAACCCTAGCGCCGCCACCATCTCCCGTTTGATCACGCCACAAACCGAGTCAACATCGTTTCCTTGTTTTTCTCCTTCGGTTACGTCAAAAAAAGAAACAGAAAAAACAAACCGAGTCAACGGCCGTTTCCTTGTTTTTCTCCATCGGTTACGAAAAAAACAGAAAAAAAAACAAACCAAGTCAACATCGTTTCCTTGTTTTTCTCCTTCGGTTACGTTAAAAAAACAGAAACAAAAAACAACGAAGGAGAAAGGATACGGTTGTTTCATCCCGGTTGTTTTAAAACATAACTTGAGGTACCTTCCTTAAAACGAGCATAACTTTTTGCTCGGGTGTCCAAGAAATCTGAAATTTTTACAGGAGCTAGTTGACACCATTCTGAGGCCAGCCAAACTCACCTTCGGTCTGTTTGGGTTTCGACAAAATTGTCAAAAAAATTCAGGAAAATAAAGAAAAAAATTCGTCAAAGTACTCGCACGCTTTTCAGAGAACTTCCTGATTTTCTGTAGACCACATCTGATCTCTGTTTTAGGTGAAACTTGGTGTAGCTCCTATTTTGTTGCTTCTTGTGCTGAGAAAAATATCAAAAAAATCATACAAAAAAGAAAACCAAAATCACTTGTGATTCCTACTAGTGGCCTCGCTAGTACAATATTTACGGTACTGCCATTCTGCTAGTTCCATCCGTCCTTTGCACTTGTGGCCAGCAATATAGTTTCGTGTGTTGCACTATAATTCAACTTTGCATTATTGTTTGATTGTGCTAATCATTGACTTGAGTGCAGCCTACCCAGAACTCCACATATTTATACGACGAGCAGGCTTCTGTTTCTCCAGGCAATCGCTCATCCAATCTTTCACCTGGTTCCACCTGTTGGTTGCAGTTCACCACTGTGGCTTGTAAGAACGGATAAGAATTTGATAACAGCACTAGTGTGAGCGCCTTGTGAGCAGTACACCCCTGTTTTTGTCGTTGGTTTTTTTTTCTTCTTTTGGTGTTTTGGTGTTTGCGCTAACTATGGCAGGAGCACACGACACGGTGGATGCCCAGTTGCTGGAAGTAAGGGAACAAGTTGATGGACTTGCTGCTGACATTAGGACGATACATGAACGGCTTGATTCAACGGTCACTTCGACGACCGAGCGTTTCAACCAGCTTGACCTTGCTCAAACGGAGACTCGCGCCACACTCGACACCATCCTGGCACGCCTTGATGCGTTGATCACAAAGATGGAGCAGGACTACGGCGGTGACACTGAGTGGGACGATGGAGATCGCCGTGGTCGTGCACGCTGTGTGGAGTTACAAAAAGGTATGATTCGTTGTGGGATATTGGAGGACAACGACGCTGCTATGGCACGTTTTCGTGGTGGTTTAAACCGCGAAATCCAAGATATACTTGATTATAAGGAATATTATGATATGACTACTTTATTTGAATATGCTTGCAAAGCTGAACAGTGAAGTGCAGGGACGCCGCTCGAAGCCATATTCTAACCCTTTTGCAGGACGAAGCTCGACATCCACCTTCAGCACCAGTTCTCCCCTGCGCCATCCACGTCCACCACTACTCCACGCGAGAAGACGACCAAACCAGCCAGCACTGCCCCACCCACAGGTCGTACACGGGATATTCAGTGTCATCGCTGTAGAGGATTTGGCCATGTGATTCGGGACTGCCCAAACAAGCGCACTTTGCTCATTCGTGACGATGGTGAGTACTCTTCCGCTAGTGATTCTGAAGAAATTGAACATGCACTACTTGCCACTGACCATGCAGCTAAGGCGGAGGTACATGTCAACCCAGGGCGACGCTGATAGGTATGAAAGTCTTGTTGTGCAGCGTGTTCTCAGTACACAGGTCGCTTTGCCCGAGAAGAATCAGCGACACACTCTGTTCCATACAAAGGGTGTTGTGCAGGAGCGGTCAATTCGCATCATTATCGACAGCGGCAGTTGCAACAATTTGGCGAGTACCATGCTGGTCGAAAAGTTATCGTTACCCACTCGTAAGCGTCCAAACCCATATCACATTCAATGGCTTAATGATGGTGGTAAAATAAAAACCACACGTTCCGTGCGCGTTCCTTTCTCCATGGGTGCTTATTCTGATTTTGTTGATTGTGATGTTATTCCCATGGAAGCATGCTCTTTGTTACTTGGTCGACCTTGGCAATATGATACTGATAGCTTGCATCATGGTCGTTCGAATCATTATTCTTTCATTTTTAAGGGTCAGAAAATAATTATACATCCAATGACACCTGAACAAATTGTTAAAGATGATCTTGCCCGAGCTGCTATAACTGCTAAACAACTTGATCCATCGCCCTCTGTTCCTTCTGAAATCAAGTTGAAGGCTCCTCTTTTACTTGCTACACGTGCTGATTTTGATGATCTACACGGTGCTCATTTGCCATGCTATGCACTTATATGCTCTAGTGTCCTCATTTCACTTGATGATGCACCATCTTTGGCTATTCCCCTATGGTTGCTAACCTTTTGCAGGAGTACGCTGATGTTTTTCCCAAAGACTTACCACCGGGTCTCCCACCACTTCGTGACATTGAGCACCAGATCGACCTCATTCCCGGCGCACAGCTTCCGAACCGCGCACCGTACCGTACAAATCCGGATGAGACGAAGGAGATTCAGCGCCAGGTATAGGCGTTGCTTGACAAGGGATACATTCGTGAGTCTCTTAGCCGTTGCTCTGTTCCTGTGTTACTTGTTCCCAAGAAAGATGGGTCATGGCGTATGTGTGTAGACTGTCGTACTATTAATAACATCACTATTCGTTATCGATATCGTATACCACGCCTTGATGATATGCTAGATGAGCTTAGTGGTGCCATTATTTTCACCTAAGATTGACTTGCGTAGTGGTTACCACCAGATTAGAATGAAACTGGGTGATGAATGGAAAACGGCTTTTAAAACGAAATTTGGTTTATATGAATGGTTGGTTATGCCGTTTGGTTTGACTAATGCTCCCAACACTTTTATGCGAGTGATGAATGAAGTTCTAAGGCCCTTCATAGGATTGTTTGTGGTTGTTTATTTTGATGATATCCTTATTTACAAGCAAATCTAAGAAAGAGCATTTGGAACATTTAAGTGCTGTTTTTGATGCATTGCGTGCTGCCCAGTTATTTGCTAACATGGAAAAATGCATCTTTTGTACACGACGTGTCTCGTTTCTTGGTTATGTTGTTACTCCACAGGGCATTGAGGTGGATAGCAGCAAGATTGCTGCCATTCAGGAGTGGCCTACACCGACGACGGTCACACAAATTCGGAGCTTTCTTGGACTTGCCGGTTTCTACCGCAGATTTGTTCGTGATTTTAGCTCCACTGCAGCGCCTCTACATGAGCTTACAAAGAAAGATGTGCCATTTGCTTGGAGTGATTCGCAGGAGGAAGCGTTCAGCACTTTGAAAGATAAGATAACCCAAGCTCCCCTATTGCAATTGCCTGATTTTAATAAAGTGTTTGAGCTTGAATGCGATGCTAGCGGTATTGGGCTAGGTGCTGTTTTGTTACAAGAAGGAAAACCAGTTGCTTATTTTAGTGAAAAATTAAGCGGTGCTAGTCTGAAATATTCTACTTATGATAAGGAGCTTTACGCTTTAGTGCGCACTTTGCATACATGGCAGCACTATCTTTGGCATCGTGAGTTCATAATCCATTCTGATCATGAGGCTTTAAAATATATTCGTACCCAAACAAATCTGAACCGTCGTCATGCTAAATGGGTAGAATTCATTGAGTCCTTTTTTTACATTATTAAACATAAGAACGGGAAGGACAATGTTATCGCTGATGCTTTGTCTCGTCGCTATACCATGCTGTCACAGTTAGATTTTAAAATCTTTGGTTTGCACACTGTGAAAGATCAATATGTTGATGATGCTGATTTTAAAGATGCTTTTGGCCTTTGTATTAATGGGAAACCATGGGGCAAGTTTCACATACAGGATGGGTTCCTGTTTCGCGCTAACAAGCTGTGTGTTCCAGCTAGCTCGGTTCGTCTTTTGTTGTTACAGGAAGCACATGGAGGTGGTCTTATGGGGCACTTTGGCGTCTACAAGACACATGAGGTGTTGGCTGCCCACTTCTTTTGGCCTCAGATGTGCGCTGATGTTGAGCGCCTTGTTGCACGCTGCACTACTTGTCAGAAAGCTAAGTCACGGTTGAACAACCATGGTTTGTATATGCCTTTGCCTGCTCCTACTTCCCCTTGGATTGATATTTCGATGGATTTTGTTTTGGGATTGCCTAGAACTAAGAAGGGGAGGGATAGCATTTTTGTGGTTGTTGATCGATTCTCCAAAATGGCTCATTTCATACCTTGTCATAAGACTGATGATGCTAGCAATATTGCTGAATTGTTTTTTAGAGAGATTATTCGTTTGCATGGTATTCCCAATACAATAGTCTCGGATCGTGATGCTAAGTTTCTGAGTAATTTTTGGAGATCTCTGTGGCATAAATTGGGAACTAAATTGCTGTTTAGCACCACTTGTCACCCTCAGACTGATGGTCAAACTGAGGTAGTTAATCGAACTTTGTCTACCATGCTTAGGGCTGTTTTAGACAAAAAATTGAAATGATGGGAGGATTGCTTGCCTCATGTTGAGTTTGCTTATAATCATGCAACACATTCTTCTACAAAGATGTGCCCTTTTCAAATTGTTTATGGTTACATTCCTAGGGCGCCTATTGCTTTGTTTTCGCTTGATGCTGCGGACGCCCCACACATAGATGCTCTTGCACATGTTGAACAAATGATTAATCTCCATGAACAAACTCAACAAAACATTGCTGTTGCTAATGCTAAATATCAGATTACTGGTAGTAAAGGCCGGAAACTAGTTACTTTTGAACCTGGTGATATGGTTTGGTTGCATTTGAGAAAGGATCGTTTTCCTACTTTGCGCCGTTCTAAATTGATGCCTCGTGCTGCTAGTCCTTTTAAGATACTAACCTAAGATTAATGATAATGCTTATATCCTTGACCTGCCTGCGGAGTTTGGTGTTTCCACTAGTTTTAATGTTGCAGATTTGAAACCGTATGCGAGAGAAGATGAGGAGTTGCCGTCGAGGACGACTTCAGTTCAAGAAGGGGAGGATGATGAGGACATCAACACCAACACGAGCACACCTACACCAGCAGCACCTTCTCCAGCCCCGGCACCATCTTCCCCAGTCCAGGCGCCACCCCTTCCACCTGGGCCAGTGACTCGAGCCCGTACAAGAGAATTGAACTACATCATGTTGTTAAAGAACGAAGGCCCGGAAGAATAGACGACCAGCCCAACTGCGGCCCATAATGGACGACCTAGGGTTGGCCGCCCCTAGGGGCTGCGCCCCCTCTCTATTTATCCAGGAGCTGCGCCTCCTTTATTTTTCGAGTTTTGTTTTACGTTAGCCTTAGCTACTCTCGAACACACGCAAATCTGCGCTGTCTTCATGTATTTAGAACTCCACCCTCGAGTAATAGATTAGATTGCTCGCATCTTTTTCTTGTTCGTTCTTCGATTGCGCACAGGAAACGATCTTCGTGATCAGGCCGATCTCGCATCAGCAAGGTCGGTAACCACAGGGAGTTGGTTCAGCGATTGCATTGGCGCCTCGGGCTTGCTCGTCGTAGTCGGATCGCAAGGGTCATCTTCCGCCAAATCGGAATTATCTCCTCTCGCCGAAAGATCGGGCACCTCAGCTACATCAATGGTTCTGGTGGCAAAAACTCGTGCTTGTATGCACCCCACACCCGTTTTCGGAAGGGTGACGTGCGGCAACCAAATTGCGCGAAACCACCCCAAACATGAGTTTTGGAAACCTAAAGTAGTGGATTGGGCATGTTCGTTGCGAAAAACAAAGAAATGGTTCCGGTGGCAAAAACTCGTGCTTGTATGCACCCCACACCCGTTTTCGGAATGGGTGACGTGCGGCAACGAAATTACGCGAAACCACCCCAAACATGAGTTTTGGACCTAAAGTAGTGGATTGGGCATGTTCGTTGTGAAAAATAAAGAAATGGTTCCGGTGGCAAAAACTCGTGCTTTGTATGCACCCTGACACCCGTTTTCGGAATGAGTGACGAGCGGCAACGAAATTGCGTGAAACCACCCCAAACATGAGTATTGGACCTAAAGTAGTGGATTGGGCATGTTCGTTGCGAACAACGAAGAAATGGTTTCGGTGGCAAAAACTCGTGCATGTATGCACCGGACCCATTTCCGAAATGGGTGATGTGCGGCAACGAAATTGCACGAAACCACCCTAAACATGAGTTTTGGACCTAAAGTAGTGGATTGGGCATGTTCGTTCCGAGAAACGAAGAAATGGTTCCGGTGGCAAAAACTCGTGCTTGTTTGCACCTAGACACCCGTTTTCGGAATGGGTGACATGCGGCAACGAAATTGTCTGAAACCAGCCCAAACATGAGTTTTGGACCTAAAGTGGTGGATTGGGCATGTTTGTTGCGAAAAACAAAGAAATGGTCCTGGTGGCAAAAACTCGTGCTTTGTATGCACTCCGACACCCGTTTTTGGAATGGATGACTTGCGGCAACGAAATTGCGCGAAACCACCCCAAACATGAGTTTTAGACCTAAAGTAGTGGATTGGGCATGTTCGTTGTGAAAAACGAAGAATTGGTTCCTGTGGCAAAAACTCGTGCTTTGTATGCGCCCCGACACCCGTATTCGGAATGGGTGACGTGTGATGAGGACATCAACACCAACACGAGCACATCTACACCAGCAGCACCTTCTCCAGCCCAGGCACCATCTTCCCCAGTCCAGGCGCCACCCCTTCCACCTGGGCCAGTGACTCGGGCCCGTGCAAGAGAATTGAACTACATCATGCTGTTAAAGAACGAAGGCCCGGAAGAATAGACGACCAGCCCAACTGCGGCCCATAATGGACGACCTAGGGTTGGCCGCCCCTAGGGGCTGTGCCCCCTCTCTATTTATCCAGGAGCTGCGCCTCCTTTATTTCTTGAGTTTTGTTTTACATTAGCTTTAGCTACTCTCGAACACGCGCAAATCTGCGCTGTCTTCGTGTATTCAGAACTCCACCCTCGAGTAATTAGATTGCTCGCATCTTTTTCTTGTTCGTTCTTCGATTGCGCACAGGAAACGATCTTCGTGATCAGGCCGATCTCGCATCAGCAAGGTCGGATAACCACAGGGAGTTGGTTCAGCGATTGCATTGGCGCCTCGGCCTTGCTCGTCGTAGTCGGATCGCAAGGGTCATCTTCCGCCAAATCGGAATTATCTCTACTCGTCGAAAGATCGGGCACCTCAGCTACATCAATTGGTATCAGATTTCCAGGTTGATCGGTGAGTTTATCGAGTGTTTTTTTTTCCTACAGTCCACAAAACCACATAAAAATTCAGGTTAGACCTTATCCCAACACCCTTTTGAGCCTCGCACTTTCTTTCAATAATCTGCATTGTTGAATTTGTGTGCTTTCGCGTTATTTGTTGCTGGTTGCATTGTGTTCTTCCACCATTCAAACCCTAGCGCTGCCACCATCTTCCGTTTGATCACGCCACAAACCGAGTCAACATCGTTTCCTTGTTTTTCTCCTTCGGTTACGTCAAAAAAAAACAGAAAAAACAAACCGAGTCAACGGCCGTTTCCTTGTTTTTCTCCTTCGGTTACGAAAAAAAAACAGGAAAAAAAACAAACCGAGTCAACATCGTTTCCTTGTTTTTCTCCTTCGGTTACGTCAAAAAAAACAGAAACAAAAAACAACGAAGGAGAAAGGATACGGTTGTTTCATCCCGGTCGTTTGAAAACATAACTTGAGGTACCTTCCTTAAACCGACCATAACTTTTCGCTCGGGTGTCCAAAAAATCTGAAATTTTTACAGGAGCTAGTTGACACCATTCTGAGGCCGGCCAAACTGACCATTTGGTCTGTTTGGGCTTCGACAAAATTATCAAAAAAATTCAGGAAAATAAAGAAAAAATTCGTCAAAGTTCTCGCACGCTTTTCTGAGAACTTCCTGATTTTCTGTAGACCACATCTGATCTCTGTTTTAGGTGAAACTTCGTGTAGCTCCTATTTTGTTGCTTCTTGTGCTGAGAAAAATATCAAAAAAATCATACAAAAAAAGAAAAGCAAAATCACTTGTGATTCCTACTAGTGGCCTCGCTAGTACAATATTTACGGTACTGCCATTCTGCTAGTTCCATCCGTCCTTTGCACTTGTGGCCAGCAATATAGTTTCGTGTTCTGCACTATAATTCAACTTTGCATTATTGTTTGATTGTGCTAATCATTGACTTGAGTGCAGCCTACCTAGAACTCCACTTATTTCTACGACGAGCAGGCTTCTGTTTCTCCTGGCAATCGCTCATCCAATCTTTCACCGGTTCCACCTGTTGGTTGCAGTTCACCACTGTGGCTTGGTAAGAACGGATAAGAATTTGATAACAGCACTAGTGTGAGCGCCTTGTGAGCAGTACACCCCTGTTTTTGTCGTTGTTTTTTTTCTTCTTCTTTTGGTGTTTTGGTGTTTGCGCTAACTATGGCAGGAGCACACGACACGGTGGATGCCCAGTTGCTGGAAGTAAGGGGACAAGTTGATGGACTTGCGGATGACATTAGGACGATGCATGAACGGCTTGATTCAACGGTCACTTCGATGACCGAGCGTTTCAACCAGCTTGACCTTGCTCAAACGGCGACTCGCACCACACTCGACACCATCCTGGCACGCCTTGATGCGTTGACCACAAAGATGGAGCAGGACTACGACGGTGACACGGAGTGGGAAGATGGAGATCGCCGAGGTCGTGCACGCCGTGTGGTTCGTCATCCCCCTAATGACTTATTTTCTAAGATTAAATTTAAAATTCCACCTTTTAATGGCAAATATGATCCTGCTGCATATCTTGATTGGGAGTTAGAGGTTGAACAAAAATTTTCATGCCATGATATTGCTGCACATTCTCAGGTTAAAGCTGCTATTAGTGAATTTACTGATTTTGCTTTAATTTGGTGGTGTGAGTTTAAAATAAAACATCCCACTACCATTCCAACCACTTGGGATCAGTTGAAAGCTGCGATGCGACATCGATTTGTGCCTTCGTATTATGCTCGTGATTTGCTTAATAAAATGCAGCGTTTTCAGCAAGGTTCTCAATCTGTTGAGGACTATTTCCAGGAGTTACAAAAAGGTATGATTCGTTGTGGGATATTGGAAGACAACGACGCTGCTATGGCACGTTTTCGTGGTGGTTTAAACCGCGAAATCCAAGATATACTTGATTATAAGGAATATTATGATATGACTACTTTATTTGAATATGCTTGCAAAGCTGAACGTGAAGTGCAGGGACGCCGCTCGAAGCCATATTCTAACCCTTTTGCAGGACGAAGCTCGACATCCACCTCAGCACCAGTTCCCCCTGCGCCATCCACGTCCACCACTACTCCACGCGAGAAGACGACCAAACCAGCCAGCACTGCCCCACCCACAGGTCGTACACGGGATATTCAGTGTCATCGCTGTAGAGGATTTGGCCATGTGATTCGGGACTGCCCAAACAAGCGCACTTTGCTCATTCGTGACGATGGTGAGTACTCTTCCGCTAGTGATTCTGAAGAAATTGAACATGCACTACTTGCCACTGACCATGCAGCTAAGGCGGAGGTACATGTCAACCCGGGCGACGCTGATAGGTATGAAAGTCTTGTTGTGCAGCGTGTTCTCAGTACACAGGTCGCTTTGCCCGAGAAGAATCAGCGACACACTCTGTTCCATACAAAGGGTGTTGTGCAGGAGCGGTCAATTCGCATCATTATCGACAGCGGCAGTTGCAACAATTTGGCGAGTACCATGCTGGTCGAAAAGTTATCATTACCCACTCGTAAGCATCCAAACCCATATCACATTCAATGGCTTAATGATGGTGGTAAAATAAAAATCACACGTTCCATGCGCGTTCCTTTCTCCATGGGTGCTTATTCTGATTTTGTTGATTGTGATGTTATTCCCATGGAAGCATGCTCTTTGTTACTTGGTCGACCTTGGCAATATGATACTGATAGCTTGCATCATGGTCGTTCGAATCATTATTCTTTCATTTTTAAGGGTCAGAAAATAATTATACATCCAATGACACCTGAACAAATTGTTAAAGATGATCTTGCCCGAGCTGCTATAACTGCTAAACAACTTGATCCATCGCCCTCTGTTCCTTCTGAAATCAAGTTGAAGGCTCCTGTTTTACTTGCTACACGTGCTGATTTTGATGATCTACACGGTGCTCATTTGCCATGCTATGCACTTATATGCTCTAGTGTCCTCATTTCACTTGATGATGCACCATCTTTGGCTATTCCCCCTATGGTTGCTAACCTTTTGCAGGAGTACGCTGATGTCTTTCCCAAAGACTTACCACCGGGTCTCCCACCACTTCGTGGCATTGAGCACCAGATCGACCTCATTCCCGGCGCACAGCTTCCGAACCGCGCACCGTACTGTACAAATCCGGATGAGACGAAGGAGATTCAGCGCCTAGGTACAGGCGTTGCTTGACAAGGGATACATTCGTGAGTCTCTTAGCCCTTGCTCTGTTCCTGTGTTACTTGTTCCCAAGAAAGATGGGTCATGGCGTATGTGTGTAGACTGTCGTGCTATTAATAACATCACTATTCGTTATCGATATCCTATACCACGCCTTGATGATATGCTAGATGAGCTTAGTGGTGCCATTATTTTCACTAAGATTGATTTGCGTAGTGGTTACCACCAGATTAGAATGAAACTGGGTGATGAATGGAAAACGGCATTTTAAAACGAAATTTGGTTTATATGAATGGTTGGTTATGCCGTTTGGATTGACTAATGCTCCCAGCACTTTTATGCGAGTGATGAATGAAGTTTAAAGGCCCTTCATAGGATTGTTTGTGGTTGTTTATTTTGATGATATTCTTATTTACAGCAAATCTAAGAAAGAGCATTTGGAACATTTAAGTGCTGTTTTTGATGCATTGCGTGCTGGCCAGTTATTTGCTAACATGGAAAAATGCATCTTTTGTACACGACGTGTCTTGTTTCTTGGTTATGTTGTTACTCCACAGGGCATTGAGGTGGATAGCAGCAAGATTGCTGCCATTCGGGAGTGGCCTACACCGACGACGGTCACACAAATTCGGAGCTTTCTTGGACTTGCCGGTTTCTACCGCAGATTTGTTCGTGATTTTAGCTCCATTGCAGCGCCTCTACATGAGCTTACAAAGAAAGATGTTCCATTTGCTTGGAGTGATTCCCAGGAGGAAGCGTTCAGCACTTTGAAAGATAAGTTAACCCAAGCTCCCCTATTGCAATTGCCTGATTTTAATAAAGTGTTTGAGCTTGAATGCGATGCTAGCGGTATTGGGCTAGGTGCTGTTTTGTTACAAGAAGGAAAACCAGTTGCTTATTTTAGTGAAAAATTAAGCGGTGCTAGTCTGAAATATTCTACTTATGATAAGGAGCTTTACGCTTTAGTGCGCACTTTGCATACATGGCAGCACTATCTTTGGCATCGTGAGTTTATAATCCATTCTGATCATGAGGCTTTAAAACATATTCGTACCCAAACAAATCTGAACCGTCGTCATGCTAAATGGGTAGGACAATGTTATTGTTGATGCTTTGTCTCGTCGCTATACCATGCTGTCACAGTTAGATTTTAAAATCTTTGGTTTGCACACTGTAAAAGATCAATATGTTGACGATGCTGATTTTAAAGATGCTTTCGGCCATTGTATTAATGGGAAACCATGGGGCAAATTTCACATACAGGATGGGTTCCTGTTTCGCGCTAACAAGCTGTGTGTTCCAGCTAGCTCGGTTCGTCTTTTGTTGTTACAGGAAGCACATGGAGGCGGTCTCATGGGGCACTTTGGCGTCTACAAGACACATGAGGTGTTGGCTGCCCACTTCTTTTAGCCTCGGATGCGCGCTGATGTTGAGCGCCTTGTTGCACGCTGCACTACTTGTCAGAAAGCTAAGTCACGGTTGAACAACCATGGTTTGTATATGCCTTTGCCTGTTCCTACTTCCCCTTGGATTGATATTTCGATGGATTTTGTTTTGGGATTGCCTAGAACTAAGAAGGGGAGGGATAGCATTTTTGTGGTTGTTGATCGATTCTCCAAAATGGCTCATTTCATACCTTGTCATAAGACTGATGATGCTAGCAATGTTGCTGAATTGTTTTTTCAGAGAGATTATTCGTTTGCACGGTATTCCCAATACAATAGTCTCGGATCGTGATGCTAAGTTTCTGAGTCATTTTTGGAGATCTCTGTGGAATAAATTGGGAACTAAATTGCTGTTTAGCACCACTTGTCACCCTCAGACTGATGGTCAAACTGAGGTAGTTAATCGAACTTTGTCTACCATGCTTAGGGCTGTTTTAGACAAAAATTTGAAACGTTGGGAGGATTGCTTGCCTCATGTTGAGTTTGCTTATAATCATGCAACCCATTCTTCTACAAAGATGTGCCCTTTTCAAATTGTTTATGGTTACATTCCTAGGGCGCCTATTGCTTTGTTTTCGCTTGATGCTACGGACGCGCCACACATAGATGCTCTTGCACATGTTGAACAAATGATTAATCTCCATGAACAAACTCAACAAAACATTGCTGCTGCTAATGCTAAATATAAGATTACTGGTAGTAAAGGACGGAAACTAGTTACTTTTGAACCTGGTGATATGGTTTGGTTGCATTTGAGAAAGGATCGTTTTCCTACTTTGCGCCGTTCTAAATTGATGCCTCGTGCTGCTGGTCCTTTTAAGATACTAACCAAGATTAATGATAATGCTTATATCCTTGACCTGCCTGCGGAGTTTGGTGTTTCCACTAGTTTTAATGTTGCAGATTTGAAACCGTATGCGGGAGAAGATGAGGAGTTGCCGTCAAGGACGACTTCAGTTCAAGAAGGGGAGGATGATGAGGACATCAACACCAACACGAGCACATCTACACCAGCAGCACCTTCTCCAGCCCAGGCACCATCTTCCCCAGTCCAGGCACCACCCCTTCCACCTGGGCCAGTGACTCGGGCCCGTGTAAGAGAATTGAACTACATCATGTTGTTAAAGAACGAAGGCCCGGAAGAATAGACGACCAGCCCAATTGCGGCCCATAATGGACTGACCTAGGGTTGGCCGCCCCTAGGGGCTGCGCCCCCTCTCTATTTATACAGGAGTTGCGCCTCCTTTATTTTCCGAGTTTTGTTTTAGATCTAGCTTTAGCTACTCTCGAGCACGCGCAAATCTGCGCTGTCTTCGTGTATTCAGAACTCCACCCTCGAGTAATAGATTAGATTGCTCGCATCTTTTTCTTGTTCGTTCTTCGATTGCGCACAGGAAACGATCTTCGTGATCAGGCCGATCTCGCATCAGCAAGGTCGGTAACCACAGGGAGTTGGTTCAGCGATTGCATTGGCGCCTCGGGCTTGCTCGTCGTAGTCGGATCGCAAGGGTCATCTTCCGCCAAATCGGAATTATCTCTACTCGCCGAAAGATCGGGCACCTCAGCTACATCAATTCCTAGGGCGCCTATTGCTTTGTTTTCGCTTGATGCTATGGACGCCCCACACATTGATGCTCTTGCACATGTTGAACAAATGATTAATCTCCATGAACAAACTCAACAAAACATTGCTGCTGCTAATGCTAAATATCAGATTACTGGTAGTAAAGGCCGGAAACTAGTTACTTTTGAACCTGGTGATATGGTTTGGTTGCATTTGAGAAAGGATCGTTTTCCTACTTTACGTCGTTCTAAATTGATGCCTCGTGCTGCTGGTTCTTTTAAGATACTAACCAAGATTAATGATAATGCTTATACCCTTGACCTGCCTGCGGAGTTTGGTGTTTCCACTAGTTTTAATGTTGCAGATTTGAAACCATATGCGGGAGAAGACGAGGAGTTGCCGTCGAGGACGACTTCAGTTCAAGAAGGGGAGGATGATGAGGACATCAACACCAACACGAGCACATCTACACCAGCAGCACCTTCTCCAGCCCTGGCACCATCTTCCCCAGTCCAGGCGCCACCCCTTCCACCTGGGCCAGTGACTCGGGCCCGTGCAAGAGAATTGAACTACATCATGCTGTTAAAGAACGAAGGCCCGGAAGAATAGACGACCAGCCCAACTGCGGCCCATAATGGACGACCTAGGGTTGGCCGCCCCTAGGGGCTGCGCCCCCTCTCTATTTATCCAGGAGCTGCGCCTCCTTTATTTCTTGAGTTTTGTTTTACGTTAGCTTTAGCTACTCTCGAACACGCGCAAATCTGCGCTGTCTTCAGTGTATTCAGAACTCCACCCTCGAGTAATAGATTAGATTGCTCGCATCTTTTTCTTGTTCGTTCTTCGATTGCGCACAGGAAACGATCTTCGTGATCAGGCCGATCTCACATCAGCAAGGTCGGTAACCACAGGGAGTTGGTTCAGCGATTGCATTGGCGCCTCGGCCTTGCTCGTCGTAGTCAGATCGCAAGGGTCATCTTCCGCCAAATCGGAATTATCTCTACTCGCCGAAAGATCGGGCACCTCAGCTACATCAACGTGCGGCAACGAAATTGCGCGAAACCACCCCAAACGTGAGTGTTGGACCTAAAGTAGTGGATTGGGCATGTTCATTTCGAAAAACGAAGAAATGGTTCTGGTGGCAAAAACTCGTGCTTGTATGCAACCCACACCTGTTTTCGGAATGGGTGACGTGCGGCAACCAAATTGCGCGAAACCACCCAAACATGAGTTTTGGACCTAAAGTAGAGGATTGGGCATGTTCATTGCGGAAAACGAAGAAATGGTTCTAGTGGCAAAAACTCGTGCTTGTATGCACCCCACACCCGTTTTCAGAATGGGTGACGTGCGACAACCAAATTGCGTGAAACCACCTCAAACATGAGTTTTGGACCTAAAGTAGTGGATTGGGCATGTTCGTTGCAAAAAACAAAGAAATGGTTCCGGTGGCAAAAACTCGTGCTTGTATGCACCCCACACCCGTTTTCGGAATGGGTGACGTGCGGCAACGAAATTGCGCGAAACCACCCCAAACATGAGTTTTGGACCTAAAGTAGTGGATTGGGCATGTTCGTTGCGAAAAACAAAGAAATGATTCTGGTGGAAAAAACTCGTGCTTTGTATGCACCCTAACACCCGTTTTCGGAATGAGTGACGAGCGGCAACGAAATTGCGTGAAACCACCCCAAACATGAGTATTGGACCTAAAGTAGTGGATTGGGCATGTTCGTTGCGAAAAACGAAGAAATGGTTCCGGTGGCAAAAACTCGTGCATGTATGCACCCCGACACCCATTTCCGAAATGGTTGACGTGCGGCAACGAAATTGCGCGAAACCACCACAAACATGAGTTTTGGACCTAAAGTAGTGGATTGTGATGAAGACATCCACACTACTGATGCATCTATACCAATACAAGTACCAATTTCTGGTCCCATTACTCGCGCTCGTGCTCGTCAACTCAACCATCGGGTGATTACACTCTTGAGTTCATGTCCATCATATTTAGACCATGGAGACCCGTGCACTCTTGTTTTGCTTAGGAATCAGGGAGAAGACCGAAAGGGAAAAGGATTTGAACATGCTGGATTCGGACTGCAGAAGAACACCAACTTGTGACGGTCACCACGGTCAGATGCGGGCTCGGATTGGAATGTTCAAGCACAACGTGGAAAGCTTATCAAGTCTACTTTCATATGGATCCGGAATTATAGTCATATCTGTTCTGAGGCCGCCGTAATCATTGTTTTCTTACCGAAACATTTCCTGCCTTTTCTGCCCATGGTGCTGCGTCACCCTATTTTGGCCCAATGGGTCGTGTATCAAGTTAGGTCCATTAGGGACGCATCCTAGGGTTGCAGCACGACCCCAATACCCTTGTGGTCGTCCTCCCATGTTTATAAACCCCCTAGCCGCCACCAAGAACAGCGGGTTTTGTTTAGATCAAGTTTAGCTCTCGCTACTTGCTTGTAAGCGCGCGTGCTAGATCAGCCGCCCGTCTTCTTGTCTTCGGAACCCCACCATATTGGAGTTTGATTTTGAAACCTACATTTAGATCTGGTAATTCAGTACTTGTTCTACTTGTTCTTGCTAGTTCTTCGATTGCTTGCAGGACGAGTGCCCTAGTGGCCAGGGTGTCACGCTCCACAAGATCGTGACAGCCATAGGAGGTGGTGTATCGGTTGCTAAGGCGCAGCGTCTTTGGAAGGCTGTAGTCGGGCCGTGAACGTCGTCTCCTCCCCCAATCGAGTTATTCCACACCCTCTCATCGAAAGATCGGGCAATCACCCAACGGGTGCACATCAGTTGGTATCAGAGCAAGGTTTATTGGTGAGAGATTTACTTTTCTTCGCTGTTTTCTTATCTCCTATAGTCCAGAAAAAGCCAAAAAATAGTAGATTAGTTTTACCGCAATCCTATAAACCATTGAGCATTTACTAGTACTACTTAGTTAGGGCTTGTTGAGTTTTTGGTTGCATCGGTTGTGTCGAGTTGCTGGTCTTAGTTTATTCCTTTAGAGTTTTGAGTTCTACCACGTTTTGGTCACCACGAGATCCACCATCACCAAAAACATCTCTGGTTCGTTTTTGCCACCACGGATACATATCATATCCGATTTGGAAGTTTAAATACAATCTGGAAAGCTTATCTTATCTTCTTTCCAACGGATCTGACCTTATCTCAAAATTCGTTCTGAGCGCTCCGCAATCATCGTAGAGATTTCTGCACTTTCTATATTAACAAGATTTGTTAAATCTGATTTAAAGGGGCTGTTAGCAATATCTTTATTGTTTGGGTTGTCATAGTGAAAAAAAAGGGTTTAGGCCCCTGCAAAAAAAAACAGAAGAAGAAGAAAAAAAAAGAATAGAAAAGAAAAAAAAGGGAAAAGAAGAAGAAGGGGGCTGAATCTCTAAATCTGTTGTTTCTCTTTGTGCTGTGCTAGTTGTTCTTTTTCAGTGACTACCTTTGTGCCTAGGCTCACGTCTCTAGCCTGGTTTAGCCTAGGACCAGCACAGTACCACCGTTGAACGATTATTCAGCTTGCTTTTGTAACTAACGTGGTACTAGTGTATTCCTTGCTTCAGCCCACCTACAACTCTACATATTTCGACTACAGTTTGACAGGTCGTGTTGCTGCGGCACCGATACACTTATTCCACGGTTGCAGACTTGTTGGTTGCTGACCCCTCCTGTTGTGCAAGGTAAGAATTGGTAAGAGCTTGTGTGGCAGGTTGAGAGTGAGCGCCTTGCAGTAGCTACATCCTAATAGTTGTAGAGTTTTCATTCCTTCACGTTTTTTTTTTCTTGTTGCCTCTGTTCGTCTAACCATGGCAGGATTGGAGGTTGATGATGCTTCTCGTAATATGCCACACTCTCCTCGCACCAAGGGTATCATACAACACTTTGTAAGGCTGGTGAAGACGCACATGGAAGGTCTTGATAATGACATGCAGGTGACGAATGAAAAGATGGGGCAATTGGAGGCCACACAGATCGACACAAACACCAAACTTGCAAATGTGGAAATGACAGTTGCTCATATTGACAAGAGCCTTGTCGCACTCTTGAGGCGGTTTGATGAGATGCATGCTAATATCAATGGTGGGCGTGATGAGGGCGCCGAAGGTAACTGGGATGACTATGTTGCTGATACTGAACAAGATGACCAAGAAGCACCTAATCGCCGGCGACTACGTACTAACCGTAGAGGTATGGGTGGTTTTCGCCGACATGAGGTACAAGGTAATGATGATGCTTTTAGTAAGGTTAAATTTAAAATACCTCCTTTTGATGGTAAATATGACCCTGATGCTTACATTACTTGGGAGATTGCGGTTGATCAAAAGTTTGCATGCCATGAATTTCCTGAGAATGCGCGGGTTAGAGCTGCTACTAGTGAGTTTACTGATTTTGCTTCTGTTTGGTGGATAGAACATGGTAAGAAGAATCCTAATAACATGCCACAAACTTGGGATGCGTTGAAACGGGTCATGCGGGCTAGATTTGTTCCTTCTTATTATGCACGTGATATGTTACACAAGTTGCAACAATTGAGACAGGGTACTAAAAGTGTAGAAGAATATTATCAGGAATTACAAATGGGTATGCTGCGTTGTAACATAGAGGAGGGTGAGGAATCTGCTATGGCTAGATTTTTGGGCGGGTTAAATAGGGAAATTCAGGACATCCTTGCTTATAAAGATTATGCTAATGTAACCCGATTGTTTCATCTTGCTTGCAAAGCTGAAAGGGAAGTGCAGGGACGACGTGCTAGTGCAAGGTCTAATGTTTCTGCAGGAAAATCTACACCATGGCAACAGCGCACGACTACGTCCATGACCGGCCGTACACCAGCACCAACTCCCTCGCCAAGTCGACCAGCACCCCCGCCTTCCTCCAGCGACAAACCACGTGCATCTTCCACAAATTCAGCAACCAAATCTGCCCAGAAACCCGCAGGTAGTGCCTCTTCAGTAGCTTCCACAGGTAGAACAAGAGATGTTCTGTGTTATCGATGCAAGGGCTATGGACACGTGCAGCGTGATTGTCCTAATCAGCGTGTTTTGGTGGTAAAAGACGATGGTGGGTATTCCTCTGCTAGTGATTTGGATGAAGCTACACTTGCTTTGCTTGCGGCTGATGATGCAGGCACTAACGAACCACCCGAAGAACAGATTGGTGCAGATGATGCAGAGCATTATGAGAGCCTCATTGTACAGCGTGTGCTTAGTGCACAAATGGAGAAGGCAGAGCAGAATCAGCGACATACATTGTTTCAAACAAAGTGTGTCATTAAGGAGCGTTCATGTCGTTTGATCATTGATGGAGGTAGCTGCAACAACTTGGCTAGCAGCAACATGGTGGAGAAGCTTGCACTTACGACCAAACCGCACCCGCATCCATATCACATTCAATGGCTTAACAATAGTGGTAAGGTCAAGGTAACCAAGCTGGTACGAATTAATTTTGCTATTGGTTCATATCGTGATGTTGTTGACTGTGATGTTGTGCCTATGGATGCTTGTAATATTCTGCTAGGTAGACCATGGCAATTTGATTCAGATTGTATGCATCATGGTAGATCAAATCAATATTCTCTCATACACCATGATAAGAAAATTATTTTGCTTCCCATGTCCCCTGAGGCTATTGTGCGTGATGATGTTGCTAAAGCTACCAAAGCTAAAACTGAGAACAACAAAAATATTAAAGCTGTTGGTAATAACAAAGATGGGATAAAATTGAAAGGACATTGCTTGCTTGCAACAAAAACTGATGTTAATGAATTATTTGCTTCCACTACTGTTGCCTACGCCTTGGTATGCAAGGATGCTTTGATTTCAATTCAAGATATGCAGCATTCTTTGCCTCCTGTTATTACTAACATTTTGCAGGAGTATTCTGATGTATTTCCAAGTGAGATACCAGAGGGGCTGCCACCTATACGAGGGATTGAGCACCAAATTGATCTTATTCCTAGTGCATCTTTGCCGAATCGTGCGCCATATAGGACAAATCCAGAGGAAACAAAAGAAATTCAGCGACAAGTGCAAGAACTACTCGACAAAGGTTACGTGCGTGAGTCTCTTAGTCCGTGTGCTGTTCCGGTTATTTTAGTGCCTAAAAAAGATGGAACATGGCGTATGTGTGTTGATTGTAGGGCTATTAATAATATCACGATACGGTATCGACACCCTATTCCACGTTTAGATGATATGCTTGATGAATTGAGTGGTGCCATCGTCTTTTCTAAAGTTGATTTGCGTAGTGGGTACCACCAGATTCGTATGAAATTGGGAGATGAATGGAAAACTGCTTTCAAAACTAAGTTCGGATTGTATGAGTGGTTAGTCATGCCTTTTGGGTTAACTAATGCACCTAGCACTTTCATGAGATTAATGAACGAGGTTTTGCGTGCCTTCATTGGAAAATTTGTGGTAGTATACTTTGATGACATATTGATCTACAGCAAATCTATGGATGAACATGTTGATCACATGCGTGCTGTTTTTAATGCTTTACGAGATGCACGTTTATTTGGTAACCTTGAGAAGTGCACATTTTGCACCGATCGAGTTTCGTTTCTTGGTTATGTTGTGACTCCACAGGGAATTGAGGTTGATCAAGCCAAGGTAGAAGCGATACATGGATGGCCTATGCCAAAGACTATCACACAGGTGCGGAGTTTCCTAGGACTTGCTGGCTTCTATCGCCGTTTTGTGAAGGACTTTAGCACCATTGCTGCACCTTTGAATGAGCTTACGAAGAAGGGAGTGCATTTTAGTTGGGGCAAAGTACAAGAGCACGCTTTCAACGTGCTGAAAGATAAGTTGACACATGCACCTCTCCTCCAACTTCCTGATTTTAATAAGACTTTTGAGCTTGAATGTGATGCTAGTGGAATTGGATTGGGTGGTGTTTTGTTACAAGAAGGCAAACCTGTTGCATATTTTAGTGAAAAATTGAGTGGGTCTGTTCTAAATTATTCTACTTATGATAAGGAATTATATGCTCTTATGCGAACATTAGAAACATGGCAGCATTATTTGTGGCCCAAAGAGTTTGTTATTCATTCTGATCATGAATCTTTGAAACATATTCGTAGTCAAGGAAAACTGAACCGTAGACATGCTAAGTGGGTTGAATTTATCGAATCGTTTCCTTATGTTATTAAACACAAGAAAGGAAAAGAGAATATCATTGCTGACGCTTTGTCTAGGAGATATACTTTGCTGAATCAACTTGACTACAAAATCTTTGGATTAGAGACGATTAAAGACCAATATGTTCATGATGCTGATTTTAAAGATGTGTTGCTGCATTGTAAAGATGGGAAAGGATGGAACAAATATATCGTTAGTGATGGGTTTGTGTTTAGAGCTAACAAGCTATGCATTCCAGCTAGCTCCGTTCGTTTGTTGTTGTTACAGGAAGCACATGGAGGTGGCTTAATGGGACATTTTGGAGCAAAGAAAACGGAGGACATACTTGCTGGTCATTTCTTTTGGCCCAAGATGAGAAGAGATGTGGTGAGATTGGTTGCTCGTTGCACGACATGTCAAAAGGCGAAGTCACGGTTAAATCCACACGGTTTGTATTTGCCTCTACCCGTTCCTAGTGCTCCTTGGGAAGATATTTCTATGGATTTTGTGCTGGGATTGCCTAGGACTAGGAAGGGACGTGATAGTGTGTTTGTGGTTGTTGATAGATTTTCTAAGATGGCACATTTCATACCATGTCATAAAACTGACGATGCTACTCATATTGCTGATTTGTTCTTTCGTGAAATTGTTCGCTTGCATGGTGTGCCCAACACAATCGTTTCTGATCGTGATGCTAAATTTCTTAGTCATTTTTGGAGGACTTTGTGGGCAAAATTGGGGACTAAGCTTTTATTTTCTACTACATGTCATCCTCAAACTGATGGTCAAACTGAAGTTGTGAATAGAACTTTGTCTACTATGTTAAGGGCAATTCTAAAGAAGAATATTAAGATGTGGGAGGACTGTTTGCCTCATGTTGAATTTGCTTATAATCGATCATTGCATTCTACTACAAAGATGTGCCCATTTCAGATTGTATATGGTTTGTTGCCTCGTGCTCCTATTGATTTAATGCCTTTGCCAACTTCTGAAAAACTAAATTTTGATGCTACTAGGCGTGCTGAATTGATGTTAAAACTGCATGAAACTACTAAAGAAAACATAGAGCGTATGAATGCTAGATATAAGTTTGCTAGTGATAAAGGTAGAAAGGAAATAAATTTTGAACCTGGAGATTTAGTTTGGTTGCATTTGAGAAAGGAAAGGTTTCCAGAATTACGAAAATCTAAATTGTTGCCTCGAGCCGATGGACCGTTTAAAGTGCTAGAGAAAATTAACGACAATGCATATAGGCTAGATCTGCCTGCAGACTTTGGGGTTAGCCCCACATTTAACATTGCAGATTTAAAGCCCTACTTGGGAGAGGAAGTTGAGCTTGAGTCGAGGACGACTCAAATGCAAGAAGGGGAGAATGATGAAGACATCCACACTACTGATGCATCTATACCAATACAAGTACCAATTTCTGGTCCCATTACTCGCGCTCGTGCTCGTCAACTCAACCATCAGGTGATTACACTCTTGAGTTCATGTCCATCATATTTAGACCATGGAGACCCGTGCACTCTTGTTTTGCTTAGGAATCAGGGAGAAGACCGAAAGGGAAAAGGATTTGAACATGCTGGATTCGGACTGCAGAAGAACACCAACTTGTGACGGTCACCACGGTCAGATGCGGGCTCGGATTGGAATGTTCAAGCACAACGTGGAAAGCTTATCAAGTCTACTTTCATATGGATCCGGAATTATAGTCATATCTGTTCTGAGGCCGCCGTAATCATTGTTTTCTTACCGAAACATTTCCTGCCTTTTCTGCCCATGGTGCTGCGTCACCCTATTTTGGCCCAATGGGTCGTGTATCAAGTTAGGTCCATTAGGGACGCATCCTAGGGTTGCAGCACGACCCCAATACCCTTGTGGTCGTCCTCCCATGTTTATAAACCCCCTAGCCGCCACCAAGAACAGCGGGTTTTGTTTAGATCAAGTTTAGCTCTCGCTACTTGCTTGTAAGCGCGCGTGCTAGATCAGCCGCCCGTCTTCTTGTCTTCGGAACCCCACCATATTGGAGTTTGATTTTGAAACCTACATTTAGATCTGGTAATTCAGTACTTGTTCTACTTGTTCTTGCTAGTTCTTCGATTGCTTGCAGGACGAGTGCCCTAGTGGCCAGGGTGTCACGCTCCACAAGATCGTGACAGCCATAGGAGGTGGTGTATCGGTTGCTAAGGCGCAGCGTCTTTGGAAGGCTGTAGTCGGGCCGTGAACGTCGTCTCCTCCCCCAATCGAGTTATTCCACACCCTCTCATCGAAAGATCGGGCAATCACCCAACGGGTGCACATCAGATTGGGCATGTTCGTTGCGAAAAACGAAGAAATGGTTCCGATGGCAAAAACTCGTGCTTGTATGCACCCCGACACCAGTTTTTGGAATGGGTGACATGCGGCAACGAAATTGTGCGAAACCAGCCCAAACATGAGTTTTAGACCTAAAGTGGTGGATTGGGCATGTTCGTTGCGAAAAACGAAGAAATGGTTCCGGTGGCAAAAACTCGTGCTTTGTATGCACCCCGACACCCGTTTTTGGAATGGATGACTTGCGGCAACGAAATTGCGCGAAACAACCCCAAACATGAGTTTTGGACATAAAGTAGTGGATTGGGCATGTCCGTTGTGAAAAACGAAGAAATGGTTCTGGTGGCAAAAACTCGTGCTTGTATGCACCCCACACCCGTTTTCGGAATGGGTGACGTGCGGCAACCAAATTGCGCGAAACCACCCCAAACATGAGTTTTGGACCTAAAGTAGTGGATTGGGCATGTTCGTTACGGAAAATGAAGAAATGGTTCTGGTGGCAAAAACTCGTGCTTGTATGCACCCCACACCCGTTTTCAGAATGGGTGACGTGCGGCAACGAAATTGCGCGAAACCACCCCAAACATAAGTTTTGGACCTAAAGTAGTGGATTGGGCATGTTCGTTGCGAAAAACGAAGAAATGGTTTCGGTGGCAAAAACTCGTGCTTTGTATGCACCCTGACACGCGTTTTCGGAATGAGTGACGAGCGGCAACGAAATTGCGTGAAACCACCCCAAACATGAGTATTGGACCTAAAGTAGTGGATTGGGCATGTTCGTTGCAAAAAACGAAGAAATGGTTCCGGTGGCAAAAACTCGTGCATGTATGCACCCCGACAACCATTTCCGAAATGGGTGATGTGCGGCAACGAAATTGCACGAAACCACCCCAAACATGAGTTTTGTACCTAAAGTAGTGGATTGGGCATGTTCGTTCCGAAAAACGAAGTGGTTCCGGTGGCAAAAACTCGTGCATGTATGCACCCCGACACCCGTTTTCGGAATGGGTGACATGCGGCAACGAAATTGTGCGAAACCAGCCCAAACATGAGTTTTGGACCTAAAGTGGTGGATTGGGCATGTTTGTTGCGAAAAACGAAGAAATGGTTCCGGTGGCAAAAACTCGTGCTTTGTATGCACCCTGACACCCGTTTTCGGAATGGGTGACGTGCGGCAACGAAATTGCACGAAACCACCCCAAACGTGAGTGTTGGACCTAAAGTAGTGGATTGGGCATGTTCGTTGCTGAAAACGAAGAAATGGTTCTGGTGGCAAAAACTCGTGCTTGTATGCACCCCACACCCGTTTTCGGAATGGGTGACGTGCGGCAACCAAATAGCGCGAAACCACCCCAAACATGAGTTTTGGACCTAAAGTAGTGGATTGGGCATGTTCGTTGCGGAAAACGAAGAAATGGTTCCCGTGGCAAAAACTCGTGCTTGTATGCACCCCACACCCGTTTTCAGAATGGGTGACGTGCAGCAGCCAAATTGCGCGAAACCACCCCAAACATGAGTTTTGGACCTAAAGTAGTGGATTGGGCATGTTCGTTGCGAAAAACAAAGAAATGGTTCCGGTGGCAAAAACTCGTGCTTTGTATGCACCTGATACCCGTTTTCAGAATGGGTGACTTGCGGCAACGAAATTGCATGAAACCACCCCAAACATGAGTTTTTGACCTAAAGTAGTGGATTGGGCATGTTCGTTGCGAAAAACGAAGAAATGATTCTGGTGGCAACAACTCGTGCTTGTATGCACCCCACACCCGTTTTCGGAATGGGTGACGTGCGGCAACCAAATTGCGCGAAACCACCCCAAACATGAGTTTTGGACCTAATGTAGTGGATTGGGCATGTTCGTTGCGAAAAACAAAGAAATGGTTCCGGTGGCAAAAACTCGTGCTTGTATGAACCCCACACCTGTTTTCAGAATGGGTGACGTGCGGCAACCAAATTGCGTGAAACCACCTCAAACATGAGTTTTGGACCTAAAGTAGTGGATTGGGTATGTTCATTGCGAAAAACAAAGAAATGGTTTCGGTGGCAAAAACTCGTGCTTGTATGCACCCCACACCCGTTTTCGGAATGGGTGACGTGCGGCAACGAAATTGCGCGAAACCACCCCAAACATGAGTATTGGACCTAAAGTAGTGGATTGGGCATGTTCGTTGCGAAAAACGAAGAAATGGTTCCGGTGGCAAAAACTCGTGCTTTCTATGCACCCTGACACCCGTTTTCGGAATGAGTGACGAGCGGCAACGAAATTGCGTGAAACCACCCCAAACATGAGTATTGGACCTAAAGTAGTGGATTGGGCATGTTCTTTGCGAAAAACGAAGGAATGGTTCCGGTGGCAAAAACTCGTGCATGTATGCACCCCGACACCCATTTCCGAAATGGGTGATGTGCGGCAACGAAATTGCACGAAACCACTCCAAACATGAGTTTTGGACCTAAAGAAGTGGATTGGGCATGTTCGTTGCGAAAAACAAAGAAATGGTTCATGTTCGTTGCGAAAAACAAAGAAATGGTTCCGGTTGCAAAAACTCGTTCTTGTATGCACCCCGACAACCATTTCCGAAATGGGTGACGTGCGGCAACGAAATTGCGCGAAACCACCCCAAACATGAGTTTTGGACCTAAAGTAGCGGATTGGGCATGTTCGTTGCGAAAAACGAAGAAATGGTTCCGGTGGCAAAAACTCGTGCTTGTATGCACCCCGACACCAGTTTTTGGAATGGGTGACATGCGGCAACGAAATTGTGCGAAACCAGCCCAAACATGAGTTTTGGACCTAAAGTGGTGGATTGGGCATGTTCGTTGCGAAAAATGAAGAAATGGTTCCGGTGGCAAAAACTCGTGCTTTGTATGCACCCCGACACCCGTTTTTGGAATGGATGACTTGCGGCAACGAAATTGCGCGAAACAACCCCAAACATGAGTTTTGGACATAAAGTAGTGGATTGGGCATGTTCGTTGTGAAAAACGAAGAAATGGTTCCGGTGGCAAAAACTCGTCCTTTGTATGCACCCCGACACCCGTTTTCGGAATGGGTGACGTGCGGCAACGAAATTGCGTGAAACCACCCCAAACGTGAGTGTTGGACCTAAAGTAGTGGATTGGGCATGTTCATTGCAAAAAACGAAGAAATGGTTCTGGTGGCAAAAACTCGTGCTTGTATGCACCCCACACCCGTTTTCGGAATGGGTGACGTGCAGCAACTAAATTGCGCGAAACCACCCCAAACATGAGTTTTGGACCTAAAGTAGTGGATTGGGCATGTTCGTTGCGGAAAATGAAGAAATGGTTCTGTTGGCAAAAACTCGTGCTTGTATGCACCCCGCACCCGTTTTCAGAATGGGTGACGTGCGGCAACGAAATTGCGCGAAACCACCCCAAACATAAGTTTTGTACCTAAAGTAGTGGATTGGGCATGTTCGTTGCGAAAAACGAAGAAATGGTTTCGGTGGCAAAAACTCGTGCTTTGTATGCACCCTGACACACGTTTTCGGAATGAGTGACGAGCGGCAACGAAATTGCGTGAAACCACCCCAAACATGAGTATTGGACCTAAAGTAGTGGATTGGGCATGTTCGTTGCAAAAAACGTAGAAATGGTTCCGGTGGCAAAAACTCGTGCATGTATGCACCCCGACAACCATTTCCGAAATGGGTGATGTGCGGCAACGAAATTGCACGAAACCACCCCAAACATGAGTTTTGTACCTAAAGTAGTGGATTGGGCATGTTCGTTCCGAAAAACGAAGTGGTTCCGGTGGCAAAAACTCGTGCATGTATGCACCCCGACACCCGTTTTCGGAATGGGTGACATGCGGCAATGAAATTGTGCGAAACCAGCCCAAACATGAGTTTTGGACCTAAAGTGGTGGATTGGGCATGTTTGTTGCGAAAAACGAAGAAATGGTTCCGGTGGCAAAAACTCGTGCTTTGTATGCACCCTGACACCCGTTTTCGGAATGGGTGACGTGCGGCAACGAAATTGCGCGAAACCACCCCAAACGTGAGTGTTGGACCTAAAGTAGTGGATTGGGCATGTTCGTTGCTGAAAACGAAGAAATGGTTCTAGTGGCAAAAACTCGTGCTTGTATGCACCCCACACCCGTTTTCGGAATGGGTGACGTGCGGCAACCAAATAGCGCGAAACCACCCCAAACATGAGTTTTGGACCTAAAGTAGTGGATTGGGCATGTTCGTTACGGAAAATGAAGAAATGGTTCTGGTGGCAAAAACTCGTGCTTGTATGCACCCCACACCCGTTTTCAGAATGGGTGACGTGCGGCAACGAAATTGCGCGAAACCACCCCAAACATAAGTTTTGGACCTAAAGTAGTGGATTGGGCATGTTCGTTGCGAAAAACGAAGAAATGGTTTCGGTGGCAAAAACTCGTGCTTTGTATGCACCCTGACACGCGTTTTCGGAATGAGTGACGAGCGGCAACGAAATTGCGTGAAACCACCCCAAACATGAGTATTGGACCTAAAGTAGTGGATTGGGCATGTTCGTTGCAAAAAACGAAGAAATGGTTCCGGTGGCAAAAACTCGTGCATGTATGCACCCCGACAACCATTTCCGAAATGGGTGATGTGCGGCAACAAAATTGCACGAAACCACCCCAAACATGAGTTTTGTACCTAAAGTAGTGGATTGGGCATGTTCGTTCCGAAAAACGAAGTGGTTCCGGTGGCAAAAACTCGTGCATGTATGCACCCCGACACCCGTTTTCGGAATGGGTGACATGCGGCAACGAAATTGTGCGAAACCAGCCCAAACATGAGTTTTGGACCTAAAGTGGTGGATTGGGCATGTTTGTTGCGAAAAACGAAGAAATGGTTCCGGTGGCAAAAACTCGTGCTTTGTATGCACCCTGACACCCGTTTTCGGAATGGGTGACGTGCGGCAACGAAATTGCGCGAAACCACCCCAAACGTGAGTGTTGGACCTAAAGTAGTGGATTGGGCATGTTCGTTGCTGAAAACGAAGAAATGGTTCTGGTGGCAAAAACTCGTGCTTGTATGCACCCCACACCCGTTTTCGGAATGGGTGACGTGCGGCAACCAAATAGCGCGAAACCACCCCAAACATGAGTTTTGGACCTAAAGTAGTGGATTGGGCATGTTCGTTGCGGAAAACGAAGAAATGGTTCCCGTGGCAAAAACTCGTGCTTGTATGCACCCCACACCCGTTTTCAGAATGGGTGACGTGCAGCAGCCAAATTGCGCGAAACCACCCCAAACATGAGTTTTGGACCTAAAGTAGTGGATTGGGCATGTTCGTTGCGAAAAACAAAGAAATGGTTCCGGTGGCAAAAACTCGTGCTTTGTATGCACCTGATACCCGTTTTCAGAATGGGTGACTTGCGGCAACGAAATTGCATGAAACCACCCCAAACATGAGTTTTTGACCTAAAGTAGTGGATTGGGCATGTTCGTTGCGAAAAACGAAGAAATGATTCTGGTGGCAACAACTCGTGCTTGTATGCACCCCACACCCGTTTTCGGAATGGGTGACGTGCGGCAACCAAATTGCGCGAAACCACCCCAAACATGAGTTTTGGACCTAATGTAGTGGATTGGGCATGTTCGTTGCGAAAAACAAAGAAATGGTTCCGGTGGCAAAAACTCGTGCTTGTATGAACCCCACACCTGTTTTCAGAATGGGTGACGTGCGGCAACCAAATTGCGTGAAACCACCTCAAACATGAGTTTTGGACCTAAAGTAGTGGATTGGGTATGTTCATTGCGAAAAACAAAGAAATGGTTTCGGTGGCAAAAACTCGTGCTTGTATGCACCCCACACCCGTTTTCGGAATGGGTGACGTGCGGCAACGAAATTGCGCGAAACCACCCCAAACATGAGTATTGGACCTAAAGTAGTGGATTGGGCATGTTCGTTGCGAAAAACGAAGAAATGGTTCCGATGGCAAAAACTCGTGCTTTCTATGCACTCTGACACCCGTTTTCGGAATGAGTGACGAGCGGCAACGAAATTGCGTGAAACCACCCCAAACATGAGTATTGGACCTAAAGTAGTGGATTGGGCATGTTCTTTGCGAAAAACGAAGGAATGGTTCCGGTGGCAAAAACTCGTGCATGTATGCACCCCGACACCCATTTCCGAAATGGGTGATGTGCGGCAACGAAATTGCACGAAACCACTCCAAACATGAGTTTTGGACCTAAAGAAGTGGATTGGGCATGTTCGTTGCGAAAAACAAAGAAATGGTTCCGGTTGCAAAAACTCGTTCTTGTATGCACCCCGACAACCATTTCCGAAATGGGTGACGTGCGGCAACGAAATTGCGCGAAACCACCCCAAACATGAGTTTTGGACCTAAAGTAGTGGATTGGGCATGTTCGTTGCGAAAAACGAAGAAATGGTTCCGGTGGCAAAAACTCGTGCTTGTATGCACCCCGACACCAGTTTTTGGAATGGGTGACATGCGGCAACGAAATTGTGCGAAACCAGCCCAAACATGAGTTTTGGACCTAAAGTGGTGGATTGGGCATGTTCGTTGCGAAAAACGAAGAAATGGTTCCGGTGGCAAAAACTCGTGCTTTGTATGCACCCCGACACCCGTTTTTGGAATGGATGACTTGCGGCAACGAAATTGCGCGAAACCACCCCAAACATGAGTTTTGGACCTAAAGTAGTGGATTGGGCATGTTCGTTGCGAAAAACAAAGAAATGGTTCCGGTGGCAAAAACTCATGCTTTGTATGCACCTGATACCCGTTTTCGGAATGGGTGACGTGCGGCAACGAAATTGCGCGAAACCACCCCAAACGTGAGTGTTGGACCTAAAGTAGTGGATTGGGCATGTTCGTTGCTGAAAACGAAGAAATGGTTCTAGTGGCAAAAACTCGTGCTTGTATGCACCCCACACCCGTTTTCGGAATGGGTGACGTGCGGCAACCAAATAGCGCGAAACCACCCCAAACATGAGTTTTGGACCTAAAGTAGTGGATTGGGCATGTTCGTTACGGAAAATGAAGAAATGGTTCTGGTGGCAAAAACTCGTGCTTGTATGCACCCCACACCCGTTTTCAGAATGGGTGACGTGCGGCAACGAAATTGCGCGAAACCACCCCAAACATAAGTTTTGGACCTAAAGTAGTGGATTGGGCATGTTCGTTGCGAAAAACGAAGAAATGGTTTCGGTGGCAAAAACTCGTGCTTTGTATGCACCCTGACACGCGTTTTCGGAATGAGTGACGAGCGGCAACGAAATTGCGTGAAACCACCCCAAACATGAGTATTGGACCTAAAGTAGTGGATTGGGCATGTTCGTTGCAAAAAACGAAGAAATGGTTCCGGTGGCAAAAACTCGTGCATGTATGCACCCCGACAACCATTTCCGAAATGGGTGATGTGCGGCAACGAAATTGCACGAAACCACCCCAAACATGAGTTTTGTACCTAAAGTAGTGGATTGGGCATGTTCGTTCCGAAAAACGAAGTGGTTCCGGTGGCAAAAACTCGTGCATGTATGCACCCCGACACCCGTTTTCGGAATGGGTGACATGCGGCAACGAAATTGTGCGAAACCAGCCCAAACATGAGTTTTGGACCTAAAGTGGTGGATTGGGCATGTTTGTTGCGAAAAACGAAGAAATGGTTCCGGTGGCAAAAACTCGTGCTTTGTATGCACCCTGACACCCG